>OV656866.1:10359064-11559064 GCA_927399465.1 Sarcophaga caerulescens | reverse complement strand
CTGTTAAAGAGTGACAAACAAAGTACAGAATAAAAAAAGTGGTCGTTATAGGAGTAAAGGAACATGGTGCTGGCTTTACATACATAATTGGTCATTACAACCCTTCAGTCAGGATTATTGACCTAGCTTCTCACACCACTTATGTTGTGTGTGTTAATTTTATACATATGTGGCGGGACCTACAGTTTAAAGTCGACTCCGAACGACAGATTTTTTTTTGAGAAACTTTTCATGGCAATTTTATTTACTCTCAGAGTTTTTGCCAGAAATCTGCTGAGAGGAAATCGCCGAAGAAATACTTTTTGTATTTTGTTTTGATGTCTGGCCTGGGGCTCGAACCCTGGCTTTACGTCTAATAAGCCAACACACTACCTACTAGACTACGGCGACTTCGGTGCTGGCTTTATTCAGCATTAAATTATCCAGCCTATAAATAAGCCATCCTATAAACTCTGTTTCCTTCCTGAGATAATAACATCAGTAGACTGATCAGACAGCGCCATCTCTGGAGAAGCATTTGAACTCAAATCAGCAAAGTTCCTCACACTTAAATCCAATACAATAACCCTATAAAAATTCATAGACGATCTTGTTTTTAGACTTATCTGAGATCCCTATCAACCCAGGATTAATCTATAGGCCAAATACCTGTTAAGGTTGCAAAATAACTTGTTTAATGGAACTGAAACAAAGCAAAGAAGTAATAAGAAGATGGGAAAGATTGATGTTTTATAACAACCCTATTTTTTTATTTTTTTTAAAATAAAATTTGTGTAAGAACACTTTGTGTTCGAATGGAATTCGTAGAATACATACATAATTGGTCATCACGATCCTTTAGTCAGGATTACGACCTAGTTTCCCACGCCACTTATTTTGTGCGTGTTAATTTTATACATCAGTGGCGGGACCAACAGTTTAAACTTTTTTTTGGGAAACCTTTTCATGGCAATTTTATTTACTCCGAGTTTTTGCCAGAACTCCTGCTGAGAGGAAGCCGCCTAAGAAATATTTTTTCATATTTCGTTTTGTTGCAGATGTCTGACCTAGAGTTTGAACCGTGGCTTCACATGTAAGACTACGACGACTATGAATACAGTATTCCCTCGATTTACGTTGTTTCGATTAACGTCGTCAAAAAATTTGTTCCCTTCAACTTCGATTTGCGTTGTCATTCGATTTACGTCGCCTTTTTTTGGAACCAACTGTGACGTAAATCGAAAGATTACTGTAACGTCGTCATTTGATTTACCTTGCGACGTAAATCGAGGGATTACTGTAAATCCATATAACTTTTTTAAGTTCCATGTTGAAAACATACTACTTTGTAGTATGAGCAATATGAAATCCGATTTACGTCGTTTCGATTTACGTCGCCTTTTTCCGGAACATTCTACGACGTAAATCGAGGTAATACTGTAATACCGCATAGAAATAGAATTCCCGATCAGTGAAATTTTAACGGACGAATTTTTAGTATGTTAAAGCGTGCCTAGGAAGAATTTAAACGTGCTCACTAGACAATGCACTCCTAATGTTGTAACACTGTGAGCGTAATACGATCCATTTGAAAACAAAATAGTAAATGAGCGTAAACAAGATGTGTAGCATCTTAATATTGTACAGCAATCCCTCGATTTACGTCGCAGTTGGTTCCAAAAAAGGCGACGTAAATCGATATAAATCATATTGCTCATACTACAAAGTAAAGGGTGATTTTTTAGCTATTATCTTTTTGGCAACACTGGTTTAAACAGCTCACGCACGTTTCTTGTTTTGCTACACTGTCAAACATCTTCAGTTTGGTCTATAATTTAACCATGAATCGTCTTACAAACGAATAACGCTTGCAAATCATTGAATTTTATTACCAAAATGGGCTCTTGGAAAATTGACCGAAGATCCACTTCTTTATCGAAAAATTGTGTTCAGCGACGAAGCTCATTTTTGGCTCAATAGATACGTAAATAAGCAGAATTGTCGATTTTGGAGTGAAGATCAGCCAGAAGCATTGCAAAAGCTACCAATGCATCCAGAAAAAGTCACAGTTTGGTGCGGTTTATGGGCTGGTGGCATCATTGGACCGTACTTCTTCAAAGATGCTGCGAATCGTAACGCCTTTAGACTATTTTTTGTGGGGCTATGTTAAAGCTCATGTCTATACAGACAAGCCCGCTTCAATTGACTCATTGGAAGACAACATTGAAGCATTTATTAGTGAGATACCGGACGAAATGTTGGAAAGAGTATGCCAAATTTGGACTAAGCGGATAGACCATTTGAGGCGCAGTTGCGGTCAACATTTGCATGAAATAATCTTCAAACATTAAATTATATGGACCGTACTATCGATTCAAATAAAGATTTCATGCAGTTTTCTAAATTTTATATGTTTTTTTTTTTTGAAAAATTTTCTTATAGCTTTTAAAAAATCACCCTATAGTATGTTTTTAACAAGGAACTTAAAAAAGTTATATGAATTTACAGTAATCAGTCGATTTACGTCGCAGTTGGTTTCAAAAAAAAGGCAACGTAAATCAAATGACGACGCAAATTGAAGTTAGAGGGAACAAAAAAATGGGACGACGTAAATCGAAACAACGTTAATCGAGGCGACGTAAATCGAAGGATTACTGTATATCATATAAGTGCGTTATGGTGTGGCAGATGGAAGTCGTTTAAGAACATGAAAACCGTCCCCCAAAATGGTTTGAATCTAAATTAAGTTCTGGAAATAAAATCAATACATTTAAACGAAACTTAGCTATAGAAAGGTACGACCAGGGACCGTAACTGTTATAACTTTTATCGTAAAAGTCAGAAAATAATAATTATGCTTTGATCTTTATTTTTTCGAGCAAAAATAAAAGTTATTTTTTTAACTTTTATTTTTTAAATAAAAGTTAATAAAAGTTAATTTTTGACTTTTATTTTTTCGAGCAGAAATAAAAGTTATTTTTGTTTTAATTCATGTTGAATTCATAATATTTATTAAAAAACTCTTTAAAACAATTAAAGTAAATTATGTTAAAAAATTATTAGAATTAAGTTTTGCTATAAATATTAATAAATATTATGAA
Organism: Sarcophaga caerulescens; assembly: GCA_927399465.1. Classification (NCBI taxonomy): domain Eukaryota; kingdom Metazoa; phylum Arthropoda; class Insecta; order Diptera; family Sarcophagidae; genus Sarcophaga; species Sarcophaga caerulescens. The sequence continues at coordinate 11,555,984 of OV656866.1, read as the reverse complement.
TTCATCATGAATTAAAACAATAATAACTTTTATTTCTGCTCGAAAAAATAAAAGTCAAAAATAACGTTTATTTCCACCCGAAACAATAAATGTCAAAAAATAACTTTTATTTCTGCTCGAAAAAATAAAAGTCAAAAATAAATTTTTTTTCTACTCGAAAAAATAAAAGTCAAAAAATAACTTTTATTTTTGCTCGGAAAAATAAAATCAAAAATAACTGTTATTTTTGCTCGAAAAAATAAAAATCAAAAAATAACTATTATTTTTTTTTCTAAAAAATAAAAGTCACGTTTTTAAAAAGCATCGCATTTTATAAAAATTTGGTCCAAGACGATCACAATGGTATACTTGGTTTTGTTCTCCGACATTTCCTTGCGGTTGCTTTTTTTAATCAAAAATTCAAAAATAACAGTTATTTTCGGTCCCTGGGTACGACAAACATTTTATTACATACATAAAATACATAATTGGTTATTACAACCCTTCAGTCACGATTACGACCTAAAACCACTTATGATGTGTATGTTAATTTTATCCATAAGTAGAGGGACCTACAGTTTAAAGTCGATTCCGAACGACAGATTTTTGAGAAACTTTTCATGGCAATTTTATTTACTTTCCGAGTTTTTGCCAGAAATCTGCTGAGAGGAAGTCGCCGAAGAAATATATTTTCATATTTTCGTTTTGCTAGACCTGGGGTTACCTTGGCCTTACGTCTCATAAGCCAATACTTTACCTATTAGACTATGTTGACAAACCTTTTATTTTAGATTTAATTAAGTTTGAATATGGTTCCACAGGGGACCTTCAACTCATAGCTGCCAGATTTGACGATTTTGTGCTCCAAAAATATCATATTGACGACATGACGATTTATGCCTTTATTTTGATGATTTTTAGCAATTAAAAATTTACGTGATATTCTTTACTTTAGTACATTAAAAGCCTCCTTAAGCTTTGTATTTGTATTGCACTTGTTACTATTGGAAATTTATGCTGGTAATAACAAGGAGTAAAGTATTATATTTTTAAGTTATTTTCGAATACCTGTGATGATTTTTCTGTATTTTATATCCCTTAAAAGCCAAAAAATTTCAAGTCCTAAATAACATCGTAGTTGAGCATAGATTACCATATGCCGTTGCAGACAATTTTAAAAATTCGATTATAGCTTCTAATATTACCATCGGAAGCACAAAGGCAAGTGCCATTATGTTTTTTTCATATGATCAACACTCAGGGGATGGCATTGTGTTTGGATCTAGGAAAATATATTATAAGAAGGAGGAAAGAGGGAGCAGTGTTTATGGACACTAGGTTTGAATATTTTTATACCATAAGTTATAGGAAAGATCTCTGCAGTAAGGGAGTTCCACATACGAATAGTCCGTCTAACTATATAACTTTGGATACGGATGGGCTGGCCGAGAAAGACGAGTGTTACGTAGGAATACATGATTTTCATAAATAAGTGCCCTTATTTCGCTCGAGCAATATCCGTTGTAGTAGCGATAGAACAGTGAAACACAAGCCACATTGCAAAGATGCTCCAATGAATCAATGGAGTTGGACACACTATCGTGATTTACGAGCTACTACGGCCTCTCCTGTAAACGGTCGAGAAGCCTCAAAATAGACGTTAAGGGCCAACCCATACATGAGAGTTGTATTCCATTCTCGGTCGGTTATAAATGGTGTAAATGGTAAGTAGATCAGATGAAGTGAAATATTTATTGCACCGTCTTAAGAAACCAAGACACTGAAAAATGTGTCAGTTCGAGCGAACATCATACTGAATTTTTATGCCCATAACGTCAAAATCTTCTGACTCCCTAATATGTATTTACACCACACATGGGTATAGATCATCGTTTACCATTTCATAGCACAATTGTGCTGAGAGAACTCACACGTATTCTTGTGTTTTTTGATTTAGTTGTCGATCAGACTGCGACAAGAACACATGTGCGGCGGATGCTTTACCATTTTTTTCAGAATGACACTCAAAAAATATTGTATGTTAAAAGATGCTTTTGATAATATTCAATGCCTTATATATTTTGTCGCATAGTATAATTTTTTTTAAATGCTTTAGAATGCTTGCTTTTTCTCTATTAATAAAAAATGGTTTATTATTTTTTTTATTTTTATTTATCTAAAAACATGGTCTAATTTTTAAGCCAAAGTTGGATACCACCTTTACGATCTTTTAATAAAAAATGGATTTTTTTATTTTATTTTTATTTATCTAAAATTATTAAGCCAAAGATAGATAGCTTTACATATGTAAGCTGATAAAATGAAAATCAAAATAACGTATATTACAAACACTTTTCTATGGCTGTAAATAAATAAATTCTCTCAATTTATTTTCTCTCTCTTACTCACTAATACATAACCAAAAAATTTTTGGTAAACCCTGGTATAGATGATGCAATATTATTGCTGCTTAACATTGACTTTATATGCTTTTGTTTTTAAAACCTTTCAAATTATTTATTTATTTTTTCTGACGACTTTTTTACGATTTCAATGAACGTATTTGACGATTTTGACGATTTTTTCTCAAATATTTGACGATTTGATGCTTCATTTATCTGGCAGCTATGCTTCAACTACACATCGATAGAACAAAATATGTTTTTAATTGGACTACAGTGGCCTGTATATGTATTATATAGTAGGGTTTACCTTTTGTGGTTTCTTAGCTTGTTGTGCACTATCACTCGGTAAATTTTATTTTAAAAAAATTTAAATTTCTAAAAGTTTTTATTTTAAATAAAACAACTTAAAATGTTTTTTTTTTTCTATAAATTTTTTAATGCATTTTTTTTTTTTTTTGCTTTTATGAGTGTATTTGAATTTGTATTTTATTTTTGTTTTTAATTTTTTTTATAGTTTTTCACACATTAAATTATTTATTTTTATTTTTTACTTTTTTTTTATAAATAAAATTAAAACTAATTGTGGTTGTTGTTCTTGTTCTTGTTTTTATTCATTTTCCTACACAACTAAAAAAAAACATTAAAAATTAATTTTAAGCAATTATTTTTAGGTTTTTTTTTTTATAACTTTTTATTAAATATGCATTTTTTGTTTTTTTTTTTTTTAATATTATAGCCTTTCTTTTAGACAATTTTATACTCTAAGATACGATATATAATACATACACATATACAAATACAATTAAAGAACTGCTACTTAACAAACTAAAATAAAAAGTACTTAAAATACATAAGTAAAGTACCAAAATAGAAAAAGAACAAAAAAAAAAAAAATAACAATTTTTTTCAATAAAAATCAAACAAACAAAATTAAATAAATATTGTGGTGGTTTTTGTTTTTAAATTTACTAAATTCGTTTGAAAACTTAAAGAAATAATCGGTTTTTGTTAAATTGATTAAATTTTTAATTGATTTAATTAAAATGTGTGTGTTGTATGAATGAATGTATAGCCTAATAGACGCAAAGTAAGAGAGCGAGAGAGAGGGTGAAAGCGGGAGGAAGAGTGTGAAGGTAGGAGAGAAAGAATAACAAAACAACAAAACTTTTACAGAATTATTATTGCTCCCTCTCTCTCTCTCTCTATCTCTCTCTAACTCTTTCTCTGTGTTTTGATTAAAAAAAAGAGAGAATTTGTAGTGAGTTATTGTAATACTGGTTTTGGCATGATTTAGGTTTTTTCCGTTTTTTAAAACTACGGGCCTTTTGTTTCCTCCTAATGGTTAGGACTTCTAGGCGCCGATGAAGACCCCGAGGGATGCTGTGGTACTTGATAGGGACTAAATCTTTGAAATTGTCTAGGCCTCATGTCAGGCGATGGTGATCCCGAGGAGGTGGATGAGGGAGTTGAAGCTGTAGGCGGTGGTGGCGGTGTGCGATTGGCATGTGCTTGAGCGGCTGCCGCCGCTTGTGCAGCAGCTTGTGCTTGGGCCTGTGCCTGAGCTTGAGCCGCCGCCTGGGCTTGAGCTACAGCTTGTTGATTGGCAGATGCTAGAAAGCCGGCGGTTAATTGAGGCCACTGTTGCTGAAACATATGGAATGCGCCTAGGCCCGGAGGTGGTGGCGCCTGTTGGGCATACATTTGAGGCATCATAAGCTGTGCATATGGTGAATTACCGCCAAACATTTGCAGATGTTGGCGTGCCTTTTCGAATATAGCCATAGAGGTCGGATCTGCTCCCTGCTGCGCTGCAAATTGCTGCATCAGTGGATCTGGAAACAGTCTTAAAGGCGATCTCAGCTGTTGTTCTAACAACAAAGCCTCCATAGGATCCCGATCGAAATCAGTTAAGCGCGATGAGTCTCTAAACCCTTTGGCAAAGGGATTCGAATCAATTTTCAGTTTCGTTATCAATTGATTCTGATAAGCCGTAACAGCGGTGAACACAGTTTCTGGAAAAACATAAGTTTTATGATCCAATTCTTGCAGTTCCTTAGGATTACAGGGTATACTTTGGCCATGACTCAAGCGTACCAAGTGTATACGTGGCTGGTAACGATGCATAGAATTTAAAACTATCTGCAACGAAAAACACCAAAAACACAGTAAAGAAAAGAGAAAAAATGATTAATAATCCTTGAAAAAAAAGGAAAAAAAAAATTTAAAACAAAATGGTTCAGACAACATGAAAATAAAACCAGGAAAAGCGAACAATGTCATCCCGTTAGTACCTAAGAAATTCCCTTACATTGTTCCTTTTAGGAAAAGAGAGAGAGAGAGAGAGAGAGACTGACATGCGCCTTAAATATTCACTCAAAACCACCACTTTTTTCAAGATTTTTTTTTTTTTTTGTTTTTCTTTAACAACCACCACTTCAAAATTAATTTAAATAATCATTGTTTATATCCAGCTCTGCATATTTTTGGGGTACTTTTTTTTTGTTGTATTCATTTGAGTAGTTTTACAATTGCGTGCCTTAAATCATTATTTGTATTGCAAAAAAACAAAAGCAACGCGGACAATTGTTTGAATTTAAATACCGAAATGAAAAGAATTTTTAAAGCGTTACTTTTTTTAAATCCAAACAAATGAAAATTTCTCTTTTTTTACGAATGAAAACGAAAGAAAAAGTACTTTTTTTTTTTAATAAAATTAAAGAAAAACTTGTTACACATTGTGATTTCTTTTTGTAAAACGAAGAAAAAAAAAATTTAAATCGAAATAGCTTTTCAAGAATAATTTTAAACGGAATAAAAGTTTTTTTTTAACAAAAGTACCACATTCTTATTACAGAATTAGTACTTTTATAATCGAAATCAAGACCCGTCCTATGCCTTAATTGTCAAGAGTATGGTCACACGAAGACGTTTGGAATGTTTCCGACAAAAAATGTATTAATTGTGGTGGTAAACACATCGCAAGGTATACACTCTGCCCCGTGTGCTCATTTGTCAAACGCTTCACGATACAAAGGACTAGCAGAGCTCCTATCCAGACTTCTAAGATCAACCCAGTTAATTGCCCTTTAATACCTCCTATTCATTGCCCTCAACGAAACTCTTAAGCTGGAGGTCCACAACACGCGTTCTACGCGTTTTTGCATTCTACGCGGCTGTCAAAAAGTAGAATTAATGTATTTATATGGTGCAAGTTACACGTACAAAAGCGTAGGATGCCTTGACGCATAGAACGCGAAAAGTAGATCTACTTTCTACTTTTGTAAGCATCACAAGCGGCGCGCGTACAAAACAGCTGATTTTGACAAGTTATTTTGTTTAAATTTATTTAAACATTGTCGCGTAAAAAGCGTTGCATGTAACTTGAAGCGTAGAATGCGAAGAAGGTATGAAATGCACGCAACGCTTTGACGCGAAAACGCGTGGTGTGGACCTCCAGCTTTATACTGATGCTGCGGATAATAAAACTCTTCCAACGTATAAATCGCTGACGATAAAATAATCACAACTGTAGCCCCCGGTTACAAGCGGTCATTGGGAACTGCTTCTAGAATACAGTAATCCCTCGGTTTACGTCGCAGTTGGTTCCAAAAAAAGGCGACGTAAATCGAATGACGACGCAAATTGAAGTTAGAGGGAACAAAAAATTTGACGACGTAAATCGAAACAACGTTAATCGAGGCGCGTTAAACCAAAAAATTACTTTATTAAAAAAAAACTGATATCTAGGACACATTAGACGTCTAAGTCCCCGAAGAAATATTTTTTTTCCTATTTTCGTTTTGCTACTTTACCTACAAGACTATGTTGGCAAACCCTTTTATTTTAAATTTAATTAAGTTTGAATATGGTTCCACAGGGGACCTTCAACTACACATTGAGAGAACAAAATATTTATGTTTTAGACGACTAGTAGTCTTATTTGATTGCCAGAACCCTAGAGGAAGAGCATGCAGTTAAAATAAGACACAAGCAACTAACATCTGCGTTGAGGAGTTTTATCAAGAAATTTTAATATCGTCGGTTAAATCGCCTCTTAGATATTGGTTTGCGGAGGACAAATACCATAGCATCTGTAAGTTACGACGATTTTTCCTGGCAGCTAGTGACTATAATAAGAAACAAACCTTCTGGGAACCCCGGCACATTAGCCCAGAGGTCGCACAATGTTCGCGTCAGAATCTAGAATAGGTTGAGTCGTCTTTTCGAGTGGACAACCAACTTACTAACGTACAGATAGACAAAAGACTCGAGACGTTATTGATTTTAAAGTGTTCAAAGATGTACTTAGAGATTGGATTCGAGGCTACTCGCCTACTATTCCCACCAACTCAAATCCTTTTGACATGATGACGACTTAAATTTAAAAATTACATCAGTGCTCATTGCGAGAAATAAACGGTTGAGGACTTCGTATCGTTTCCTGGTCCTGGTTTCCTTTAGTCAGGATTACGACCTAGCTTCTCACACCACTTATGTTGTGTGCGTTAATTTTATACATGAGTGGCGGGACCTACAGTTTAAAGTCGATGCCGAACGACAGATTTTTGAGAAAATTTTCACGGCAATTTTATTTACTCTCAGAGTTTTTGCCAGAAATCTGCTGAGAGGAAGTCGCCGAAGAAATATTTTCATATTTGCGTTTTGATGTCTGTCCTGGGATTTGAACTCGGGCCTTTCGTCTAATAAGCCAACACACTGCCTACTAGACTACGGCGACTTCTAGATTTTGGATTGCCGAGAACAAATATCGTAGCTTCTGTAAGTAAGTCTTTATGACCACTTTAATACAGTAATCCCTAGATTTACGTAGCAGATGGTTTCAAAAAAAGGCGACGTATATCGAAACGACGTCAATCGAATTTCATATTGCTCATACTACAAAGTAGTATGTTTTTAACAAGGAACTTAAAAAAGTTATATGAATTTATGGACTCCACTATACTAGGAAACAAACCTTCTGGGTACCCTAGCATATTACCCCAGAGGTCGCACGGTGTTTGATTCAGAATCTAGAATATATTGAGGCATCTTTTCGAGTGAATAACCAACTTACTGACCTACAAAGGGACAAAAGACTCGAGACGTTATTGATTTTGAAGTGAAGCATGTACTTAGAGACTGGATTCGAGGCTATTCGCCTACTATTCCCACCAACTCAAATCCTTTTGACATAATGACGACTTAAATTTAAAAATTAATATCAGCACTTATTGCACGAGAAATAAACGGTTGAGGACTTCATTTCGTTTCCTGGTCATTACAACCCTTTAGTCAGGATTACGACCTAGCTCCACACACCACTTAAGTTGTGTGCGTTCATTTTATACATGAGCGGCGGGACCTACAGTTTAAAGTCGATGCCGAACGACAGATTTTTTACTCTCAGAGTTTTTGCCATAAATCTGCTGAGAGAAAGTTGCCGAAGAAGTATTTTTTCATATTTTCGTCTTGATGTCTGACCTGGGATTTGAACTGTGGCCTCATGTCTAATAAATCAACACACTACCTACTAGACCATGGCGACTTCAGATGTCGTAAATATTTCTATTTGCCAGTTTAAAGAAAATCTCGAGAATGTCGCTTAGTGTGTAACTATAATCCGTCGTCAGTCTAGCTTTAATACAGTTTTCTGATATGGAAACATAATTTTTCTAAAAGATAGGCTTCTAGATAGCTGGTGATCACCTGAACACAAAAATCATTTTTTTTTTTTTTATGAAACCAGCACTCAGGGTATGGCCCCTACTCATGCAGTGCATTGTGCAGGTTTTTTTTTAGGAAAATGGGTTATAGGAAGGTGGAAGAGAGGGAGTAGTGTTTGTGGACATCTCAAGATGCGAACGGCAAGGAAACGAGTTTCTGCTAGGTAACTATAAAATGGCCAGTGCTATACCTTCACCATTAGACAGTCTACAGCAATCGTCCCCAAGAAGCCCGCACCCTTCAGTCCTAGCTTCTCACACTACTCATGTTGTGTGTGTTAATTTTATACATGAGCGGCGGGACGTACAGTTTAAAGTCGACTCCGAACGACAAATTTTTGAGAAAATTTTCATGGCAATTTTATTTACTCTCAGAGTTTTTGCCAGAAATCTGCTGAGAGGAAGTCGCCGAAGAAATATTTTCGTTTTGATGTCTGACCTGGGATTCGAACTCGGGCCTTCAGTCTAATAAGCCAACACACTACCTACTAGACCACGGCGACTTCAAATCTGAAAGGATGCCAACAGCAGCTCAAAGTACTTCTTGAATATCATAGGGCGCTGATTCTTAAAAAATATTTTCAAAGACTGGTCAACCAGAAATCTTAATTAACCTGTCATATTCAAGCAGTGATTGCGAAAAGAAGCCGGCTGTGAGGCGTGAAATGATTCTGAAAAAGGATACCTATTTAAGGTGATCTGAGAATCATCTTGGCTCCTCTTGTTAGTATAGCTCCACTGCCCATATCGCTCCTTTATTGCAACATAGTCATATCTCAAAAAATTAAAAATTTGTAGTTACTTAAGCAAAACTGCTCTTTTAGACCTTCTGTACATGTTGAAAAAAAAAAAATCAGTTTTATATCCCAAGCTGAACCGAAGTTATAGCAATTAGAAGTTAGGCAATTAGATCATAGGACTTATGTCTTGAAAACTTAAATCGCATTTTGCCAAGTTCAAGTTTTTTTGAGATATGACTATGTTGCAATAAAGTAGCGATATGTTTTGAATTTCAAGGAATCAAAAAAAGTATCGTTTCTTTTGTACTTTTTAAACAAAATTTTTTGTCCTCTTTAGTACTATTTTACACACTTTTGGTACTATTTCACAAATATGCTGCCTTTTTCCCTTTTTTCTTTTGAACATACTTTTTCATTGCTTTCACTTCATTTGCTTTCACTTACCTGTCCATTTTTATCCATTTCGTTGTTGGTCAATTTCACTTTCTCAAACGAAATAACCTGCTTCCTTAAGGCTTCACAGCTAAATGGACTATCAGGATGAGCATACAGACGTGCCGGTGGTGCGGGATCTGCCTTACCGGCTACTAACCACGCCGAACGATGGTAAGCATAACGATAACGTTTCGAATCCATGGGTATGATATCCAAGAGGACAGCATAACGATCGGCAGGTTGTATTTGTCGCAATGGGCCGGAAAAGCTTACACGTACAGTGGGAAACATGCGTCTAAAATGAGTGAGAAAAACGACAACATTTTGCAATTATATCGTATGGTTTAAATGAATTTCTTTTTTTTTTTTTAATGTTTTCATAAAACTAACAAGAGATTACATGTGGTGTTTGCAAATAAAAACCTGGTGTTCTTTCACACTCTTTGATTTCCTTGTGTTTTGTTTCGTAGTTTTTCTTTTTTTTAATGGATTTTGGCCAGTTTTGCAAAATAAAAAAAAAATAATAAAAAGGAGGAAAAGAATGTGTGTGTGTGGCCCTGGTTTAGTATATTGTGGTGTTTTGTTGTTCACATGTTTAAGACTGCCCGCTGGTTTGTTTGTTGGTTTGGCTTAGTTTTATGGCCTTAAAAACAATTTTTGTCTAGAAAATTTTTATGTTGACAACAAAAAACGCCTTCTTTTCTTGATTTTCTCTCTTTTATTTTCATTTTTTTCAATTTTAGGCCTCGTTTTCTTTTTTATTCAAAGTTAAGATTGATGAATGCAATGCAATCGAGTTTAAGGAATTATTTTCTTTCAATCTCTTCAAGAACAAATGGAGCAAATAATTAGACCTTAGACCTCCCATATTAAGAATTCTTAGAATATTTTTGAGTTTCTTTTTTCCTTATTTTTTTAGGTTTTGTTGAGAAAATTATTCTGCTTTTATTATTTTTAATATTTTTCATTTGATTAAACACGTAAAGAGAAAAAAGGATTAAATGTGTTGCCACATGCAAATGTATCACCCGGCCCGGCGTTAATCTACTCACATTACAACGCAATTTGTCATATGAAATGAAAAGAAAAAAAAAAAACTACAAAAGGAAACAAAATAACATCAGGAAAATATATTACAAAACGTACATTCTTCTCTAAAGTAGTGGTCATTTGAACAAGAATTCCTTTTCGCACAGAGAGAGAAAAGGGAGACCAGTTGGTTACACTCTTAACTAACCAGCTAATGTCGCAATTGCATGTCTAGTTTCATATTGTTGTCGCATTTTTTTTTCTTTCTTTGTATTTGTATGTATGTATGTCAGTCTGTCCATTTGTATTTATTTGCTGTTCCCCCCCCCTCACAATTTCTTTTCATTTTCTTACCTTCCCGTCTTGGTGATAATCATCTCTGTGCCCAATTCATGAAAACGATCCCACAGTTCTTTCGTTTCCAAATGACACTGTACCGGCTTCAATTCATCACAATTACAGGAGCCCACAATTTTTGGTGCTTTCGGTGCTGGTTCAGGTGACGAACGTTCACCATCCAAATCACTGGCCGGTGATTGGGGTGGCGTTGAACGACCCACACTACTGGCTGTGCTCGTATTTAATTGTGTCTGTGATAAATTACCCGTACTGGAACTGCAATTGGAATTGTTAAGTCTACGCGATTTGGTTGGTGGCTCTTCAGAGTCACTGCAATCGACCACATCAACATCGACTTCATCTTCTATGGATATGGGGCCTAAAAATAATAAAAACAACAACAACAGACAAACGAATTAAATTTCAAATTACCTTTTAAAGTCTTATGAACTATAAAATAAACTTGTTTAAGAATATTTAATTAAAATATTTATTCATTAACGATCATTGGCAACAACATCATTATTATCATCGCCTTTATGTCTGACTATATGTACTCGCCTTAATGAAGCTGTAAACTTTAAAAGTCGTAAATAAAATTGAAGATTTCAAAGTGTTGAAATCTAATGGTTAAACTTATAATTTAAAACGTTAAAAATGGAATTTCCTAAAAGCCAAATTGAGATTATTTATGTATTTTAAGATTGATTATTAACCCTATAATGGTACTAAGGGTACATTTAGATTCTTTAGATAAAAATTTGAAAAAATACTTCTGAAATAAGATTGTTTCACATAGGAATAGTAAGCCTAGAAAGTAGCTCTTCTATGAAAGTCGTTCTGGTATCCATAGACCTTAAACCTACAAACAGCTGTGGTCTACTAAAACTGCAAATGTATGCTATTATTGAGATTGGTATCATTATTCGGAAAATTAGGATGCACTATAGTATCGGAACTGATAAAACAAGTTTGTTTCCTAAAGATTTTTGAAATTTTTAACGTAACTGAGGAATATTCTATAAACTAAAATTTTTCTCTGTGCCCCTATCATGGTATGGATAGTGTCACGAATATAGGCTTTTTTGGGGACACATAACATAACTTCGATTGTAAATATGGGATACAGGCAGGCGATTAAACTAATTTTGGTAAAAAACAAATTATGTTTTTAGTATTACATATGTAATTGGTCATTACAAACCTTGAGTCAGAATTACGACCTAGCTTCTCACACCACTTATATTGTGTGTGATAATTTTATACGTGAGTGACGGGACCTACAGTTTAACGTCGACTCCGAACGACAGATTTTTGAGAAACTTTTTCATGGCAGGTTTTATTCACTCTCAGAGTTTTTGCCAGAAATCTGCTGAGAGGAAATCGCCGAAGAAATATATTTTTTCATATTTCGTTTTGATGCCTGGCCTGGGATACGAACCCGGGCTTTACGTCTAATAAGTCAACACACTACCTACTAGACTACAGCCACTGTTTCTGCTACATTTTTATTTATTTGTTGATCATGTAAACAAGTCAATTGTTCTTGTTTTTGTAGCTTTTGTTTATCATTTTAATTCCGATTCCGAGCGACAGATTTGTGAGAAACTTTTCATAGCTATTTTATTTGTTCTCAGAGTTTTTGCCAGAAATCTGCTGAGAGGAAGTCACCGAAGAAATGTTGTTTTATATTTCGTTATGCCAGAGATGTCTGACCTAGGTTTTAAATCGTGGTCTCACGTCTAATAAGCCAATAGACCAGCTAGACTACGGCGACTATTGTTGATTCCCAAAGGGGGCGTGCAGGACTGGTATCTATGTATATTTGCAAACAAATATGTTAATTTTTATAAAAAAAACACACGGAAATGGAGAGGTATTGGATGTGGTATATTCTAGAGAGAGCTTAGGAGCAAAAATTTTTCCATTTCGTTGTAGCATTTATCAGCCTGAAAACTTTGTAATAAACACTAGCTGTTATGTCTGAGAATTTATGTACATATGTGTAGTCATTCCGCCCTTGTTAGCTTGAAGTTCTCGTTTGTGGCAAGAAGTCATCTCTTATGAGATGACTAAATGGTTTAATATTCGAATGTAAAATGAACCCTAGAAATATACATAAGGACAGATCAGCTTGCCAGCGCACAACCTCATGGGTTTCTCCAGATTTAGAAGACCTAAGAGCGACCAGGCTCTCTTGTAGACACAAACTGTGTCTTAATGTCGCTTAAGTCACTGTACTGCTCTATCTACTATCTTTGGCGATCCATCTGTTGTCTCGAGATTTAAAACCGATAAAAATATTGGGCTTTTTGAAGAGCATTAGCACTTAGAACCCAGACTAGAGACACTGTTTAAAGAGAGTCTCGCTGCATCACATTAGACCTGGATTCCTAAGACTGTCCAATTGGATAGGACGCCACTCTTATCTAATCTATCCTACATACATACACTATTGGTCATTACAGGTTATTGGTCAGTCAGGATTGCGACCTAGCATCTCACACCTGTTATGTTGTGCGTGTTAATTTTATACATGAGCGGCGGGACCTACAGTTTAGTGACGACTCCAAACGACAGATTTTTTGAAAAACTTATCCACGACAATTTTATTTACTCTCAGAGTTTTTGCCTGAAATCTGCTGAGAGGAAGTCGCCGAAGAAATATATTTTTTTCATATTTCGTTTTGCTAGAGATGAAATTGCTATGAAAAGTTTCTCAAAAATCTGTCGTTCGGAGTCGACTGTAGGTCCCGCCACTATAAAATTAACACACACCATATAAATAGTATGAGAAGCGATGTCGTAATCCTGACTGAAGGGTTGTAATGACCAATTATGTATGTATGTAGTGAGTTTTAGACTAGAGACTCTGTTTACTTACAGACTCGATGTATCGTAATAGACTTGGGATCCTATGATTGTCGACTTGAATCAGATGCCACTCTTATCTTATAAATCTAGCCTACTACAGTTGAAAAGAAGTCTAACAAACAGTCAGATTGTAAAAGAAAATATTTAAAAATCTTTTGCTAAAATTAACCACTTTTGGGTCAACAAATAAACCAAACTTTTGAAGTGATTTAATCGAACCCATTCAACTTTTATGAAAATAAAACATTTTTGGTAATAAAATATAATACATACATAATTTTTTTTACATAATTTGGTCATTACAACCCTTCAGTCAGGATTATTGACCTAGTTTCTCACACCACTTATGTTGTGTGCGTTAATTTTATGCATAAGTGGCGGGACCTACAGTTTAAAGTCGACTCCGAACGAAAGATTTTTTGAGAAACTTTTCATGACAATTTTATTTACTCTCAGAGTTTTTGCCAGAAATCTGCTAAGAGGAAATCGCCGAAGAAATACTTTTTGTATTTTGTTTTGATGTCTGGCCTGGGGCTCGAACCCTGGCTTTACGTCTAACAAGCCAACACACTACCTACTAGACTACGGCGACTTCCAATAAATAAATACATAATAAACATTTCGTTTCAAATATATTTAAAATTTATGTTCAAACACAAGCTTGTGAAGGTTTATATCTCACCTCTTTAAATCACTTCAATTTTTAATTCATTTCCTAAAGCAGGACTTAAATTTGTTAACATTTCTACCGCTGGTCTTAGATCGATAATTTTGTGAAAATTATTTTTCTATTCACAGCTTTGGAGATGGGTAAAGTGACGTTAATTTGACAGTTTAAGCTGGAGTCCTATCAAAGGTAGCATTGCAGTACTGTGACGCCTATTTTACCGTCTTGCTATGAATACCAGCCCGTATTTCTCAGTTTGGCAATTACAAAAGTATCGATTTTATCAAAATCATGTCTGTTTTGGATAAGTTCTTTCAATAAACTCTAGACACCCAAAAATCTTTCATCTTAAGGGCGTAAGGGTCAGCCAAAGACACGAAATATACAAAAGATTTTGCAAAAGGCATTGAAAGATATTCTCAACCTTTAGGCGTCTATGCCCATAAGCGGGCAGCCCGTTATAACTACTAAGAGCCAGATCGAGTTAATGCAAGCCATGTGTTTTGTGTGTACATAACGGACCAGATCTGGTCTGGTCTCTATACATTTTTTACATTTTCCCATCTCTTCTTAGATAACGAGTAAACTCTGTGTGAGATTATTTACTTCCTACCAAGAGAGAAAATCTAGAAATCTAATATCCGTTTTAATATCAGTAAATATTTATATTTCTACTCGATATATGGTACTTCGATATTCATAACTTGAATTAAAATAAAAAAGAATGAAATGTATCTGTGGTTATTGGCAATTACATACATACATAATTGGTCATTACAACCCTTCAGTTAGGATTACGACCTAGCTTCTCACACCACTTATGTTGTGTGCGTTAATTTTATACATGAGTGGCGGGACCTACAGTTTAAAGTCGACTCCGAACGACAGTTTTTTGAGAAGCTTTTCATGGCAATTTTATTTACTCTCAGAGTTTTTGCCAGAAATCTGCTGAGAGGAAGTCGCCGAAGAAATATTTTCATATTTCGTTTTCTGACCTGGGATTCGAACGCGGGCCTTCAGTCTAATAAGCCAACACACTACCTACTAGACTACGGCGACTTCAATATTGGCAATTATTAATTTCATTAATTGAGATCGAGGTGTTTATACTGTCAAGAGAGCAATCCACTCTTAATAAGGTAAAGCATTGCATCGGTAATATTGTTGTTTGAAGATCACTTTCGTTCTATGGTTTTTGATCGCAATATCGTGTACAAGGCATTTAGAAAGCAACGGATTATGTTAGCAACCTTCGAAATATTATAATAAATTATGTCGAATAAAAATATGCTGCTTCGATACATGTTCCAGCAAAATATTGACCCTAAATAAACTGTAAAGTACTTTAGGAAATGGTTCAAATGTAACAATATCATTATATTTAGACATGCCAGCCAGCACTGTCTTCAAATCCAAACAACATACCTTTTGTAAGTGGAAAATGTTTAAAATATGCACCGGAAACTGAAACAAAATTAAACTTTTTTGTAATCGAACGAAATTTGATTCGAAAAACCTGTGACAAAAAATATTCTGCAATGAAAAGCAGTTTAGATTTTTCAAAACCGATCTCTTAAAAGGGGGTTTTTTTTAAGAGCTATAGGAAAAATTTTCAAAAAAAAAAACACATAAAATTCAGAAAAATTCATGAAATCTTTATTTGAATCGATAGTACGGTCCAGTACGGTAGTCGCCGTAGTCTAGTAGGTAGTGTGTTGGCTTATTAGACTGAAGGCCCGAGTTCGAATCCCAGGTCAGACATCAAAACGAAAATATGAAAATATTTCTTCGGCGACTTCCTTTCAGCAGATTTCTGGCAAAAACTCTGAGAGTAAATAAAATTGCCATGAAAAGCTTCTCAGAAAACTGTCGTTCGGAGTCGACTTTAAACTGTAGGTCCCGCCACTCATGTATAAAATTAACGCACACAACATAAGAGGTGTGAGAAGCTAGGTCGTAATCCTGACTGAAGGGTTGTAATGACCAATTATGTATGTATGTAGTACGGTCCATATAATTTAATGTTTGAAGATTATTTCATGCAAATGTTGACCGCGACTGCGCCTCAAATGGTCCATCCGCTTAGTCCAATTTTGGCATATTCTTTCCAACATTTCGGCCGGTATCTCACGAATAAATGCTTCAATGTTGTCTTCCAATGCGTCAATTGAAGCGGGCTTGTCTGTATAGACATGAGCTTTAACATAGCCCCACAAAAAATAGTCTAAAGGCTTTAAATCGCACGATCTAGGCGGCCAATTGACCGGTCCCGAACGTGAAATAAAATGTTCACCGAACTCGCCTCTCAATAAGTACATTGTTACGCGTGCTGTGTGGCATGTGGCACCGTCTTGTTGAAACCACATGTCATACAAGTCAAGCTCTTGCATTTTGGGCACAAAAAAGTTGGATATCATCTCACGGTAGCGCTCACCATTCACAGTTACTTTACGATTCGCAGCATCTTTGAAGAAGTACGGTCCAATGATGCCAAATTCAATGATTTGCAAGCGTTGTTCGTTTGTAAGATGATTCATGGTTAAATTATCGACCAAACTGAAGATGTTTGACAGTGAAACAAAACACGAAACGTGCGTGAGCTGTTTAAACCAGTGTTGCCAAAAAGATAATAGCTAAAAAATCACTCTTTAATAGATTTCTGGTGTTATAGTGTATTCGTTTCAATAAATAAAATAGAAACTTAATCTGTAACAGATTCTGGTATTAACAACGTCTTTAGAGGTCTTTTCTTGAAGACGATTGCTTGTACTCATTCCTAGACAGATTCGATTCTCTACGTACTTTAAAAGACTGTAGCGAAATTAAGGCGGTATGAAAATGTTTTCCACGCATTCGTACGAAGGCTCTATTTCTAAATGTGAATAAAATATATACTATCCAGTCCAGTACCCCACAAATAGGTGTTTTAACAAGAGCCATCGATGCAATACTTTTTGGTATTGAAATTTAATGAAACGAAGAAAAAATTTCTTATTCAGCTCTGGAGATTATTTTTGGTGTGAACTTTGGATAAGAGTGACACTATTTTAGCGAATATGTACCCCCATATGTGTATGTCTTTGATTCATTTCAGCACAGTGGAACAATGTATGTACACAAATAAGAAGCCATGGAAACAGAGTAGTTTTCAGTGGCTGCAAGAACTCTATCTGCTATCCAGTTGGATAAAGAACCATTTTTAATATTTCGAAATTGTTAAATTTCCAGACAACTAAATAAGAGACGACGTGCAGTATTCATTTGCGTTGACTACGATGGGTACCCGGCCTAAGTATAGTAGGAGGCTTTGGCTCTCCCTTTCTCGTCATCATTGCTACATAGGTACATAGGTACATATTGAATCGATCACTAAATAATTTAAACTCTTTGACTGGTTTTCAGCATGATTTTAGGGAGATTTTTGCTTTAAATGTGAAGATCTGATACTGGTTGTCAAGGCCGGATAATCAGAACTAGTTAGTTAGATATACATACGTCATCTTTTTGTGTGGTATCATGACGAGCTTATATGTGTATTGTGATTTGATTCCTTCCTCTCCTATTGCTTTATTTAGGTCCTATCATTACATCATACCATATAGGTACATTTAGAGAAGAAGAATTGGAATGTCTTCAAATACTTATAACATCGTAAATAAACTTTCTGTCTAAATGAAATATAAAGACATTTCTAAGGGAACAATATATTTCTTATCCATACTCCAATTCACATACATAGTTCTGTAAATAGGCCTTCAATTGTCACAAACAAAAATTTTTCATTGCATTACACGGT
Source organism: Sarcophaga caerulescens (assembly GCA_927399465.1). Lineage (NCBI taxonomy): Eukaryota > Metazoa > Arthropoda > Insecta > Diptera > Sarcophagidae > Sarcophaga > Sarcophaga caerulescens. The sequence continues at coordinate 11,537,997 of OV656866.1, read as the reverse complement.
TGAAAAAATTTTAAAATTTATTACAAAAAAATATTTTCGAAGCTGATTATCCGTATTTCCAATTACCTACATACATATGTATATAGCGGCGGATTTTTAATAATTATTTGGAAGTAAAATACTAGAAAAAATGTTAAAGAAATTTAATTTTCTTCTACAAAAAACAGGAAAACCTTAATTAAACTACTGACTGACTGTATTACACAGAAAATATGCGCCTAATTGGCCATTTAGAGAAAAAACTGATCATTTTATAAACAAAGTTCTTATCTTTGAACATTTGTATAGGTACTCCAGAATTTGTTAAATTCACTACAACTACACCTAATTCACCGTCAAAAGTTAAAATTCGTTAACAATTTTCAAAAGTTTTTAGCGACGGTAAAAGTTAATTTTTTCCTCAAAAAAATTTAAAAATCTCCGTCGTTTTATTAAGAAAAAATCAAAAAAAATTTTCAATTTCCTTTAAATTGTTTAGAAAATCGGTGTTTTACACCCACTGTGTGTACACAGCATAAATTCACATATACACACATGCACATGCACATACACTTACACCAGCATAATTAGAAATAAACTCTCAACACTTACTGGCTGATCTAACGGATGATTCACGACTCGATAAATTCTCTTCTCTAGCCATGATGGCGGCTATAGAAAAATCTGTAGCTGAGCCGGCGGCTGTTTTACTATTTGCGGTAGTGGTGGTGGTAGCATTAGGATTAGCGGTAGTTGAAGTGTTGCCATTGCACAAATAAGGATGGGAACCGATAAGCATTATTAAATATTTTCTTTTCTTTACTCTTCTGTACTGAACACACAATAATTTCTAAAGTTTTTCTTTCTCTTTGTGTTTCTTTTTAATAATTTCGGTGATTGTTTAATAATTTTAATTTTTTTTTTAATTTGGTTTGCTTTTTAAATAGGTATGTTTTTTTTATAGCTTTGTAAAGCTCGTCATTTTTATTTGTTTGTTTTTTTTTTTAAAGAATTTTATTTAAATATCAACGCAATAATAATATTTGTTTAATTAATTAAAATAACGTCGTTGTTGTTGTTTGCTTTAAATTTTTGTTTTTTTTTTCACGAAAAATTTTGTTTTATTAATGAAAACTTGCTTTTTTTTCTAAAATTTTTTAGCAAAAAAAATCAACTTTTTTTCGTTTATTTTTCTTTGAAGCGTTTTATTATGTTGACCGTATGAACAACGACGATGAACTGAATTGTAACAGAAACCTGCATTAGCTTAGAAGCGCACACACCATAGTAACACACACTTAATCAAAAACAAACCAGTTCTCTTAACACAAGAGACAGGGGTGTTGAATTTTTTTTAAAAATAAAACAAAAGCAAGGAAAGCAACAAAAAAAACTCCCTTTTTTTATAACAACAAAATAAATAAAGACAAGGCAATACCATTAGCTGGCAAAGCAACAACAGAGTAAAAGAGAGATACGGTTGTCGTACAAGTGCTTTGAACAGCAATGGCTTGTTTTGCACTCATAACAGTTGAAAAGCACTCAATTTACTCTTTCATATTAAAAATCTAATTGGAGATTTTGTGTTTCCTTGCTTTGAAACAAAAGAGTGAAAGGGATGTTCTGTTTCATACGTAAAGCATATCTCTTCTATTCATTTACTCTTGTACATTTAAAGAGTGAACAGAGTGGGCTGTGTTATTCAATGTTTTCTTTAGCTCTTAATATATGACAGTGTGTGTGTACGTTTTTTCACACTTATTGTTGTTGTTTGTCATCAAATTTACTCTCTTCATCATCATAATACACATTGCTTTTGCTGTGTGTGGAAAACATTTTTTTTCCACAATTAAAAATGTCGTCACTATTGCTCTCTTTGTTCTCCAGCTAGTGTATATCTCTTTCGCTCTTTAGTTAAGAATATGTTTTTGAAATTTTTTTTTTTATGAAGTGTTAAGGTTTTTTATGTGGTTTTTTTCCTGTCGTTCTCCCTTATTGTTTTGTTTTTTTTCCTTGTTTTTCGAACAGTTCAAGTGTGTATTTGTAAAAAATCAACAGCAGAGCGGTTATAGCGTATAAGAAAAGCAACAACAACAAAAAAAACTGTTTGAAAGCAATGAACGTGTAAAATAGTTTCCTTTCCTCAGGATATTTCATGTTGAAATGAGAAAATTTATTGTGCGTTTGAAATGTTTCATTGAAATTCCAACACGTTCCCAGGCAAAAGAGAAAATATTTCTTGTGTGTTCGGTGTTTTCAGTTTGAAAGAAAGGGGTTTTGAACACACACAAAATAATTTCATTCAAAACGAAGTGATGATTTGTTAGAAATTCCTTAAAAAACAAAATTTAAAAGAGCCTCTCATTTGAATAAGGAATATGGGATGAAAGGGAAAGGATGTTTATTAAAACAAAAAAAAAATTCTTTTAAAACTACCTATGAAAAATTGGCTTTTTTTTAAGGCAATATTAGGTTTTTATCATAATTTAAGCAGTAATAGAACACTTTTGTTAGACAGTGTACCACAAAAATATCATCATCATTTTCATCATTTTGCATATGTTTGCATATTATTTAAAAGGAAAGTAAAAAATGAGTTTCATCAAGTAGCTATAATGCATACATGATAGGTAGATACTGATATGGATTGAATTCTAGGCGTAAAGTAATTCTAACCCCGAATCTGTAGGCTTGTCAAGTTCGAGAGAATACTAATCTAACCGGTCATAACGAATTATTCATTTAGTGTTTACTAAACCACCGATCTGGTACTTACATTATTGATCACTACAACCCTTTAGTCATGGTTACAAACTATTTTCTCATACCACTCACGTTGTGTTGTCTATAAGCGGAGGGACCTACAGTTTAATGGCAACTCCGAACAACAGATTTTTAAGAAACTATTAATGGCAACTTTATTTGCTCCCCGAGTTTTGGTCAGAAGACTGTGGAAGGGTCATCGTAGAAAAAAAAATTTTTTTTTCGTATTTCGTTTTGTTGGAGATATCGGGATCTGGTGTTTGAACCGCGGCTTCATGTCGAATAAGCCATTAAGCCAATAAGCAAACGAATACATAACAACAAATTTTGATTCGAGTCACTCGAATCATTCATCAAAATTTACAGTATTAGTTATTGTTGCATTTACAAAAGAAGAGAAAAGAAAAGACAAAGACAGCAAGCAAAGCACACACACAACCTTCTAGCGAGTATTGTGGTGTTCGTACTCGAATCATACTTATTTTGTGCTTCGTGTATATGTTGAATCATGGAGAGTCGAAATCAACAACATCGTGCGTATTGTTAAGTATGAGTACGATGAGTATTTCTAACTTTGAATATGAGTAGTATGAGTATGAATGATATTAAAATAAGTATGAATGCGTAAAAGTAGCTGAAATTATAAGTATGACTCGAATCTACTCATCGTTTTGAATACTCGTTGCTGATCTCTGCTGTGCATAATTGCAAAGTACGCCCTACCGAAAACATTCCTTCTCTTAGAGCAAATGTTGCGGATAATCAAGACTAGTGGTTTCCTTTTAGCAATTGAGCCTCTTCTACGACTACCTATATAAAGTGCAACTCACACAACAATTAAAGCTAACTGATCATTTACGAAGTCATACATACATACATAGTTTCTCACACGACTTCTTTTGTGCGTGTGTTAATTTCATACATAAGTGGCTGGACCTACAGTTTAAAGTCGACTCCGAACGACAGATTTTTGAGAAATTTGTCATGGCAATTTTAATTGCTCTCCGAGTTTTTGCCAGAAATCTGCTGAGAGGAAGTCGCCGAAGAAATATTTCTTTTATATTTTCGTTTTGATGTCTGACCTAGGGTTTGCACCGTGGCCTTACGTCTAATAAACCAACACACTACCTACTAGACTGCGGCGACTTCAAACTGGTACAGAACCTATATAATGTCGTTGCTTTCATGAGTCAAGGCAATGAACGCAATCAAGAGATCTGATAATAGACTTCGATATACTATCCTAAATATGAGAATCGCTTTTCATTTTCTGTTCGGTATTATCAGGTGGCCGGTTGTGAGGTACTTCTAGTACCATTTAAGAAATCCAGTATTTTGTATGTTAAAGAAATATGTAGGGCCGGAGAATATCACATCTAATTCTCGTGGCCATGAGCTTCTGACTCTACCAAATCTACTTATCCCGCAGCTACAAAGAACATCAAATCTTTTAACACGACTCAATTGGAGATATCTAGCAAGTCAGATGTGTGCGGCTTTTAGATTTAGGCTTTATCGCATAAAAATCTGAAGAGTTTCTAACACGTTAGCTTGTCTTTCACATCATTGTCTACGCAATGGCAGCGATCTTAAGAGTCGCCGTGGTCTAGTAGGTAGTGTGCTGGCTTATTATACGTAAAAGCCAAGGTTCGAGTCCCAGGCCAGACATCAAAAATAAATACAAAAAGTATTTTTTCGACGATTTCTTCTCAGTTTCTCAAAAAAAATCTGTCGTACGGCAACCCTATTATTCTAGGATTTGTTACAGCAAACTAATTACCTACTGAATGGTAGAAACTTGATTAACGAAACTCGTACAAAGAACAGAAAAAATGGAAACCATATAAGTAGATGAAGCCGCCGTAGTCTAGTAGGCAGTGTGTTGGCTTATTAGACGTAAAGCCAGAGTTCGAGCCCCAGGTCAGACATCAAAACAAAATACAAAAAGTATTTTTTCGGCGATTTCCTCTCAGTAGATTTCTGGCAAAAACTCTGAAAGTAAATAAACTTGCAATGAAAAAGTTTCTCAAAAAATCTGTCGTTCGGAATCGACTTTAAACTGTAGGTCTCGCCACTTATGTATGAAATTAACACACACAACATAAGTGGTGTGAGAAACTAGAAACAATAATCCTGACTGAAGGGTTATAATGACCAATTATGTATGTACACAGAAAGAAAAACGGCGTGCTAAAATCAACTTTTCTATTCTCAATTTAAGCCAAAAAACGTGCTTGAAAAATTAAGCCCGTTTTGGCTATTGTTTGCTTAAAACAAGCAAAAAACGGTATTGATGTGAAAAACTAAATCTTATATTACTAAAATCAAAACTAAAAAGCTCAAATCTATCTAAAAAGTGTAATTTTGACTTATTTGTTATTTGAGTTATGGAATTGTGATTTTTAAGTTCAAAAGTAAAAATTTTAATAATTCTCATTTAGTTCATGTGTATTTATACAATATATATCCAACAAAATGTCGTATTTTTCGCAAGTTGCATTTCTTTGGTAGATGACTTGGATTATTCCGGTCGATGACTTGCATTTTTTTGTGTAGATGACTTGCATTTTTTTCAAATCAATCGATTTTAGGATTAAATCAAGTACGAGTTCGAGCTTAAATCAAGTTTAAAATTCTTGAAACAAGCTCGTTTTTGGTTAAATTTAGGTTTAAATCAAGTATAATTTAGGGCTTAAATTAAGTTCATTGTGCTCGAATAAAGTACGATTTGCCTCAATTCGATCCCATTTATAAGTTAATCTAGCCTAAATCAACTTTATAATTCTTGAAACAAGTGCGCTTAAGGATTACTTCAACTTCTGATTCTCTTGAATCAAGTACGAATTCGATCTTAAATCAAGAAAAAATATGCTTAAACCAAATACATGATGAGATTACTTTGATCCCAAAAAGGCTTAAATCGCGCTAAAATCAACACTTTTGTACTTGGCTGATTCGGGCTTGATTCAACTCTTTTGTACTTGATTCAAGCCAAACCGTACTTACCGTACTATTGTGACCGATATGGATTGATTCAAGCCCGGATGGCTTGATTCTTTTTTTCAGTGTACTACCTACTAGACTACGGCGACTTCTACGAAGTCATAGGTAAGCTTAAAAGGGGCTAAAGCAACAGGCTTTCTATGCAATTTTTTTGGAGAAAATTTTTTTAAGTGGCGTTTCTAACACGATGGTTATAACATCAACAACAGGATTTCTATTCCTTCGTATCGTGCTCTTGCCGATAATCATTTTGAAGACACATTTAAACATCACTGGGTCTAGATATAACGAAACTGTTAAGAAAGTTTGGTTAGAACAAAATCTTATCTCTCCATGGAGATCTCTCATAGAGATCCCTAAAGCAGTCAGAAATAATTATGGAAAATTGAAAACCAGCTTCACTGTTATAAAGTCTTTAAACAAATATTTCGAAAATATTTTTCATTAAGAAATACAATATTTTGCCTTCTCTGTCAACTAAATTGACAAACAGTTGGACAAATGGTCAAAAACCTTAATCATTTGAATAGTTTTTGCAGTGGACACTTACAGGGACGTTTTCGGTGCATCTCAAACGCATTAAATTCGGAATTCGAACAAGAAAAGCAAACTCCTGTAGAGTATTTAAACACAAAAAATGATTCTTTCTTAGGCCAAGTTCTTATTCTACATGTGTTTTCATGCTTTCAAAATGAAATAAAATGAGATTTTCAACCAATTGATGTTGAAACTGAATTTTGTAAAACAGATTTTAAATTTCGATGCTTATGCTGTAGCTAAAGCACGTGCTGTTTTGTTAAAAATCAAATAAAATTTTAATCTTTCAAATTTTAAGTAGAAGAGGAAGTCTCATTAGAAGAAAAAATCAATCTATCGATCAAGGAAACACTTATAGAAAGTATTTCCGTTATTGTTTTATATTTTCAATTCTATTTTTATTTTATTTTGTAGTTTTTGAAAGCAAAATTTAAAAAAAAAAAGAATTTTTTACTTTTTTATTATGCTTGGATCTGTTACTTGTTTCCCTTTCCGATTTCTTTTAATTCACTCAACAACCGCAGCATAACATTGAAATGTCCTAGAAATATTTTAAAATTTTATTGTTTTCCCCTTTCCATCTGCAGCAGACATTATCATCATCACCCATCATCATCATCATTATCATCGTTCCTATTAACGTTTATTTGTTTATTTTAACGTTGATCGTAAAACAATAAAAAGCAACAACAAAACGTCATAAAAAAAAATTGTATAAAAATTGTCAAATTTATGGATTTATGACTCGACCTGCCTTGTCATTGTTCAGTTATGCCTCGTAAATATTTTATTGTGGAATATATGGGACAAGACTTTTACTCACAACCTGTTTTCTTCATGTAATGTTTAGGTGGCCTTTTGACTGCTCTGTTTGGCCTTTCTACAACTATGCGTTCAACTCTTCTTTTTAATATTGACTATGAAATATTCTTTTTTGATATTGTAAAGTCGTGGCTTTCATTTGTTTACAGATGCAGCAACTTCCATAGCCTTGAATATGATTTTATTTCGTTAACATTGTCACTAGAACCAGCTACTGCTGCGATTGTCGTTAAATATTGACACAGAAATCTTGTTTATTTGTCTACTTAAGCTGTGGGCATAACTTGTTCGCTCTTTTGAGCGACCACCAGAAGTTGGCCAATGTTTGCGCAAAGGGAAATAATAATATTTGCAAAAAACACAAACATTACCCGACTTCTGATAGTCGTGCAAACGTGAAATTGACACATTTTGTGATAAACAATCAAGATCCATCAAAAATTCTGAAAATTTTTGAACTAAAAGTTCATTTGATGAGATGACATATCGACGCCTCCATTCTATAACGTTCTAAGTGCACATAGAACGTTTTTAATGTTCTTGAATTTTTAAATTCTACGTTCTCTAACTTAAATACTGTCAAAATTTGGTTAAGATGCTCCGATCCGTTTCGAAATTATAGGGAAAAATCTACTTAGAATACACATATAGACGTAAAAATTTTCCATTCTAAAATGTAGTAAGTACACTTAGAATACTTTTGCTTGGAAATTTTTAAATTGTCTTGAAATCTAAGTTGACTTAGAATGTTATGGAAGGGACATTTCTTAACGTTGTACATATTTTCTATGTGTACTTGGTATGTTCAGTGTGCTTTTTCCAGTGTCTGTAAGTGTAGTTAAAAGGTTCTTCCCCGAATTAAAAAAATAATTTTGTGCGTGTAAGTGTACATAGTATGTTTTAGTTTGGAAAAAAAATAAATAGACCTATCAAAAACATGCTAAGTACACTTAGACGACCAATCGTCAATATTTTATCCGTGCTAAAACATTCTATGTCATTTTTAGCTAGGATCCAATTAAAATTTGTAAATTCAGAAACTACTATAAAAATTCTACTCAAATTTTACTAAATACAGTGAAAGAATCAATGGCGTATCTTATATAGTTTACGAGATATCGCGTGAAAACTTTGAGAGCTCATAACTCGAAACATACTTTTTCGACTTAGAATGTTATAGAACGGAGGCGTCGATATATACAAAATATCACTCGACTGTTAGACTCTTTAAATAATAACTACGGTAATTTTTATCCGATTTGATCAAATGATGACTCAATCTCTTCACAAGAAAACAAGTTTTAAGAATATTATCACTTATCCTATATTTTTTTATTAAAGTTTGCTACTATGAATGGACAAACTTGAAAAAATATGAAATAAATTTGAATTTTCCAAGTTTACCTTATCAAATCTCATAGCATATTAAGTCGAATAATAAAAATGTGTATACCGTTTTAAAAGTCCATCTCTCTCCTTTCTAACAAGATTTAAATTTTAGAAATCGGTTCGGAAATGTTTGTGTAATCCAGAAATTTGTACGTAAAGTTAAAAAAAAAACAGTTTTTGTCAAATAAAACAAGTTTGGAGGGTTCGAGAAATATAAAAAAGGTATTTTTGAGTTCTACTCAACTAACTGAACAACGTGGACTATGTAGATACTCGGGTGTATTTTCACTGTCGCACCGTGTTATCGATTTCCATATCTATATTTTTCCTCAGTGCAATATACATACAGTGCACTCGGGAAAACGTCAACTAATTAAAACCGCGGGTGTTGACGTTTAACAAATTGTTGACGTTTATGAATGTAAAAAATTTTAATAAAAAACATATTGATAGTGTGCTTTAAAACGGTTTCATCGACTATAAACTAAAACCAAACATAAACAAATCCCAAAAAAAAAAAAACAAAAAAGGCTTTCAGCCTAACTTAAACTTAAAAGAACACATTTTAAATGAGATCATATCGACGCCTCCATTCTATAACGTTCTAAGTGTACTCAAAATTTGGTTAAGGTGCGCCGATCCGTTCCGAAGTTATAGGGAAAAATCTACTTAGGATACACATATAGTCATATGGTGCGTGAAAACTTTGAGAGCTCATAACTCAAAACACACTTTTTCGAATTAGAATCTTGTAGAACGGAGGCGTCGATATTTTTAATTTCACATACTTTGCATCTAAAAAAAAATCTGTTATTTTTTTGCGTTGTTTTTTCCTTTCTAATACTTGGAAGAGAGCTTTCTCTCGCAAACGTCTTAATACATTTAAGTCATTTTGCTCAACATTCTCGCATTGAGCCCAATCCAAAGCCTGGTTAAATATTTTGACAGCTTCGTTTGGTTTTATTGTCTGCACCATTGTACTTGCATCTAAACCGTTGTCATCATCATCGGTCACTTCTAACTCCTGAATTTCACACGATTTAGAAACATTATCCAGTAGAAGTGAACAGATTTCTTTTCTACTCTACATACTTATAAGGGGAATCCCGAATTTCTGAACTAATTTCATAAAATAAATGTGTGTGTGCACAAATCTGTGTATTTTAACTGTCGCTAAATTCAAAATTTTCTTTTATTTAAAGTTGACGTTTTAGGGCTTTGTGCTTTGGTTGACGTTTTAGAGTAGACAATGTAAAAAAATTAAGGGTTGACGTTTTGGATTGTTGACGTTAACGAGTGTTGACGTTTTCCCGAGTACACTGTATGTAGATTATGTTCCAGATTAATTTTTACCGTCGTATTTACACAATACATTGTACATTGTATGTATCATGTAAGTTTCTTGTAATTTTTATAACATTTTTATAGTCTATCGTAGCATAAGTGATGCGTGCATTATATTAGGTTTGAGCTGATGTTTGCATGACTTTAAAAAACTGTTCCGTACATTCTTTTGATTAGGCTCAAAGTCATTTTCTAAACAACTTATGTATGTCCCCAGTTCCTCATACATTCTGTCGCCGAGGCAAATGTCTCATACGGAACCTGTAAGCGGTGTTTGCTAGGTAGGTTGGTAGTTAGGAGGGTCTATCAGGCACACTCAGGGGAATTGTAATATTACAATTAGAAAATTGCCGCACAGCCGACCTAATTTAATATTGTTACGTTCTACCTTTTAAAAACGTTTAAAATATGAGCTCGTAGATTGCAAATAAAATAAAAATAAATCCTGTATTTAGTTTTAATTAAAATTCTTTATTATTCGCACAATTCTGTGTTCCACTGTTCACAACTTTATGTAAACAACAACAATTGCTTTGTTTGTAATTTCTCTGCTTACAACCATTGCATAAACAATAACAATTACTTGGCACTAACAATTATTCGACACATCTTTGTAACGGAGATCTTCAAAACCACGATTACTCTCTTCAAACACACCGCGTCTTCACACAAGACTGATTGAACTTCACTAAATCATTCGCCTGCTTTGCCTTGTCTTTTATATGGCAGGGTAAACAGCGTGATCATGTAAGTTTTTCATAATTTTTATAATATTTTTATAGTCTACAGCAGCATCAGTGATGGGTGCATTATATTGGGCTAAAAAACTGTTCTGTACTTTCTCTTGATTAGGCTCAGAATCATTTCCTAAATAACTTGTTTGGGAGTTCCTCATATAGGTAGGGGGTATATCAACCCAAGGGGATAGAATACGGACACTCAGGTAATACCGCAGTCGTAGAAAATTTCCCCACAACTTACTTAATTGAATATCACAGGAAGCGCTGGTTTTAGGCAGGAAAGATTATCCACCATAGTGTCCTGTACACCAAATATTGCCAGTGCACCAGATATGAAGCCTAGTTCAGCTCTTTTGAAGACTCCTCTATATTCTATGTCAGCGACCTCTCAATCGTACATGTCAGGGTATGAAAGGCGGTGAAAGCAGACCTCCCGTAACTGTACACATGCTGTATCAAATAGAAGATTACCATTCCAGGTCTGGCGTAAAGTAACATTACTGAGTCTATCAAGGTCTTTACCAGGAAAACAGAAAGATTATTGGATCTGCGATCCCAAGGTTTCTCTTTTCAGTGTGAAGAACATTCTCTTTCTTTAGGAGCTCGAAGCTCCAGTAGTAGATGCTTTAGACGGACTGCCGTCCTGGAGTCTTAGATGGGTTAGATGTAGCAATCGTCCATTTGATTGTCTGCAGTGATCCAATCAGTGTAATCAGAACCCAAGTCCTGTCAGGAGGTGACCACAAGAAGGTAGAAAGCTTCCTTGACATGCGCCTATTCGAGCACACTTGGCACAAAAGATGTAGTCACCCGAATTCTATGTAATGACTAGGAAGGGTCTGTCTTTGTCTGGCAGTGTGGAACCTGAGAATAAGGATTCTTTGGCACCCAGAATTTATGGACTGACCATGTCTACTACAGGTGATTTGTATAGAATCTACAACTTCAATTAGATGTTGTAATAAGTTTAGTGATTGTGTTGGAGTCTATAGTGTATGTATGTTTTTTATGTAAGTTTCCCTATAGTATTCTTATTTATTTGAAGAGCCTTAGAATATTAGACGGCTTAGAATATTAGAATATTAGAACTTTACGTTTGTTTACATTTTGTTATTTTAGTTATTCTACATATAAGTGAATGAATACATTACAATGTTATGGTAGAATAAAGGAATAGTTCCTATTGGTATTATAAATAGAGACCTTATAGAATCCAAGTAAACTATGCCTTTTAAGGCAATTGCCAATTTAACCTAACCTTGAACGTAACCTACGTCATCTTCAAGTAGAAAAAGTACAACAGGCATGTGAGCTAGAAGGTTAAAAAGTCAAGATTGACCAGCAGAAACGTTTTGGACAGACTATCTTCTAGTATGGATCAAACACTAGTCAGCAATAGGGTCGGAGGAAAATAATAACATCGGCTTGGCCAATAGAAATTTTGTCAGGTAGGGAGAGAGGTTTTTATGAATCCCCTTTTCTTTTAGTCAACCTAAAGGGAAACAGTGTAATTGCAATTGATGTTCCATATTCTTGCTTAACTTCAGAGCAAACTAAATCGTAATTCAGCATGCAATCATAGTCATGAATGAAGTGAATAAAATAAGAATTTATTACCATCTCAGAAAATTTAAACGCATGAAATATTCTTTAAAACAATTTCACTTTTTTTGAAATAAAAATTAATTCCCTTTTGTTTCCCGTTTAAAATGAATTTTTAATTGAATTTTCAACGAATACGTTACATTTTAACCTTAAAAAACAATCAAACCTCTCCTGTCATAGCGTTTAACCTCCAGTTTAAACTGCAATTAACCCAAAAAGCCGTTACAAAGCGTTCTGAAACTTTAAAATTACTTTGTGGAGTAACAGAAATCAATTGCCAACCTTTGTCAGCCCAATTAACCTTTTTGGTAAGAAGAATGAAATGAAAATGTCTTGAGATTTTCATTAAAATTCATGAAATTCATGTTTAATATGACAGACACACACTGACTGCGAGAGAGAGAAACAGTCCATCAAAGTTCATTATATGAGAAAACGTCTTTTGCTCTGTGCTATCGTATGTATGAAAAGCTAATCCGGGGATTAACTTTCTTAAAACAACCACCACCTCATGTGTATATGTACACATGGGTTCATGAGTGCGCTGATGATAGCATTGTTGAGAGCGATTTTCCCGCCATGGTTTCATACGGATTTAAAAAAAAAATTTTAATTTGTGTGATGGCATTGGTGTAACACTGTAACAGTGATTACAGGTAATTTGACACTTTTTTCAACACTGATTGCCTTAAATCTTGATGCTCTCTTTAGCCCCTGTTAAGGCGGCAACTGGCCTCTTTCGTTTAGTTTTTCTCAAGCACACACGGTTTAAAGTATTTAATTGGGTTTTTTTTTTTTTTTTTTTGAAGAATGTGTCAAGACTCCCCAGGCATAAAATGTCATTTTGACACTTTAACACACTGCCAGCGATGTGTGTGTCCCATCTCAAGTGTTGTGACTTTTGAACAGGGCACCAACTACTGATGCTGTTTTAAGTACACGAAAAATGACATTTTCAAACACAAGAAGAAAAAACATTGAAAATAATTTCCAATTACATATTTTTGTCAATTCGTATGTTTATCCCCCCCCCGTAATAGAAGTGCCTGTCAAGTACTCATTTAGAAGCACTGCGGTTCTATGTTTTGTCGGCTGCGTAAGGACCTCATAATTTATGGCATTTGGTTTTACAAATGTTTTGTTCTGTTTTCATAGGTGCCGCTCTTCAAAAGTCAAGTGTTGCTCTTTAGTTTTATTGCTGCGCCGATTACTTTACGAATTTTAAATAAATATTAGAAGTATTAGAAGAGTAAATAAACAAAACTAGTATTTTACTCTTCATTTTAACAATTAATTTCAATTTCAATTTGTTTTTAATTTTTTTTTTTAATGTTCAACGTTGACTGATATTCCTTGAAGATTATTGGAAATACACGAGCCGCTGGCGGTTTGTCCTTTATAGTCCGATTTCAAAGGCATACGATGGTCATAAAAACGGAACATTTTTCTCTTTATTTAACAGTAAACAAATCAGAAAGTTGTCCCTAATGAAAGTCTTAGTCATGCTAAGAAACTTTTGGTCATTTAAAAGCGGAGATTTTGCTGTCGTTTTCCACTTTTGGAATGTCGTCTCAAACAAAAATACGATAAATTAACATACATACATACATGGTTGGTCATTACAACCCTTCAGTCAGGATTACGACCTAGCTTCTCACACCACTTATGTGCGTTAATTTTTATACATGAGTGGCGGGACCTACAGTTTAAAGTCGACTCCGAGCGACAGTTTTGGAGAAGCTTTTCATGGCAATTTTAATACTCTCAGAGTTTTTGCCAGAAATCTGCTGAGAGGAAGTTGCCGAAGAAATATTTTCATAATTTCGTTTTGATGTCTGACCTGGGATTCGAAATCGGGCCTTCAGTCCAATAAGCCAACACACTACCTACTAGACTACAGCGACTTCATTAACAGTCGTCTCAAAAAGTCTAATTTACTTAAGTCCTATAAAGTCCCTTTGTAACACTTACCATTAGTGCTTATGCCGTCTTTCAACTATAAATTCTGGCTGGAATTTTCCAACGATCCTGGCAGTTGCATGGAGAAGTGAACGCTCTTCAGATCATCACCAGTCTGGCAATAAATTCTGGGTGCCCAAGTATTCTTGGTGTCAGGTTCCTAAGAGCCGACTACAGATTCCTAAGAGCTGACAGAGATGTTCTCTTTTCTTCCTCATTATTGGAGATTCTGCAGAAATCGTTTTGAAATACTCCCAACCTCAGGGCGTGTGCTATTCTCTATGATGACCTTTGGTTAGTTTTAACTTAAACTGTGTTCTGCATTTGTAGCGTGCCAAATTTGTCTAGTTAGATAGGATCATTATCCCATCTTTCCTTAGCAAATGAGTAAAATCTAACATATGAATTCATTTTCTGTTGTACGTACCCTCCTTAGGTTAGGTTAGGTTAGAGGACGTGTACTTGTCCGTTAAGACAAGTACAATACCCGGAGGTCGAAATTGACCCATTGTACAACGTCCTTGGAGAGGGAAGGAAATAGAGGGAATAGGATGAAAGGAGGGCATAAGGGTAAGGGGAGGATGCGAATCACACAGAAAGAAACAGACACAAACAAGGGTTGAGCGCGCGACTACACTTATGAAGCCCTAGCACCTCTCAACCAGCTCAAACTGCTAATGAATCTGTGGAGAGCCTTGATGTCGGCTCTCGACACAGAACTCAAGCTCTCAAAGAAGGCTCTGCCAAGGGTCCTAAACCTCAACCTACCAAGGGCTGGGCAGTTACAGAGGAGGTGTTCGATAGTCTCTAACTCCTCCTCATCGCAACATACCCTGCAATAGTCCGGCTGGGATCTGTTCCAGATCCCCGTCAGCGACCTAATCTCGCAGTGCCCTGTGATAAAACCGACAACCAACCTTACGCTGGCCTTAACCAAGCCCAGCAGCCAATCTGTTCTCTTACTGTCCACAGCAGGCCATAGACATCTAGAGACAGAACAACCTGATCCGTTCCTCCAACGCCTCTGCTCTTCCTCCCTGACCCATCCATCGATGAGGCTATAGAGGTGGCAGACTGGGGGTTCAGGACCAACTATTAAATCGCCCCCCGAAAGGGAACGTACCCTCCTTAGAAATTCCTTTTTTGTTAACTATGATGTCCTCATCAGAGATCACCAACGAGTATTCAAAACGATGAGTAGATTCGAGTCATACTTATAATTTCAGCTACTTATATGCATTCATACTTATTTTAATATCATACTCATACTACTCATATTAAAAGTTAGAAATACTCATCGTACTCATACTTAACAATACGCACGATGTTGTTGATTTCGACTCTCCATGATTCAACATATACACGAAGCACAAAATAAGTATGATTCGAGTACGAACACCACAATACTCGCTAGAAGGTTGTGTGTGTGCTTTGCTTGCTGTTTTTGTCTTTTCTTGTCTCTTCTTTTGTAAATGCAACAATAACTACTACTGTAAATTTTAATGAATGATTCGAGTGACTCGAGTCATTCGTAAGTATTATAAGTATTTTTCTAAATTTATGAATCTGAATGAGTAGGAGTATGAATCAAACAATGAATCGAATGTTGTGAGTTTGATGTCAACGTTGTACTCATACTCATTGCAACCTAAACTTATAAATCAATGTTGTAGCGAGTACGAATGAATCAGAGTAGTTGAATTTTAATACTCTTGACTCACTTATACTCAAAATTTCATAAGTACCTATGAGTAGCGAAAATACGATTCATTGCTGATCTCTGGTCCTCATGTTCACGAGAAACCCACATGAGGATAACTAACGAATATCTCGCTACCTACTCCAGAGATATGTACTTGGCATTCCGGCTCGAGGTTATTTGTTAGGGTCACTTTACCGTTAGAAAATATACGTATAATCTCCTCCAAAGTCGCACAGCGTTAGCCTTTATTTTATAGCCCTTATTTCAGCTCGAAAAGTACAAATGTGTGTAAAGATAAATTCGAATTTGAAAATCTCAAGACGCAATCCATAAATTTTAGCAGCGCCACATTTGGCCTTAACAGAGCAAAATTTCCACTTAACAGAACAAAATTTGCCCTTAACAGAGGACTCTTATTGCTATTTAACAGTATCCATCTGAACAAGCCCACTTGTTTAGGAGCTATTTTTGCCAAATACTCTTGGTCTATGATCATAATGACAATTATATTTTATGTCAATAGTCTGCAATAATTTCAAAGTAGAATAATAATCTACTATTGCCACCGTAAAGCAGTTAACAGTGCTCTGTTAATAGGAAAGTTTACACTGTTAGAGGCAAGAAGTGACGCTGCTAAAAGTATGGGTTTGCGTCTTTGGTTTTTAAATTTGAATTTATCTTCACACACATAAAGTACAATGATTTAGCAATGCAAAGTGGAAAATAAACTTCAAATGCTCTAAAAAGATTCCATAAAATAAAAAATATAAAATACACGCGAAGCAACTGCTAGTTTGAATAGTCCAGCCAATCATGGTAAGTTTAATGCAGAGAGTTCCATCAGAGTCTCTCTGATGAATAATGCCTGAAAACTTCAATGTAATAATGAAAATTGTCGACATCGAACGTCATACGTTTGCCTTCTTGATTTCCAACGAGCTTTACATTTCGCTAGGAATCGCTTGACTAAGGCTAGTCTGGACATGACATTAGGTTAGGATAGGTTAGGTTAGTGTGGTAGCTTTATACCAAAAGCTCACTTGAGAACGCATAGCGGCCCGTTGTGGCGCCACAGGTGAACGCAGTCCCTGTACTGACCAAGTTCCTCCGAGCCAATGAGGGAGAAGTTGGTCAGCGCAAGGGCTGCACATTTAAAGCACGACTACCACACGCTGGAAAACCAGCCAGAAAGTTTGATAAACGACGCTATGTCCTTGACGGCAATGGACGATAGCTCCGTCAAGCTAACAAGGGTTGTAGAGCCAAATAACCTATATATGCATCTCTCAAGAGATGGGCATTAACATATAAAGTGGTTAACAGTCTCCTCTTCTTCAGCGGATCCGCATCCACGGCAGAAATCGTTAAATGGGAGTCGCATTCTTTCCGCGTGTCTACCAATAACACAGTGACCTGTAAGCATGGCCACTGTGATCGAGATGATGTTACGACCCAGTCCAAGTAACTGGTTGGTGCGTCTTCTATCCATTGAGGGCCAAGTGAGCCTAGCGGTGGAGCAGGTCTCCTCATTGATCCAGGATAGGTTGGCGTCCCGGGAGAATTTCCGCGCGATGGCCAGTTTGAACGAGGTAAGTGGCATTCCCAAGTTGATTGAAGAGGATTCCGGAAGAAGTGCGCCAGCCCTGGCTAGCTCGTCTGCTCTGCAGTTTCCCGGAATGTCGCAGTGTCCGGGGACCCAGATAAGTGTCACACTGAATCGCCCAGAAAGAAGGTTGAGGCAGCGGCAGCATTCCCTGACGATCCTAGAATTGTCCGCAACGTTCGATAGAGACTTTAGGACATGACATTAGTTTCTGTCAGAGCTTTTGCCGAAGAATCTCTAAAAAAAGGATCGTCGAAACAACTCTTTTTGTTCAAACTTCTTTTGTTTTTCGAGATATCAGCAAGTTTCTATTCTAGCATTGTCACTATTTCTATTATTTTCTAACGAAATGACTTTTTCCCCAACCCAATAAATGTTATTGTTTAATTGCTTAACAATAATAATTTCCATTTAATTAATGCAAAATTCTTCTGCCATCGCTTTAGTTTTAAACGCAATTTGTGGAAAGAATAATTAATTTCCGTATATGGACTCCTCAAACTCTAAGGCACTGTTTCTTGCCTCTACTCATTCACTCATATGGCCTTATAGGCATGCAGCTAACATAGTAGGCTTGTAGATCCAATGAAAAGAAGGAAAAACAAAACTGTCACATTAAGTTGTTTTAGGCCTGAACATGGTTTTGGTCGAGAGAAAAACAAACAAAGAAACAAACGAATAACCACTGTGAATGCGTTTTTTTTACAAGTCTTCCCTTGATTTTTTTTTGCATTTACCCGGCTGCCATTTGTTGCAGACACAGAAAACAAACAAAACAAACAAAAAAGTGTTGCGTGTTACGAGTCCATGTTGGTTTTCTGTGTGTAAAGCTGGATAGAAAAAATAAAGTCCAGAAATAAAACTACAAGATTTTTATGGGTTTTATGGCCAACATTAAACCAACAACACACACAACTAAACCAATCTGAAAACACTTGTAGTTGCAAATTGTAATTGCCATTCCTTCCCCAGTCCAGTAGTCCTGCAGTGCATTGCAGTTGTTGCAGTATTTTTACACGCGTTTCTTTTTTTTTTCAAATAGAAGAAGCAACAAATCGTTGCATATCATGATAATGATGATGAGCAGGTTAATTATGTTTATAATTGTCATTATGATGATGGTGTTGGTGGTCTAAATGGTGAAAAAAAAAACGAAAAACAGAAATGGCCAATGCCAATATGCAACCACTTTTTTGCCTTCTTCTTCTAAAGGATCGAAAACTATCTTGGCGGTCTTTGTTTTAATGGCGTTATCGTGTAAATTGTTATTAAAAAATGTAAAAAAATTTCCACAATTTTTTTAATTTTTAATTTAGTTTGCCTTTACACTGTTTCCATTTGAAATCAAATATTTACGGTCAAAGGTTACTTGAAGCAACAATATCGCGATTTTAGTATACCAAGCAGTTTAAAATGAATTTTTCGAACATTATTGGATCAAATATTACTGTGATGGTTGATGTATCAACTACAATATACATTCCGCTAGACCATCGAGTAATGAAGCTGACAAAAATCTCAGAAAAGGGAATGCTGTATGGAAGGAAAACCGTGCTTAGGCAAGATAACAAGATATCCAGGAATACGGGATCAAACATCGTCCTGAAGTGTGAAAAGACGATTAACAATTACTCTAGGCATATACATATGAGTTCCTAGTCACTATGAAGTGACCGGCTGATGGAGCCATTCCTAATACTAATACTAAAGAAAATAAAGTATAAAGAATGTGCATTTTAACATATTTTGGAATATTTTTCAAAAATATTTCATGACGCGGGGGGAAAGATAGAAGAGAAGGAAACAGAAACCAAGAGCGTAATAATGCGTTGTTCTCATAGTGCATTTTTGTTGTTTGACCACTTTTTCATTAATTTTTCTGAAATCACTTATTCTGGTCAGTGTTGCCACGAAAAAAAATATTGTAACCAACATTTGTGAAAAAAATTACCAAATAAGAAAAAATATACCAAAATTAAATTCACAGTTTTTTTTATTTTATTTTTTCAAATATAAATTATAATTAATACAACATAGTAAGAAAAGAAACAAAAAATAACAAACTAAAATTTTAGTCTTACAAATTAATTCATTTCTACAAACAAAAGCTCTTTTTATAAGAAAAATAAATAACCAAATCCGGAAATTTGGGTTAAAAATAGCTAAACGGCAACGCTGGTTGTGATTAGTGAGTAAGAGAGAGAAAATAAGTTGAGAGAATTTATTTATTTACAGCCATAGAAAAGTGTCAATAATATACGATATTTAGATTTTCATTTCATCAACATACATATGTAAAGCTATCTATCTTTGGCTTAATAATTTTAGATAAATAAAGATAAATAAAGATAAAATAGAAAATCCAATTTTCTTATTAAAAGAACATAAAGCTATCCATCTTTGGCTTAAAAATTATACCTAGTTTTTTTTTAGATAAACAAAAATAAAAAACCCATTTTTATTAGAAAAAAAAAGTGACCGTTCCAAATCATTTAAAAAAAAACTGTACTATGTGACAAAATAAAAAAAATTAAATACGGCCAGCTAATGACAGTATTTTTTGAGTGTTGTTCTGAAATAAAATGATAACGCATCCGCTACACATGTGTTCTTGTCGCAGTCTGATCGACAACTAAATCAAAGAACACAAGAATGCGTGTGAGTTCTCTCTGCACAATTGTGTTATGAAATGTGCTGGTCGTAATGTTGAAAAGAATTTGGTGAGAGCGGGTCGCAATGATACAACCCTCCATAAGAAATTTTACTTCTACATAATGCGCATTCTTTATATCCATATTCTTTGCTAATACTCTACAAGATGGTCATTCTCCCCGTGCTTCTTTATGGCGCAAACGCATGAACACTATTAAGCAGTGATGCAACAGCCTTGAGAGCATTCGAGAGAAAAGATATACTTAAGGTCTTCGATCCAGTGCGACCGCATCTGTTCCAATAATGATCTCCTTTATAACATGAACGTGCTACAGCGTTTTAACATCAAGAGGCTGCGCTGGCTCGGCCATGTCGTTCGAATAGAGGAGGGTGCCCCGGCGAGACGGGTATTTGATGCCGAGAATTTGCGGAAGTCGGCGAAGAGGACGACCTTGTTTGCGTTGGAAGGACGAAATCGAGGAAGCCCTTTTCTTTGTTATACCTCTGTTTATATCCTTTGCATAAACAATAACAATTACTAGACAATTATTCGACAGATCTTTATAACGTTCGCCTTCAAGAACATTCGTCAGACTGTTTACTTTGCCATATAAAAGGCAACGCAAAGCAGGCAACTGAGTTAGTGAAGTTAAGTCAGTCTTGTGTGAAGACGTGGTACGTTTGAAGAGATTAATCGTGGTTTGAAGATCTCCGTTACAAAGATCTGTCGAACAATTGTCTAGTAATTGTTATTGTTTATTCAAAGGGAAACCCTGTCATCAATTAGTGAGACCAATTGGCGTAGGCGCGCAAAAAGCAGAGGCGCCTGAAACGATGTGTTAAGGCAGGGCGAAATCCTTTAATCGGGTTTTTAATGGCCAATTAAGTAAGTAAGTAGCCACTCCGCCTTACACGCACATCTGAACTGTAATGCCGTGGTGAAAACATCGAAACGATGGAGCTTATTCTCTTAATACAAAATCTTCACCAGTTTAAAGACGAAACGCTTTTTACATGCTTTTGTTGAAAATATAAAAAGTATGGCGAAAGGGCTTCCAAACTTATGGTGATTTCTTTTCTGGTAAAAAATGTTGCCTACATATTTTGTAGCACTTATTAAAGGTTGCACGAACCCTCATAATAAGTTGCATTTTAAACGATTACAAAAGAACAAAAATCATTGCCCTTTACGCAATTATTTTTGTAGTTTAATACCAATTTAGCGTTTTTTTTTTACTTAGTTAAGGATTTAAAAACTAATCATTGTATAGAAAATGAAAAAATATTTTCTTTTAATTATCCAAATAATTTCCAATTAAATTATTTTTTTATTTTCGGAAAGCTAACATTACGCAAAATGTTTTAAATAAAAAATAATAATAATATTTTTACCGAGGGCTCCGGGGTCATACAAGTTAAAACTTTTATTTTTATTTTTATGTAAAATTCAACTTTAGGGCCAATGTTTTCAAATCGCTTTAGTTGGCACAATATGTTATTAATTATTTAGTAAATTTTTTCGAATTTCTATATAAAAACTAAAAATCAAATCAAAAATATAATTTTTGGAATTTTTTGGGAAATATTTTTATTACAAAAGATAATAACTAAATTCCATTTAAAAGTATTTATAAATAATCTTCTTATTACAATTTAAAAAAAATGTTAATTTTTAAGTTAACTCATCTCAAACATTTTTTGTTGGGATAATAATACATATGTATATGTGTCTTTGTAGTCCTCGACTAGTAAATTTCATATCGCTAAAATAAAATAAATTTTTTTTAGCGATTTTAAAGCTCATTCTGCATTTACAAAAATAAAATTATCAACACCTATAGTCAGCTGTTGTTTGTTTATAAATTTGTTACTAGAACCTGGCGCAATACTGATAAATAATATTTTCAACTCGCGCCAAGAGTTTCGTTTTAATAATAATGTGGATACATGTCCTCCATATCTGACGATGAAGAGGATTCCAACAAATTTTCCAAAATAATATTTTTTGCTTCCATTTCACCACTTTTAAAATAAATAATTTTTATTATTTTTTTCAAAACAATAACAAGAACAGCTGTTTTAAAAGTGCTGCCCTTACAACCCTTTGATTAAATTGAGGGTCAAACATGCAGCATATTTTCTGGGTTTTATGGCAAAATTTTTAGAATAGAACACGTTACTAATTTACAAAATTGCATTTTTTTTTCAGAAAAGAACAGCAAAAGGGCAAAAAGGCAGAATAAAGGCAACATTTATGCCAGAAAAGAAATCGCCATTAATTACATTTTATTGCCCTTTAATAAGTTTTAAGGAATTTAAAAAGATTAAGAAACTCTTACACACAATTGTATAATGAATTGCCAGCCCACAACACCAATAAGGATACTTAAGGAGAACAAAACAAACAAAAGAAATCCTTTTTGGAAAGAAAATATGCCTTAAAATATGAAATCAAAAAAAGGAAAAGAATACGCTTCGTTTGAGCTGTGATTTATAGGCCAAAACATATAACAATGGCATCATCAAACCCACATTTCAAAGAGACACAATTTTTAATAGGCTTTTAAAGAAAGACAACAAAAATCTCAGACTCTTTGAGCGTTTGAAAGATTCTGGAGCATATTGTTAATGAATCATATTACATACAAACAAAAACTATGCTTGTCTTCCAATATAAAAAATGATCACCTTCATAAGACTCACCCTATTTTTCCTATATTTTGGTTTTGTTAACATGATTTAATAGGTGGAATGGGATGGGTAGAGTTATTCCCCCCTTTATAAAGGAATTTTATTTCCATTTGTCTGGCTAGCTAGCTGCGTGTCTGGTTTAAAATTACGCGCTTGTTTTAATTCAAAACCCAATATTTTGTCATTCATCGACAACGAGGCCAGATCGGTGGTTTTTCTCCTCCTTTTTCTGCATCATTTCACACTGCAACACACGTAATGTGCTTCAGGTATAGGAATACAGGAACAAGATTTATTGACGTTTCGATTTTGTGACCCAAAAATTTGATTCAATTTCTTAGAATTCCATATCAATTGAGCAGCAAGAAAGGATATTTTACTACACATTCATGACAAAATATTGTAAACTTGCGGTGTCTTAAGGCAACCGCATTGAAATAAAACTCAACAGAATATCTGTCCGTAGAATATCCTCTCGCAATAATTGTCGATTTATCACACTTTGAATCATAAAAAAAGTAATAAATTCTGCAAAATAAGGAAATAACACTTGATTTTAAAACATTTGCATGACCAACCAGGTAAAGCAGACGAAACTTTATAAAAAAAGTACTGAAAACGTATAAAAATTGTAAGGATTTGAAACGTTTTATGGGATAGTGTTGTGTAGGATTTAAAATTGAACCATAAAAGAGAGTGTTTGAGTATATATATGAATACGCTGTAATCTTGTGAAGTGATTGACACATTCAGATCGACGAAATGTTTCCTTATAATTGTCTTGACAGCAGATTTGTCTTTGAGATTTCAACTTGAGACTTCTAACTTGATAAATTGGGAGGTTCCTGGCAATATCCTGCAGGTCTTACTGTCGGCAGCAAATTGCTAAACAGAGTAGGCTACGGTCTTTGTACTAAACGTTCTGACTTTTAATTTTCTTCTAGGCTATCTGGCTATTGAAATGTAACAGAAATATTGATACAGTCGCTTAGAAACTCATGAATCGTTCTACGTCTGCTCAGAGTACTAATTCAAGTGGTGCAGCCATACTACAATACCGAGTATACACTTGGGCAATTCACACGAATTTGTATCGTGTATGTTGTATTGAATACATTTGGTTGTTTGTGAACGCTCAATGCTATGCTGTATTGTGTATTTCGTATTCCAAATGTATTTTTTTTGGCATTCACACAATTTGATAGCACGAAACCAATACAACTTTTTAAAACATATGAAAAAAATGTGTATAAGTGTATCGGATTTTTACATGAAAATTATCAATACCAAGCATACACTGTTGTATAATCGTCCCACAATACACTCAATACAACGATACAACGGCTTGTGTGAATTGACCAACTGTGTTTGTATGTTGCGAGATCAACACACTTGATGTACACTGAAAAAAAGAATCAAGCCATCCGGGCTTGAATCAATCCATATCGGTCACAATAGTACGGTTTGGCTTGAATCAAGTACAAAAGAGTTGAATCAAGCCCGAATCAACCAAGTACAAAAGTGTTGATTTTAGCGCGATTTAAGCCTTTTTGGGATCAAAGTGATCTCATCATGTATTTGGTTTAAGCATATTTTTTTTTGACTTAAGATCGAATTCGTACTTGATTCAAGAGAATCAGAAGTTGAAGTAATCCTTAAGCGCACTTGTTTAAAGAATTATAAAGTTGATTTAGGCTAGATTAACTTATAAATGGGATCGAATTAAGGCAAATCGTACTTTATTCGAGCACAATGAACTTGATTTAAGCCCTAAATTATACTTGATTTAAACCTAAATTTATCCAAAAACGAGCTTGTTTCAAGAATTTTGAACTTGATTTAAGCTCGAACTCGTACTTGATTTAATCCTAAAATCGATTGATTTGAAAAAAATGCAAGTCATCTATCCAAAGAAATGCAACTTGCGAAAAATACGACATTTTGTTGGATATATATTGTATAAATACACATGAACTAAATGAGAATTATTAAAATTTTTACTTTTGAACTTAAAACCCACAATTCCATAACTCAAATAACAAATAACTCAAAATAACACTTTTTTAGATAGATTTAAGCTTTTTAGTGTTGATTTTAGTAATATAAGGTTTAGTTTTTCACATCAATCCCGTTTTTTGCTTGTTTTAAGCAAACAATAGCCAAAACGGGCTTAATTTTTCAAGCACGTTTTTTGGCTTAAATTGAGAATAGAAAAGTTGATTTTAGCACGCCGTTTTTCTTTCTGTGTAGTGCATAACAAAGTCAACAATGTCCCCTTGAGAGCCTCCGCACACATGTTTATTATGCTATTGAGAAAGGGAAACGCGTTGCATCCTCGTTAAGCCGATATTTCTCTGTAAAGGATGCTCTGTTAGTAAGCTATCGTCTTTATTCAGATCGATCGGCAGTTCATTAAATTTTTTCTAACATAAGGGCCTTAAGTTTGTTGGGAGTACGGTGGATCACGTTTTTTGGGTGCAGCCGTAGTCTAGTAGGTAGTGTGTTGCCTTATTAGACGTGAGGCCTCGGTGCAAACCAGAGATCAGCAATGAATCGTATTTTCGCTACTCATAGGTACTTATGAAATTTTGAGTATGAGTGAGTCAAGAGTATTAAAATTCAACTACTCTGATTCATTCGTACTCGCTACAACATTGATTTATAAGTATAGGTTGCAATGAGTATGAGTACAACGTTGACATCAAACTCACAACATTCGATTCATTGTTTGATTCATACGCCTACTCATTCAGATTCATAAATTTAGAAAAATACTTATAAATACTCGAAGTCGCCGTAGTCTAGTAGGTAGTGTGTTGGCTTATTAGACGTAAAGCCAGGGTTCGAGCTCCAGGCCAGACATCAAAACAAAATACAAAAGGTATTCGACGATTTCCTCTCAGCAGATTTCTGGCAAAAACTCTGAGAGTAAATAAAATTGCTATGAAAAGTTTCTCAAAAAATCTGTCGTTCGGAGTCGACTTTAAACTGTAGGTCCCGCCACTTATGTATAAAATTAACACACACAACATAAGTGGTGTGAGAAACTAGGTCAATAATCCTGACTGAAGGGTTGTAATGACCAATTATGTATTATGTACTTATAATACTTACGAATGATTCGAGTCACTCGAATCATTCATCAAAATTTACAGTAGTAGTTATTGTTGCATTTACAAAAGAAGAGACAAGAAAAGACAAAGACAGCAAGCAAAGCACACACACAACCTTCTAGCGAGTATTGTGATGTTCGTACTCGAATCATACTTATTTTGTGCTTCGTGTATATGTTGAATCATGGAGAGTCGAAATCAACAACATCGTGCGTATTGTTAAGTATGAGTACAATGAGTATTTCTAACTTTGAATATGCGTAGTATGAGTATGATATTAAAATAAGTATGAATGCGTATAAGTAGCTGAAATTATAAGTATGATTCGAATCTACTCATCGTTTTGAATACTCGTTGCTGATCTCTGGTGCAAACCCCAGGTCAGACGTCTCCACCAAATAGAAATATTAAAAAAAAAAATATTTCTTCGGCAACTTACGCTCATCAGTCTCCTGCGAAAAACTCTGAGAGTAAATAAAATTGTCATGAATGTTTCTCAAAAAATCTGTCATTCAGAATCGACTGTAAACTTTAACTTTTGGTTAAAATTAACACACATAAGAAACACTAGGTCGTAATCCTGACTAAAGGGTTGTAGTGACCATTTATATATGTATGTATGTAGTTCTCTTGAGAGGAGTTTTGACTTCAAGTGTGTAAAATCTGACAATATCCTGGAGGTCTATACATACATGTCCAGAGTTGGCTGCTGTATACTAAAGTTTCTGACATTCGATTTTCTTTTAGGCTATCTGACTATTCAAATGTCTTGGCGATACTGAAAGCGCTGAATCCTTGTTGAGTGAAGGGATTTTCTCTGAAACTCTCCTGATTTACTCTAACAGTCAGGCTGTATCCAAGCTCCTTATGAATCTTAGCTCCGTCTACGTCCTTAGTATGAATGTCGTCCTTAGTATGAATTTCCCAGAGGAATTAGGAAAACTTCTTTGCCTCTTCCTGGAAAAAGCGATTACGTCGAAAACTGAAATGCTGGGGAAGGGGCCAGTATTGGTACAAAGATGACAGATTTACAATCTGGATTAGATCCCGTTATTAAAAATTAGATGTGGAACTGTATTCTGCCAAAGAAAATAAAGTATAAAGAATGTGCATTTCAACATATTTTGGAATATTTTTCAAAACTGCTTCAAGACGCGGGGGGAAAGATAGAAGGGAAGGAAAGAGAAACGAAGAGCGTAACAATGCGTTGCTATCATCGTGCGTTTTTGTTGTTTGACCACTTTTTTATTAAATTTTCTGAAATCACTTATTCTGGTCAGTGTTGCCACGAAAAGAAATATTGTAACCAACATTTGTGAAAAAAATTACCAAATAAGAAAAAATATAACCAAAATTAAATTCACAGTTTTTTTTTATTTTATTTTTTCAAATATAAATTATAATTAATACAACATAGTAAGAAAAGAAACAAAAAATAACAAAATAAAATTTTAGTCTTACAAATTAATTCATTTCTACAAACAAAAGCTCTTTTTATAAGAAAAATAAATAACCAAATCCGGAAATTTTGGTTAAAAATAGCTAAACGGCAACACTGGTTGTGATTAGAGAGCAAGAGAGAGAAAATAAGTTGAGAGAATTTATTTATTTACAGCCATAGAAAACTGTCAATAATATACGATACTTTGATTTTCATTTCATCAACATACATATGTAAAGCTATCTATCTTAATAATTTTAGATAAATAAAGATAAAATAAAAAATCCATTTTTTTTATTAAAAGAACATAAAGCTATCCATCTTTGGCTTAAAAATTATACCTAGTTTTTTTTTTAGATAAACAAAAATAAAAAAACCCATTTTTTATTAGAAGAAAAAATAAAAAAATTAAATACGGCCAGCTAATGACATAGAACATTTTTAACATAAAATATTTTTTGAGTGTTATTCTGAAATAAAATGATAACGCATCCGCTACACATGTGTTCTTGTCGCAGTCTGATCGACAACTAAATCAAATAACACAAGAATGCGTGTGAGTTCTCTCTGCACAATTGTGCGGGTCGTAATGTTAAACAAATTTTGGTGAGAGCGGGTCGTAATGTTACAACCCGCCATAAGAAATTTTACTTCTACATGATGCGCATTCTTTATATCCATATTCTTTGATTCTGCCTTAATGTCTTTCTGTCCAAAAGTCAACGATAAATTAATTTGCCAGCCATTAAAAACGTATGCAATTAAACGCATTTGCCTTCCCAAAACGCAAATGTTGTTCAAACACACAAGTAGAAATTACGCAAGTGTTACTTGCAGATTAATTAATCAAAATACTTCCTTCTTATCGCTTTCTCTGCCAAGATCTCCCAAATGTTGGGTAAATGATAAGAAGACCATCAAACATCCAACACTATAATTAAATTTAAAGACCCTAAACACCTAAAAAACCAACTCATAGAGAGAGAGAGAGGAAGAGAAAATAAATTTAAAAAATTGCTTTACAACACCTACACTTTAAGACACCGGAGTTGCACTTGAACTGTAATTAAAATTGAAAGTGAAATTAAGCAACCAACAATTACACGAGGCTACTAAATGTAAGGAAAAAGGTAGGAAAAAAAACAGCAATATGTACATCTCTCAAGAAAACAACAACAACGATCGTAGCTAAAGGAAACTATGTACATACAGATGCCATAGTGGCAACCACAAGAACAAACAATTTCATTATGGTTGGTGGCAACTTGCGTAGAAGAAGTAAAACTAATGAGACTTCCTTAAACAAACCTGAGCATTACTGCTAGTATGACCAGTGTTCAGGTGTCAAATGCGTTTGCCCTTGTCAACTCCCTTAACTTTAAACTTTTTTTTTCTTCCTCCGGCATTTATTCACTTCTTATAACGCCTTCTCTCTGCTCACAGTTGGTGGCGTTGATTGAACCTGAGCCTCTGTCGGCAGAGATTAGGCCAAAGATCTTGTGTTTTTTTTTTATTTTCTAATTACAGTTCTGGAAGTCTTCGGGGAGTGTTTTTCCTTAACACATATTTTCTAATTTTTTTTTGTTTTGTTTTTGCACACGTGCTTTGTCGGCAAAGCCTTAAGAGAAGATTACATTTTTAAAAAATTTTTTTTTCTTAAAATTTTTTAATTTTAGAAAGAAGAAGAAGGAAAAAAAATAAAGAAGTTTAATTGACTTGACACCAAAGCAGGAAGTGATTATTAAATACGAATTTTAGAGTCAACAATTAAAGAAATTGGAAATAGACACCTGTGATCTTCAAAGATCTTAAAGGAATTTTTTGTCAAAATGTAAAGAATTTCTTAAAAAAAAGAGAAAAAAGTAGCAGTTGTTGTTTCAGGCGGAGGTGATGGCGATTTACCGGGCCGCTCAATGGATCCTCGTCAACGATGCTCCTTTCACTCGCGTCTCGGTCTTCTCTGATAGTCAGGCCGCGATAAGATCTCTATCGGGAATGTCGCCGCTGTCTCGACCTTCTTTCAGGGCGCTTCACCAGTGTCTCTCTGGTGTGGGTCCCCGGGCACAGTGAAATTCCCGGAAACTGTAGGGCCGACGAGCTCGCCAGAGCTGGTGCGCTCCTTCCGGAATCCTCTTCTGTTGAAGTGGGTATACCACTTGCTTCGGTCAAGTTGACCATTGCGCGGAAATTCTTTCGGAACGCCAACCTATCCTGGGTCCTGCTCCACCGCTAGGCTCACCTGGCCCTTGATGGATAAAAGGCGTACCAACCAATTACTTGGTCTTGGTCGTGACGTCATCTCGACTACAGTGGCCGTGCTTACGGGTCATTGCGTCATGGGTAGACACGCGGAAAGAATGAGGCTCCCTTTTAACGACTTCTGCCGTGGATGCAGGTCCTCTGAGGAAGAGGAGACTGTCATTCACTTTCTTTGTCAGTGCCCGTCTCTTGCTAGGTGTAGATATAGGTTATTTGGCTCCCCATTCCTTGTTAGCTTAACGGAGCTATCATCCATTGATATCAAGGATATAGCTTCGTTCATCAAACTTTCCGGCTGGTTTTCCAGTGCGGGGTAGTCGTGCTTCCGTTGTGCAGCCCTTGCGCTGACCAACTTCTTCCTTTTCCCTCGTTGTGGTGGAACTTGGTCAGTACAGGGACTGCGTTCACCTGTGGCGCTACAACGGGCCGCTATGCGTGCTCAAGTGAGCTTTGTGACATCAGAGCTACCACTCCGAACTAACCTAACCTAGCAGTTGTTCAAGCCGAACTTTATAGTACTTTAGATTACAGTATACTATTAAATTCTAGGCCATGATCCCTCCCGTAATCCTTACCAAACTCCTCTATTCTGTTGCGAGCTTTAGGCCAGGCAATGGAATTTACTAAATTAGCCGTAGTCTAGTAGGCAGTGTGTTGGCTTATTAGACTTGAGGCCGTTGTGGTTCAAAAACCAGTTAATACATCTCCAGCAATATTTCTTCCGCAACTTTCGGTCACCAGTCTTCTGTCTAAAGTTCTGAGAGGAAAAAAAATTGCCATGAAAACTTCCTCAAAAATCTGTCGTTCGCTGTCGACTTTAAACTGTAGGTCCCATCACTCATGGATAAAAATTAACACACACAACATGGATTAGGTGGGAAGATAGGTTGTAATCCTGGCTAAAGGGTTCTTAATGTCTAATTAAGTTAAATGCGGTTTCAACAACTATAATACATATAAAGAGGGAATCGATCGATTGAAAGAAAAATTGATTTATGAACTCACAAATCTGTCTAATAAATGTAAGGGTATTCTGTGAAATACAACATGGTTGGTGGGGGAAGCTAGGTTGTAATCCTAACTAAAGAGTTGTAATGACCAATTAAGTTAAGTAAGAAACAGTGCTGTTTGAACTACAAACAATACGTATAGAGAACGAATCGATCGTTAGAAAGAAATTGATTTATGGACGCACAAATCTTTCTAACAAATCAGAGATCAGCAATGAATCGTTTTTTTTCGCTACTCATAAATACTCATGAAATTTTGAATATAAGTGAGTCAACAATATTGAAATTTAACTATGTACTCTGAATCATTCATACTCACTACAACGTTGATTTATAAGTACAGGTTGCAATGAGTATGTGTACAACGTTGACATAAAACTCATACCATTCGAAATACGTTTGATTCATAAGCCTACTCATTCAGATTCATAACTTTAGAAAAATACTTATAATACTTATGCAGAGGAAACACACAACCATTTTCTGGTTTGAACAAGAGATCAGCAATGAGTATTCAAATATATGAGTAGAATCGAATCATACTCATAATTTCCGATACTTATACGCATTCATACTTATTTTAATATCATGGAACCTCTACTCATATTCAAAGTTTTAAGTACTCATCATATTCATACTTAACAACATGTATGATGTTGTTGATTCCGACTCTCCATAGCTCAACATATACACGAATCACAATATAAGTATGAGTCGCGTACGAACGCTAAAATACTAACTAGAAGGTTGTGTGTTTGGTTTTGCTTGCTGCTCTGTCTTTTTTGCTTACGTGTTACTCGAACCATTTATAAGCAGACGTCGGCACAAAGAGAACATGATAAAAAATGTGTGTATTTATTTATTGAGTGTATTTATGAGAGGTATGTGTTAACCCAGAGGAAAATTGTTAGTAATATTTTCGAGTCTACTTATTAACCCAATAATATGTATGTATGTATATGTGAGCGGAAAATATAGAAAAATTGTACTGCGCTAAATCCCTAAAGACACCGTATTTAACTTGGCAAGTATTCTTCCAAAAATCGAAATTGTTTCTCATTGATATTAGTGAATCTCATTGAATATTAGTGAATCTTACTGTAATATATTTTGGGTGTATAATTGAAGTCTGAATAGTCGACATGAACCTTCTTCTTTAGAAGCTGACAAGCAACTGAATGCATTTTTACGCTCTTTTTAACGAACATTGTTGATGTTCGTGTCCTATGTGTGTAAAAAGCCGAAGATGTTCGGCCCCCGGGGACACTGGGACACATAAGCAAAAAGGACAGAGCAGCAAGCAGAGCAAACACACAACCTTATAGTGAATATTTTAGTGTACGTACGCGATTCATACTTATTTTGTGCATCGTGTATATGTTGAGTTATGGAGAGTCTATGGAGTACTTCAAAGTTTGAATATGAATAGAGGTTCCATGATATTAAAATAAGTATGAATGTGTATAAATGTCAGAAATTATGAGTATTATTCGATTCTACTCATCTTTTTGAATACTCATTGCTGATCTCTGTAACAAATGTAGGGATATTCTGCAAACTATAGTGACCTTAGTTAGGGTGAATTAAGCTGTAGAATAAATAATCAAAATCTAAGACCAATAGACGGATTGACTTTTCAAATTGATTGTCTTAAGGGTCGCTTATAAAATGAATTCATTTCTGTGGCCAAAATTAAAACATTTTCATTTTCCCCCAAAATTTTATTGCCAATTAAGATCGTTGTTTTCCTTCCATTTTTTTCAATAACCGTTAAAAATTTGAAACAACTTCAACTAAATTAGCGGCAATTGTGCAGAAATGTCATGCCTTTGGTTTTGATCACACTGTGCTTGTAAGTATATGTCTGAAGTCATATAAATTTCATGGCATTTATCCAAATTGTAAGGAAAGAACAGAAGAAACAAACGAATCAAATATGCCTCATAAAACTATTGCTCAAGGATTTATGTATGTTCCTTTTCAATGGCAATGTGATTTAAACAAACCTCTTCTGTTCCTGTGTTACAATAAGATGCTTAATTATGTTCTCTTTATTCAAATACATATAATGGCATACGAGCTAGATTTTGTTTGTGTCTTCCGTAAATCTTAAAGGATGGCATGACAAAATATTAAGAAAAAAAAAACAGTCACCAAAATGAAGGTAAACATGTTGATGCCACATCTGCCAAATAGTAGATCAAATTTTGTGTTTCATATTCATATACTTGCAACAACAACAACAGCCACAGTGTCAGTATCAGTATCAGTATCTTGTTATGATGTTTCGTTTTCCTGTCTACTTTGTTGCTTTTTATTTTTGGATTCATGTTCAAAGGACCTCCCTGTTTGTTTGGTTAGTGTTTGAATACGCATTAGGGTAGTAATGGCCAATAGGGCATGCATATATGCATGTATGTATGCATGTCGTATACAGCATCCACTAACATACCATCATATGTAGTTTATTTCATGAAAAACTATTTCAATGTGATTTCCATGTTCCGTAAAGAGTGTCTGAATTCAAAATCTTTTTTTTTCTGCTTTTTTTTTTTTTTTTGGTTTCAGATTCCATTGAGAGGTTCTTTTTTGATTTCTTTTCCTTTGAAATCAAAAAATAATTTGATTGTATTGTGCCAAAATATTACAATAAATTATTAAAATTTCATATTTTGTCTATCCACCATATCCTATCCATCATCAATACAAAGCAGCACAGAGTATGCTTCAAAATATTTACATTGAGACTACCATTGAATGCGGTAGGGAGGGATGTTAGCAAAAGGGAAGAAGGAAAAGGCTTCTCTGCTTCTCTATTCATTTGTATTGATGCGGTTTTAATGAGATCTTCATGTTCTTCAGATGATGTATGTGGTTTTTGATCTTTTGATTCTTTGTTTGTAAATTTTTATTGTTTTTTTCCAATTCAAAATGAATTTTTTTATGGTTATCAATCATAATTTGGTAAAGAACCTTGTAAGTCCGTGTGTGTATGTATATAATTTTGTTGCATTCAATCCAATTATATGGAGAAGAAAAGTATCAATAGAAGCCATTGTAATGTGTAATACAATTCGCAGTAGTCTAAAAGGTAGTGCGTAGGCTTATTAGACGAGAGGCTGTGGTTCAAACCCCAGCCCAGATAGCTAAAAAACAAAACCTCTCAGTAATCTTCTGGCAAAAACTTTGAGAGTAAAATGAAATTGCCACGAAAAGTTTCACAAAAATCTGTCGTACGGAGTCGTCTTTAGACTGTATGTCCCGCCACACAAAACATATGTAGGTGGTGTGAGAAGCTAGGTTGTAAGCCTGACTAAACGGTTGTGTTGTTTAAACCACATTCGGTGACTTTCTCTCATCAGTTTTCTGACAAAAACTTTGTTTGAGTAAAATCAAACTGGAATCTGTAGTTCGAAGTCGTTTTAAACTGTACACAACATGGGTGTTGTGAGAAGCTAGGTTGTAATCCTGACTAAACGATTGTAATAAACAATTAAGGAAATAAATAGGATACGAAGTTGAATGGAAATAAGTGGTATGATTTGAGTGTTTTCAAGGGGAAATCATGACGATTCTCATGACTGCTTAATAGTAGAGTATTCTCTGAGAGCGTACTTATATATATTGTTACGAAAATGGAAATGGTGTTGTTAAAATAATAAGCAAAAGCTCCAAAAACAACACAATGGAGTTGATCACGTATAAAAACAAAAGCTCCAAAAACAAAACAATGCAGTTGTTCACGTGATCAACGAATGAGTAAGCATATAGCAACAAAAACAACAGTGCTTGTTTACAAGTTCGATGAATAAACAAATATAGCAACAACGACTGCGTATAAAAAAGATATAGCAGAAAGACAAACAAACAAAACAACAACAACTCTGCCTGGACGAAAGTAAATAAGATGTACTAACAACAAAAATGGAAATAAATTGTTTACATTTTTGGATTGTTCCCGAAGGTCGTCATCATCCTTCAAGGGCATTCATCACACTGTTGATCGAGTGATATAAAAGGCAAGATAAAGCGAGCAACGATGATTCAGTTAGAATTCAGTCAGCCGTGTATGAAGACACGTTATTCTCGGAGTTCGAGTGAAGTTAGTCGTGTGACGACGTCGCGTTGAATTGAGTGCGAATTCAACCAGTGGGTGTGAAGATACGAGATCGAGTTATATCCAGTCAGACTTGTGTGCAGACAAGTTGCGTGAAGAAAACAGTTGTTAGTGTGGTGCTTACAAAAAAGGTTGTGAGCAAAGAAGAATAACTAACAAGTGTTGTTGTTGCTTATAAAGAAAAGGTTATAAGCAGAGAAATATAACGAAAAGGAGCACATATTGTGGAAATTATCATTGTATGCGTAGAATAAGTTCGAACAGTGGCACGAAGGTTGTGCAGAAAATAAAGAATTGACTTAAAATTAAACACAGATTTATTTTTATTTTATTTGCAATCTACGAGCTCATATTTTTAACGTTTTTAAAAGGTAAAAACGTAACGATATAATCGGACAACCAGGCTGTCCTAAGCAGTCAACTCATGTGTTTTTATGTGGGATGAAGCTACCTAAGCCATCTTTATTTTTCAAAATTTCCCATTTATCCGTCTCATGATGGGTTGTACAGTGAGCGTCAAAAGAAAATGTACACAAGGGATAAAGTTCTAACAAACACTAAACCCAACTTTTTTTTTATCACTTAACCCTTTCATGCCCGTTGTTGCCTATAAGCAACATTGTACATATTTGCTCATAAATCCCGTTATTTTAAATTTTTGTAAAAGATTTCTTTTTTGCAAACAAGCTTGATTGAAAACGCGTATTCTAAAAAAATCAATGAGTAATCACTACTGGTGTTCACTTAATCGGTGTTTGAATTTGCGTAGGCACGTGCCAATGCCAAAGTCAAAAAATATAAATTTTTCAAACTTTAAAAATATCGATAAATTTTTGAATTTTTTTCATAAAAAGTGTGTGAACAAATTAAAAGCAGGTAAGAGAAGAATTATAACCAAAAAAGTGGAATTTATGTTTTTAGTTTTATTCCAGTATTGGTCCATAATGTACCAAATTAACATGCGTCCAAAAGGCTTGTTTCAAATAGAAATACAAAGAATTGTGGAATTTGACTGGAATGAGTCTGAGGATGATGATGATGGTAACAGCGGGGAAGAAGAAAATACGTAGCTGATCCACCAAAAGCCGTACGTTTTGATGACAAAAGTCATTGGACAGAATGGGGAGCAAAAGGCCGATGTAGACTATGCAAAACCAGAATTCCAAGATCCAATTGTACGAAGTGTAATGAACAATTGTGCGCAAGTCCACAAAAAAACTGTTTTCTTTCATATCATAAGAAATTAGAATGATAAAAATTTTAAAATACGAATACATATATAAAAATAAGACTTTCATTAAAAATTTTCCACTACTGCCCAATGTTGCCTGTAGGCAACATTTTATAACGGTAAAACCAGAATACGTAGGACTCTAAATTTAATATCACTTCATATTTATGCCATGACTAACAAATACATGTCCTTAAAAAAATTTTAGCTCTGGCCGAAAAAAATCGGGCATGAAAGGGTTAAGGAAAAATTGACCGAAAAAATTTGACAATATTTCGAAATTTTTTGTAATATTTTTTTTTGTTTGTTTCAATTTAAAAAACTGTTAATGAAACAATTTTAAAATGAAAATAACGGTAATTTATTAATGTATGTATATTTTTTTAATGTACAGTTTCTTTTGATGCTCACTGTATATCAACATTCATCGATCGTTAAGGATAATTACAGCCAGCGATCAGAAGAAAACTATTTGTTGGTAATCTTTACACTTAACACCGTTAAATTAGTAACGATCCTCTACAAAGTTCACTTTATTTCTGAATTATTTTTCCTACTCCCTGTAGAAGTTAAACTGCATTATCTTACTTTGCTATTTGATTTCTTTTCTTTTTCTTTCCTTTTGCAAAAGAGGGTGTTTCTTTTAAAATATTTTATAAAAATAATCATAATAACAACGACAACAACAATAACAAGAAATTGGAAATTTCCTTAAAATATGTGTAAAAGTGTTATAAACTACAGTTTAAGTATCAGATTTCAAAGGATTACACCATTGGTGGTCTCGTCTTAACACACAAGCATATCCAAAAAAATATATTTCTGACGCCCTAATTTTAATTTTTATTTTTTACATCACAAATGATGTGTAACAATATTGCATGAAACTGTTCCTAATCAACCTTAACGGCCAAGCGTTTTTTATATGCAAAACTATGCAGTGGCCATGTGTGAGGTCTTCTTCTATACTCATTCGGTAGGAAATTTGAGGCGTCAACACCTTAAGCTAGTCGGCTTAGGGATTTTGTTTTTTTCTTTTCCTTTAGTGGTGGTGTGCGCTCCTTTTTTTTTTTTTGGTTTAATAATCAGAAATTAAATGAATTCAATACGTTTGGAATTATTATGATATTGCGCGCTGATATCACCATAAATAAGGAAATACTTTCAAGTATTATTTACCCAAACTGCTAAGGCCTTCATTTCTCATGATTACTTTCGGAACTTCAAACTTGAATACGTTATTGAATTTTGAGTAAATTGGCCACAAATTAATAGAATGAATGAATGAATGAATGAATGGTTGAGTGGATGGTTGAATGGATGCATTTATGATAAGGTGCTCTTAATTCATTCGTACGTTCGTTCATTCATTTAATTTGTTGTTTTGTGCCAGATGACATTCGGTTATTTAATATCATTTAATTTCATTCCATTTAAGTTTTTTGTTTTGTTTTTGTTTTTGTCTCTTTTGGGTCGATTCATCATTAAATTCTTGTAATTTTACCTTATGTTGTGGCATCACGCACAGAGAGTTCCTTCTTCGTTTTTTTTTTCTCTTTTTGAGAAGGTTTTTTTCCTCGATACGTTGTTTTTTTTACTGTTTTCAAATGCTTAATTGCCTTTAAGTACCGTTCGTTTTTACCGTATTGTTTAACGTTTTTTTGGTTTCGAAAAAAAACTCAAACTAATGAAATCTAAAAGAGTGGCCAGGCTTTTGTATAAAAAGTTTGATTGGTAAACATGGAACTGTTTCAAAGGATGAGCGGTTAAGGGATAAAATAAATATCCAGTTACTGGATTCCAGTAGTACCAGGTTATCCATTTCGTGGTTTCAAAAGTAAACGTTAATAAAACACATATAAAATATTTTTTTTCATCATATTTCTTTTTTATTGTAAAGTTTGAACGTTGACATTATGTGTGAAACACTACATCATTTAAATGACCTCCACGCGAAGTGTTTCAAGCATTGATTCTTTTGAGGTAATTTTCGACCACTTTTTGACACATATTGGGCGGTATCTCAGCCATAACTTGACGAATGTTGGTTTTTAAGTACTCAAGAGTTGAAGGTTTATCTGCATAAATACGGTCTTTCGCGTAGCCCCACAAAAAAAAAAGTCTAATGGTGTCAAATCGCATGATCTTGGTGGCCAGTTGATATCGCCACGACGAGAAATTACGCGGCCAGGAAATGTCTCTTGCAATAAAGCCATATTCGCTCGAGTTGTGTGGCATGTGGCACCGTCTTGTTGAAACCACATATTCTCCAAGTCGTATTCTTCAATAGCAGGCAAAAAAAAAAGTCGGTTATCATATGACCATAACGCTCCGAATTGACGGTAACAGTCGTTCCATCGTCGTTTTCGAAGAAGTAAGGTCCAATCACACCTTCGGGCCAAAGAGCGCACCAAACAGTGACTTTTTCTGGATGTAATGGCCTCTCTTCAATTACTTGAGGATTCTCAGAACGACAATTTTGTTTATTAACATACCCACCGAGTGTGAAATGTGCTTCATCGCTGAAGAAAATTTTGTTCGAAAAATTGCCGATACGCACGATACGTGGCTTTGGCAGAATCACCATTTTTGTAGTAGGTTTTGATAATTTTTATGCGTTGTGTGATAGTTAAGCGATCCATTTTCGTCAATGTCAGACTTTCAACTGAAAAGAAACAAATTTTTTTCACAACTTAGTTTGACAGATGTCGAATTCCAGTCCCATACTTTTGAAACCACGAAATGGATAGCCCTTTATTTATAGCTGTCTCCTACTAGAGGGTTAAGCCCTACATTCGTGTGCTAGGGAAATTTGAAATGATTCTTAGAAGTCCATCGTTTGAGATGGTTGTGTTTTGAATCAAGAAAACAATGCACTTTTCCTCTGTAATACAGTGGAGTCTGGATAGAGTGAACTAATTAATGCAAGGCCTGTTCACTTTATCCAAAAAATTTACTTTATCGCGATTGAAAAAATAATAAAAAAATCATTAAGTACTATGTTAAAAATGCAAAATTTATTATTTTGTACAAGTGAACAAAAAAAATCATTAATGTTAGTTTGTTTTGTACGGGCACTTTTGACTTTATGTACAGCTAAATCACGAAATTTATGTAACACTAATATATTTTCATAATCACTAGTATTGTTCTCAGCCCAAAACAAAAAATAGAATGCGCTAAAATATAAACTTTAAATAACAAACCTGACGGACGAAGGACGTATGAAACCATTCCTTAAATATGAATGATGTCATCCAGGCATTTTTAGAATTTTTGTATTCAACCGGAACATTAAACGATTTAAAAGAACGTGGGTTTTTGGCATGATCAATTACAAGTGGTTTCAACTTATGTAATCCCGTAGGATTAGTGCAAGCCAAAAAACTTATTCTGGCTTTTTGAATTTTTCTGCCTGGTGCTGTCTTTTCATGGCTGCCAACATATGTTTTTTCAGGCAACATTTTCCAAAATAGTCCAGATTCGTCGGCGTTCTTCGCACAATCCACGTTCTTTAATTAAAACATCTAATTTGCGTTTAAATGGATCGACGGCAGTACTGTCGGAAGACAGCTTTTCTCCACAAATTTTTAATAGGAGAATTCCATAACGGGCTTTGAATCCATGGAGCCTGCCTGAACTGGAATTAAAACCACCTGCATCGTGTGAATGTTCATGAATTTGTTTTGCTTTTGCCTTTAGCATTTCTCCATTGACAGGCAAATTTTTATGGCGCTGCTTCAAAAACCAGTTGTAGAGTATTTTTTCGACTCGGGGATATTCCGCTTTACGCAAATTTTTTCTATTCAGTGCACTTTTATTTTGGCATAAAATTCCACTTTGTAATTTTATTTTTTTTTAATGCCACATATTGTGGACTTAGCTACACCAAATTTATTTGCAAGAACAGTTACTCCCACTCCGTTTTCTAATTCTTTAATTATTTCTTGCTTAATATTTATAGAAAGAAA
Source organism: Sarcophaga caerulescens (assembly GCA_927399465.1). Lineage (NCBI taxonomy): Eukaryota > Metazoa > Arthropoda > Insecta > Diptera > Sarcophagidae > Sarcophaga > Sarcophaga caerulescens. The sequence goes on along the minus strand of OV656866.1, from coordinate 11,498,066 downwards.
CTTTTTTGGCTTATTAGCACTCATATTTATTTATTTACAGGGCAAGATCACAAATAACAATAGAGAAATTTTGTTGATTTGAAACCAAAATCAAAAGAATGTCAAAAATCTCAGTAAACGCAAAAAAAATAACGGTATTAAGAAAAAATTAGTATAAAAAAAATATTTTCGAAAATATTTGAGTCCCTAATTGCTGAACAGATTACGTCATATCTGAATGACAATAATCTCTTGTCCCCATTCCAATCTGGTTTTCGCATTGCTCATAGTTGTACTACTGCGGTCTTGAAAGTAATTGATGACATGAGACCCGACTATGACAAAGGAAACCTCTCTCTTATGTGTCTACTGGATTTTTCAAAGGCCTTTGACAGGGTTGATCATTTAATCTTATGTCGAAAACTGGGGCACTATTTTGGATTTACAAATACCGCTTTATCTCTTATGAGGAACTACTTGTATGGGCGAGCCCAAAGGGTAATTATTGGAAATAGGCAGTCGGGGCTGGGGCGTATAACATCTGGTGTTCCACAGGGGTCCGTGTTAGGCCCCCTCCTATTTAGTATGTTCGTTAACGATTTATTTTCAGTATGCAGGTATACTAAGGTACATGCATACGCAGACGATATTCAGCTGTACATCTCAAACCGTATTGGTCTGATAGAGGATACAAGTTACAAACTTAATTATGACTTGAGGTCTATTTTAAAATGGGCTGAGGATAATAACCTTATGCTCAATCCTGGAAAATCTTACATTCTACCAATCAGTAGATGGGAATATGATTTGAGTTATTTTCCAACAATTTACTTGGGGAACACGTCTCTTGTGTACGTTAGTAATATTAAATACTTAGGATTTTGGATCAATTCCACCTTGTCATGCACTGACCATATTAATCATGTTGTGCGTAACGTATACCTCTTGCTTCGTAATTTACGAATGTCGTCTAACTTCACATCAGTTGAAGTTAAGAGGAAACTTATAATTCAATTAATACTTCCACTGATTAATTATTTTGCAGAGGTTTACAGTAAATTGGACTCTCTGTCACTACATAAGTTGCAAGTATCTTTTAATAATGCTACGCGGTATGTGTATGGTTTAACTAGGTTTAGCAGTGTATCGTCCTGGAGGAAAATAATCTTGGGCTGTGACTTAATCGACTACCTTCAGATGCGAAATATTATATTCTTACATAATCTTCTTTATCGTAAGAAACCACCCTATCTCTTTGAGAAGCTTGTATTTGGTAGATCCACTAGATATACAACTCTAATTATACCTAGATACACTTACATCAATACCAGCAGATTGTTTTTCGTCAACGCAATTAAATTGTGGAATTCCTTACCAATGACTATTAAAAACATTTCGAGAAATAGCAGTTTTAAGAAGTCACTTTTTGACTATGTGTCCTCAAATAATAATTAAAAAAAAAAAAAAAATTTATATTACTTTTAATTTTTTTAAATTTTATTTTATAAATTTTATATGAAATATAATTATTGCCTTTTTGTTTGTTAGTTATATACTTTACAAAAAATTGCACTATAATTTAGGGAATACTAATGACCAATGTAATTTGTGTATATCCTACTGAGCTATAAAAGAATAACATTCTTAAAGCTCTTGTAAGCAAATAAATAAATAAAATAAATAAAAATAAATAAATAAAAAACTATAAAGCAACTCTTTTTAAGTGGCAAAAAAAAACACTAAAGATAGTAAAAACTGGCAATATACAAAAAAAAAACAACGTACGTATAAAAAATGTTTGTAAAACATTTTGATTCTCAATTTTATGCAAGAAAATAATGTTCACTTTATAGAGGCTGGCGATGTTCACTCTTTAATTAAAAATTGTGAGTTCGTATTACCCAATAGTACATATTATACAGTGTTCACTCTATCCAGACTCCACTGTACTTCGAACTGAAGTTAAAATAATTTTAACGTCCATGAACTTGACTAAGATCTTGGCAATGAAATTGAATATTAAGCCGATGCTTTGCAAATCCAATAACTACACTTCCATATTGGGACAGTGTTTTTGAAGTTGCAAATGTACAATAATTATGATCCTTCTTGGCTAGGTAGTCCCTTAAATCAGCTGGGTTGACTTAAAAGGTTCAGAAATGGATTCAAGATGCTGTTAGAGAAGGAAGTGGACAAAAGACTAAAATATTTGTCATAAACTAGGAGACGTCTAGTATAAGACGCGAACCCACGTTTCCAATCCCAGCTCAGACATCTCGACCAAACGAAATATAAAAAATTTCTTTCGGCGACTTCCTTTCAGCAGCCTTCTTACAATAACTCCGAGAATGAATAAAATTGCCATGAAAAAATCTTCAAAAATTTGTCGTTCGGAGTCGCTTTTAAGCTGTAGGTCCCGCCACTCATGGATAAAATGAATGCCTGCAACATGGGTGGTGTGAGAAGTTAGGTTGTAATCCTGACTAAAATATTGTAATGGCCAATTAATTTGACAGCTAGAGTTCATAGAGCTTGTGAATGGGCTATAAAAAGTTATTTTTGTACTAGAAATGTATCCAGTTGAAGAATGTTTTGTGGAAACACTTAAGAATCATGTAAATCCCTGCCTGTAGTTCCTAACTAAACCGTGCCTAAAGAGGGATACCAGACTTTTTCTTCTCTGCGCCAAATCCTGGAAAAAGCCCACGAAAAACAAGTCGACACACACCATCTTTTTGTCGACTATAAGGCAGCCTTCGATAGCCCCATAAGGTATCGTGTTTTTGCCGCAATGTCTGAGCTCGGTATACCTGCGAAGCTGATAAGACTTTGCAGAATGACGTTGTGCAATTCCTGCAGCTTCGTCAAGGTAGGAATGGACCTCTCCGAACCTTTTGATACCGTGCGAGGTTTCAGACAAGGCGACCCCTTATCATGCGACCTCTTCAACTACGTCATGGAGAGTGTTCTGCGAAAGGCAGGAGTGCATCATCGTAATGGCACTATTTTTCAAAAAAGTGCTTCCAATTGCTTGCGTACGCTGACGACATCGACATCATAGGGCGTACCAAGCGAGATGTTACTGCTGCCTTTAGTGCTATTGAACGGGAGTCTAATGGTGTTTTCTTTTCTACGAAGAAAATGTCACCCTCTTACAAGGTACATTAAAAAAATTTTTACCCAACACTGTTGTAATGTCATTTTTTATTTGAGAAGAACATAACACAAATATTAAAAAAGGGTATGCCCTGTGTTTACCACTTATTAAGAAAATGAATGAGGAAATGCCAATTTGTTCAAAGGTGTTGCCAGATCGCTAATTTTTCGACTTAATTTTTTGCACGCTTTTATATTTTTTAACACTGTTCTAACATTGAATGCAATTTTTTATATTGCTGACGATGTAGCTTTAATAATGTAATATTTCCTTAAGATTACCTGCACAACACAATGAAAAAATTAACTTCAAATTGGATAACAATACCAGACGACTTTTTTTAAATTTCATCTGGTAGCCCTATAAATAAACAAAAGTCATCTGCTTTACAGGGCATTATCAGCACTCTCAATTTATACAGGGCATAAAATGCAATGCCCTCCACCATTGGCAAGTGCGAATTATTTAGAATAAAACATACCACCCTTTTAGAGGGCAAAACATTTTTAAGAAACAAACGCAAAATTGCATTTTGCGTTAATAAAATGCACATTTTTTGGTAAAAAAGAAAACACCATAAGAAGATGGGTCTGACAGTAAATGAGGGCAAAACAAAGTATATGTTATCGACAAGTAGAGACGTGCGGCGTATTGATTCTCAGATTACGGCCGATAACTATACTTTTGATACAATCAAGGAATTTATTTATCTTGGCTCCGCTGTTACCACCAAAAATGATGTCAGTCTGGAGATCAAACGCAGGATTACTCTTGCCAACTGGTGCTACTATGGTCTCAATAGGCAATTGAGTAGCAGAGACCTCTCTCGTGCGACAAAACTCTCATCCTACCCGTGCTTCTTTATGGCGCAGAGGCATGGACCCTATTAAGAACTGATGCAGTAGCCTTGAGAGTATTCGAGAGAAAAGTCCTACGTAAGATCTTCGGTCCAGTGCGAGTTGGCGATGATTTCCGCATCCGAACTTACAATGAGCTGTATAAGCTCCTCAACGACATAGACGTTGTACAGCGTATTAATATCCAGCGGCTGCGCTGGCTCGGCCATGTCGTTCGAATGGAGGAGGATGCTCCGGCGAGACGGGTATTTGATGCGGGGATCTGCTGAAATCGGCGAAGAGGATGACCTTGTATCCGTTGGAAGGACCAAATCGAGGAAGCCCTGTCATCGATTGGTGTGACCAACTGGCGTAGGCGCGCAAGAACCAGAGGCGCCTGGAAGGATGTGTTAAGGCAGGCCGAAATCCTTTAATTGGGTTTTTAATGGCCAATTAAGTAAGTAAGTAGCCACTCCGCCTTAAACGTACATCTGAACTGTATTGCCTTGGATGAAAACGTGGTGAAAACATCGAAACGATGAAGCTTATTCTCTTAATACAAAATCTTCACCAGTTTAAAGCCGAAACGAGTTTTACATGGCCGAAATCCGTTAATCGGATTGCTAATGGCCAATTAAGTAAGTAAGTAAAGGAAATTTATTAAAAAATTTGCCAAAAACTTGCCTCTGGTCACCTTATTACACTCTTTCACAATTAGTATAATTAGATCTGCTGTTTCACTAGAATTTTTTTTTTTATTGTTTTTCATCGATGATGTTGAGTTTTTCCTCTGGTTCGAGTCACTAATTTGATGAGAAAAATGAGAAGCTTTTCTCGTAAATGTATTAAAAAAAAAGAAAAACTAAATTTAATGAAAAACGAAGTGGTTTTTGTGCTATTCGTGTTTTAATTTCCTTTCCTTTTTACCTTTTTAGCCCATTTTAACAGACCTTCTGACGGCGTTTTTTCTTTTATTTTTTCTTCCATCATTTTCAGTTTTATTGGAACGTGAGCAATTTGTTTACAATCAGCATAATTACTCCCATAGCTGACATTCATTCTCCAATTCAAATGTACACCGTCAATGGCGCTTAAGTCAATGTTGATGATGATGATGATGATGATTAGAGGATATTTTAATTTTACCCCAGAGGTTAAAAGAACACGAGAAAAGTTTCTTTTAGTTGCACGCATATACTACTTTGGAATGAAGGACAGACTTGTGCTATGGGGGCACTGTGCTGGTGTGTGGCTTTGGGTGGTCACTTTAAGTGGCAAATGCAAAAGTAATTAAATGCCAATGATTAATTGTAATTACATTAGCTGGTGTTAGTTTTAAATCATATTTTATAACAAGAGCTGACTTGCTTAAGCAAATGTAGTCTCCAATATTTGATGCATAGACAGGGGGTTTGTTTATCATCCACGCAGTGTTTGTTTATGAAAGATGCACAAAATATTTTTGCATTCTTTTTGTTGTTAAATTTGATTAATTTTTATGTATTTGTTTTAGTTTCTGTCCATTTTTAATTAATTTTTTTTTGAAATCCGGGCGTTCTATTTATTGACTTTGATCGATTTGTTGTTATTCAATATTTGCAATACCTTTGTTCTTTAATAAATCGTGTTCTGTGTTTAGTTTACCAAATGGCTCATGTTTGTCTCTGCTTACAAATATTGTCATTCTCGTTGTATTGTTGTCATTGACAAGATTGTCACAAATGTGTCAAATCATTAAATGATCACTTACAACTCTTATGCTCTTAAATTTTTTTTAATCTCTTTAAGGGTGGTTTGCTTTGTTTCGCTTGCTTCATTCGTTCTTGTTCTCAAATGGTACTATTTATGTATTTTTCTCTCCTCTTTTTGTTGTAATTTTCTTTTCCTTCAATATTTTTATGGCATTGTTGCCTGAAACATAAAAATTTCATCTGAAATGAAATCCTTTTTTCCGCATTTCTAATTGCCTATAAAACTTTTCTTTGTTTGGGTCATAAAAAATCAGATCAAATCAAGGAAATCAAACATTAAACGTTTAGCAAATACAGTAGAACCTTGATTATCCGTGATTCGATTATCCGGCAACATCAATTATCCGGGATGGAAAAAGAAAATTTTTTGCATCGTTTTAATTTTATTTTGGATCGACTTAAATTTTTCTGCATCGTTTAACCGTGATTACCTCTATTATCCGTGATTATAAGCAAAAAATTTTTTCTATTATTTTGGACAAACAAGGGAAAAAGGGGAATTCCCTCTTTAGTATACGAAATCCTTATATACTGTTCACTGTTTTCTGACAAAATTATTTTTTTTTTATATTTTTGAAACATGTATGTACATATGTATATAAAATCCTTGAATTATTTAGTTTTTATATAAATATGTACATATTCATTTATTAATTAATAAAAATATCTATTAAAAAACTAGCCAAAATTGGTACTCAATTAACCGAGAAAATCGATTATACAGAATGCTTCCGGTCCCGACCATTACGGAAAATCGAGGTCCCACTGTATTGAAGTAGGGGTATTCACTGGAAGCTAACAAATGTTTCTCTGTTATAAAAGGTGTCAAAGAAAGGAAAGCGGTTTTCTGGAGGATTATCCTATAAAAGCCTTCCATTGTCAATGCAGTTTGGTAGTGTTTTCTCTGGGGTATATATAATTGGAACTTTTCTAAGATTTTTACTAATTTCCACTGTCTCTGTCCGGCCTTCCTTAGGACCAGGAAGAGGACCCTGGGTAGGTCTGGCCATTAAAGTTTTGCAACAATGGGCCAAAGACGGCTTCCAACGGCTTTTATAAATACTTCTTTGATTAAAAAAGGACAAATAAGAGGAGATTGAATTCATTTATCAAACTCTCCAGAAATAACCTGAAGTTAGTATCAGGTCTTTTGACAGGACACTGTAGACCCTGGGTAGGTCTGGCCGTTAAAGCGTCCTCTATCACTGACTTTATAAGTTCTTAAACACTTTGAATTTGCTCGAAGTGGATTGAATTCTATTGGTATAGAAACTTACTGCCTCAAGTGAGTGGTATAGGTTATATTTATCTAGAATCCTTTGGGTACGACGGATTGTTTGTAAATATTTACGCCAGATGGAATCCTCTACGAATTCAATTTCAGTTTCGATTTCATTTTTTCCAGGAAATTACCAGCAGTTTTGAACTCATCAAATCAACCATTTGTATAATTATGAGAGTCACCAGAGCTTAGAACCCTTTAGTCTGGATTACGACCTAGCTTTTCACACCACCCATGTTGGGTATGTCAATATCATCCATGAGTGGCAGGACTTTCAGTTTAAAAGTCAACTCTGAATCAAAGATTTTTTCGGAAACTTTTCATGGCAATTTTATTTACTCTGAGAGTTTTTGCCTGAAAGACTACTGAGATAAAGTCGCAGAAGTCCAACTTTGGAACGTAGAAGGGCTGTGTTAGGCGTTTGTTTTGTCTATAATCTGGTTAAAGGTGATATCGATTCTGAGTTTTTGCTTTCTAACCTGAATTTCAGTATTCCAGCAAGATTTTCACGGCACTATCGTTCTCTTTCTTTAGATTTCTATAGAATGAACTATGGAGCTAATTTTCCTTTTCGTAGATTATGTAATGATTTTAATTTATATTATGATTTTATTGATTTTAATTGTAATGTTTGTAATATTAAACGTAGCTTATATGCTAGCATTAATTTGTAAATTATTATATAAAAATGTATTTTCGTTCTTGTCTTATGTAGTTCCGGTTTATTGTTACTTTATTCAGCTTGTGATTAAGTTCTGTAGCTGTTTTATGTTCCCGTTGCCATTACTTTTCATTTACCCGCTACAGTCCGGACTGTAGTGTGTACGTGTCCCTACGTAATGGGGACGAGCCCTCCGCGGTCGGGTGAGGGTGGGTTAGTGTGTGGCCGGGGACGTTCGAAAAAAAGAAATAATTTTTTTTTTATTTTTCATTCAGTTTGAGATATCTGGGCTGGGGTTTTGACCATCAGATTGCGTTTGATAAGCCAACAAACTTATCAGTATAAAATGTATGTATACGGAGGGATTTCTGATCAAAATTATAAATTTTTCTGGATCCTTTGGTCATATACAACTTTAAGTAAAACCAAATTTGATCTGCCTTCAAGTAGATTAAAACTGGAAAAATTTAAAAGAAATCCTCAATATTTTTTAAGATGTTTCTCATCAGCCCAATCAAATTTCTACAACATATCCCCACCAGAAATCAGCAATGAATCGTATTTTCGCTACTCATAAGTACTCATGAAATTTTGAGTATGAATGAGTCAAGAGTATTAAAATTCAACTACTCTGATTCATTCGTACTCGCTACAACATTGATTTATAAGTATAGGTTGCAATGAGTATGAGTACAACGTTGACATCAAACTCACAACATTCGATTCATTGTTTGATTCATACGCCTGCTCATTCAGATTCATAAATTTTGAAAAATACTTATAATACTTACGAATGATTCGAGTCACTCGAGTCAATCGAATCATTCATCAAAATTTACAGTAGTAGTTATTGTTGCATTTACAAAGGAAGAAAATAGAAAAGACAAAGACAGCAAGCAAAGCACACACACAACCTTCTAGCGAGTATTGTGGTGTTCGTACTCGAATCATACTTATTTTGTGCTTCGTGTATATGTTGAATCATGGAGAGTCGAAATCAACAACATCATGCATATTGTTAAGTATGAGTACGATGAGTATTTCTAACTTTGAATATGAGTAGTATGAGTATGATATTAAAATAAGTATGAATGCGTATAAGTATCTGAAATTATAAGTATGACTCGAATCTACTCATCGTTTTGAATACTCGGTGCTGATCTCTGGTCCTGACTAAAGGGTTGTAATTTATCACTTAAGTAAGTAAGTAACACTTAGGGCCATTATTACAACTTGCCGTTAGACTTGGGTTTAGTTAAAGGTACCTTTAGCTAAAGGGAACTGTAAAGTTACCTTTAACTGATTTTCGTTATTACAACTTACAGATAAAATAAAATTAAAATATGGCAGTGCCGGAGCAAAGTCGATAAAACTGCTCAATTAAACAAGTTTTTTTTTAACGCAGTGGCAACAACGGACTTCGTTTTTTTGTTTTATATGCTCATTTTGTTTAAATTTGAAGCTGCCATATCGAAAATAGTATATGATATGGCAAGTTCAAACATAAAGCGACCTTTAAATGTTAAAGGTAGGATGATCTTCCCTTAGCTTAACGATCACTTCTATCTTATTGGGTACTCATAATAATGAAAAACAATTTATCTGTCCGTTAAAATCCTCCCTTTAGTTAACGGCAAGTTGTAATAATGGCCCTTAATCTTCTGGAGATGTTTGGCAAAAACTCTGAGAGTGAATATTTAATTCTCCTGAGAGGATATTTGACTTCAAGTATGTAAAACCTGACAATATACTGGAGGTCTATCCAGAGGGTTTTCTGGTACAACTATAAACTTAAAAGCACTTTTGCGATTCCTTTGGGATGAGACCTTAAATAAAACCAAGAGTGATTTGTCTTGGACCACATTAAAACTGGAAAAATTCAAAAAGAAATCCCCAGAAGTTTCTAAAATACTTCATCAACACCACACAGTATATAAAAACATGTCTCTGCATACCCAGTTGACATTATAAAATTAAAAATTTTTTGTAAAGTTCTTGGATAATTAAACAAAATGTCAAAGAACTTCACTGTTTTGTTTTGAGTTCTTAATCAAAAACTTTTCCTGTGACTTAATTCTTCTTCGCAGAGAACTTTTTAATAAAAGAAATTAACTTTGATTTCCGACAATGAAACAGTCATTGCCCTCCCCCACCACCATCACCACCGCCACCTCTAAACATTACTAATGTTTTGGATTTAATGATGTTTGTAAAATTAACAAAAGTTTTATCTATACAACGAGTATAATAGTGAGTGTTGCTGCTGCTGCTACTGTTGTGCGAGTGCTTATAAATTGGTTGTCATTTAAAACTTTTGACTTTGATCCCCTCCATCGTCATCATCATTATCAACATCATAGCAATGATGATTCTTTAATATGCTCTGTTATGGTGACATAAGGTAACAACACAAGATAAACAAACCGACAAATAAACCCACAAATAAGATCAACTAAATCTAAACACCACACGATTTTCATGATGATGATGTATGAAAAGAATTCCTTCCTTTCCACCCTCCTCCACTCCAACATCTGACGCTTTGGCTTTAATTTTCATACAGAATTTCCATTTTTTTTTTAATCCACTGGCATCAGGTCTTTCTCTGTATCATCATAATCACTGTTTGGAAACATCAATGAACAAAGCACACTTACACAAGCACATCATGGAGTATGTATGTGGTACACGTATGCTGTGTATGCTCTGCTATCAAAATTCATAATCTTATTGGTTGCGGTTTATGGATTTGAAAAACATAAACAAACTGTGAAATACTATTCCTAGGTTAATGTATCTGCATCTCACATTCTATTTTTTTTCTGTTTTTATTTTTCGTTTTTTTATTTCATTGTTTAATGAAAGTAAAATTTCGTATTTCATATGTTTTGACTGCGTGTCAAAGGCGTGAATTTGTGTTTTTTGGTTTTAAACAGTATGTTACAGAATATTATTAGGGGAGTTCACAGGAAAGTGCAAATAAGACAAAAAATATTTTAAATTTTAAGTCGGCATGTAAATAAAGTCCAGGAAACTTGTACTTAAAGCCAAAGATTGTGCATAGAGAGGGAAAGAAAGCGGGAGTAGAAGTAAGCGAGTTAATTAAGCGATATTATAAGATATCAAAAGAAAGGAAGGAGTCTAAAAAAATAAGGAAAATAAAAAGAATTAAAGCGTCAATGGATGAAAACTTCATTGACTTCTGAAAGAGAGCTGATTAGGCTTCTAATGGCCATATTTACAGGTACCGCACAGTTGGATTTATAGCGGGGGATTGGCGGTCTTGTGTTTCTCCTTGTGCAAGGTTGCCACAGCCCAGACAGAAAATTGTGTTTATACAGGGTGGGCCAAAAGTCACGAAGGGGTTTAATCGTTTAATCGTTCTTGGGAATCTCGTGGCTTTAGTTCTTGCACTAACTGCAGCTTGTATGGGAAAAGATGTAAATTTCCCTTTAATATTCTGCGTAAAGACCGCCGAGACATTTGCAGCTCAGCAGAGCGCCTTCGAGTTGATGTTTCAGGATTCTCCTCAACACTCTCCAGAACGCGTTGAATATTTGCTTCATTAATTACAGAATGTGGTCTTCCGCTTCGTGGAAGATCCCTTACTGAGCCTTGTTCCTGAAAACGTGTCACTAATTGATTCGGATGGTGAATTCCGCACATTAAAATGGCGACGATAGGCTCGTTGAGTTTGAATTATTGATCGATGATGTTCAAAATAAAGTTCTATGATTTTGGTTCGCTGGATAACGTTGTAACCTTCCATAATTAATCTCCTAGATTTATTTTACAAGTCCTAAAATGGAAAATAAAAAAAAAATTAAATTAGAAAAGTTATTAATTTTTCAAATCCCTTCGCGACTTTTGCCCCACCCTGTATATAGCGGGGGATTTATATATGGGGTACAACACCTTCTTTGTTATAACTATGCTCTACGGAGCCTACTGGAGCCTAGGAGCATGACTTTTTATTAGTCTGGACTGAACTAATACGATATATCACTGTCAACTCAGGTGAATATTGTCGAAGGTAGATCTCGGGAATACTAAATGGATTATAATTTCCGATCTAAAATATGTATCGGAAGGTCTCTACTTGCAGAATATCCGGGATACATACATACATTCAAATACATTATTGGTCATTACTATCCTTCAGTCAGGATTACGACCTAGCTTCTCACATCACTTACATATGTTGTGTGTTTTAATTTTAGTCATGAGTGGCGAAACCTACAGTTTAAAGTCGACTCCGAACGACATATTTTTGAGAAACTTTTTCATGACAATTTTATTTACTCTCAGAGTATTTACCAGAAATCTGCTGAAAAGCAGTCGTTAAAGAAATATTTTTTTATATTTCGTTTTATTGGAGATGTCTGACCTGGGGTTTGAACCGTAGTCTCACGTCCAATAAGCCAACAGTCTGCCTACTAGACTACAGCAGGCACCTACGAACATGCCCTGAGGCAGCTACGAACATGTCTTTTAATTAATCCTGAACCACCTTAATGGTATACCACTGATAACTCTGGGCGAGGTATCTGTCGGAAGACATATGTAGATTGTAATTTCTGGTTTAAGGTATCAGAGTGTAAAACAGAGCGCATGTGGCCTGATGTCTCTACTTGCGGAATATGCGGGATAGTCTGTTTTATGCTTAAATGGGAAAGTCTCAGACTTCTCTTGGATGCTGTAACGTTTGAATATCAGGCTGTTTAAGCCATCTGGGTTCTTGATTCATATGAGGTTAACTCTACAATGATATGGAACTGTTTGGGCAAGATGAAAAATCTGGCCAAAGGTATACGTTCCTGAGCAGATAGGGCCAGAACCTTCCTGAGGAGGAAGCAGAAATGTCTAAAAGGTAAAATAATCGGCAAAATGGAAGATGGAGAAAGACGAAGAGTCCTTTCAAGCTAAATGGATCTGAAGGAATTTTAGCTTTTGCTGCATAATTACAACAATATGAGACTTAAGTGATGAATCAGAAAATCCAGATGTGACGTGTGGTTAGTACATGGATTTCTGATGGGCACTTATTGATTCTGTGATGAAAACATTTGGAGGTTTGTCAAGTACTTAGCAAGGAGTTATCCTTACTCTTTCCAAACAACATTCTGAATTTCGTTCAGGATTGTAGGCGATATTATTGGAGTACATAGATTGAGGACAGTACAGTATATATGGTCACAGCATTCTGGGTCTGGGTCTACATGACAGTAATACGTGTACAATACACTAATATACACTGACGAATATTTAAGCGTACATGACTGTTGTGTTTCGAATGAATAAGTATAAATAATGCACTTCGTTGAAAGTCGTTTTCAGGAAAGGGCTGTATCGGAAATGAGCCACTATGGAATCTTATAAATTTGTATTGACAACACTGGATTAATGAGAGGGAATTTTCAAGGTACTAGAATAGGCCATAGCGCCTGCAAGTGAACTCTTAATACATATATGCGAACAACTTTATCTTGATAAGGGCACTTATAATTAAATAATTTGGATTTAAGTTCATATATCTCGGTTATTCAAAAAAGTAATTCTGTGAATTACTTAGAAATATGCTTAGACAGAAGACTTACGTGGAAAGATGATGTTAAAAGCAAAAGAACACAAGTTGATAAAATGTATTGGCTTCTTGGTCGTAAATCTAAATTGAGTTTAGAAAATAAAATTCTTATTTACAAAACTATTTTAAAACCTGTATGGACCTATGCCATTCAACTGTGGGGAACTACAAGTAATTCAAATATTGATTTTATTAAAAGATTTCAATCTAAAACATTAAGAATGATGGCAAACGCACCACGGTTTGTTACTAATAACACCTTACATAATGATCTTAAAATTCCTTACGTATTAACGGAGATAAGAAAGTTCAGAAATCAATATTTACAAAGATTAAGTGACCATGTAAACCCTTTAGCAATTTCTTTGTTAAATGATATTGGTGAAGTATGTAGGTTGAAAAGATATCATGTTCTTGATTAACCCTTTAGAAACCAATGAAAGATGTATTAATGATAAAATATTGTTCTTCTAACAAACTATTTTGATCTCAGTTTAGTTTTTATAATGTTGATCTTGATAAAGATCAATAATTTAAGTTACTAGATGACCCGTGCGAATATTTCGCTCCGTTAGTTGTCATTTTTGTAACATAAAATGAAAATAATTAATAGAAATTTTATTAAAAGTATAAAAATATTAGAAATCATAATCACCCTTATTCTGGTTGTCGTCGTCGTCGTCGCCGTCGTCGTCGTTACCAAAAATGATGTCGATAAAATCAGAGTCGACAAAATCAGAGTCAACACAACACAATATCGACGGCGTATTGACTCACAGAATACCAAATGTGTGTCGACAGTCATCTATAACTGTCAATAACGACAAACAGAATACCAATTTTAAACTGTCGACGACGACAACCAGAATAAGGGTGAATATATCATACATATTTACATACATACATACATATGTTTAAATGCTTTTATAATACTTCTTTGAATACAATGTTAGAGGTAATGACATGATCATCGTTAACTTTTTGCCCGTACGAATCCTTAATACAACAAAAATATCTTTAAACGTACGCACTCGAGAAAAAGGTAAATACAATCCTACCTTTTGAAGGGTTTGACCTTGTTTTTCTTAAAACCTTTTTAACTGTTAAATATCAGCTGACACTATATATATGTATAAATTAAAAGACACCGTATTACTACACTTCATAAAACAAACAATGCCATGACAATAACGACATTACCAAAATGGCTTTTACAACTTTATATATTATGTGGAATAGCATTACAATTAAGCGACCCTGTCTATCGCACTTGATCTAACAACTACTGCAAAATATTGCCAAAACAGCTTTTTACAACTTAATATGCATATTATATATAACTGACTTAGTAATAAACGGCATTATAGTAAATAGCGGTATTGCCAGAATGGATTTTAATACATACTATATTATGTAGAACTGCATTACTATTAATAGAACTATTAATAGAACTGTATTACCACACTTGAACAAAAACATATAATCATAATGACAACAGTATTATCATGCAGTTCTATATAAAATATAATTTTTATCAATGAAAATATTAATTTTTCAATTTCTAATTATTTTTCGTCATTAGTGTTAGATATAAGCTTTAAAATGAGATATCATTCATTAAATTTGATGCGGTGGTATGGGAGATATTTGCAATCGACAAAAAAAAGTGCTTTAGAAATAATATATATGATGATGATTAGTATTATATTTTTACCAAATTTGCTTAATATTGTAAAATAGATTGCAAATAAAGACTGACAAAAAATGTCGATGTTAAGTTTATATTCTGTTCCTATTCTACGTATAAATAAAGAAACAAATTTTAAAATTCTAAAAAAAAAACATAAACTTTTCGTTTTAAAGAGTTTATAAATTTGTTTTAAACTCTTAAACGTTTGTCGGTGAAAATATTGATTTTTCTCTAGCTTAATATTTCTTTTTTCAACCTTTTGCCATTTGCCTCGTTAGTTGGTATACTATTTGCTCTCCATGCAAGTTTTATTTTCTTTATGAATTTTCTTTCTATTTTTTATAAGAAATTCTTCTTGTTTCACATACAAATAAACCAATGTGTACTACTAAAAAGGGAGTCATTTTTTTTATATCCTTAAATATTTTCTTTATTTCATGTCATTTTTTTTTTATTATTTTTTTCATTTCCTTGAAATTCTATGGTTTGTTAGAAGCCACTTAAAATTCCAAACAGCATCGTTTCACAACTTCCCAAGTTACTGAAAAATATTGTTGCAGACACTGTTTCTTTTTCAGTTTTTTTTCTCTAATACTCTTACAATCAAACAATAAAATAAATATGTACATAGAGATGTATGTACGAGTGTGTCCTGGTATATAACAAGACTTTCATACTTTTTATACATCCTTTACGTATCGTTAAATACACATAGACACGTACTGCCATAAAAAAAAAAATTGGCTACTAACGCTACAAAGACCAGGGCAATGATAACACAGCATGGCAAGAGCTGAGCGAGAGGCAAAATATGAAAAAAGGAAGAAAAGAAGAAAAGTGGAAAAAAAGTTTGTAGAAGAAAATGCAGGAAAATATAAATGAAAATGCTTTTAAAAGCTCGTTTGTTTCATAAGAGTGCTTACGGCACTTTCACGAGGAGTTGTTGAAGTGGCAAATTTTCACAAGCACCAACACATACATACAACAACAACAGTAACGAGAAGCTGCTTGAAAATCATGTACACAATATATATTTACAAACGTATCCCTATTTATATAGCCAAACTATACATGCATACACTCACTCACTCACACTCACACTCACTGTAACACAAACAGACATAAACACATACAAAATTTACAGAAATTGTTGTTGTTTTTGTTGCCTACATGGAGTGTATATTCACAGCGCTTAACGTTTTGCAACAGTGGGCCAAAGGACAGCTTCCAACGGCTTTTCTCAATATTTCTTGCTCTTCATGTCCACGAAATTTGATTAAAAACAAGACAAATAAGAGGAGATTGGAATGATTTATCACACTACCCAGGAATGGCCGATCTTTTGAGAAGGCAGTGTAAACTCAAAGTACACTTTGACGCCTCCATTCTATAACGTTCTAAGTGTAGATAGAACGTTTTTAATGTTCTTGCATTTTTAAATTCTACGTTCTCTAACTTAAATACTGTCAAAATTTGGTTAAGATGCGCCGATCCGTTCCGAAGTTATAGGGAAAAATCTACTTAGAATACACATACATATAGTCATATGGCGCGTGAAAACTTTGATAGTTCATAACTCAAAACACACTTTTTCGACTTAGAATGTTGTAGAACGGAGGCGTCGACTTGTTCAGAATGGATATCGCAACGAACCCAACATGTATATACATTCTGTGATAATGAGAATGAATCATTAGAACTCATTTTTGAAATCTATGACACAGTAATGCTTACCAGGAGGAAGCAAGGACATACAATTTTTGCTGTTCAAACCAAGCAACATCCTAAAATTCTCTCAAAACTGCTCTCTCATTATTGACTCAGTATTCACCCTTATTCTGGTTGTCGTCGTCGACGTCGTCTTGCGTCGACAGTTTAAAATTGCTATTCTGTTTGTCATTATTAACAGTTATAGATGATTGTCGGACACACATTTGGTATTCTGTGAGTCAATACGCCGTCGATATTGTGTTGTGTCGACTCTGATTTTGTCGACTCTGATTTTATCGATATCATTTTTGGTAACGACGACGACGACAACTAGAATAAGGGTGATTGTTACGTTTTTCCCTATTAAAAACGTTTACAATCTGATTGAAAATAAAATAAAACTAAAATTTGTGTTTAGTTTTAATTAAAATTCTTTATTATTCGCACAATTCTGTGTGCCACTGTTCACAACTTTATGTAAACAACAACAATTGCTTTGTTTGTTATTCCTCTGTTTACACCCTTTGCATAAACAATAACAATTACTAGACAATTGTTCGATTGATCTTTGTAACGGAGATCTTCAAACCACAATTACTCTATTCAAACGCATCGCGTCTTCACACAAGACTAACTGAACTTTTACGAACTCAGTTGCATGCTTTGCCTTGCCTTTTATATGGCAACGTAAACAGTCTGATGAATGTTCTTGAAGGAGAATGTACGTGGCTTAGGCTTCTCGAGATCTCTATAAATGTAAACATCGTTGTTTCATTATTGTTGTTGTATTTTTGTTTACTTGTTTACCATTTTTTTAGGATGGTTTATACCCTTTGCATAAACAATAACAATTACTAGACAATTGTTCGACAGATCTTTGTAACGGAGATCTTCAAACCACGATTACTCTATTCAAACGCATCGCGTCTTCACACAAGACTGACTGAACTTTTACTAACTCAGTTGCCTGCTTTGCCTTGCTTTTTATATGGCAACGTATAAAGTCTAATGAATGTTCTTGAAGGAGAATGTACGTGGCTTAGGCTTCTCGAGATCTCTATAAATGTAAACATCGTTGTTTCATTATTGTTGTTGTATTTTTGTTTACTTGTTTACCATATTTTATGATGGTGTTTGTTGGTATATTTTTGTTTACTTGTTTAACATTTTTTTATGCCGGTGTTTGTTGTTATATTACGCAGTGCGATAATTTGTAAACAAGTTCATTGTTTTTGTTTTTGTAGTTTTTGTGGTTTTTGTTTATAATTTTTATGTTAAATGATGTAAAAGCAAAACATCAATATCTAGATTTTCTCCATTTTCATAGCAGTATTGTAATACTTAAAACAATTTTATAGTGCAAGAAAATAAACATTCTTTTCAATTTTATAATTTGAGCTGTAAGATTCTTCGAATACTACCATAATTAGGCCCACTGTTAAGTGTGGAAGCATAAGCATTCTTTAACGAAAGATCACACCAACATGGACGCCTTGGTCGATGCCGTTACTTACGACAAATACAAGCCAATGTCAACACATACTTTGCCAATAAAAAACAAAAAAAAAAAAGGAAGAGGACTAAGAAAAACCAAAAAAAAAGCTAGAAACATTTTTCGGAAATCGGTATAAAATAGAATGAAAAGGATATGTGAGAATTTATCTCTATATACGAGGCTCTCATACACACATACATATACATACACATGTAAATATAATGTATAACAATGTATTCGTATATGATTCATATGGAAAGGATACTGCAAGAGTGGAGGCTAAAGTGGCAAAGATGCCAATACGGTTGTAATAAAAGGCAAATAAAATATTCCCTTAGAGCAGCAGTACGTACGTACATACGTACACCTTTACTGAATTAGCAGATATTGTCACTTGTCCATAATATATGAGTT
This sequence comes from Sarcophaga caerulescens, assembly GCA_927399465.1. NCBI lineage: Eukaryota > Metazoa > Arthropoda > Insecta > Diptera > Sarcophagidae > Sarcophaga > Sarcophaga caerulescens. The sequence continues at coordinate 11,479,507 of OV656866.1, read as the reverse complement.
GAAATGGAATAATACAAGAACACCTTCCCACATGGTAGTTAAGATGGCAAATTTGGAGCAGGAATTGATAAACAGTACGATGCAGGCTTATTGGAATTACATGTCGCCCACGTTTATATGGTGAGAGATTAAAGGAACATTTTATTACCACACTGGAGCAATTTCGAATGCTAGCAAGATGTGATGATGTTGAAATCTAAGAAAATAATTTAAAAAAAATGAAAAAAACAGGCCGACTAATATGTAAAGTGTACGGTGCTAGTGAATACCAAACCTAGCAGAGATTTTCGGGATCACTTAAACTGTAGATTCACTCATGACACATGAGCGGTTTCAGAAGCTAGATTGTAATCCTGAAACGCTGCGGAAAGCAACGAAACCGAAGCGTTTTTAAAACGAGTCATTGGGATCTGTTCTTAAATCCCTTTTTGCTCATGTAAGAATTCTCACAATAAATAATTTTCTTCATCTCGCTTTCAAGCTTAAGAAAATAGTTTCAGAATGACAGAGTTACCATCTTTCGGTACCTCAAAAAGCGCAATCTATGGAAAATGTATTGGGTTGTTGTATTTTTTTTTTTTTTTTTTTTTTTTATGAAACCAGCACTCAGGGGATGGCCCCTACTCATGCAGCGCATTGTGCAGGTTTTTTAGGAAATTTGGAAAGGGGGAAGATGCGAAATGCAAGGAAACGAGTTGCTGCTAGGTGACTATAAAATGGCCAGTGCTATACCTTCACCATTAGACAGTCTACAGGCAATCGTCCCCAAGAAGCCCGCAGTTTCTCACACCACTTAAGTTGTGTGTGTTAATTTTATACATAAGTGGCGGGACCTACAGTTTAAAGTCGACTCCGAACGACAGATTTTTTGAGAAACTGACAAGAAATCGCCGAAAAAATACTTTTTGTATTTATTTTTTTTTTTTTTTTGATGTCTGGCCTGGGACTCGAACCCTGGCTTTTACGTCTAATAAGCCAGCACACTACCTACTAGACCACGGCGACCTTCAAATAAATAGACGGGACGTTCCAATTTTTATTCTACAAAACATGGAAATATTGAAGGAATAATATGAAAACGACAAACAAGGTTATGTTGAATAGGATTGAAAGGGAAATATCAGATGTGAACATAGCTAAAATCCAACCCGGATTACTGCTGCTCATAGCAGGTCCAAATAAGTGAAGTCATGCATACATGCATAATTGGTCATTACAGCCCTTCAGTCAGGATTACGATCTAAGTTCTCACACCACTTTTTTATGCATGAGTGGCGTGGGGAATTACAGTTTTAAGTCGGCTGCAAACGACAGATTTTTGAGAAACTTTTCATGACAATTTTATTTACTCTCAGAGTTTTTGCCAGAAATCTGCTGAGAGGAATTCGCCGAAGAAATATTTTATCATATTTCTAACCTGGACTTTGAACCGAGGCCTCACGTCTAATAAGTCAACACACTACCTTATAGATCACAGAATCGGAAAAGCGGTCAGAATTGGCCAACAGGAGAAGTATGGTATGGCATCCATTTGATGGTAAAAATCTTGCACTGTTTGGCTACTATCAAAGAATATGGATATAAAGAATGCGCATTATGTAGAAGTAAAATTTCTTATGGCGGGTTATAACAGTACGACCCGCTCTCACCAAAATCTTTTTTAAAAATCATTTCTTGATGAGGGAGGGAAGACAGAAGAAAAATAAACACAAACAAAGAGCGTAACAATGTGTTGCTCTTATCGTACGTATGTATGTACGATTATGTATGTATGATCGTTTTTATTGTTTGACCAAAGACTATAAATATATATATAGCAGTGTTGCAAAATTGAAATTTTGAAATGGTACTGAACTCTAACTGAAAGAGTACTTTTTTGCATCAAATGGTACTTTTGTAAAAAAATGCACGCATATACGTATATAATTGGTCATTACAAACCCTTCAGTCAGGATTACGACTTAGCTCCTCAATACCACTTATGTTGTGTGCGTTAATTTCATTTATAAGTGGTGGGACCTACAGTTTAAAGTCGTCTGCGAACGACAGATTTTTGAGAAATTTTACATGGCAATTTCTTCATTTACTCGCAGAGTTTTTGCCATAAATCTGCTGAGAGGAAGCTGCCGAAGAAATTTTTTTCGTATTTTTCATTTTGTTCGAGATGTCTCACCGGGTGTTTGAACGGTGGCCTTACGTTTAATAAGCCAACACACTATCTACGGCGACTTCTACTATATCGATTGCATCAGTTCAGCTTCGTTGACAACATAATGGCAGTACAGTATTGCTAATGACGCTGAATTAATCTGGGTTAAGAAGAGAACCTAATTGCCCTTTTCCTCGAATTACTTGACCGTCTATAGCACTATTGCGATTCTCATAGGCCACTGTCTCTCTGAAAGATATGCCTACATATATGCAGAGTTTTTGCGAGAAGGAAGTCACGGGAGAAATATTTTTTCATATTTCGTTTTGATGGAGATGCCTGACATGGTATTTGAACCGGGCGCTCATGTCTAGTAAGCTAGCACACTACCTACTAGACTATTTATTTATTTATATTAAATACACACACGGCATGGAACAGAAAAACTAACAACTTATTCGTGTTCCTCACAAACATGACAGAAAACAGCTGATTCGAAACGTAACAAAACGTAAAAGCCCCATTTAGTCAAACGTCGACGGAACACATTACATTGCGTACATACGTTCGTTTTTAGCATATGAAGAGCAATGCAAATACTTACCGAAATTACATTACAATTTGGCAAGCGTTTTGATGGCTTTTCGTGTTCTAAAAACGAATGTACGTTCCGTGGACGTTTGGCTAACCGGTGCTAAATTCTAATTTTACCTTTAGCATTGCGTTGAAAATGTTGCTAATGGCATTAATAGTTGAAAAGCGCAAGACATAAATATGTAATCTAATAAAAAGGTACTGAAAGCGTCGCTGGGGTACTGCGGTATTTTTGAAGTAAAAAAGTACCGAAAAAAGTACTAAAGTACTGAATTTTTCAACACTGATATATAGTCTTTGATCTCATCGCGATGAGAGCTAAGAGTGAGAGCAACACATTGTTACGCTCTTCGTTTCTGTTTCCTTCCTTCCTATCTTTCCCCCCGCGTCATGAAATATTTTTGAGAAATATTCCAAAATATGTTAAAATGCACATTCTTTATACTTTATTTTCTTTGCTACTATTCTTCCCGGTGTCTGCAAAATATTCTTGATGGTAAGAAAAATTTTTTATATCGACGAACTAGAGAATCTTTACAGCAATGGAATTATGAATGTAGCGGAACTTCACTGATATAAAATCCATTTCTATTGCAGAAGAGTTAATTTCAAAAATTCACAAAAAAAAAGAACACTGAATACCTTTCATATGCCCCAATACCTCTTTTGAACTGTTTTTCAGATCAAATATGATAAGCAAAAAAAAATTTATTTTCCTGCTCAATGAATCTAAAAACGGTAAATGAAGTCATAACAGTTAGCTTTCTAACTGTTTAAAACTAAATTTCTCTCTAATATGAGGAGAAGAAAAATGACGAAAACAATGGAAATGCCACAGTAAACTCACAGCATATGTCACAATTTGACAGGTTATATGGTAGCAAATAATTGTTTTGCGTTTCGTATTTTCCAACATTATTAATGACTTTATGACTGTCAGAATATGAGAAGTCAATTTTAGTTGGGTTTTTTAACCGTTAAAGTGCACTCATTACATTATAATTGTTTTTCAACATTACAAAAACCCAATTTTTTTTTTTGGATTCCAAAATTTTTATCGTGTTCCCATTTGGTTTTTTTTTTTTGTTGTTTTTTTTTAATAACGCTTATTAACATATCATTTGCACGCTGGTATGTCTGCTGGTGTGTCTGAAATGGTTGTTGGCGTTTACTTATGCGGCATCATGTGGTGTTGTTCCCAAATCTTGTGGACTTTTCTTTCTAACATTTCTAACAGGTCATAACACTGTGTTTAACTGTGTTTAATTGTTATTCAGTAAATTGTAAAACATGGCCAACAAAATGCCTGTCACGCCTTGATAAGCTGAAATGAAAAATTTTCCCTTAAAAAAAAATCCACTGAATTACAAACAAAAATTCCTGGTTTTTTTTCGAAATTTTTTTTTGATAGTTTTTTATGTGATGGTTGTCAAAATTTGGTTTTTTTTTGTTTAAATTGTTTTTCTATTATTAAAATAAACTTGTTGTTGTTGCTTTTATTGTTATTAGTATTGTTTTACCATAATGTTTAATTGTTTTTCAGTTACTCAACCCCTGTGGTTGGACATATTTTGAATCATTCATTTATTATCAAAAGGAATTACTCATAATATTTTCTAAAGAGTCATTCCTCTTCTGTTTCAGTGTGTTGTAGTACCACAGCAAATATCGAAATGTTAAACACTTCATGAGTAATTAAAACAGTTGTTCAAAGATTTAACCTGGCGATAAAATGTATTCCTCTTGGGTTCAGCAATTTTTCTTTCCACATAACAAAGAGAAAATTGTGTAAATGATACGTTGAATTTAAACCCAAATTAACTAATTTCATAATTACAATTGAAAATCAGTTAAAAAAAAATTTATTAAAAACGATAGAATAATATGCTGAATGGCCACACCAGCACCAAGGTGTACTTTGTTATTACAAACGTAACTTAGTTTGGTTGGTTCCTTAAGCATTACAGTCACTAAGCACCACACGAACCTCTTTATGCCCTTCCAGGTTGCCGATGTCCCTATGGATTTCTTTCCAGCTTACCTCGAAATCGCCGTAGTCTAGTACAACGATTACCATTTCATAGCACAATTGTGCAGAGAGAACTCACACGCATTCTTGTGTTTTTTTGGATTTAGTTGTCGATCAGACTGCGACAAGAACACATGTGCGTCGGATGCTTTACCATTTTTTTCAGAATGACACTCAAAAAATATTGTATGTTAAAAGATGCTTTTGATAATATTCAATGCCTTATATATTTTGTCGCATAGTATAATTTTTTTTAAATGCTTTAGAATGCTTGCTTTTTCTCTATTAATAAAAAATGGTTTATTATTTTTTTATTTTTATTTATCTAAAAACATGGTCTAATTTTTAAGCCCAAGATGGATACCTTTACGATCTTTTAATAAAAAATGGATTTTTTTATTTTATTTTTATTTATCTAAAATTATTAAGCCAAAGATAGATAGCTTTACATATGTAAGTTGATAAAATGAAAATCCAAATAACGTATATTACAAACACTTTTCTATGGCTGTAAATAAATCAATTCTCTCAATTTATTTTCTCTCTCTTACTCACTAATACATACCCAAAAAATTTTTGGTAAACCCTGGTTTAGTAGGTAGTGTGTTAGACGTGAGGCCACGATTCGAACGCCAGGCCAGACATCTTCAACAAAACGAAATATGAAAAATACTAGCAGATTGTTATGTAGTTTGGATTAGTTTAAAAATGAAAAATGTTTTTAAATTTAAGACAGGCATCGTTTGGGATGTATTTCTACAAAAAAGTTGGCCATGGGACACCCTATTGTATAAATTTTTCTTTAAATTTAAAAAAAAATTATTATTGGGTCATTTTTGCATTAAAAATAACAATAAATAAAAAATCGGTTTATCGGTTTCGAAACCGGTTTTGAAACCGGTTTCTTAAAAAATGCAATTTTTCAAAATATTCGGAAACCGGTTTAACAGACAACCCTGTTTTTTGAATACTCTTAGTCCTAAATATAAATGCACTCAATTTGTCCGCTTTTCGCCCCTTTCCCCCTTTTTGGACCCCTTTTGGTTCAACTTTAGAAATGGAACACCTCCGATAGCTATTTGGGAAACTTAACAAAGTTAAATCGTACAAAAATACCTTTAAAACAGATAAAATACAGCATTTATGCATAAAGTACTAATTTTTGCCCATTTTTTCTCCCTTTGTCCCATTTTTTCCCCTTTGGGTCAAAATTTTGGAAAGATTTATTGCCTATAACCTGCACCGACAAAAGCTCGATCAATATCCCAAATTTCAAGAAAATCGGTTCAGGCGTTCAGGCGTGATTGGCTATGCACTCAATTTGCCCGTTTTTGGCCTCTTTTTCCCCTTTTTGGACCCCTTTTGGTTCAACTTTAGAAACGGAACACCTCCAATAGCTATTTGGAAAACTTGACCAAGCTAAATCGTAAAAAATTACCTATAAAACAGATAAAATAAAGCATTTATGCATAAAAGTACTAATTTTTGACTATTCTTTCTCTCTTTGTCCCATTTTGCTCCCCTTTTGGTCAAAATTTTGAAAAGATTTATAGCCTATAACCTGCACCGACAAAAGCTCGATCTATTTCAAGAAATAAATTTCAAGAAAATCGGTCCAGGCGTTCAGGCGTGATTGGCTAACAAACAAACCAACAAAAAAACAGACTTACAGAAAGATTTATATGTAATATATATTAGGATTTATTTCTGCGACTTCCATTCAGCAGATTTCATACAAAAACTCTAAGAACAAATAAAATTGCCATGAAAAGTTTCTCAAAAATCTGTCGTTCGAAGTCGGCTTCAAACTGTAGGTCCCAACGCTCATGTATAAAATTAACACACACAACATACGTGGTGTAAGAAACTAGGTCGTAACCCTGACTGAAGAGTTGTAATGATTTGAATTGCGTACGTAGCTTTCGAAATATATTCAGTTGACGTTATGAGAATATGACCCGGCTCCACACTCTACTATCGTATTTCGACCTCTACTGCATATATTGATCATAACCGTTTCCGGTAAGAGAAGTGCAAAATTTGTTTAAAAGATTTGTTTAGAAACTCATAAATCGTTCTACGTCTGTTCAGAGGACTATTCCATGTGTTGCAGCCATACTGCAACACCGAGTATATACTGTGTTTGTATGTTGCGACATCGGCACACTTCATGTAGGGTGTAGCAAAGAGTATGCCGACATTGTTGGCGACTTGAGAGCCATACTTGTTTATTATATTTACTATTCAGAAAGGTGAATGGGTCTACACCCGCGTTAAGCTGATGTTTCTATGTAAGCGGTAACTATTTTCCGTGCTTGTGCACAGGATATTAATTTTCATGGTGTTCGTTTGAAGTCCTAATTTATCGGCATTCCTTTGGATATCCTCCTGGTGATGCTCTGTATTCAGCTAGAACATCAGTTCATAAAAAATTAAATTTTTTCTAATAAAGGGTCCGCCAAATATATTTTTTTTTTGAAAATGCTTTTAAAAAAAAACTACTGAATATTTTCTCAAATTTCTTTTTTTATTTAAAAGTACAATCCTTCCGGTTAATAATGGAAAATAATTTCATTCAAATGGTTGGCTCGGCTGGCCATGCAGTAGCCTACACGATCGGTCCAATTTTTAAGCACATTATCGATTATGTGCAGCTGTATTTCACCAATGGCTTCACGAATATTGTCCTTTAAAGCGTCAATTGTCGCTGGCTTGTCGGCGTAACACTTATCTTTGACGGCACCCCACAAATAACAGTCCAACGGTGTCAAATCGCAGCTCCGTGGTGGCCAAACGACATCAGCTCTGCGGCTGATAATGCGATCTTCAAAAACAGGGCGCAAAATATCGAGTGTAGCTTCGGCTGTGTGGCACGTAGCGCCGTCCTGTTGAAACCAAATGTTGCCAATATCCTCCTCTTCAATTTTTGTGAACAAAAATTCGTTCAACATGGCCCGATAACGATCGCCATTGACTGTAACGGCCACTCCTTGCTCATTTTCGAAGAAAAATGACCCAATTATGCCTCTGGACCAAAATCCGCACCAAACAGTGACTCGTTTTGGGTGCGTCGGCTTTTCAATGTATGCGTGCGTGTTTTCTGCGCCACAAATGCGACAATTTTGCTTGCTTGATCAAAATGAGCTTCATCTGAAAAGATGATTTTTTTTGCCAAAATCGGCATCTTCTGTAAGTCGATCGCAGGCCCACTTAGCGAAGCGAAAACGCATTGGATGGAACCATATTCGTTCAGCGGAAGGATAAAACTAATTATCTGCCAAATCAGACATGAGCTAAGTGTTACCATTCACGAAATAAGCACTAGTTCAAAAAAAAAAAACGTTAGATGGCGGACCCGATTTAAGAGTCTTAAGTTGGTTGGAGTACAATGGTTTCTAAAACCATTTTGGGTCACATTATTTTTAAAGCCAAATATGTAGTCAGAATCAAAACAAGATTTTTATAATTTTTTTTTATTAGTTTTGCCATTAAATTTATGATTGTAAACAACGTCTTTCTCAAACCTTAAAAAAAGTAATAAAACTCACGCCATTCCATGTCACTTAACAAATCCTCGCTTTATCACTTCACTTCACTGTTCAGTCATATGGTGAGAGGTGGAGTGGACTATTTTGCATATTTCCAATACAAAACCAAAAAAAAAAAAGGAAAGAAGTCGTAAAAATGTAGAATAATTCTAGTGTTTCGTATGTGTCTTCTTATATTATCCTTTCACTTTCATGTCTTGCCTTCGTTCTTTCTTTTGCTTTGCTTTTTAATATCATCACATCCTCTTTTCAGTTAATTTTTCGTTGTATTTTCTTCATTTATTTTGCGAGCATGTCTGCATAAATCAAATTTTTTGCTTTTCGCACCGCATTCGCAGTGTACTTTTGCAAATTTTCAAGTTTTCAAATCCTTTTTTTTTATTTCTTTATTCGTTCTCTCTCTCTCTCGGTCTCTAACCATCTTCGCATTTCAGTTTTATTTAGTTTTTATGAGAACGCATAGTGAGAGGATGAATGGATGGAAGGCTTGAATTTTTAAGATATTTTTTTGGTTTATTGCGTAGATAGTTGTATGTATGTATGTATGTATTCATAAACATATAGTATAAGGCTTGATATGTTGTAGTCCTGAACATAAAAATTCAAAAAATCGGTATTTTTTTCTATTCTTAATAATTTAGGCGTGAGGTAAGTGTAATGAATTCGCCGTAGTCTAGTATGTATACGGTGACCATTATTTCCATGAGAAAAAAGCGGACTAATATATAAAATTTAAAAACAAAAAAATTCATTTATTATAATTAATATTAATAATAATTAATTATTAATATAAAGATTTTTAAAATACAGACTTAAATAGGTACAAATAATATACATAATCTTACATAAATTTACACATATACATACATACTATGTGTATAAATTTAGTTCTGATATTTCTCTACAGAATGTATTTCTTTAAAGTATTGGGCCTGATAGATAAAATGTTTTGAATTCCGAACAGTCCATTCCAAAATTGCATTTTACGGTCAAAAGAGATTCTAAAGTTTCTAGTCCCATTTGGGATTTTTCGGAAGACCAAATATTGTTAGATATAGAAAAAACTCTTTCAGATGTTGTGTTAGACGCTGGCAAAGCAAATGAAAAATCTACTAATTTCAGGATGTATTTATTAGGAATATTTTTCGTTTCGCAAAATTTTAAAACTTAAACCCACTTTTTATCGCGATTTAATGCTGATTGTTTCCATATTTCTATTTGTTCAACATTTGCATAATTTTTTCCATAAGTGAATTCATCAAAAATTTCGTTATTATTTATATTTAAATCATTTCTGATTTTTGTTACCTTTATTAACGACTTTTCAACTAAAGGTCAAGATGGAATTGCATTTAACAATAACCAAGCAAATCCCTCAATTTCTTTAAAAGATTCATCGCATTGATTCAGGTAACTAATACAAGTTCTGTAAAAGTTTTTAATTTTTTCCTTAAACATTTTTATATCAAGTGCCTTTGAGTTAAGAACTGAAATAGAATTTTGTACTTTAAGTCGTAAAAATACTTCATTGTGAAGTTCTATTAACTTTGATTTAAATTCTTTTAATATTATAGCCGCTTCAGGCTAAACGCAGTATTTATTTATGGAAGACACTAGCTTGACTTAAGTAATAACCAAGACATAGCAAAAGGATCATTAAAATAATTAAACAATATTATTGGGAATTTTTCTTGTTTAAGAAAGTACTCTATCGTTTTTACCGAATTATTGAAAAAAGTGGACAAATGTGGACATTTTGAAAAATAAATACTTGTTAGAAGTTACGTGTGGTAAAATAGTGGACAAATAGCGGACGCAAAAAAAAATAGCGGACAGGAGGTTAAAATAGCGGACTGTCCGCTATAATAGTGGACGGATGGTCACCGTAAGTATGTAGTGTGTTGGCTTAGTAGACGAGATCCCGTAGTTCGAATCCCAGCTCTGACATCTCGAACAGGACGAAATATGAACACATATTTTTTCGAGGGGTTCCTCTCTGTAGTCGCCTGATAAAAACTCTGACAATAAATAAAATTGCCATGAAAAGTTTCTCAAAAAATCTGTCGTTCGGAGTCGACTTTAAACTGTAGGTCCCGCCACTCATGAATAAAATTGACACACACAACACGGGTGCTGTGTGAAGCTAGCTTGTAATCCTGACTGAATGGTTGTAATGATTAAGTAAGTAAGTAAGCGTTATAAGTCTCCATTGATGTACTTTCAACAGAGATAATGAAAAAAATTCACTAAAATCGTTGTATATTTCTCGTATGACTGACGTGTTATCTTTCTAGTACGACAATCGATCATTATTCCATGGAATTTTTTTTTATGTCTTCCATATTAAATGATGTGTGTGAAGTAGAGACGAGCGATCCAGTGATTTTTGAAGAACGTTGTTCTCAGTGAACGTGATTTGTTAATCACTGTTCTTTAAAACAGTGATTGTGATCACAGTATTCCAATAATGACAATAACGTATTTTATTAAGTCGTATGAAAGAGACGACTAGATACATATGTACTACGAAAAGACTACTCAACAAAATCAAAGTGGTGTCATCAATGTTATTATTTTTAATGTAATTTTTTTTATACGAAGTTTGACAATTAAGTTTCACCGAAAGTTCATGTATAAAAGACAAAAGTAAATAATCAGCATCATCTACGAGTAATTCTGCCTCGCTCAAAATAAAATGAAATAAATTTGAGTATGTAACAATTTTGAAAGAACGACATTATTAGTAACTGTTATTTGGCAATTTCAATCACTGTAGTTACCAGTGAATTATCAATCACCGTGATTAAATCACAGTTTTGAAAATATTGCTCATCTCTAGTGTGAAGATAAATTCGAATTTGAAAATCCAAGACGCAATCCATAAATTTTAGCCACGCCACCATTTGGCGTTAACAGAGCAAAATTTCCTCTTAACAGAACAAAATTTGCCTTTAACAGAGCACTGTTAGCTATTTAACAGTTTCCATCTGAACAAATCCACTTGTTTAGGAGCTAATTTTGGGAAATACTCTAGCGCTATGAGTACCATACTATATGCAAAGGAAGGTTCCAAGACCTCGTAATATAATCAGCAACTTAGTCACATATAAAAGTGATATGGTATTGAGAAAATTGGCTTTGAAAATATCAATTTTTTTGCTTGAAAATACTCTCGAAGATCAGTGAACATTTTGGAGCATATAACAAATTATACACCATACAGACCATATGCAAATGGTAGTTCAGAGTGTCCTCTTTCGAACCGTGGTAGCTGGAATAATTTTGAGAGTTGAGAACACTTTTGTTCACAAATAATAATGATCATAATGAGAATTATATTTTATGGCAATAGCCTGCAATAATGGCAAAGTAGAAGAATAATCTACTATTACCACTGTTACACAGTTAACAGTACTCTGTTAATAGCAAAGTTTACGCTGTTCGAGGCAAGAAGTGGCGCTGCTAAAAGTGTGGGTTTGCGTCTTTGGTTTTTAAATTTGAATTTATCTGCACACACATTATTAAATGCCGCAATCATAGCTGCCAGATAAATGAAGCATCAAATCGTCAAATATTTGAGAAAAAATCGTCAAAATCGTCAAAGACGTTCATTGAGAACGTAACAAAATCGTCAGAAAAATAAATAAATAATTTGAAAGGTTTTAAAACCAAAAGCATATAAAGTCAATGTTAAGCAGCAATAATATTGCATCATCTATACCCATGTGTGGTGTAAATACATATTAGGGAGTCAGAAGATCTTGACGTTATGGGCATGAAAATTCAGTGTGATGTTCGCTAGAACTGACACATTTTTCAGTGTCTTGGTTACTAAGACGGTGCAATAAATACTTCACTTCATCTGAACTACTTACCATTTACACCATTTATAACCGACCGAGAATGGAATACAACTCTCATGTATGGGTTGGCCCTTAACGTCCATTTTGAGGCTTCTCGACCGTTTACAGGAGAGGCCGTAGTAGCTCGTTAATCAGGATAGTGTGTCCAATCCCATTGATTCATTGGAGCATCGTTCCAATGTGGCTTGTGTCTCATGGTTCTATTGCTACTACAACGGATATAGCTCGAGCGAAATAAGGGAACTTGTTTATGAAAATCATGTATTCCTACGTAACACTCGTCTTTCTCGGCCAGCCCATCCATATGTGGTGGATTGGCCAGTGTATCGCACACTACATTACAGACAAAATTCGTTTGTTAGACGGACTATTCGTATGTGGAACACCCTTCCTGCAGAGATCTTTTCTGTTACTTATGGTATTAAAATGTTATAAAAATATTCAAATCTAGTGTCCAAAAACACTGCTTCCTCTTTCCTCCTTCTTATAATATATTTTCCTAGATCCAAACACAATGCCATTCCCTGAGTGTTGGTCGTATGAAAAAAAATAATGGCACTTGGCTTTGTTCTTCCGATGGTAATATTGGAAGCTATAATCAAATTTTTAAAATTGTCTGCAACGGCAAATGATAATTTATGCTCAACTACGATTCGTTACAACAATCAAAATCGTCAAAATGGCGATAAATCGTCAAATCTGGCAGCTATGGCCGCAATACCCTCTCCTATTCATCTGCCAATGGTTGGGCTTGAAAATATCAACGGCAACCTTTACGCATTTTGACCCGAAGTTTAATAAGATTCTTAAAGACCTTGAAATTCAGTCTCTTATGTACTCTAGCGTATGTATTTGTATGTAATCATATATGTACATATATATGTACGTGTGCATACAATGGCTACCATTAACTACAGTTTTTTTGTCATTCCTTTCCCTTCACGCTTTTCATTTCTTTACTGCAAATAGCGATGATTTGTTAGCGTTTTGTCTTTCAGCAACACACTACAAGAGACGGTCCACCAATTATTTATTTGTCAAGCTGCCACGTAGCAATTCATTCTACAATCTTATACAAAAACTTACACACACACACAAATATACTTGCAATGGTCAGTTGAAATGTGGTAAGTATGTGTTTATGCCACATGCTAACTACTTATATGGACAAATGTGTTGAATTTACCACCACATATAATGAAATGAAAAAATATTCACACACATGCAGAGAGAGAGAGAAAATTACATGGATTGGTAGTGTTATTACAAAACATAAAAAGGATATGTACGCTATGTAAAGGAGGGGTTGTTTGGGGGCTGTAGTATGTAGTACATACTTGTACATATGTATGTACATGTTTATATACAACAGTAATAAGAATTAACACTGTAATGTGCAAAATTGCACATTATTTTATAAAGGCATGTGTATGTGTTCATATGTACATACATGTAGTGTCTCTGTGCCTGTGTGTAATATAATTACTTTAAACATTATGGCAACCGAAGCAAGGACAACAACGTCTGTTAACGCTTTAGGTTGAGTAGAGTGTTGATTATATGTGGAATGCCTGTTAATGTGTATAATGAAAGAGAGGAAATTTTCATTTAAGGACATGCACATAAACACTGTCTGTCTGTCTGTCTGTCTGTATGTCTCTTCCTCTTCTCTGTTCGTCTGTGTCTTTTATACAAGTTACTTTGTATAGTATGTACTTATATATGGCGTCGCTGCAATTGTAAAGGATGTAAAACTGTTACAAGCTAAGTAGCAAGGCATACAGAACAGAACAGCAGAGCAGAGCAGAGAAGAGATGAGAGAGTTTCAAGATTAATTGCTTTATTTTGAAAACATTTTAAGAGTTCGTTACGAGAAAAATTACATCATTTTGTATGTATCTCTTTAGCATAATTTTCACAAAAGATTTTTCCATTCAACATTCAAATTCAAATTTTATTTCTTACATTTTCGAAAAACTGAAACTGAAAGTGTGAATTTGTAATAAAACTGATGGAACTGATGGAATGATGTAACATATGTACATACGTCTTCTATTTTCTGTATGTAAATTTATGGTTGAATGACGAAAATTTGCAAAAGTGTTGAAGGGTTTCTAAAATAAATTTATCATTAATATGTCACTGTCACTGTGATTGTCACTCTCTGTGTCGCATTAGAACGAGAGACTGTAGTTTTCTTTGCATTGTAATGATTGTTATGTACAATTAAAAATTTAAATCTTAGAATATTTTATTAAGACTTGGCATAAATACATAAGTTATGTAATAAAGTGTTTACATTTTAAACAAAAAATAAAAAAAATTCTGGACCATAAAAATTTCCGTATAACCAAAGGCGGGCAATTGGTCAGATTTAAGAGAAATGAAAAAGGATAGCGAAGATATCTGTATCCGGTCTGCGGTCTGGATATCTATTGGGAAAAGGTTGTCGGTAAACAAATGCCTTAATTGTGTGTGTCTACAACGGATGCTCTCGCGTTACAAACGAAACTCGACTGGTTAGATTTTTCACGGTTTTAAAAGAATTTGATTTGATGAGAGGTCGAGGGAGGTCGGAGTGGTAGCTCTGATGTCACAAAGCTCACTTGAGCACGCATAGCGGCCCGTTGTGATGCCACGGGTGAACGCAGTCCCTGTACTGACCAAGTTCCACCACAATCAGGGAAAAGGAAGAAGTTGGTCAGCGCAAGGGCTGCACAACGGAAGCACGACTACCCCGCACTGGAAAACCAGCCAGAAAGTTTGATGAACGAAGCTATATCCTTGATATCAATGGATGATAGCTCCGTTAAGCTAACAAGGAATGGGGAGCCAAATAACCTATATCTACACCTAGCAAGAGACGGGCACTGACAAAGAAAGTGAATAACAGTCTCCTCCTCCTCAGAGGACCTGCATCCACGACAGAAATCGTTAAAAGGGAGCCTCATTCTTTCCGCGTGTCTGCCCATGACGCAATGACCCGTAAGCACGGCCACCGTAGTCGAGATGACGTCACGACCAAGACCAAGTAATTGGTTGGTACGCCTTTTATCCATCAAGGGCCAGGTGAGCCTAGCGGTGGAGCAGGACTCCTCGTTGACCCAGGATAGGTTGGCGTCTCGAAAGAATTTCCCCGCAATGGTCAATTTGACCGAGGCAAGTGGTATACCCAATTCAACAGAAGAGGATTCCGGAAGGAGCACACCAGCTCTGGCGAGCTCGTCGGCTCTGCAGTTACTCGGAATTTCACTGTGCCCGGGGACCCACACCAAAGAGACACTGGTGACGCGCCCCGAAAGAAGGTCGAGACAGCGACGACATTCCCTAACGATCCTAGAGTTACTCACGAAACCCGATAGAGAGATTATCGCGGCCTGACTGTCAGAGAAGACCGAGACGCGAGTTAAAGGAGCATCGTTGACGAGGATCCATTGAGCGGCCCGGTAGATCGCCATCACCTCCGCCTGAAACACGCTGCAGTAGTCCGGCAGACGGAGAGAAATATTCAGGTTCAGAGCTATAGGAAAACTTTTCAAAAAAAAAGAACACATAAAATTCAGAAAAATGCATGAAATCTTTATTTCAATCGATAGTACGGTCCATATAATTTAATGTTTGAAGATTATTTCATGCAAATGTTAACCGCGACTGCGTCTCAAATGGTCCATCCGCTTAGTCCAATTTTGGCCTACTCTTTCCAACATTTCGCCCGTTATCTCACGAATAAATGCTTCAATGTTGTCTTCCAATGCGTCAATTGAAGCGGGCTTGTCTATATAGACATGAGCTTTAACATAGCTCCACAAAAAATAGTCTAAAGGCGTTAAATCGCACGATCTAGGCGGCCAATTGACCGGTCCCGAACGTGAAATCACACCGTCTTGTTGAAACCACATGTCATGCAAGTCAAGCTCTTGCATTTTGGGCAAAAAAGAATAGCCGAATAGCCGCTTCAGTGGGTCGATTAAACTGACCATAAAATGGAAGAAGCGCGCTATGAACTTTCTTAACAGAGCACGCATTTTGATAATAAAATTCAATGATTTGCAAGAGTTGTTCGTTTGTAAGACGATTCATGGTTAAATTATACATTAAACTGAAGATGTTTGACAGTGAAACAAAACACGAAACGTGCGTGAGCTGTTTAAACCAGTGTTGCGAAAAAGATAATAGCTAAAAAATCACCCTTTATATGTTCGTTTCGAAGGTGAAAAAATCTGTCCTTCGGAGTCGACTTTAAACTGTAGATCCCGTCACTCATGCATTAAATTAACACACGCAACATGGGTGATGTGAAAAGCGAGGTTGTTGTCCTGACTGAAGGCTTGTAATGACCAAATTATGTTTGTATGTTCTAAGATGAAAGCAATTTTGTATATCGCCTTCAATCCTTTGAATTGTAAATAAAATACGCAATAACTCCAATCCAAAGCCATTCAAATTTAAAAATAAAAATGTCTTTAAAATGCACAGTCGGTGTAACAACGTTGAGGTCAGCTTAGTTGCGAAAATATGTTGAAAAATATTTCTTTTGACCCGTGCCTCCTTGATGATATTCTGAAAATATTGTTAAACATACTAAAAATCATCTTCTGTCTTATCTTGGCCATATCAATCGATTTCGTTACTTATTGGGCCAATAATTTAACTACAATAGCATCTGTTTTTTCCATATTTACGTTGGCTATGTCATTGCTTTACATTTTGCTGCCATTGCTCTCTCTCTCTGACATTTTTCTTCTTTTCGCATGTAAAACCTATAAAAAAAAAAAATCATAATTTTCTTGAATTTCATCTTTTTCTCTACTCTACTACGTGTGGTTATCATTGTTGTAGATTTTATTTTTTTCTTTTATTGCCTTTGTCTTTTCCATCATTTTTTTGGTTTTCATTTTCCAATCGCATATTTCGAAACGTTGCTTGCCACTTTACTTACCACCACCCTCGCTAATGTGCAAATAAAAATGTTAAAAAGGGTCCTTGTATCACTCAATTACACGCCCTGGTGACCATTTGCAATGTTGATATTCTTGTCATTGTTGTTGCTGTTGTTGCTGTTGTTTTGGGCCAATGTAATACGCACGGTTTAAATATTGTCCTTGTCGTTGCCACTGCTGCTACTGTTTCAAATACTCTTCTATTTCTTTATTCTTCTTTTGTTCCTTTTTCTATTCGTATGTGTATGTATTGGTTTGAGCTTTTTTTTTTTTCATTTTTCATTTTTATTGTCTGTGTATAACGGCGAGTGTATGTGTGTATAAGTGTAGAGCTGCCATTACCAACTTTTTAAATATCCTTCTTTCCTTTTTTTTTATTCCCTTTTGTGCTTATGGCGCGCGAACTCAAGTTGCCATCTTGTTGATGGCAGTGCAAAGATAAAGTGGTGAAAAAAAACAGTGAAAGAATAAAAAAAAAAGTATTGCGTTATAAAAATAAATGAAGTACCACAGCACTAAGGGTTCTTTTTTGGGTTGTAAGAAAAATTCTCAAATATTTCTCTGTTGTTACTGAAACACCCTACCGTTTAAAGAAGTCGAATCAAAGTTCGACGCCAGGAGTTTTTATAAAAATTATAGAAAATCAGAAAAATGGATGGTTAAGGCCGACTAAGTTAGTTGTATACATACATAATTGGTCATTACAACCCTTCAGTTAGGATTACGACCTAGCTTCTCACACCATTTATGCATGAGTGGCGGGACCTAATGCTTAAAGTCGACTCCGAACCACAGATTTTTTTTTTGAGAATCTTTTCATGGCAATTTCATTTAGTTTTTGTCAGAAATCTGCTGAGAGGAAGTTGCCGAAAAAATATTTTTTCATATTTCATTTTGTTGTTTGACCTGAGGTTTGAATCGAGACCTTACGTGTTATAAGCCAACATACTGCCTACTATACATACATACATAATTGGTCATTACAACCCTTCAGTCAGGATTACGACCTAGCTTCTCACACCACTTATGTTGTGTGCGTTAATGTTATACATGAGTGGCGGGACCTACAGTTTAAAGTCGACTCCGAACGACAGTATTTTGAGAAGCTTTTCATGGCAATTTTATTTACTCTCAGAGTTTTTGCCAGAAATCTGCTGAGAGGAAGTCGCCGAAGAAATATTTTCATATTTTCGTTTTGATGACTGACCTGGGATTCGAACCCGGGCCTTCAGTCTAATAAGCCAACACACTACCTACTAGACTACGGCGACTTCGACTAGTATAGTAGAAAAAAATTTACATCTCTATGTGATTATAATTTCTTTCGCAATGACTTAATTATTGTTTCTGGTTTCTTCAGTGACTTTTTTCCCAATACTCTGAGGAGGATGGACCCTACTTGGTGCATTGTGGAAACCAGGAAAATATTTTGAGAACAAAGAGAAAGCTTTAAATGCGATAGATTTGAATCTGTCTACGATGTAAGACGCAGGAAAGAGTTTCCCTGAAAGGGCATTCAAGAATAAGTTTTTTTCTGTAATGTGTTGTGTGTTTCATTGGCCAATCAATCACGCATACATACATACATAATTGATCATTACAACCAGACGTCGGCACCAATGTCCCTCAGGAGCAGCGTTGCCATCTGCCAAGTTTTCCCTTTTTCTTCAAGTTTTTGGAGATGCAAAAAAGTTTTCATTAAATTTGTTTTCTAACAAAACAAGTTTTTTCGACAAAATTAAATTTAAAATTTTTTTTCAATAAATTCAGTATTAAAACAGGAAATATTTACATTTTTAAATAAAATTTTTTGTATTTTATTAGTCCCAGACGAAAAACGCAAAAAAACACCAACAGAGGGCACCGGGCTCCGGAATTTCCTTTAAAAATGTTGGTACTTTTGTAGAAAACAAGTTTTTTTTCCCGGAAATAAAGTTTTTTTTTTTAAAAATCTGGCAACGCTGCTCAGGGGAAGATCATCTTCGGCTTTTTACACACATAGGGCACGAACATCAACAATGTTCGTTAAAAAGAGCGTAAAAATGCGCTTTCAGTGAAGCAGGTTCTCTTTGCTTCTTTTTGAATTTTTTTTTTGTATATCAATTATACACCCAAAGAAAAATTACAGTAGGATTCACTATTTGCTAATGAGATTCACTAATAACATGGAGAAATGATCTCCATTTTTGGAAGAATATTTGTCAAGTTAAATACGCAGTCTTTAGAGATTTGTCGCTGTACATTTTCCATTTTCCACTACATAAACATATTATGTATTATTTTACACTTGAAAATATTACTAACAATTTTCCTCTGGGTTATACACATGCCTCTCACAAATACACTCACATTTTTATCATGTTCTCTTTGTGCCGACGTCTGATTACAACCCTTTTGCCAGAATTACGACCCAGCTTCTCACACCATTTATATTGTGTGCGTTAATTTTTAACATGAGTGGCGGAACCTACAGTTTAAAGTTGACTTCGAATGACAGATTTTTGAGATACTTTTCCATGGCACTTTTATCTACTGAAGAAATATTTTTTCATATTTCGTTTAGTTGGAGATATCTGACCTGGGATTTGAACCGAAGCCTCACGTCTAATAAGTCAATACACTATCTACTAGACTACAAGCGACTACAATCCCAATCGATCACGAACAGATATTCTCTACGAGAAAGACTGTTAAACATGATTTTCGTCACCAAATTCCTTTATTCCGATAGTGATAATGACAGTCACATTGCGACGACACAGAACACAATAGAGTTGTATACAGTGCTGTTGTGCTAATTTTTTTTTACCGGAACGCGTATATATAATTATATAGAAAGGGCCGATCCCCTGGGTAGGCGGCCGCTCTGTGCGGTCTCACGTCCCAAATTTAATGTCGGGGGTGATTTAAAAAAATGGTTTTAAATACTCAAATTCTTAAGTAGTAATTAGTTCGGGTTCGGGTTCGGGTTCACGTATTTGTTTCGGTTCGGGTCGAGTTCCGATTCAGCAGAAAAAAACGTTCCGGACTCCGGTTCACGATTCGGAAAAACAAGCCGGTTCGTTCCGGTTTTTGCTCCGGTTCGGGTTCGGTCAAACCCTTGTTTATAAAAATACATATAAAAATTCGTCAAAAATTAGAAAAAAAATCAGCAATTCTTTTTAATTTTTTTTTTTTTTCAAAACGTCAGCCAATTCTCGATGTCAGAAATCATCTTTAGTTCCGGAACGCGTTCCTGTCCAAAAAGGAAGTACCGGAACGACGTTCCGGAGCGTTCCGTCTCGACAGCACCATTGGTTGTATACCCTACCCTTTACCGATACCCTATCCATCATTAATATGCACCCTTCTATATTCTCTACACGCCCTTTGGAAGCACTAAGTCCATATGTGAGAGTTGTATTAAATTTTTGGCCGTTTAGACCATAAGTGGAGTAAATGGTAAAATGATCAAATGAATCGCAGTACAGAACTCCCGAAATTTTACACTAAGCTTATCAGCTTAATAGGTCATTACAATCCAGTATTACAACCCGGTTTCTCAGACCACCAATGTTATGTGTGTTAATTTTATCCATGAGTTTTCATGACAATTTGTAATTCTCTCTCATCACTTTTGCCAAAAGACTGTTGAGATGGCTGAGTCAGGGGTTAAACAATGGACTCATTTCTAAAAAGCCAGCACTCTACTTATTAGACTACAACGATTTCAGATACAAATAATATGGACCCTTTTGTCAAATCAGATATCATTTATACCCCCGAAATTCCAAAGTATCATTCACTTATCATCTATTCCCAAGGTTTATGTTCAGGTTTCATGGTTTCATGATTCTTAAATCAATTGTAACGACACGTTTCCGCTCGGGTGCTGGGGTAGTTCAGCGGCGTCCATTGGTTACATAAATAAAAGTCATTCTTTCGTAGATTCTAGGCTATTTATTGACAATTTGTAAAATAACTTAAAATAGCTTATTTACTACGCTATGTTAGGACTATATCGGGTTAGAACAGAAACCTAATCTTAACTAATAAGCCCTAGGCCGGCCAAATACGGTTCGTCGAATCATAATGTCAGTCACGTCAAGTAACTATCGTTTGTCGAGTAACAGTGCCGAAGAGTAAAGGGGGGTTGAGTCAGAACATCAGTCAAGCGGTATGCGCTCCGGATGGCTGTGGTTCTGCTGGTCCTTGCTATTAATCAAGGGGGGGGGTTGAGTCAGAACGACAGTCAAACGGCATGCGCTCCAGATGACCGTGGTTTCTACTGGTCCTTGCTATTGCCCCGGCACAGTCAGTCAAATCAACCAAAGCGGAGTGTCAGAGTGACAATCAAACGGCCTACGCTCTGGATGATTGTGGCTCTGAGACCTTTTGTCGTCACACAATAAATCATCATTTTGGTTGGATTGTTTGTAAGATGACTTGAGTTTGAAAATTTTTAATTCCGATTAAAGGAAATATGTTCAGTTGACATTTACGTATTTTGAAACCTGTTTTCTTCAGAACTGCTATAATATTTTAGAAGGTACAGCCCTTCCAAATTCCGTATTCACTTTGCTAAATACTAGTTTTTTAGAAAGTATAGCCCTCCTAAGTTTCGTATCTACTTTCTGTAAATACACCCAAACCTGTTTTTACACGGTTTTTTTTTTACGCGAATTTGAAATAACACGGTTTTTTTTAACAAATTTACCATTTTTTTATATTAAGAGATCTTTTCAGTACATTTTAAATGAAATAGAACGTGATGCTAATACTACAGTTATCGACGCATGGAAGAAATTTTCGATTATGGATTGCATAAAGCATGCTGCTTTAGCCGTTTCAGAAATAAAACCATCAACTTTAAATGCCTGCTGGAAGAGCATTTGGCCAGAATGCTTCAAAGGCAAAGACACTTGTGCGAATGATAATTCAAGTGGTGAAGTGTATGCAGATATAATTAATTTAGCGCGAGAAGTTGGAGGTGAAGGATTTGATAATCTTAACATTGAAGATATAAACGAAATAATTGTTGATAAAGCTGTAAATGAAGAAGAGATATTGGAGGTTGCGCTGGGAAATGAAGATCAAAATGTCGAAACTGATGAGAGTGAAATTCAAATTCCAATAACTGCCAAGTTGATACTTGACGGCCTTCAAATGGCAAATAAGTTGGCAGAACACTTTTTGACATGTGATAACATAATGGAAAGAGCTATGAAATTTCATTCAGACCTACAAACATGTATGGCTAGATACAGAGAGCTCTATAAAGAGCTTTCCAAAGTTGGATCACAACGCACTATAACAGAATTTGCTGTTAAAAGAAATAAACTAGCGCCAGAAGCAGCTTCTGAAGATGTTGAAGTAATAAGTATTTCTACTAACGAAACTGATATTGAGCCACCCCAGCAAAAGAGGTTGCACTTGCTATCAGAAACTGACTCCGAATAAAATAAAAAAAATTTTTTATTGAAAATAATTCCGTTCCGAATTGTCTTAAGAGTTTGATAACTAATTTTATTTTTATAAATGGAAGAGAATTTTTAAGTTTTTTCTTTATTTTTTTTATAATCATAAAATGAAATAAAATAAAAACTCTATGTATACTATTGAACTAAATCTGTGCGTTTTTATAAAATTATTCAATTTTATAGGCATATGGAGGCTGCTGCATCAATCCTATGTATATCTTTTCAGTTTGTGTATACACTTACATACATACATAATATTTGTCATTTTTTACGCGTTTTTTTTTTTTACACGGTATCCACTGGAACGTATCTACCGTGTAAAAAAAGGTTTGGGTGTACTTCTATACTTTCCAATCATTAAAATGGCAAAAGCTTATGCGCTTCGTTAAATTTTTAGTATCTTTTAGATATACGTTCTCATTTTACGATTGTTTTTGGTCTCCTTTGCTCTTTTTCTCTTGTTCTCTATGTTTAAATTTTTTTTTTTAAATTTTTTTTCGATATTTTGTCATGGTAAAGGAATCTTGAGTTTTGTTCGTCTTAATTTACATTTGTTTGGCCCTTTCTTTAGCCCCGGGTAATGTCCTGCTGTTTGTTTTATTCTTTTTCTGTTTTTTTTTGCCATTCCCTAGTTGTTAAAAGGAATTACAAGAGAAGCCAATGTTGTTGAGAATGGCCTGGTGATGAGTGGGTCCTTAATTTGCAATTGTAAACAATTGCCTTTGAGCGGTTTCGTCATATCGTTAGACAATGGGGTGGCAGTGGTTGGCACTTTATTTCTTTATATAACGAGTATTGACGTCGTTTTCTGAATTTTATTTTTTTTTTCTTCTTCTAAGGACTGTTGTTTGTTTTTGGGTGGCGGTAAAATTTTTCTTTTAAATTTAAAAAGAAAATTTAAGAAAGAAAAAATCCAAGAACTTTTAAGTATTTTTGCAGAATTTGTTTAAATTAAAGCAACAGCAAAATTGTTTTTTTTTTTTTTTTTTTTTTTTTTTTGTGAAACCAGCGCTCAGGGGATGGCGCCTACTCATGCAGTGCATTGTGCAGGTTTTTTAGGAAAATGGGTTATAAGAAGGTGGAAGAGAGGGAGTAGTGTTTGTGGACATCTCAAGATGCGAACGGCAAGGAAACGAGTTGCTGCTAGGTGACTATAAAATGGCCAGTGCTATACCTTCACCATTAGACAGTCTACAGGCAATCGTCCCCAAGAAGCCCGCACCCTTCAGTCCTAGCTTCTCACACTACTCATGTTGTGTGTGTTAATTTTATACATGAGTGGCGGGACCTACAGTTTAAAGTCGACTCCGAACGACAAATTTTATTGAGAAGCTTTACATGGCAATTTTATTTACTCTCAGAGTTTTTGCCAGAAATCTGCTGAAAGGAAGTCGCCGAAGAAATATTTTTCGTTTTGATGTCTGACCTGGGATTCGAACTCGGCGCTTCAGTCTAATAAGCCAACACACTACCTACTAGACCACGGCGACTTCAAGCAACAGCAAAATTGTTATTCTTTGTGAATAATATATTGGTGAGATGGCATAAGGTATTGATTTAATAAATCTTTATTTTGTCTTATTTTATGCCAAATAACTGTGTGTGCATATCGAATTATTAAAGCATCATTTCAAGTGTATATGTACATAGGTATGCTTGAAGACGCTCCGGCTAAGAAATCTTTCTAGTTTCAAATGAAAAAATCAGATTGAAAATTGTCTTTCCATATTAGATGTGAGAAATTAAACTCTTTTCCCCCTTTGACTAGCACTACACCTACGTCGGCACTGGAGATAATATTGGGCCTCTTTCCACTTGACCTTTTCTGTAGGGGAGTGGCTGCTAAAATAAGTAAACGTCTCTGGGCGACTGGACAGTGGCATGACTCGAACATCGGCCACGCAAAAATCCTGAGGGAAGTTGGAGATGTCGAAAGTAGTGACTACATGACACCGCGGTACGACTTCACGAGGAGGTTCAAGACATCGGTTCCGGACAACGGGGTCTGAAAGGGTGGTGTGACCCATCTGTTAAGGGACTCCGTACAAATCTACACTGACGGTTCGAAGCTGAATGGAGCTGTTGGCAGTGGAATTTTTTCGGAATCGGCTGGAATAGTCCAGTCTATAAGACTGCCAGACCACTGTAGTGTCTTTCAGGCGGAGGTGGTGGCAATACAGGCTGCGGCGAGAATTATTGGGGACGGAAGGGTCTCCAAGCGGAACGTGACAATACTTTCGGATAGCCAGGCGGCTATCAAGGCTCTAAGTTCTAACGTAATGAACTCCAAGACGGTGTACGGCTGTCGCACATATCTCGACAAAATAGCGGAACAATATGATATCCATATCGTATGGGTACCGGGCCACAGTGGTATTCCTGGTAACTGCAAAGCTGATGAACTTGCCAGCCGGGGCACGACCATCGAACTCTCCGATGAGTTCTCGAATTTGGGCATCCCTATGAGAATCTGCAAGCTCATAATTGATAATGTCCGATACCTCGGACACGGGTAGAACGGCTCGTAAAATCTGGCCAAGGCTGGATGATGGGCGCACATTAAGTCTACTCAAACTCCAAAGAGGCGCGCTCAGTGTAGTTGTCGGTGTCATTACGGGGCATTGCATTATGGGTACGCATGCGAGGCGCCTTGGTCTTGGACACCTTGCTAACGACTTCTGCAGAAGCTGCAGAGATGAGGAAGAAGAGGAGACAGTCACTCACCTGCTGGGTACATGCCCGACTCTTTGCCAAAGGAGAAGAAAGTACTTGGGTACTTACTACATGGATGATCTGGAGGAACTGTCAAGGATTGACATTGGCAGCCTGAATCGCTTCATCAGGAGCTCCGAGTGGTTTCGAGACTAGGGGATAGTGAATAACTGTAGTAGCACAATGGGCCCATTGCGGCCTAAGTGAGTCCGTCTAAAATTTCTTTTCTAGGATGGGCAGCCACCTCTACCTACCTACCTACCTCCCCCTTTGACTTGGGTTGATATTTAATCGAAATGATTTGTTGAAGTCACCGTAATGTAGTAGGTAGTGTGTTGGCTTATTAGACGTAAGACCACAGTTCAAACCACAGGTCAGACATTAAAACGAAAATATGAAAGAATATTTCTTCGGCGACTTTCTCTCAGCAGATTTCTGCCAAAGAGCAGATTTCATGAAAAGTTTCTCAAAAAATCTGTCGTTCGGAATCGACTTTAAACTGTAGGTTCCGCCACTCATGTATAAAATTAACACACACAACAAAGGTGGTGTGAGAAGCTAAGTCGGAATCCTGACTAAAGGGTTGCAATGACCAACTACATATTTATGCAAATCTGTATACTTATCTCGCATCATTACAGAAGAACATCATTCAAGTACAGCATCTACGCTGGCTTGTCCAACATCATGCGTATGCTTGAAGTCTATTTTTCTAGTTTCAAATGGAAAACAATCAGATTGAAAACCAACTTTCAAGACTAGATGTGAGAAATTGGAGGCAGAGTTATAACTTTTGCATATAACCTACGCTAAGCTCTAATCCCTCTTTGATTTGGATTGATGTTTAATCGAAATGAGTTGTTATCGGTTGTGCCCCTTGTTTATCAAAACAACAGATTTTTTAAGGACCTGCAGGCAGCGTGCAGCTTGATATTCGATTCTCATAAGACATGGGCACGTTGATATTAATTTTTTTTTTCGTTCCTTTATATACCTTCATCAAGTGAAAGGAATGCACATTTTTGACAATAATTTTCATGTTTTTTTTTTTTGGAAGATTTTATTACAGGAATAAATATTTCCAGCAAATTGACAAGATAAACTTGTTAATTATTGACACAACATTTAAGAGAAATCACATAAAAATTCTTCATTAATTATTTAAACAAATTCGCTTCGAAATTCTTCAATTTTTTACGGCCCATAAACCATAAGAACTTCAACACTTTGTTGGGTTCGGTTTTAACTGTGATTTTGGTAATCCAAATTCAACTCAAACACGATTTGAAACACCTTTTCATTTGAGGCCTTTTTTTTTTTTTTGTTTTTCTTATTTTCATAAATACTTGTGTTGTCCGTAATTTTTTTTTAATTTTATTTTTAAAAGACCGAGTGTGTGTGTAATTAAAAACTGTGAATGAAACAAACGATGAATTAATACATGAGGTGAGAGGTGTCTGTCTGCTAACAGGCTGGTGTGAGTCCATATAAAACTGGCACACCATTGCCAATAAATTATAATTTAATTATAATGATTATGTTAATTTTTTGTTAATAAAAAAATGCAAAAAAAAAAAAAAAAAAAAAAAAGATATTTATTAAAACGACATTCAAATCAGTGTATGAGTACGAAACAAAACAAAACAAAACAAAACGAAAAAATCAGAAGAAAGAAAAAAAAATTGTGAAATAAGCCAGCAGAAGATATTTTTAAAACAACGTTAAGACAATTGTCAACACGAAGTATCGTTTTTAACAAGGCGTTGAGTATCCCGTCGTGTTTAATTAGTTGAAAAATTTCTCGTTTCGTTCTTTGGATTTTTGGTTTTTTTTTTTATTTTATTTCACGCGTTATTGGTGCTTTAAATATATAATACACACCCTACTTTAATGGTTTAGACAGATGATTTTAATTTTAATTTTAAGCTAATTTAATAGACATTTACGACTACAAATAATATATGCCAGGCATGTGAGAGCGTGTTATGCGGCTAATTAAACCTTATCAGCCTAAACACCTTTTTTTTTTTATTAGCAAATGAATTATGATGACACGATTTATGAAATGCTTTAAATTTGTTTTCCTTAAAAAGGACTAAAGTATTCCATAGGATGTGATTTACAACAAAATCCCTGGTAAAGTTAAATTCAGTATAAATGGGGATGGAGTTACAACGATTAGGGAGGACTTTTGCTTTTGCCAACACTACAGAATGGCATGAATTTGAACAATATACGATTTCAGTAGAACAGTTCCACTTGTCTCACAGCACGTAGTTAAATAGATTTTCATACCATGAATTTTGTCTTGCAATACATTTTTGGTGTTTTATAGAATCATCAGCCTATGTAGGTCAAAGTTCAGGCAACTGAATCGAGAGTTATCGGCTATTTCATTAATTTTCTTGATATTTAACTTGTACTTCTTATTTACAGGTATTTAAAAAATTTTTGGTAAAAGTTGTATAGAAGGTATCAAATAAGTCGCCGTGGTCTAGTAGGTAGTGTGTTGGCTTATTAGACTGAAGGCCCGAGTTCGAATCCCAGGTCAGACATCAAAACGAAAATATTTCTTCGGCGACTTCCTCTCAGCAGATTTCTGGCAAAAACTCTGAGAGTAAATAAAATTGCCATGTAAAGCTTCTCAATCAAAATTTGTCGTTCGGAGTCGACTTTAAACTGTAGGTCCCGCCACTCATGTATAAAATTAACACACACAACATAAGTGGTGTGAGAAGCTAGGTCGTAATCCTGACTGAAGGGTTGTAATGACCAATTATGTATGTATGTATTCTTCAACTGTGAGTAACTGAACTCATCTCCCCAATAGCCACATTTAGAGTTGGGAATCCCGGGATCCCGCAGTTTTTAACAATCCCAAAATCCCGGGATTGAGCACTTAATCCCGGGATTTGACTTTTTAAGCCGCAATGAAAAAAATTGTATATTAGAACTCTCACTAATTCGAATTTCCAGAAATTAGAATCTGTTGTTTCAATACATTAACCGCTATGAAATTAGAAACAAAACTTCAAATTGCGATTTTTTTTTTTTTGAGACGTAAACACTTAAATTAAAATCACCAGAAGCAGATGAACCACCAACAAAAAAAAACTAAACCATTAACCAAGTATTTTCCTACGCTGGGGCTAGAAGACAGATCACTTTCTGCTACACTTGCACGACTAACAGCCCTTGATGGGATTTCAATTGACGTTATATGCCGCTCTAGTAACTTACGTGCAGGTCTTACAGCAATGGGATTTAAAGTTTACCTACGACTGTCAACACAGTCCGCCAAATGGTTGTATATTACAGCAACAAAATAAGATGTCATGCAAAAGTATGTTACGGCTGAATTTGGAAAGCAACTAACTGTAATAAAACTAGGTGGAGCAGCCTTTTGTTAATGCTGGAACGTCTTTATTTATTAAAAAATTGTATACCAAAGGCATTAATAGACATAGGTCCACCTGAAAGTGAATATTTTGCTTTATCCAAAGATGAGATTAATATGGTATCCGCAATCATTAGTGTTCTTATCCCAGTTAAAGCAACAGTTGACGCCCTTTGCCGTCGGGCTGCTAATCTGTTCACGGCCGATGTTGCCATAACTTTTATGTTAAAAAAACTTAAAGATGCTAACAACGTTATAAGTCAAAAACTACATTCATGCGATGGATGCATGCAACAAAGGAGAACAGATATCAGTGGGGTACTTCAGTATCTGCACAATGGTAGAACAAATGTTCAGTCCGAATCCGAAACAGAGTTCGTAACGGTTCCTTCTTCCATAAAATGTCGCAAATTAATAGTTGAGTTACTCGGAAGACTAAATGCTTCAAGTCCAGCTACATCACTTCTAATAGCTTCTGAGTCAGAAGTTACAACTTCTTCTTCAGCCAGTGTAGAGTCTGAACGTACTTTTTCTGCAGCTGGATTTTTCACAACTAAAATAAGAAGTCGTTTGAGCGATGAAACTTTGGATGCTCTGCACTTCCTCAAAACGTATTTTAAAAATAATAAAAAATAATAACATATCGCACTTGATCAACAAAAGAGTATATATCTATAAAAACAATTTACTCTCTATAATTAATTTAAAAATGTGAAAAATTAAAAATAAAATTAATTTTCTTATAATTCAATAAATTCTTTCTTATAAACCTATTTTTGGATGTGTCATGTTATTAATTTTATTGAAATAATATGTTAATATCTTTCAAGAACAAATTTTTTAAAATCCCGGGATAAATCCCGGGATCCCGGGACTAGGTAAATGAAATCCCGAAATCCCGGGATTGAAAATATAGAGCGGGATTGCCAACCCTAGTCTCACAGCACGTAGTTAAGTAGATTTTCATACCATTAATTTTATCTTGCAATACATTTCTGGTGTTTTATAGAATCATCAGCCTATGTAAGTCAAAGTTCAGCCAACTGAATCGAGAGTTATCGGCTATTTCATTAATTTTCTTGATATTTAACTTGTACTTCTTATTTACAGGTATTTAAAAAATTTTTGGTAAAAGTTGTATAGAAGGTATCAAATAAGTCGCCGTGGTCTAGTAGGTAGTGTGTTGGCTTATTAGACTGAAGGCCCGAGTTCGAATCCCAGGTCAGACATCAAAACCGAAATATGAAAAAAATATTTCTTCGGCGACTTCCTCTCAGCAGATTTCTGGCAAAAACTCTGAGAGTAAATAAAATTGCCATGTAAAGCTTCTCAATAAAATTTGTCGTTCGGAGTCGACTTTAAACTGTAGGTCCCGCCACTCATGTATAAAATTAACACACACAACATAAGTGGTGTGAGAAGCTAGGTCGTAATCCTGACTGAAGGGTTGTAAT
This sequence comes from Sarcophaga caerulescens, assembly GCA_927399465.1. Taxonomy (NCBI): domain Eukaryota; kingdom Metazoa; phylum Arthropoda; class Insecta; order Diptera; family Sarcophagidae; genus Sarcophaga; species Sarcophaga caerulescens. The sequence continues at coordinate 11,449,362 of OV656866.1, read as the reverse complement.
GACCAATTATGTATGTATGTATTCTTCAACTATGAGTAAAAGAACTCATCTCCAGCGTTGCCGTTTTGGTTATTTTTAACCAAATTTGGTTATTTTTTTTTTCTAATGTGTAAATGTGTATTTTTTCTTCATTTTGGTTATTTTTTATTATCGTTAATACAGCAATGCTATGTTCCTACCTGGTTTAAGGATACTTATACCGGATAGCGCACAATGGAATGGTGGGGTACTCCAGGGGCAGAGTGGTATACCCATCTTCACAGATGGGTCTAAGTTAGGTGGATGTACAGGTGCTGGGGTTTTCTGTATGGAACTCGGTCTTGAACTCCACTTCAGGTTGAATGATGACTGCAGCGTTTTTCAGGCGGAGATTTTCGCAATACTGAAGGCTATTGAGGCCATAGCTGGTAGCCCATCTTCGGATTCAGAATCTTACATGATCTTCGTTGACAGTCAGGCTGCCCTGCGTCGGTCTGGTGCAAATCACGGCTCGTTCGGGAGTGCAAAGAGTCGTTGAGGACTTTTGGACCAGACCGTATCCGTCTATGTTGGGTTCCGGGTCATAGCGGAATACTGGGCAATGAGACGGCGGATGCCCTCGCTAGGTTAGGTTCGCTTTCAGGGGGCGATTTAATAGTTGATCCTGACCCCCCAGTCTTCCACCTCTACGGCCTCATCAATGGATGGGTCAGGGAGGAAAACAGAGGCGCTGGGGGAACGGATCGGGTTGTTCTGTCTCTAGATGTCTATGGCCTGCTGTGGACAGTAAGAGAACAGATTGGCTGCTGGGCTTGGTTAAGGCCAGCTTAAGGTTGGTTGTCGGTTTTATCACGGGGCACTGCGAGATTAGGTCGCTGAAGGGAATCTGGAACAGATCCCAGGCGGACTATTGCGGGGCATGTTGCGATGAGGAGGAGTTAGAGACTATCAAACACCTCCTCTGTAACTGCCCAGCTCTTGGTAGGTTGAGGTTGAGGACCCTTGGCAGGGCCTTCTTTGAGAGCTTGAATTCTGTGTCGAGAGCCGACGTCAAGGCTCTCCACAGTGTCTGTTTTCTTTCTGTGTGATTCCTCCGCTTCCCATTCCCCCCCCTTACCTACATGCCCTCCTTTCATCCTACTCCCTCTATTTCCTTCCCTCTCTAAGGACGTTGTACAATGGGTCAATTTCGACCTCCGGGTACTGTACTTGTCTTAACTGACAAGTACACGTTCTCTAACCTAACCTAATACAGCAATCACATCTTTAATTATATTTGAAAATTTGCATTACAAGCTTTGCAATCGTTAGCAAAGCGTTTTATTTCTTTAAGCGTTTTTATTACGTTCAATTGAAATTTTAAAAAAAATTTTAATACAAATAAATAAAAACCTTAATTTATTATTTGTAGTTTAACTACACAGAAAAAAATGAAATTTTTGTATTAAACCTTAAATTTGTTAAAAACAAATACATTTATATAAAGAAAAAATTTTGGTTATTTTTCTCCTTATTTGGTTATTTTTTATTTTAATTTTGGTTATAAATTTTTTTTGGTTGTGGCAACGCTGCTCATCTCCCCAATAGCTACATTTAACGTGGCTACCCTCTCTTTCCAGTGTTTTGAAAGATCACCTCGTCTTGACTCTTGACATTATTTTAATTTCTAAACTTGTTGTCTGCAGTCGTACATCTTTAAAATAAATTTCCGTAAGAAATGAGATCTTTCTCTCACTTCTCATTAATTTGGCAGCCAATTTATATTGTTGCACTACTACTGTGCTTCTGATTAATTTTTTCTAACACAAACAAACCATCCCTCTACAGTCTAATTGCATCATAATTGAATCATTAAAATCAAAATTTTTATTGCAACATATTTCAGCTATAATCGCTTAATCACGATATTTTCAAATAAAAAATCCGTTAAGAAAACAAATTGAAACGTTAAATCCCTTATGCTTACCCCTGGGATCAAAATGTTATTCTACTTGCCAGCAAACACAGAGTAACACACAAGAAGTTGTCGTTGAAAAAAAATGTTGGCATATGGAAAAATGTTGACTTTACAACATAATTAAGCTCATGGACAAATAAAAATCAAATACAAGTTATGGACAAATTAGCAAAACCCCAGAACACAAAACGTTTTCGTTAAATTTTATTACGAAATTTTATTTGTCTTTTGTAAACTCAATTTGGAAAGGAATAGCATGCATGCATGGCCCGGCCAAGGGAAAGACTAAACATGAATAGAAGATACTTGAATAGATAGAGATAAGCACTCGAATTGTTATGTTTTTAATCCACGAAGAAATAAATGATTTTGAAATTGCCCATCGCTTGCACTTGCTATTGTTTGCTATTCATGCAGCTACTGGTGGGGTGGTGGTTGTTTGCTGTGGTAAATTGCGTCAATATGCGCCTTATTGTTGGCAATAAATATTAACCGCATAAAATAGTATAATCCTAGTCAAACATACATACATATACTCACTCACTACACTACATTGTAGACAATACGCGTACCCTAGGCATAGCAGAGAGTAGTGAAATGTGGAGGAAATTGAAACCACCCTCAACAAAAACACTTGTGCTGTACAGTGGTTTAAACAGTAGCAAGTTCTGGGTTGTAAAATCTCTACAGACCTCGAAGAAGTGGATATTAAAGAATCAATTTTCATCATGTAGTGTCATTGCTTTACTTGAAAAAAGTATTTCTTAGTTTAGGTTTAGGTTAGAGGACCAAATGAGACAAGTACAGTACCCGGAGATCCAGTTGACCTATTGTACAACGTCCTAAAGAGGAGAGGCTAATAGGGGAGATAAGGAAAAAGGAGGGGAAATAGGAAAGGGAGACTTTCTTATGGCGATTTCTTTTCTGGCATAAATGTTGCCTTTATTCTGCCTTTTTGCCCTTTTGCTGTTCTTTTCTGAAAAAAAATGCAATTTTGTAAATTAGTAACGTGTTCTTTTCTAAAAATTTTGCCATAAAACCCAGAAAATATGCTGCATGTTTGACCCTCAATTTAATCAAAGGGTTGTAAGGGCAGCACTTTTAAAACAGCTGTTCTTGTTATTGTTTTGAAAAAAATAACAAAAATTATTTGTTTTAAAAGTGGTGAAATGGAAGCAAAAAATATTATTTTGGAAAATTTGTTGGAATCCTCTTCATCGTCAGATATGGAGGACATGTATCCATTATTATTAAAACGAAACTCTTGGCACGAGTTTAAAATTTTGCCGAAAATGTTATTTATCAGTATTGCGCCAGGTTCTAGTAACAAATTTATAAACAAACAACAGCTGACTATAGGTGTTGATAATTTTATTTTTGTAAAAGCAGAATGAGCTTTAAAATCGCTAAAAAAAGAAAATTTATTTTATTTTAGCGATATGAAATTTACTAGTCGAGGACTACAAAGAAACATATACATATGTATTATTATCCCAACAAACAAGTTTTGAGATAAGTTAACTTAAAAATTAACATTTTTTCCAAATTCCAAAAATTATATTTTTGATTTGATTTTTAGTTTTTATATAGAAATTCGAAAAAATTTACTAAATAATTAATAACATATTGTGCCAACTAAAGCGATTTGAAAACATTGGCCCTAAAGTTGAAATTTAGATAAAAATAAAAATAAAAGTTTTAACTTGTATGAAATTATTTGGATAATTAAAAGAAAATATTTTTTCATTTTCTATACAATGATTAGTTTTAAAATCCTTAACTAAGTAAAAAAAAACGCTAAATTGGTATTAAACTACAAAAATAATTACATAACGGGCAATGATTTTTGTTCTTTTGTAATCGTTCCTTTTCCCTGATTGTGGTGGAACTTGGTCAGTACAGGGACTGCGTTCACCCGTGGCATCACAACGGGCCGCTATGCGTGCTCAAGTGAGCTTTGTGACATCAGAGCTACCACTCCGACCTAACCTAACCTAATCGTTTAAAATGCAACTCATTATGAGGGTTCGTGCAACCTTTAATAAGTGCTACAAAATATGTAGGCAACATTTTTTACCAGAAAAGAAATCACCATTAGTTTCTATCAAACAATCTGCTGTGAGATCTATTGGAACCAGTGTGCTTTATGGTGTGGCAGTAGCAGTAGGAGTAACAAGACCAATTACTCAACAACATGATTTCAATAAAATTACAAAATGCCACCCAACTACCAATACGCTCTCTGTAGCAGCAGTTGAACAAACAAACAAACAAACAAACAAGTCGACAAACAAACAAATTATGGTATTGCTGTTGTTGTCTTATTACAGCCAATATTTACAAACCCATACAGTGTAAGTGTTATATCCTTAGCATCAGAGATGTTGCAACAATAATTGTACAAATATACCCTGTTGGTGGCAGTGTGGTAGCTCTGCATAAAGTTTTGGATAAAATGAACATCAATCTCAATAACAATTCATAATTCATGTTTAACACAAACACCGAAACAAACGTTTCTCTCATCTCTCCCATCCCTGGATGGAATGGGATGAAGAGGAGTATGATATGAGGTAGTATAACCGCCGGTGTATGTTTGCATCTCTCTCATCATTTGATTGTTTGCGTAGGAAATGAAAGTTAATTTCAGAATGTTTTACAACTTTTGTTACACTTGCTTGTTTACTTGTTCGTTCGTTTGTTTGTTTGTTTGTTTGTCTAACAGTCTGCCTTACTTTATTAAGGGCGTTCTGCAATGAGGGAGGATGTTGGTCTTTACTTTAAGGGTGTCTGTTAAATTTTTTTTTGTTTTTTTTGCCACTTCATCTACACTTTTTTTCATACACCCATAAATTGTTTATGATTTTATTTTTCTGCTGTTTTTTTCATCCTCATTTCCTTCCTGTTGTTATCGTTGCTAACATTTATGATGATCTACTGCTTGTAGTACATCACATGGCAAATTATATAAATTGCCAGCCACCACCACCACCACCACCACCACAACAGATAGACAGACACTGAGATAAAGTTGTTTAACATAACCATGTAACCCCGGGTGCGACCCCCAAAAGACTTACTTATTTTTGTAAACATTTATAATGTTCCTGTTTGTTGTTGTTGTTTGTATTGTTGATCATCCCTAATTGGTGTTGAATTGACTTGAACATCATCCTGTCGTGCAATGGACAAGTGTTACACGAAATAATTGTTGTTGTGGAAAGAAAGAAAGTTTATTTGTTTTTGCTTTTTCCTTTTGGACTAGAATTCAATTAAGAAAATGAAATTTTGAAGGTGTTTTCTTGGACTGAAATGGAGGTTTACGGAAATATTAAAAAAATTTCTACAAAGTTCAGGGTGCTTACATCCGGGCTCTACCCGGGAATTACTAATAAGTAGTACAGTGAGTTGATATCCTAAAGGAAAATTTTGATTAGCCAGCACCGTCTTCTTTTTTTTTTTTACCAGGAAACACTTGAGAGCAAGTAGCTGAGGAAATATTTTCTTTATATTTCCTTTCGTTCGAGATAGCTCTACCTACCTAATATATTACGACGAAGTAGAGCAATCGATAAATTTCATTCAGAATACTAATGGGTGAACCATTTAAAAGTTTAAATTTAAAAAATGCAATAAAACAAAAACGGCTTAAAATTTTGCAAATTTTATTTTTCTGTTGTGTAGCACAATTGTTCCGGTTAGAAATGGAATATTATTTCATTCATATGGCAGCCGTGGCTAGCCTCACATTACCCCATTCTATCGAACCAATTTTCGGGCACTTTATCGAGTATATGGTATCTTATTCGGCAATGGCATCACGAATGTTGGCCTTCAAATACTGAATTGTCTCTGGTTTGTCGGTATAACACTTTTCCTTAACTGCGCCCCATAGAAAATAGTCCAACGGTGTCAAATTGCAGCTTCTTGGCAGCCAATTGACATCACTATTTCGTCTAATTAAACGGTCATCAAACGTTTGACGCAATAAATCGATTCTGGCATGTGATATGTATGGCAAGTTGCACCATCTTGTTGCAACCAACCATCGTTCATATTGTTATGAAAATGGAAATGGTGTTACATCGTTTAACATTAAAATGATAAACAAAAGCTACAAAAACAAGAACAATTGACTTGTTTACATGATCAACAAATAAACACAAATGTAGCAGAAACAGGAAGTCGCCGTAGTCTAGTAGGTAGTGTGTTGGCTTATTAGACGTAAAGCCAGGGTTCGAGCCCCAGGCCAGACATCAAAACAAAATACAAAAAGTATTTCTTCGGCGATTTCCTCTCAGCAGATTTCTGGCAAAAACTCTGAGAGTAAATAAACCTGCCATGAAAAGTTTCTCAAAAAAATCTGTCGTTCGGAGTCGACTTTAAACTGTAGGTCCCGCCACTTATGTATAAAATTAACACACACAACATAACTGGTGTGAGAAACTAGGTCAATAATCCTGACTGAAGGGTTGTAATGACCAATTATGTATGTATGTAGCAGAAACAGTGGCTGTAGAGTCTATGTAGTAGGTAGTGTGTTGGCTTATTAGACGTAAAGCCTGGGTTCGTAACCCAGGCCAGGCATCAAAACGAAATATGAAAAAAAATATTTCTTTGGCGATTTCCTCTCAGCAGATTTCTGGCAAAAACTCTGAGAGTAAATAAAACCTGCCATGAAAAAGTTTCTCTAAAATCTGTCATTCGGAATCGACGTTAAACTGTAGGTCCCGCCACTCACGTATAAAATTAACGCACACAACATGAGTGGTGTGAGAAGCTAGGCCGTAATCCTGACTGAAGGTTTGTAATGGCCAATTATGTATGTATGTATAGCAACAACATTAGTAATAAAAAGGGATAAACAAGTAAACAAACGTGCAACAACAACACTGCAATGACAAATGTAAATAAAATACACAAACAACAATAACGTAAACAACATGTTTACATTTATAGAGATTTCGCGAAGGTAAAGTCATTCTCCTTCAAGAGCATTCATCAGACTGTTTACCCTGCGATAAAAAAGTCAAGACAAAGCAGGCAACAGGATCAATAAAAATTCAGTTAGTCTTGTGTGTAAACGCGTTGTGTGTGAAGAGAATAATCGTGATTTGACGATCTCCGTTGTAAAGATCTAACGAACAATTGTTAGTGTTTACGCAGAAAAGTGTAAAGAAGAATAGCAAACAAAGCAAATTGTTGTTTATATCAAGTGAACAGTGGAATACAAAATTGTGCGAACAATAAAGAATTTAATTAGAACTGAACATAAATTTATTTTTATTTTTATTTGCAATCTACGAACTCATATTTCAAACGTTTTTAAAATGTAAAAACGTAACAATATCAATACAAAAAATCGTTTATCATGGTGTGATAGGTGATAGGTGTCTCCATTGATCATAGTGGTTGCGCGGTTTTCATTTTCAAAGGAATATGGGTCAATGATACCCCTCTACAAGCCGCACCAAACAGTCGCTCGTAATCCGTACATTGGCTTCTGTAAAGCCGCGTGGAGGTATTCTGAGCTCCAAATACAGCAATTTTGCTTATTGACATGCTCACCAAAAATAAAATGAGCTTCATCCGAAAAGATGATTTTTTTTTTGGAATTTTTTTTTTTGTTTTGGAAAAAAATTTCCAATAAATCCCAACGTTGTTTAAGCTTAAATCGATTCATTACATTCAGTGGAGATAATTTACTGAATTTTGTGACAGAATAGAATGACATGAGTTCAAATTTAAACCGATAGATGGGCCACCCGATATATTATTGTAAAGGGTGTAGTGTGTGGATCAGAGATCAGCAACGAGTATTCAAAACGATGAGTAGATTCGAGTCATACTTATTATTTCTGATACTTATACGCATTCATACTTATTTTAATATGATACTCATACTACTCATATTCAAAGTTAGAAATACTCATCGTACTCATACTTAACAATACGCACGATGTTGTTGATTTCGACTCTCCATGATTCAACATATACACGAAGCACAAAATAAGTATGATTCGAATATATGCCAGCAATACGTTTCGATTCATATATACATACATACCAGACATCAGCAACGAGTATTCAAAACGAAGAGTAGATTCGAGTCATACTTATAATTTCAGCTAATTATGAGCATTCATACTTATTTTAATATCATACTCATACTACTCATATTCAAAGTTAGAAATACTCATCGTACTCATACTTAACAATACGCACGATGTTGTTGATTTCGACTCTCCATGATTCAACATATATACGAAGCACAAAATAAGTATGATTCGAGTACGAACACCACAATACTCGCTAGAAGGTTGTGTGTGTGCTTTGCTTGCTGTCTTTGTCTTTTCTTTTCTTTTGTCGAGTGACTCGAATCATTCGTAAGTATTATAAGTATTTTTCTAAATTTATGAATCTGAATGAGTAGGCGTATGAATCAAACAATGAATCGAATGTTGTGAGTTTGATGTCAACGTTGTACTCATACTCATTGCAACCTATACTTATAAATCAATGTTGTAGCGAGTACGAATGAATCAGAGTAGTTGAATTTTAATACTCTTGACTCACTCATACTCAAAATTTCATAAGTACCTATGAGTAGCGAAAATACGATTCATTGCTGATCTCTGGTGTGGATGTCCTTTACTTGAGGATCAATAAAGAAAGCTTAACTGCAGATCGGAAGAAAATGGAAAATTTAATGATTTTGCAGTTAAACGTGTTGCTTTCAGTGATAATAACAATTCATAAAATTCTTTCATTTTCCTTAGACGTCCCCCCCTTATTAATAAAATAATTTTAATTTAATTTTTAACACATATTAACAGAGGTAGAGAGCCTATTAAAAACCCACATTTTTTTATTTCATGTTTCCAAACACGATTGAATATCACGTTAATGTTGGATTAATGAATAGAATAGAAGAACTATTTTTCCTATTGATGGCTAATAAAATCGATGATAAATGTGAGCACAAACCTATCAAGACAATAAACGTTTCAAAAGAAAAAGAAAGAAAAAAAGAGAAACAAACCTTAGGTCTAATAGTCTACCACCATCGGTGTTACTAAGCATCACGGCGAAAGACTGGCCTAAAGGCTGTTGGTGTTGATGTTGATGACGACTCATTAGAGAACAATAAAAACGCCCGAGAGATGAACAACAAGCACAGGAAATCGTATTGTAAAGAAATCAAAATATTTACAAAATTTTGACAATAAGAACAAAAACAAAACAAGAAAGATAGAAAAAAAAATATGAAACAATTCTAATGCAAATGATATTTAACGATGACATTTAGACCGCCGGTAAATGTGGCTGAATGAATGGCTAGCTAGCTGGCTGGCTATTCTAAAATCTTTTGTAAAGCAACACAAGACAAGACAAGACAAGATGAAAATGAATAGATTTTATAAGTGTGGGATGATTGGCCGTTACACACACACATACATTCATACATACACATATGGTCAAAAAAATAGGTGTGAACTACATAACAAACTATATCCGTATATATTTTCGGTTTTATTTATACGTCATAGTTTAGTTAATTATTTTTATTAAATTAATTTATTTTACTTTCTTAAAAGTTAAAAGGAAGGGAAAATAACAGTAAATTACGTTTAAAATAAAGAGAATTCAAAAAAGACCAGCTTTTGATGTGGACAAAAAAATAGGTGTATACAAAACAACTTAAAATTTCATGAAAAATTTGTACTTAAAAATTGTTTTTCACAAACAAAAACTAAATGATATCATTAATAGCCCGTATAATTGCCATTGTTTTTAAGGACAGCTTCAATTCTACGAGGCATAGACGAAATTAAATTACGGCAAGTCTCTACCCCAATATTGTACCAAACATGTTGCACGTTTTCCCATAATTGGTCTTTATTACAACAAGGAAGCTTGGAAACTCTTCTTTTTAATTCTCCCCAAAGGTTTTCTATTGGGTTTAAGTCGGGGGACTGATTAGGCCATTCAATAACGTCTATCTTCTTTTAACGAAACCATACACTTACTAACTTTGATGAGTGTTTTGGATCGTTATCCTGTTGAAACTTCCACATCAGAGGCATATTTTCCTCGGCAAAGGGTAGCATGACATTCTCTAACAAATTTTTGTACACAAATCTGTCCATTGTTTGCTCTATTCGGTGAATTGGACCTACTCCATACCAGGAAAAGCAACCCCATACCATGATATTTCCTCCTCCATGTTTGATGGTCTTTTTTGTGTGCCTACTGTCGAATTCTTTGCCTTTTGGTCGACGAACATTTCTTTCTGCGTCGTTTCCAAATAAATTGATTTTGGTTTCGTCGCTCCAAAGGATATTTTGCCACTTTTTTTCTCCCTCTGCTCCACACCAATCTTTGTGAGCCAAAGCAAAATTTTTCCTCTTCTGTAAATTGTTAGTTCTAATCAGAGGGAATTTGCGAGCTATCCTACCTTGTAGGCCTGCCTTCTGCAATCGTCTTCGCACAGTTCGTGATGACACTGTATTTCCAATTTCTCAAGCAATCGCCTTAGATGACTTAAAAGGGTCCCGTTTCGATAGTATGACTATGCGTTTGTCTGTAGATAATGAAGTTTTTCTATGTCTGCCTCGTGTTTCAACGTTATTTTTTTCTTTTAAAGCGTTGGTTACAAAATTCTCAGACCGATTTAAAGCATCTGCAATGAATTTGTAGGTTTTACCTTGCTCGCGAAGTTTAAGAACGAGAAGTCTTTCTTCATTACTGCAATGGCGCCCACGACCCATCCTAAAATTTAATTATGTCTGATATAATGTTTAATTTATTTTTAATTAATATTATTTCACTTACTTCCTTCCTTTTTTTTAATTTTTTTTTACAATAAATCAAATTTTAGCTAAATTAAAAATCACACCCTATTATTTTGTCCAAGTAAAATTCGCACTTAAAAGAAAAATGCCACACTATTTATTTGAGACAAGCTTATTTTTAGTGGAATTCCCCTTTTTTTCTTTCTGCAACAATAATACCAGACTATTGATTTTGAAATTTTAGCATGGTTGCAATTTTTTGCATTTTTTAATAAGTTGAAAGAAAAAAAATGTTTACACCTATTTTTTTGGCCATATGTGTACATAGATTCTTGGGCTTATAAACTATGAAAGAGTTTAAAAAAGATTTAAAGTTAATGAATAACTTCCTTAATGGCTTAAATGTTTTGTTACCAACTTTTCTTTTTTTTCTTTATTTTTTTTTCTTATTATTGTTGTTACATTTTGGCCATAAAATGCCAAAGACATTATTTTAAAGCTTTAAACTGTCTCTACAAACAGTGTTTGATGGCCTGTTTGAATTCTCCTCAAATCTATTCAGTTTTTCTGTTTCGGTTTCGTTTTTTTCTTTTTAATGGCTTGTAGTAGAGTTATACCAAGTTTTAGTATGTGATTAAGTGTGTGCTAGTGCTCGGGCTGCTATATGTGAATGTGTTTGTGTTTCTGAAAAAAAAAAAAAAATCATAAATTTCCAGCTTATTACCAACAACTTGAAGTGGCTTGTTAACAATTTAACACGTCTTAATCGTAAAATTTGTAGTTGGTGGCATGACAACATCACTTCTCTTCCTCACTTGCCAATACAATAAGTGCCACCAACACTTCAGCTTAAAACGTATGAATACAATACGCTTATCATACCTTTAGCATGCCTTTCAAAGGCAAATACAATACAATACTTGCGTATGATTTGCATTCTTGTATATGATATGCCTCCCACACCCTTTAAAAATCGCAGAATTTTCAAAAGCAACCAAAAAGAGAGAGAGAAAGAAGAGGGAAAAAAAATGCGAAATGAAAAGAAATTAAATGCCAAAGTGTCAGTTTTTGAAGGTGTGAATGCCAAAATTAACAAACATTCAAACGATGGTGTCTAAAAGCAGACTCCTGCCATAAAATAATGCCCTAACAACACGATCCTTTTTTTCCTTTTAATGCTAAGCAGCAGATTCTTATTACTTTTAAGCGTTTTGTTGTTCTTCTTTTGAGAAATATTTGCTAAAAATCAACAACATCATCATCATCATCATCATCGTCTTGGTCGTTGTTGTTGTTGTTGTTGTTGTTATAAAATAATATTGTTTACCACCAGTTAAGGTATAAAACGGATCATATTTACTTTAGATTGGCAGTTAATAATGATATTTTTTTTATTTCTCCCTTCCCCTCCTCCTTAAATCTTAGGCTCTTGGGTTTATTGCTTTTAACTTGTATTGGCTTCTCCACTCAGCCTTTAGCAATCCTTTCCAACATTTTTTTTTCTTCCTATACTACGTTCAACAGCAGCAATGTGTTGTGCTCAAAAGAAAGGTTTCAAGTGTTTAACTATTTGTCTGGTTGACTTGACTGGACTTGACTCCATTCATCTGGTCTTACCTTGTATTTTTTGTTTGTTATTGTTGTTGTTGTTGTCATGTTTTTGAATCACGAAAGCTTAACAAAAGACTTTAAGTCATAAACTTTATGACATTTCGCTTAAAATCTGTTGAGTGTCATCAATAAAACAAATCGATTTGTATATCGATTTGACTCTGCTTATTTCTTGACTTTATTTTCATATTTTTGTTTCCCAAAATCAAATAAAGGCGTAGCAAAAAAAGGGGCAGCGGTGAACTTAGGTAAGCGAGCAAATTTTATCTTTCAAATCTATACTCTTTGACAATTTTATTGAATTTTATCGACTTTTAAGAAAAATTTTTTGGAAGGAAGTAACTTCCCAACAGAGATCAGCAACGAGTATTCAAAAAACGATGAGTAGATTCGAGTCATACTTACAATTTCAGCTCCTTATACGCATTCATACTTATTTTAATATCATACTCATACTACTCATATTCAAAGTTAGAAATACTCATCGTACTCATACTTAACAATACGCACGATGTTGTTGATTTCGACTCTCCATGATTCAACATATACACGAAGCACAAAATAAGTATGATTCGAGTACGAACACCACAATACTCGCTAGAAGGTTGTGTGTTTGCTTTGCTTGCTGTCTTTGTCTTTTCTTTTCTCTTCTTTTGTAAATGCAACAATAACTACTACTGTAAATTTTGATGAATGATTCGAGTGACTCGAGTCATTCGTAAGTATTATAAGTATTTTTCTAAATTTATGAATCTGAATAAGTAGGCGTATGAATCAAACAATGAATGTTGTGAGTTTGATGTCAACGTTGTACTCATACTCATTGCAACCTATACTTATAAATCAATGTTGTAGCGAGTACGAATGAATCAGAGTAGTTGAATTTTAATACTCTTGACTCACTCATACTCAAAATTTCATAAGTATCTATGAGTAGCGAAAATACGATTCATTGCTGATTTCTGCTTCCCAAGACTCCATAGTCTAGTAGGTAGTATGTTGGTTTATAAGATGCAAACCCTCAGCACAGGAACCTCGTGCAAAACGAAGTATAAAAAAATATTCTTGGGGCGACTTCCTCTCATAGGTCTTCTGTCAAAAACTCTGGGTGAGAATTAAAAATTGCCATGAAAAGTTTCTCGAAAATCTATTGTTAAAATTCGACTTTAAAATCGGCAAAGAGAACATCCAACTAGGCTGGTGTGAAAAGATACGTCGTCAACCTGACTAAAAAATTGGAATTTATTACAGATAAGCTTTTTGAAAATAATAATCAAATGTTATTAGAAATTTTTTTTGAAACAGATATTTTTCTCATCGTAATGTTTTTTTCATCGATAAAATTTCGATAAAAATATTGTTATCGAAAAAATTAAACATTGCCATGAAAAGTTTCTCGAAAATCTATTATTAAAATTCGACTTTAAAATCGGCAAAGAGAACACCCAATTAGACTGGTATGAAAAGATAGGTCGCTTTCCTGACTAAAAGATTGTCACTTAATACTGATAAGCTTAAAAATAATAATCAAATGTTATTAGAAATTTTTCTTTGATAAACATCGAAAAAGATTTTTTTTCTTATCGTTAAATTTTCGATAAAAATATTGTTATCGAAAAAAGTACCCGGCATTTATCGATAAAATTTTTTAATAATATATTGTTATCGAAAAAATACACACATTTTTCTCATCGAAAAAAGTTTTTCTTTCATCGATAAAATTTCGATAAAAATATTGTTATCGAAAAAAGTACGCGGCATTTATCAATAAAATGTCTTAATAATATATTGTTATCGAAAAAATAGACACATTTTTCTCATCGAAAAACGTTTTTTCATCGATAATAATCGAAAAAAGTACCTGGCATTTACCGATAAAATTTCTTCGACACACATTTTTCTCATCGAAAACAGTTTTTTTTCATCGATGAAATTTCGATAAAAATAATAATAAAAAAGTTTTTTTTTTCATCGATAAAAATATTGTTATCGAAAAAAGTACGCGGCATTTATCGATAAAATGTCTTAATAATATATTGTTATCGAAAAAATAGACACATTTTTCTCATCGAAAAACGTTTTTTCATCGATAATAATCGAAAAAGTACCTGGCATTTACCGATAAAATTTCTTCGACACTCATTTTTCTCATCGAAAACAATTTTTTTTCATAGATAAAATTTCGATAAAAATATTGTTATCGAAAAAAGTACCCGGCATTTATCTATAAAATTTTTTCGACACAAATTTTTCTCATCGAAAACAGTTTTTTTTCATCGATGAAATTTCGATAAAAATAATAATAAAAAAGTTTTTTTTTCATCGATAAAAATATTGTTATCGAAAAAAGTGACCGGCATTTATCGAAAAAATTTCTTAATAATATATTATTATCGAAAAAAAGTACCCGCCATTTATCGATACAATTTCTTAAAAATATATTGTTATCGAAAAAAGTACCCGCCATTTATCAATAATAGCCCATAATCTTCCCACTAAGTATTTTGTTAAAAACGCCTTTGCTTTTTGATTCACAGTTTTTTTTTTTCGTTTTATTTTTGCAATCACTTGGAAGCTGCTGTTTTCATTGTCACCTCCATCGCTAGTTGTCTCTCCCATTCATTCTGAAAAAAGAAATATTCTGCGGTGTTGTTGTCATGCATGTTTTTACATTATATTTGTTGTTATTGTTGTTTTTCCTTATTTTTATTCTGTAAAATTCTTGGAAATGTTTAATATTTCTCAATAGAGACCAAATATACGTATGTACGTATTTTCTTTTTTATTTCTCTGTCTGTCCAACGAGTGAGTTTGTTCGTGCATCCCCGCATTCGACCAATTCATAACGCAACACATTCATTTATAATGCTTAAAACCAATTGTCATATACATTTAATACAATATAAGCAACAACAACGTTAATAAGTTAAATGGGGGTACAACAGTGGCATCATCTTGTTAGAAAATCCTTAAGATTTTAAGAAATCCCTGGCACTTAGAAGTTATTTTGTCGTTTTACTTGAAAACCTATTGATTTGAAAATCGTTTAAAATTTGTTTTTTTTGAGTTGTCCTATGTTGCCTTAACCTTCATTCATATATGTAATCCTGGCTGGTTCAAAAATTTATTTCAAAGTCAAAAGTCATATGATGACGTAAATTGTGAATATGAATTTTTTTTTGTTGTAAATTATGGCCATAATTAATGTTTATTGTCCCACTGTTATTTGGCCGTGCGTCCCATGCAGTGTGAGGTTTACGACTTATAGTCAAGGTGTCTGATAATTTTCAACATTTAATGGCCATTATTAAGCATCACATTTTTCAACACGCATATCTGTGACCGCGGACTCATATGAATATTTTATCCAATATTATTGATACTCCCAAGAAATTAAAAACAAAAAAAAAACACAATAAAAGAAAAAACAAAAAAGAAATCAAAAGATATGTTGGAAACAAAAGTAAAAAAAAATTTTTAAATGAAAGATTCAAAAAGGAAAAGTAAAAAAGAAAATTTAAATCGTACATTGAAGACTTTGTGGGAACACTATAGACTATATGGACTGGGATATGGGCTTGTTAAGTGTAAATAAGAGTTAACAGAGCTGGATTATAGGCCGGATTATAGATAATCATACGAATGCAGGACATATACAGTGAGCGTCAAGAGAAACTGTACATTACAAAAAACATACATTAATAAATTACCGTTATTTTTATTTTAAATTTATTTCGTTGCCACTTTTTAAAATTGAAACAAAAGAAAAAAAAAAAATTCAAAAAATTTCGAAATTTTGTCAAATGTTTTCGGGCACTCTCTTTAAGTGGTAAAAGTTGAGTTTGGTGAATTTGAATTTTATCTTTAGTGCACAGTTTCTTTTGACGCTCACTGTAGAAGGGGCATCGAAATTATGAAATTATGATTGTACATCTTAGCTCAGCTTTTAAATTTTATTGATTTCAAAATGTTATAAATTTACTTGGTCTCATATTATTTTGAGACAACACAAGGTGTGATACATCATATCGGGTCCGCCATCTAACGTTTTTTTTCTTCAACTAGTGCTTATTTCGTGAATGGTAACACTTAGCTCATGTCTGATTTGACAGATAATTAGTTTTATCCTTCCGCTGAACGAATATGGTTGTGTATTCGCGTTTTCGCTTCGCTAAGTGGGATCGACTTACAGAAGATGCCGATTTTGGCAAAAAAAATCCTCTTTTCAGATGAAGCTCATTTTGATCTTGGCGGGTATGTAAACAAGCAAAATTGTCGCATTTGGGGCACAGAAACCCCGCACACATACATTGAAAAGCCGACGCACCCAAAACGAGTCACTATTTGGTGCGGATTTTGGTCCAGAGGCATAATTAGGCCATTTTTCTTCGAAAATGAGCAAGGAGTGGCCGTTACAGTCAATGGCGATCGTTATCGGGCCATGTTGAACGAATTTTTGTTCACAAAAATTGAAGAGGAGGATATTGGCAACATTTGGTTTCAACAGGACGGCGCTACGTGCCACACAGTCGAAGCTGCACTCGATGTTTTGCGCCCTGTTTTTGAAGATCGCATTATCAGCCGCAAAGCTGATGTCGTTTGGCCACCTCGGAGCTGCGATTTGACACCGTTGGACTATTATTTGTGGGGTGCCGTCAAAGATAAGTGTTACGCCGACAAGCCAGAGACAATTGACACTTTAAAGGACAATATTCGTGAAGCCATTGGTGAAATACAGCTGCACACAATCGATAATGTGCTTAAAAATTGGACCGATCGTGTAGGCTACTGCATGGCCAGCCGATGCAGCCATTTGAATGAAATTATTTTCCATTATTAACCGGAAGGATTGTACTTTCAAATAAAAAAAGAAATTTGAGAAAATATTCAGCAGTTTTTTATTAAAGCATTTTCAAAAAAAAAAAAGTTATTTGGCGGACCCTTTACATACATATTATAATTCGCCTTTACAATCCTTCAGTCGGGACTACAACCTAGCTTCTCACACCACTTATGTATGTTGTGTGTGTTCATTTTGTACATGACTGGCGGGACCTACTGTTTAAAGTCGACTCCGAATGACAGATTTTATAAGGAACTTTTCATGGCATTTTTTTTTACTCTCAAGAGTATTTGCCAGAAATCTGCTGAGAGGGAGTCGCTGAAGAGATATTTTTTCATTTTTCGTTTTGATGTCTGACCTGGGGGTTTGAAGCGTGGCCTCACGTCTAGTAAATCAACACAAATAGACTAGGGCGACTGTCACTGAGATAATACGTTTGGAAAATGTCTCCCTTCCCCAACATGATATCAGTACCTAACTAGCATTATTTATTGGTCCTTAAGAACTTATAATTGACTAAGGATAGTAGAACTGTTTTGTTCAGTTTCGTTCGATAGTTATGTCTTATACGGAAAATACATTTTGAATGGAATGCAGAGTAAGAAAAAATTCTCATCGAAACTTGCTCTAATAAATGTTGTTGAAGATCTTAGGTCGAAACTAGATGTAAATAGTGTAGCGTTTTTGGTTCTGCTTGATCACACTAAGGCTTTTGACACAGTCGCTCACGAAGTTCTATTAAAAAAGCTCCGGAAACTGTTTTATTTCTCAAATTCTGCCTGTAATCTTATTTATTCTTATTTGCTTAATAGATCTCAAAAAGTTCATCTTAATGGTAATATATCAGATCCACTTAATATTAGTAGAGGTGTTCCCCAGGGGTCAATACTTGGGCCTCTGCTGTTTTGTATGTTTATAAATGATCTACCGGATGTCTTGCTTCACTGTAATGTTCATATGTATGCTGATGATGTGCAGCTTTATACTAGTACTCCTAGGGAGGATATTGATTCTTGTTTGGATTACATCAATAGTGATTTGGTTAGGATTGACAACTGGGCCTCGGCAAATGGACTTTGCATCAATCCCTCCAAGTCTAAATGTATTATACTTTCGAGGGCCGATAGATCATTTGTCGTACCTGAATTGTGCATCAGGGGAAATAAGATTGACTTTGTCAAATCTGCGAAGAATCTGGGTCTTTAATGGCAGTTTATCGTGGTCTAATCATATAGATGTCGTTGTTGGTAGAATTTATAGTATGCTTAGGAACTTGTGGACTGTTATTGATTCGACTCCTTTTGTCATTCGTATGCAACTTGCTAGAACGTACTTAATTCCGGTACTTTTGTATGGTTGTGAAATCTTCGCTAACTGTGATTGTGATGATAACCGTAGACTTAACTTGGCATTTAATAACATAGCTAGATATGTCTTTCGTAAAGGGAGTCGTGATCACATTTCTCATTTGGCTTGCGGATTCTTAATGTGAAATTTGATAATCTCTTGAAAATTAGATGCCTTATTTTACTTCATAGGATAATTTACACGGAACGGCCGGAATATTTATTTTGCCGAATTAAATTTTTTAGATCCTACCAGGGTAGGAACATTATTCAGCAACGATTTAGGACTCTCTTGTCTCAGAGACAGTTTTTTATACACACCACTAGTCTTTGGAATTCCCTACCAAACTACATCCAGAATCTTGGCAATGCAAATGCGTTCAAAAAGGAGTTATTTAAATTATTTTTATAAGTAAAATTTTTTTTTTATGATTTGTGATTTGTTTTATAGGTTTTTATTCCTAGTTTTTTAGATTGATTTTTATAAATATGTAGTAACATTTTTTTTAATATTTTTTCAACTTTCTTATTTACTTCTACAATATTATTATTTTTTTTAAATTTCTTTATATTATATTTTTTCTTTATATTTTATATTTTAACATGATATTAATTATATTAATTTTGTATTTTTTATTTAATATGTTTTGTTTCACTATTAATTTTTTTTTTTTTAATCTTAATGATTCCAAACATAGCACTGTCACTTATAAGATTCATATCTTGTTGTGCTATGTAAATTATAATAAATAAATAAATAAATAAATAAAATAAATAAAATAAATTGAAATTGAAAAACTAAAGTTCTTCTTGCATGTGTCACAGACATCTCAACAAACTTAATATGCCAGCACTACATATGCTGTTGTAGGGCACACTTACATATTTTTTAAATATCTTATAAAGGAAAACACCAAAAAGTCTGTTAAGAAGAAAATTTTACACTAAAAAAAATCTCGTTTCTAAACAAAGTTGACAAACTGTCTGGCTTACCAGGAAAATGAAAATAAAAGCGAGTGAAAAAAAAAAATATCGTTGTAACAACCAAGGCGGTCTAATTTGTTAATGCCTTAAAGCCGCATGGACTAGGTTTCAATAAAGGGTTCCTCTAAACAGCTTTCAACGATTGTCTTATTTTTCAGGCATTTAATAGACAAGTTTTTTGTTTTTTAAATTTTTGTTCTTATTGATCATCATGAATACTATCAGCTCATCAATTGAAAAAGAGGCCCAACTGTGTGCATATGATTGTGAAAAGGTAAAATGACACTCCGAATTCGAATATGGAAATAAATAATAATTTTCCTGTGGCCACCATTGATAGATACATACATACATACAGTATTGGCCAAAACTAAAGCACCCCCTCAGTACATTTTTTTTAAATGATAATTTTTTTAAGAAAACAAAGCTATTAAAATTTTATTTTTATTTTTTTTTATTTATTTATATCCTTATTATTGAAAAACACAAACTTAAGGAATTCAGAATTGAAAAAAAAAGTTAAAATTCAAAAAACATTTTAAGTCGCAAATATAAACGGACAAAACTAAAGCACCCCCCCAATTAAGGTGCACAAAAAACTATTGAAATCAATATTTCGTTGCGAATCCTTTATCCTGAATGACACACGCACATCTTTTAGGCATAGGGGCCATTAAATTATTAATTATTTCAGGAGATATTGCTTCCCAGGCTATTTTTGCGGCTGCAAATAAATCTTCTTTGGTTTTGCAATTTTGTGGGTTTGATTTTTAAGTTAATGATTGGATTGGAGAGCTGGCTTATCAAGGCATCAATTGAGTGCAAAATATTCAATCAACAGATCAATTATTTCTAGGCTAATTTAAAAGTTTTTACAGACTGGTCGCACATCTCCTACTCATTCTGGAGGAAGGTCACGTGAAACCTTGCGATATGAAGACTCCTTAATTAAAAGGACAATCCAAAATGATCCTACAGCATCTTCTAGTCACGTACGAAACCGCTTAGATTTAAAAATAACCGAAAGAACGATTCCCAGAAGGGCGGTAGAGGCCGGATTATTCAGTCGGCGACCAGTAAAAAACCTTTGATATCGCCAAACTTGAATTCGCCAAGACCCATCTCAACTGGAGTGTCCAAAAATGGATGAATGTGCTGTTTTCTGACGAATCTAAGTTTAAATTAAAGGATTCAGATGGCATAAGGCATTCAGAGGCATGCCAAACGGACAACGGTTCAATCCTAAATGTACTGAGGGGGTGCTTTAGTTTTGGCCAATACTGTACATATGTATGGACATATGTATTGTACTGTATAAAGGTGTGACATTTTTCTCCTCAATTCATGAATTTAAAGGAAATCGGATATAGAAGGTGGAAAAAAGTCTTTAAAATTCTTAAAGTAATGTTTTAAAACAGAGAAGAACTTGTTGTTAAAGAGTCAGCAAGTCTGGTGATGATTAGCTTTGTAGACAAACAAATGAAAATCGTTTTTTTTTTCTTGTTACCTACGCATTCATTCTTTAACAATTCACAACTCTTGGGGTCAGAATAAATTCTCTTGTTTTTAGATTTTTTTTTTAAGAAATTTTTATGATTTGTTTGTATAATTTTTTTTTAATAAAGAAAAAAAAAAATACAACAAAAACAAAAACCTAAAATCAAAGAGATGAAATCTAATAAAAGATAACAAAAAAAAAACAAAAAATTTTTTTTATCTTTTGTTTGGATTGTTGTTCTTTTTATTGTTTCTCTGTGATCTGATGATTATTATGACAGTTTCTTTGGTTTTCTTTTCTTTTCTGTTTTTTTTTTTTTGTTTTATTTTGATTGTCATTTCGAATACTTAGTTCAAGGATTATAATTTATGTCTCTACTTTTATTCTTTGACTCTTTTATTGTTTGATTTTGTTTTTATTGGATTCTCGTTTTTTTATAGTTTTTATCCAAATTTATTTCAGTTTTTTTCTATCAAAAATTTTTATTTTTTTTTTTAATACAAATTTGTTAAACAGCACTTTTATTGTCTCCATTTCTTCGATATCTGTTTTTTGAATGCTTTTGTGTTAATAAACCATAAAATAATGTTTTATTCTCGTATTTTTTATATTGTATTAGAAATTTTGTTATAAAAAAAATATAAAGTTTTTCTTCGGTTTATTATTGTTAATACTTTAAGTAATTACTGTTTATATATTTTAAAACTTCATTTTATGACTTGATTTTTTCAATCACAACAACAACAACAACAACAACATATAAATAAACATTTTAAAAATGATACAAAATAATAATAAAAATCGAATTCAACAATTTCTGACTTTTCTTTCTTTTTCATTCTTTTTGTTCTTTCTTTTTAGACGTTTGAATTGAAAGTTTTCCAAAATGGTAAGTGATGATGACTTTATCAGACTTTGATGTATCAAAACTTGTTTCTATTTGTTACACAACTGTTGGTCATATTCTTTTAACTAAGGCAACTAAGATGAGATAGTTACCAGTAATTTTATAATTATAATCTTAAGATTTTTAACATTAAATTTGAAATACTTTACCAACGAAACTCAATAATAAGGAGAATGCCATTATTGAGATGACAGTTCAATTGTAAATAATTTGGCAAAGTTTTTTTTTTTTTTTTTGTTTTTTCGAACGTCCCCGACCACACACTAACCCACCCTCACCCGACCGCGGAGGTCTCGTCCCCATTACGTAGGGACACGTACACACTACAGTCCGGACTGTAGCGGGTAAAGGAAAAGTAATGGCAACGGGAACATAAAACAGCTACAGAACTTAATCACAAGCTGAATAAAGTAATAATAAACTACGTAAGACAAGAACGAAAATACATTTTTATATAATAATTTACAAATTAATGCTAGCATATAAGCTACGTTTAATGTTACAAACATTACAATTAAAATCAATAAAATCATAATATAAATTAAAATCATTACATAATCTACGAAAAGGAAAATTAGCTCCATAGTTCGTTCTATAGAAATCTAAAGAAAGAGGACGATAGTGCCGTGAAAATCTTGCTGGAATACTGAAATTCAGGTTAGAAAGCAAAAACTCAGAATCGATATCACCTTTAACCAGATTAAAAACAAAACAAACCCCTAAGACAGCCCTTCTACGTTCCAAAGTTGGAAGTTTCACCAAATCTAATCTAGCCTCATATGATGGAAACCCATTGCCATAATCCCATCCTAGGCCACGTAAACAGAATAATAAAAACTGCTTCTGCACAGACTCTATTGAATCACTATGACAACGATAGTATGGATTTCAAATAATAGACACATACTGCAAAATAGGTCTAACAAGTGAAATGTACAGTAGTCTTGTTATATAAGGATCAATGAATTCCCTAGCCCATCTCTTCACAAAACCAAGAACAGCCCGAGCCTTGCCAATCATCATACTAATATGATCAATAAAAGACAGTTTCATATCCAATAATACTCCCAAATCAAGAAATGTAGTCACAGTTTCCAAAGGGCAAGAATTAATCACATAAGTGGACGAAATTACGCCTCCGCGAGAGAAAACCATGCATTTACATTTTCTCAAGTTAAGATCCATTAAATTAATTCTGCACCAAGTTACAAACAAATCAATATTTCGCTGAAGAACAGCCTGACCATGATCATCATCAAAAGTATAAAATAATTTAACGTCATCAGCATACATCAGAATATTACGATCAGAAATAGCACAAGGAAGATCATTAAGAAACAGTAAAAACAGTAAAGGACCCAAATGGCTACCCTGCGGAACACCAGAAGTAACATATACAGTCTTAGACAATACATTCCTAAACAATACCATCTGAGTCCTAAGGGAGACGTAGAAGTCAAGCCAACGATGAATAATATCAGGAATACCGATTAATGAAAGTTTAAGAAGCAAAAGTCTATGATCAACCCTATCAAAAGCTTTACTGAAATCAGTATAAATTACATCAGTCCGAGCTCTGGCAAGAAAACCCCTGAAAACGTGTGTAGTAAATTCAAGAAGATTAGTGACAGTCGACCTACCTTTCAAAAAATTATGCAAACATTCTTTATCTTCAATCCTCTTTAATACTATGACGTATGACGTCATATTTATGTTAAATAGTTCGCCAATCGACAATACATATGCAAACAATTACAAAAAAAAAAATAAATTAAGTTTGGCGTTCTGTTAATTATTCCATAAACGAAATTTTTAAAATTTTTAGCAACATTTTTATATTTATTTGAGAAACCAAATCTATTATGTTTCAAGTCTTATACTATGTTCAGAAATGCACTTTTATTGAGGCAATATTCGGTTTATTGATTACAATATTTTAAGTGTTTAGACATAACAATATACGCAGTTCAGCTGCTTATTCAATATTCATTTGACAGCTGGTAAACAAAACAGCTGGTTGATTCAACAACATTGTTTTTGTTTTGTTCGTTGTTTGTTTTGTTTTTTTTGTCGTTATTTATATTTGAGTTGTCAAATATCAATAGAAAGTGTTCGGAAAATTGTAATATGCTCACTGAACGTACTTATGACAGTGCTGTATTTCAAGTTTTAATCAATATTATAACAATTTATGAATTTATTGAGCAATAATTAATTGACATTTTATATGAAATATTGAGATCAATAATGCTGTTTATTGCGATTTACAGCCCAACCAAAATTACGGCGTAAAGCGCAAAATAAATGTCAAAATTTCTCATGCCCATATGAAATATATGAGACCAACCATAATTGCGCGGCGTTAACGCTTTGCAATTGGAAAATCCAATTTTGACAGAGCGTAAAGAAGTGAAGCTTGTTGTAAAACAAGTGAATTTTTTTATTTTTTTACTTTTATATTTGTTAAGTAATGACATGTTAGCTGCTTTCAGTCCAATTTTGCGATTTTATCTCTATTTTATATTTTCATTTGGCGATTTTTATTTAACATGGTAAGTTAACATTACTGTTCTTGGCACAACGTTGACGCTTTTATTTAGGTTGCTCATTACAGCGTAAAAGCTGGGCGCTAAATTACTTTGCGCTTTACGCCGTAATTTAGGTTGGGCTGTTACCCAATATAAGTACATGTCTGAACATAGTATTAGAATATATAAGCAAATTTACAGCCAATTAGGTTCAACTATTTTAAAGCTTGAGCTCGTCGTAGTCTAGTAGTGTGTTGATTTGTTAGACGTGAGGCCCCAGTTCAAACCCAAGGTCAGACATCAAAACTAAAATTTCAAAAAATATTTCTTAGGCGATTTCCTCTCTTCAGATTTCTGTCATCAGAAGTCTGAGAGTAAATAAAATTGCCATGAAAAGTTTCTCAAAAATTATAAATTTACGACCTACAGGCCAACACTAAATGGGACCTGAATTTAGTTTAATATCGACTATTAGCAATAATAGAATGAACAAATTTGCCGGCACAATTTCCTCACTGTGGATGATAGGTTGGGCAGATAAAACTTTTGCTAAGCCCTTGGCGGAAATATTTTAACCGATTGTTGTGCCTTCTATGGTCGCGAACTTATGCTCTCACTTTCTATTCAGCTCTTGGATGAAGAAAGTACAACTCACACACACACAGTTTGTCATTACAACCCTTTAGTCAGGATTACGACCTAGTTTATCACACCCCTTATGTTGTGTGTGTTAATTTTATGCATGAGTGACAGGATCGACAGTTGAAACTGTGTTTTTTGCTGATTATATTAAGAGGCCTTAGAACCCTCTTTTGAGTATGATATGGTACTCATAGTCCTAGTATTTGTCCTGAAATTAACTTCTAAACAAGTGGCCTTGTTCAGATGGATACTGTTAAACAGCTAACAGTGCTCTGGTAATAGCAAATTTTTCTCTGTTAACGCCAAATGGTGGCGTTGCTAAAATTTATGGATTACGTCTTGGATTTTCAAATTCGAATTTATCTTCACACACATGCTTGAGTATGGTTTTCTTATAATCACAATTGACCCGCGCTTGAAAGGATTTGAAAAAAACATTTTCGTTGCTTATATTGTGAAACGGTTAGGAATATAGTGAGCTTGCCTAGTTTCGCGTGATTTAAGTAAGTTACACAAAGACAAGCTTAGTTTTTATATTGTTAGCTATAACTTTAAAAGGCCTAAGTGATAAAATATAGAATATTTAATTTTTTTTTTTTTTTTGTGAAACCAGCACTCAGGGGATGGCCCCTACTCATGCAGTGCATTGTGCAGGTTTTTTTTTTTAGGAAAATGGGTTATAGGAAGGTGGAAGAGAGGGAGTAGTGTTTGTGGACATCTCAAGATGCGAACGGCAAGGAAACGAGTTGCTGCTAGGTGAAGTCGCCGTGGTCTAGTGGGTAGTGTGTTGGCTTATTAGACTGAAGGCCCGAGTTCGAATCTCAGGTCAGACATCAAAACGAAAATATTTCTTCGGCGACTTCCTCTCAGCAGATTTCTGGCAAAAACTCTGAGAGTAAATAAAATTGCCATGAAAAGCTTCTCAATAAATTTGTCGTTAAGTAGGTCCCGCCACTCATGTATAAAATTAACACACACAACATGAGTAGTGTGAGAAGCTAGGAATGAAGGGTGCGGGCTTCTTGGGGACGATTGACTAGGTATATTGCGAGTTCTGGAGCTTCCGGCATTAGTTCAAAGGAGATTTGAGTATACTAAAGTATTGAATGTTCTTCAAACAAATATAGATTCATTGCCTTCTTAATATTTTTTTTTTGCTTCAATTGTAAAATAATCGTTTTAAATATAACAACTGATGATTCTATATTGAATTGCTGCAATTTCACTTCGAGATATAGCCTCGGGTAATGATAGAATATTAAGTCTAGGTGTAGCACTAAAAATTTCCATATTTTTTCCATTGTAGAATAGTCAGTCATTACGATACTTTAATTGTTTATTTTTTTTTTAGCACGAAATGAAACGTTGATAATTTGAAAATGATAATTTAAAAATCTATTGTTGTTGTTGGTGTTGTTTTCAACAATTTAAAATAACATTAATACTGTTATTAACGACAACAGCTCGTCAGTATATTTAATTAGTGGTGGTAGTTTAATAAACGGCATGGCTCTGGCATATAATTTAACAACGTTTTCCCCGTTTGATCAATACACACATAAAATTATTAAAATATTGAATGCGATTGATTTGAATTGGATTGATTTGAATCAATATTGAAATCTAAACATAGACAACAGACAGGTCTTTTAATAAAAATAAGAAAATAAAATACATTTTAATGACAAAATAAAACCCGCAGTATGTACACTTCAGTTCATTTAAATAACAACAGCAAAAAATGTATATGTTACTGTGAATTTTTAATCAACTAACTAAAGGAAACAGGTCAAATAATTTTTTGTTTGATATTTTGTTTTATTGTTTATAATTACACGGTGCGACAGTGAAAATACACCCGAGTAACTACATAGTCCATGTTGTTCAGTTAGTTGAGGAGAACTCAAAAATACCTTTTTTATATTTCTCGACAAAAACTGTTTTTTTAGACTTTCCGCGCAAATTTCTGTATTACTCAAACATTTCTGACCCGATTTCTAAAATTTAAATCTTGTTAGAAAGGGGAGAGATGGACCTTTAAAACGGTATACATATATACATATTATTATTAAAATGCTATGAGTTTTGATGAGGTAAACTTGGAAAATTCGAACTTTTTTCATATTTTTTCAAGTTTGTCCATTCATAGTAGCAAACTTTAATAAAAAAATATAGGATAAGTGATAATATTCTTAAAGTCTGTTCTTTTGTGAAGAGATTGAGTTATCATTTGATCAAATCGGACAAAAATTACCGTAGTTATTATTTAAAGAGTCTAACAGTCGTGTTATATTATTTATATATGTCATCTCATCAAATGAACTTTTAGTTCAAAAATTTTCAGAATTTTTGATGGATCTTGATCGTTTATCGGAAAATATGTCAATTTCACGTTTGCACGACTTCCAGAAGTCGGCTAATATTTGTGTTTTTTGCAAATATTATTATTTCTCTTTGCGCAAACATTGGCCAACTTCTGGTGGTCGCTCAAACGTGAAATTCAAACCAAAAATTCTGAAAATTTTTGAACTAAAAGTTCATTTGATAAGATGACATATATAAAAAATATAATACGACTGTTATACTATTTATATAATAACTAAGGTAAATTTTGTCCGATTTGATCAAACGAAATGCCAATCTCTTCACAAGATAATCCGCTTTCAGAATTTCATCACTTATTTCATATGTTTTAAGTAAAGTTTGCTACTATGAACGGACAAACTTGAAAAAATATGAAAAAAATTCGCATTTTCCAAGTTTACCTCATCAAAACTCATAGCATATTAAGTCAAATAATAGATATATGTATACCGTTTTAAAGGCCCATCTCTCCCCTTTCCAACAAGATTTAAATTTTAGAAATCGCGTCAGAAATGTTTGAGTAATACAAAAATTTGCGCGTAAAGTCTAAAAAAACAGTTTTTGTCTAATAAAAAAAAGTTTTGAGGGTTCGAGAAATATAAAAAAAATAGTTTTGAGATCTGCTCAACAAAACTCACAATCTACACTAAGTCATTAGCCGGGTGTATTTAATTTTCTTCATTTTGTCGCATAGTGTTATCCATGTTTGTTTTTTTATTTTTTAATGTTCCTGCAATTTATTTATTAAAGATTGAAAAAAGCTGTTGGAAAACTGATAAAAAAAATAGTTCATTTAAATAACAACGGCAAAAAAAGATTCGAAAAACATACAAATTATTTACTATACTCGTACATATTAGAATTTATTGTTAAGAAATACTTGGTTTGACGTGTTCTCTAACGTTTAGTAATGAATGTTGCTTCCATGGTACTTTATTACCTCAAATATGCGATTTGGAATGGAATCACAGAGAGATTTTAGGTAATCTAAGGAAATCTCGTCGCAAACGGTCTCGATTGCATTGATCATTGTTTACCTCCTTCATAAACTTTCCGCGAAAGCCATCCCCAGACGTTTTCCACTATGTTTAAGTCTGGTGAGTAGGTTGGCCAGTCCATCAGCGGCATATTTTGGTCACTTATCCAGGCTTTTACCGCTCTGGCATTGTGTATCGGAGCGTTATCCTGTTGGAAAATCCAACGCAAAGGTCCAAAAATGTTACTACATTCTGGAAAAGCTCGTTCCAGAATGTTTTTGTATCGTTCTGCGTTTAGTTTTGTCGTTTTTAATTCTAGTTTAATCTGGCCATAGTATGATATGGCACCCCATACCATAATTCCACCAATACGACTGTGTCGACGGCTTAATATTACTTCCTCTTTTCTAATATCATGATAATAGAAGTTATACCCGTCAGGACCATCCAGGTTAAATTTTTTTTCGTCAGAGAAGACAACCGTATGCCATTCGGTATTCCACGTCATGTGAACTTTAGCAAAATCCAATAGTTTTTCTTTGTGAATGGCTTTTAATACAGGTTTTTTTTTTTTTAGTTTCATTCTCTGCAAATGCGGAGCATCTACAATCAAGCGTCGAACAGTCGAAATACTTGCAGAAACAACGGCTTTTACTTTAATTTTTGGTATGGAGTCAGAGGAGTTAGATGCAATTCTTAAAATTGCACGTTTTTCCCATAAGAATTCCGATTTTTTATGTTATTGAAGACAACACGAGCACTTCTTCCAAATTTTTTCTCCAATTTTTCTAAAAGATAACTTTTGTTCATAATAAGCTTCAATTTTTCCTCTTTCTTCTGATGTTAATGGCTTTCCTCGTCCCATCTTGAAGAACCTTCTATTTTATGAGGTGCAATTTATCAAACTAGTTATGACCAGCGTTACCGCTGGAAATTTGTAAGAAGTCGCACAAAAAGGGGATTTTTAAAAAAAAAAGTCGCACATAAAGGGTATTTTGGCAGTAAAAAGGGGCAACATTTTTAAAAGAAAAGAAAATGAACTAATACAGATAAAAAAAATAAATTTTTATTGGATTTTGTATTGTACTACATTAACAAACATATAATAAGTTTATTTTTTAATAATTTTTACAATTTTTTATAATAGAAACAAATTTTTAGCCAAAAATTAATAAGCCTAAACAAAAATGTTAATTTTTTTAAAATTATTTGTTCTGTTTTATTTCTAGCTTTAAAATGTAATTTCATTCAAATTTATGAACGTTAGGACATTTAAATTTCAAAAATAAAAAATGCATTTTTAAATTTATAAAAATTCCATTAAATAAAACTTTTTTTGCTAATCCACTATATAATAATACAAAACACAAAACAAAACTATTATTATAACTAAAAAACAGTTCATTAAAAATAAATAAAATTTTATACAAAATTGCGTATTTTGTAACAAATTAAAAAAAAAATAACAAAAAATATAATATAAGGAGTGCGCACAAAAAAATGGGCCTACTTTTAAGCTTATAACTTTTATCATAATTGAAAAAAATTAATACCGTTACATTGTTTTTGTTAGTCATCTGTTTCAAAATCCACGTGCTAAATCTCATTGCAATAGCAAAATTAGTTTTTTGAAAATGGGCACCCAACAAGAATGTCGTAAAAAAAATAATTGAAATTTTCAATTAAAAACCGCGCCGCTTACAAAAAAACGATTGCTAGGGTCGCAGGTGTTAACCAAAAAACAGTTTCTAAGGTAAGAATAAAGCAATATAAAGAGTCTTTAAGTATTGAGAGAAAGCGTGGAAGTGGAAGAAAAAACGGATTTGCCGGCCAAAACAAATCAAGTAAAATAATACGTATTTTTCAAAAAACACCCTAACATGTCTGGAAGAAAAGTGGCTCAAAAAGTTGGATGCTCTGAGACCTTCGTCAGAAGAAAATTTTATACACAAAAGAATTCAAATATTATTTACTTTAATTGAAATATAAAACGAAAAAAATCCGCCATTTAGTTTTATTTCTATAACGAAAAGTGTAAGTCCAGATTTTTTTGTGCGCACTCCTTATATTTTAAAATAAAAAAACAATTCAAAAGCTGATTGTTCCGAAAAATGTAAATAAAAGAAAGAAAAAAAAAATGTAAATAAAAGAAAAAATACTTTTTCTAAAAAAGGGGAAAAAAGGGCCAAAAATCTTGAAAAGTGTCAGATTTAGTTCATTTTAGTAAGGGGGCACAAAAAGTGGCGGGGTCGCTGAAAAAGTGTCAAATTGCGACTTTAGTCGCTCAACGGTAACGCTGGTTATGACAGAAAAATCTGCGTAACACAATCGGTCAAGAATATAAAAAACCAGCAAGTGTTGTTATTCATATGAACTATTTTAAAATCACATTTTTTGCCATTTGAGTAGACTTTGTACGCTTTTTCATTATTCTTTTGCACATTTCCTTGAACCAGTATGTCCACCTATTATAATATGTTAGCACATACAAATCGGTCTTTGTTAGTTTTCTTGAAATGTCAAGCTTTAGCAATTACTATCACTGTTGTTATTTAAATGAAGTGAAGTGTATACTGGTTTGTGTTGTCATTAATTGGCATTAAACGTTTCCAAAAACGCCTTCTTTAAATGAAATTTGTATGGAATTTGTTGTGTTCTGAATTAAAAATTATTGAATATCTGGAGGACCAGTTCTACAGACACTTGCATTTCCTTTTTTCTTTTCAAATCAACAATCAGTTTTTTTTTTTTTTTGTTATTTCTGCATATGTTAACGTTTAAGAATATTTATTTTCGCTTTTTTTTTTTAAACGCAAACTTTATTAATTGTGAACTGCAATTAAAACTTAATCTTTTAACACGATCTGTATTTGAAAATGATTTTTTTTTTCTTCGTCGTTGTCGCTGCTGTTGTTATTGTTATTGTTTTTTTTTTATCATTATTATTGTATTATGCATAAATTATACAAAATATTTATTGAATTTAAATGTTAATTTCATAAATATTTTAATTATTATACTCTGTTGATTTCAATCAATAATTATCAGAGTCAGACAGATAGATACAGTGTGATTGAGTGAATGATTGTGTGTGATTAAATGTTTTTCACTTTTGCTGTAAAAAAAAAAAAAAAATTGCAAAAATCTTATGGCATTGAATGATTTATAATTATTATTTATTAGTTATAGAAAATCAATAGAAAAAACAAAAAAACAAAAAACTATCAGTTGAAGAAATTACTGTATTTAAGGTGTTATTTAAAATGCTTTTGTGGCATATAAACTCACTTTAGGTGTTTTAAGAAACTGTTGTTAATTATAGTTTTAGGTTTGAATTAACAATTAATTTTTGCAACAAAAAAAAAAAAAAAAAAAGTGTTCAATTATCTAAGGTCATATACGTGAGCACCTCTTTAATTCTATTGAACCGTGAAATTATTTTAAATTGTAATGGTTGTTCACAAATTCTCAAGAATTAACAGAAAGGAAATCATTAACTGGTTACGTATTCTAAATGGAAACTAATAGCGATTTTACAAGTAGAAATTATATTTTTCACCTATTTTCAGCATTTAATAAACCGGCACAGCAGTACGTACGTCTGTTTGCAAAGCTAATAGTGTTTTCTTTTCTACCAAAAAATGTGCATTTTATTAACGCAAAATGCAATTTTGCGTTTGTTTCTTAAAAATGTTTTGCCCTCTAAAAGGGTGGTTTGTTTTATTCTAAATAATTCGCACTTGCCAATGGTGGAGGGCATTGCATTTTATGCCCTGTATAAATCGAGAGTGCTGATAATGCCCTGTAAAGCAGATGACTTTTGTTTATTTATAGGGCTACCAGATGAAATTTAAAAAAAGTCGCCTGGTATTGTTATCCAATTTGATGTTAATTTTTTCATTGTTTTGTGCAGGTAATCTTAAGAAAATATTACATTATTAAAGCTACATGGTCAGCAATTTAAAAAATTGCATTCAATGTTAGAACAGTGTAAAAATATATTTTTTTTTTTGTTATAAAAAAAGCGTGCAAAAAATTACGTCGAAAAATTAGCGATCTGGCAACACCTTTAAACAAATTGGCATTTCCTCATTCATTTTCTTAATAAGTGGTAAACACAGGGCATACCCTTTTTTAATATTTGTGTTATGTTCTTCTCAAATAAAAAATGACATTACAACACCTTGTAAGAGGGTGACATTTTCTTTGTAGAAAAGAAAACACCATAAGCTAGCAACGTGTAAAAAGGCCTCTATAAAGTCCATAGAAAATAAGAATATAAATCTACAACTTTTCGTTTGTTTTAAAATGATTATTAAGCAGAATTTTTTTCTTCTTTAACCCTCCTGGAACCATACGGCTTTTAGCAAACATCTCCTGTGCGCATCAGCTGTTCCTTTTCTCCATGTAAAATGGAATTCACCTGTGACTGTATTGTGCTACTCCAAGTGTTCTTTGGTCTAATACGACTCCATAAACCTTGAAATTCTTCTGATGATCCACCATTATTTTTCATATTAATTTGTTTCGATATAAATTTGTTATTGGTTCAGTTGCTGACGACTATGTATATTGCTGCAGATATTGATTGATTGTGCTCAATACTATCTAGGCTCTACCGTACAGAGCTAATGACAAAAATGCGTTTAATATCCTTTTATGAACTAACAATAAGTGATCAAATCTTAAGTTTAAAGTTAATAAGTATTGATGTCCAGCCAGTGCCAGACAAAAATTCTAATTTTCAAATGTTAATAAATGATTTGTGAAGAAATCATCTGAGTTCGATGGTGTCCCTCCTTCTCAAGCGGGTATGTCCACGATGTTGTAGGATGTTTCGAGCGAGAGGATTTGGATGTATTTCCAGCTTCTTTAAATATTTGGTCACATATTTTGAGATTTCGCTTTTGATCAGTGGGACGTCAAGGTCTTTATGAATATTGCTGTTTTTAATATACCAAGGAGCGGCAGTTATCATTCGTAGGATTTTATTTTGACGGCGTTGTATTTTTTCAATATTAGAAGCAGAAGCCGTGCCCCATAACTGAATACCATAACTCCATATTGGCTTCAATATAGATTTGTAGAGCAAGAGTTTACAATCGAGGCTAAGAACGGAATTTCTACTGATAAGCCAATTGATTTGGACTGCTTTCAGTTTCATTTGGGTCAATTTTGCATCGATGTGATATTTCCATGTGAGACGTCTATCCAAGTGAATACCGAGATATTTAACATGAGTATGTTGCGGCACCCTCTGGTTGTTAATACTGATGGGCGGATATGTTTCTTTCCGTAGGGTAAAGGTGATGTGGACGCATTTTTGTTCATTGATTTTAATTCGCCACTGATTAGCCCATTTCTCCACCTGGGTAGCATGGTGCTGTAATTGACTTGAGGCATCTTTTGGATTTTTGTGGGAGCAAAGAAAAGCCGTATTATCAGCAAAAGTTGATGTGTGTGTAGTACTGCTTGTTGGCATATCTGCGGTGTATAATAAATATAAAATTGGTCCTAGGATACTGCCTTGTGGAACACCAGCCTTTATAAGTTGAGGGCAACTTAAAAAATCTCCTTCTTTAATTATGAACTTTCGATCGATAACATATTTTTGGAATAGATTGAAAAAATTCAATGGTAACGACTGCTTCAATTTCAGTAAAAGACCTTCATGCCATACTTTGTCGAATGCTTGAGAGACGTCAATAAAAAGCGCTGAACAATATTTTTTTTTCTTCAAAGGCTTTTCTTATTTCTTGCACCAATCGGTGAGTTTGCTCAATAGTACTATGTTGTCGTCTAAAACCAAATTGATGATTGGGTATACAGTTGTTTCGGTCCAGAATAGGATTCAGCTTGTTAATTAACAATTTTTCGAACAATTTTGACATGGTTGGTAATAGACTTATAGGTCTATAAGATTCCACTGTCGAAGGATTTTTTCCAGGCTTAAGAATCATTTTAACTAGAGCAACTTTCCATGCTGGCGGGTAGTATTCGAGACGCAAGATGGCGTTAAAAATATAAAGAATAATTCTCTTTGCTATACGGGGCAACTCGATAAGCATCTTGTTGCTGACTTTGTCGAATCCGGGAGCTTTCTTTGTGTTAAATATTCTAAAATTGGTTTTGTCTTCAGGGTATTTGTTAGGCTTCTCCGTACTGGTTGATTCTGAAGTTTCTATTTCTGTGTAATTGCAAATATCGCCTTTAATACTTAAACTTAAACTTTCAGGTTTTCTAGCACTTCTCACATGTTGGATATTATTTTTTGGTCGAGAGAGCGAATATCACATAGTCCAAATCATCGAATTGACTTGATAGACTTCTTGTAATTTCTAATCTCTGTGAACATTCAACATGATTGCGAAAAGTACAAAGTGGCAAAGAGTGTCCTTGCTTTACTGTAGCATTGGTCGGAAAACCTGCAACCATTGTGAAGAATCCTCATACATATCGAGCCATAACCGCAAAAATATCTCAAGCGACATATTTTTCATATATCGTTTTTTGCAATAAATAAATTCATTGGCATCATTTGCATCATCTATAAAAATTTCAGGGTCACACTCTGTACCGTTATGAATTTGTAACAAAAAAAAGTTTAACTTTCTAACTTAATTTGCTCAAGAAATAAATAATAAAAACCTTCCCCTGTAAAATTTCGTTTTTGTCGCTTGAGATATTTTTGGGGTTATGGCTCGATATGTATGTAGCCTTTATGATTTGAATTATTTTCTGGGGTCACCTTTTCTACATGCTTTCCATATGACAGTCCATCTGATGGTATCGGAGGCCTTTTGAACAGTAGTAGTTATTTGGCAGTTTAGTATTGGCCCGATTTACGCAGCTACTAATTCATAACATTAATTTAAAGTCCAGTATTTTTATCCTGCAAATGGTGTCAGACAGAGTATGTTACCTCCAGTTTTGCAGTCCTTTAAGTCGCCATCAGACGTGATGGACTGAATCAACTATGAACTGTGTGTGCGTCAAGAACACAAGATCCCAAACAGAGATCAGCAATGAATCGTTTTTTCGCTACTCATAAGTACTCATGACATTTTAAGTATGAGTGAGTCAAAAGTATTGAAATTCAACTACTCTGATTCATTCGTACTCGCTACAACATTGATTTATAGGTATAGGTTGCAATAAGTATGAGTACAACGTTGACATCAAACTCATAACATTCGAAATATGTTTGATTCATACGCCTACTCATTCAGATTCATAAATTTAGAAAAATACTTATAATACTTACGAATGATTCGAGTCACTCGAATCATTCATCAAAATTTACAGTAGTAGTTATTGTTGCATTTACAAAAGAAGAAAAAAGAAAAGACAAAGACAACAAGCAAAGCACACACACAATCTTCTAGCGAGTATTGTGGTGTTTGTACTCGAATCATACCTATTTTGTGCTTCGTGTATATGTTGAATCATGGAGAATCGAAATCAACAACATCGTGGGTATTGTTAAGTAGGAGTACGATGAGTATTTCTAACTTTGAATGTGAGTAGTATGAGTATGATATTAAAATAAGTATGAATGCGTATAAGGAGCTGAAATTATAAGTATGACTCGAATCTACTCATCGTTTTGAATACTCGTTGCTGATCTCTGATCCCAAAGCGATTGTGAAAAAACCATTACATATGGAAAATGTTGGAAATAAGGCTAGAAGAACTGTCCTGTGGCAATATGATAACTGACTTTTTCGGTGATGGGATTTTGCTTCAACAAGTCGGGTCGCCTTTATTGCACAAAAAACGCTTGTTGCTGGCTTCAATTGGCAAGCCAGGTAATGCAATTTGATGCCGTTCGATGGGTTTTTGTGAGGCCATTTCGAAGACCGTGCCTACGCCGTCAATTCCAAACCAGTAATCGTTCAGTTATCGCCGAGTTAACAAGGTCTCATATAGGGTTGCCAGATTCCGATTCGCAAAAAGCTGGACATTGGGTTTTAAAAAGCTGGACAAAACAAAAAAAAGCTGGACATACAAAATACTGAGAAATACTGCCTTCATATTTAATTATAATGTCTGTTTGGCGCAATTTACACTCTGCCGTAATTACACGGCTTTTTTTTCTTATCCAATTAGCATATTTTCCATCCATCGTCTATTTGATGGACCAGCTTCTTCATCAATATCCATTTAAAGATTTTCTGCAAATAATTTTTATTATTTTCATGAACAAAAAAATAAAATCTGTACATAAAGAAATTGACTATCGCTCGCAATAATATTTATTATGACATCAGCTGTTCAAGTGTTGAGACATGTTGTCAGTGATGATAGAATAGGAAAATCATAACTTAGTTGTATAACAAATGGACAATCAATGTTGGCTAACATGATTTGACAAAGATAACATGAAAATTATTGCCCAAGTTATTGCAGTGTATTAAAAAAATTTCTATTTAGCTGAACAAATTAAATTTTAGCTTGAAACTGGACAAGTATCAAAAAAGCTGGACAATCCAGCCAAGTCCAGCCAGGCTGGCAACCCTAGTCTCATAGCTTTTAAGTGAAACCGAAAAATGGTTAACCCTTTACTTTACTTGCTGTACTTAAGCATTCTAATAAAATTGATTTCCAAATCGAAAATACTTTACTTTTACCATCAAATGAGTTAATTTCTGAAATGTTTTTTTTTTTAATGAAATAGTTTTAAAAGATTTCTTTAAAACAAATACCAGGCCATGTGGTGAAATCGTTAGTAAGAAAACCAGACATTAATATAGAAATCTCTTAAAAAATATGAAAAACTCTAGAAATCAATCACAATAAATTTATTTGATGGAACGACCATTAAACGTAAGTGCTTTAGACAATTCTCTACAGCATTTCCGCTGTATATTTTCATATAAAAATTCAATAAATATTTAGAAAATTACAAGTATTATGTGCTCTTTAAAGCGATAACACACAATACATAATACATTTGAGATAATATTTTAAATTTATTTCTATTCGAAATTAAAAAAAAATTGAAAATATTTTTTTAAATGGTTTTCAATGAATGAATGAAGCATTCCACTGCATTCCACTGACTGAACTGTTTTCCGAGCAGATTTACCGTTGAAATTTATTTCCGTTTTTTCGTTTTCTTTTTATTTTTCACAAAAAAAAAAAAAAATTATTGCTAATGGGCCTGCAACACTTATTCAATCAACTTAGTTTATTGTGCTTTTCAAATAATTCCCTCTTGTTCTGTTGTTTATTTGAAAAAAAAAATGAAAAAAAATTAATTTTTTCTAAACCTGTTTTTTTATTTGTTATTATTGTTGTTTTCAACTGCCAATAAATAATTTTTGTTTTATAAATGTTAGGAAAGGCAAAAAAAAATTAATTTTAACGCTTCGTTGATTGTCATTAATTTCAATTAAACCTTTCAAATGTAAATAGACCCACTCAATTTTGCAACAACAACAACAAAAAAAAACTAAAAAAAACACACAAACATTGTTGTATACGAGCTTAAAACATTAACAAATATTTTATTTAAAATTTATTTGTCTTGGCACATTATTTGCATGTTTAACTAAAATTTAACAATTTTACACCATATCCCAATGCAATTGGAAAAAATCTTTAAATTAAGTCTTCAGTTAAAAGGATTAAATCTTTACAAAATAAATACAAAACTACTGAAGTTGCCAGGAATTTTATTACAAGTATAAATGCAGTCGTGCTTTTAATATGCAGCCCTTACGCTGACCAACTTCTTCCCTAGTTTAATGGAATTCGATCAGTACAGGGACTGCGCTTACCTTTGGCATCACAACGGACCGCTATGCGTGTTCAAGTGAGCTTAATAATCAAAGCTACCACTTTAATCTAACCTAACCTATAAGTGCTATATTGTTTATTGAGGTAATTGCTCATATGCTATAGAAATCAGAAGATGAGACCAGAAAATCCTTGCCTCTACCGAACATGTATACAAAAACGTATCCATTTTACTTACGTCGTGAAAAGAATCTAAAACCTTAACATATATAACAGAGATTCGAACACAATCTCGATATGTTAAACACTTTATTGCCGATTTTCCATCGCCTATAATTCTCTTCACATGCATAATTGGTCGTTACAACCTTTTAGTCAGGATTACAACCTAACTTCTCACGCCACTTATGTTGTGTGCTTCAATTTTATAAATAAGTGGCAGGACCTACAGTATAAAGTCGACCCTGAACTACTCATTTTTGAGAAACTTTTCCATGGTAATTTCATGACAATTTTTTGTCAGAAATCTGCTGAGAGTAAGTCATTGAAGAAATATTTTTTTCATGTCCTTTCGTTAGAGATGTCTAACCTGGGACTTAAACTGTGCCTTCAAGTCTAATAAGCAAACACACTAACTACTACACTACGGCGGCTTCAATCATCACTACAGTCTTGCCAATAAGTTAAGAGTCTTTCATGTAAACTAACTACAGTAATCCTTCGATTTACGTCGGCTCGATTAACAATTGTTTCGATTTACGTCGTCAAATTTTTTGTTCCCTCTAACTTCAATTTGCATCGTCATTTGATTTACGTCGCTTTTTTTTGGAACCAACTGCGACGTAAATCGAGGGATTACTGTAAATTCATATAACTTTTTTAAGTTCCTTGTTAAAAACATACTACTTTGTAGTATGAGCAATATGAAATTCGATTTACGTCGTTTCGATTTACATCGTCTTTTTTGGAACCAACTGCGACGTAAATCGAGGGATTACTGTACCATGTTAGGTTAAAACGCGTAGACGCATCTGTACCTGCTGGAACCGCAAATCGATTATTATTGCTCTTCGAACGTCCAATAGAGGTTAAGAATGAGTTCCACTAAACTCCTTTCTTGGACGATGCTTAGGTTGGTCCAACGCTACCAGGATGTCTTTAAAAATGAACAGAAACAGAACAGCCGAGTTGGCCTGAAATGGTTCTGAGTCGTGGGTATGCTATTCGGCTGTAGTGGCAAACCTATAGCATCGTTAAGATAAAGAATTTGAAACGATTACTTGTAAACAGAAAATTTCTACCTACTAAACTACGACGACTTCGACGTTCTTGAGTATTTCTCCATATTCATTTACTCCATGTATACTAATATCCAGATATTTGCTAATCCTGTGTAATAGTAACTTTTTGTTTAAGCTTCTAAGACACTAACGATTCATTTTGGTTTTGAAGTCGTATATTTTTGCAAAAACATTTCTTCTGCCTAATACTATGTTCAGACATGCACTTTTATTGAGTCAATATTCGATTTATTGATTGCAATATTTTAAGTGTTTAGACATAACAATATACGCAGTTCAGCTGCTTATTCAATATTCATTTGACAGCTGGTAAACAAAACAGCTGGTTGTTTCAACAACATTGTTTTTGGTTTGTTTTTTTTTTTTTTTTTTTGTTTGTCGTTGTTGATATTTGAGGTGTCAAATATCAATAGAAAATGTTCGGAAAATTGTAATATGCTCACTGAACGTACTTATGACAGTGCTGTATTTCAAGTTTTAATTAATATTGTAACAATTTATGAATTTATTGAGCAATAATTAATTGAAATTTTATATGAAATATTGAGATCAATAATGCCATTCATTTACTTAATATAAGTGCATGTCGGAACATAGTATAATACTGGGTTCAGACATGCACTTTTATTGCGTAAATCGCAATAAACGGCATTATTGATCTCAATATTTCATATAAAATTTCAATTAATTATTGGTCAATAAATTCATAAATTGTTATAATATTGTTAAAAAAAAACTTTAAATACAACACTGTCATAAGTACGTTCAGATTACATTATTCCTAACGCTTTCTATTAATATTTGACAACTCAAATGAAACAACGAGAAACAAAAAATGGAAGGTCAGCAGAAATGTTTGTATTTTATTTTGAGTTACATATCAAATTTTTCTTTCTCATCCTTCTGAGAAAAGCCACTTTGGAGTCAAAAGTAGTCCCTATTAACCGCAACAGCTTGGGGTTTCGGTTGATCATTAGCAATACCTTTTTAAATGTTAAATTATTTTCCATTTTTTCTAACAAATTTTTTGGCACTAATTTTCGCGATTAAATTAAAAGCAATGTTGTTGAAGCAATCAGCTGTTTTGTTTACCAGCTGTCAAATAAATTTTCGTATATTATATAGTATGTCTGAACGCTAAAAAATATTGTTCTCAATAAACCGAATATTGATTTAATAAAAGTGCATGTCTGAACATAGTATAACAATACTAACATATTTACAATAAAAAAAACTTCTTTTTCACTTCTTCTGTACTTTGGGAAACAGTGTTTATCCACTTTTCTTAATACACCATGCTCACTTTCCCAAAAAGATTGGAAAGAAAATCAAATTTTCAAACTCCTCCACTTGCTTAGGAGATATGAAAACCCTCCTGCAACACGATAATATTCATTTTTTTCTGTGCCATTACATCAAACTTGTTGTTTAAATTTATTTACTCGTGGTAATATAAAAGTCTATGACATGACTTGTACCATGTTATATGTATTTGTTACTGTGTGGTAGGATAATTGTAGTTGTTGTTGCTGGAATACAATATCGTTGAACAATCATTTTCAATTTAATGTCATTATGGGCAATTTGTCACCAGCCAAACGTCAATCATCTGTTCTGCTCTATTCTGTCTCTGTCCCTGTTCTTTATTTATGCCAATTTCTATTGCAACTCCACCAATACAACAGTTGTGTTGCAAGTACAGAGTTCTTGGTATAAAACTGTTTCGCTAAGGAAAGCAAATTGAATAGACCTCCACGAATTAAACAAAAAAACGCTTTAAAGTATCAGGAGTAGGCACTGTTGGATGGTTTATTTGTGTGCTTTTTTTTGTCATTCTATTGGCTGGCCATTGTGGCATCATTATTTATTTAGTCGTTGTGTTCATTTTGCATTTGTTGATGAGTTCGTGACAAAATGTGTTTAAAAAGTCAACAAAAATTTGTAATTTTTTTCTGCTTTTTTTTCAAAATTCTACTCCCTTTTCTAGAGAGAGAGAGAGTGTGTGTGTTTATTTATTCAATCTGTCGTTTTTATTACGTGTGATTATTTTTTCGCAAATTGACCAATTTATTGAGTGCACTGTGTAGATTGTTTTCTGTTTCTATTTCGATTTTTTTTTTCTATATTTTCTATCAAGGGTGGCTTAATTTATTGCAATTTTGATTTCAATTATTTGCGTAATTTTCAAATGTAGCAAATTAAATTTAAAAGCATTACAAGGAAAGGAAAATGTAAGGGGGTTGTAAAGAATAGAATCAATCAGAGGGATTTTTAAAGTACATGTAGACAGTTTTATACTAAAATTTTAAAGTCTAATAAATTATTACGCCAGTGGGCGTAATAAGTAGAATATCCAAGAGATATCTTACTAAAGATCATACTGTAATGATTTTTAAGGGCTGGGCAGCCAAGAGAATCTGAAAAACTGTCCCTCCTCTTCCACAAAGTCACAGCTACTACAGCGGTCATTAAACTATAATCTAATACGTCTCGCTTCATATCCAATCGGTTAGTATCCGGCCAGTCGGGATACATCCACCCTGATAAGTTTAGGTAGGTAGATAGGTGGG
Source organism: Sarcophaga caerulescens (assembly GCA_927399465.1). Classification (NCBI taxonomy): domain Eukaryota; kingdom Metazoa; phylum Arthropoda; class Insecta; order Diptera; family Sarcophagidae; genus Sarcophaga; species Sarcophaga caerulescens. The sequence continues at coordinate 11,407,319 of OV656866.1, read as the reverse complement.
AGTGGTAGCTTTGATACCAAAAGCTCACTTGAGCACGTATGGCGGCCCGTTCAGACGCCACAGATAAACACAGTCCCTGTACTGACCGAATTCCACCAAACTAGAGAAGAATTTAGTCAGCGCAAGGGCTGCACATTAAAATCACACCTACCCTACGCTAGAAAACCAGCCCGAAAGCATAATAAACGAAGTTATATCCTTCGCATCAATGAATGATTGCACCGTCAAGCTGGCAAGGCCATGATAAGTCTACAGAATTCAAAAATCCTTACATGAAATTTTCTCTTTCCCAGTAATTGTATCAAATTCTTTTTCTAAACGATGTTATAGGTTTGCTACCACAGTCGGATCACATATTCATGAGTCGGAACCAGTTCAAGCCAATTCGACTGTTCTGTTCTTGTTCATTTCTACACTCAAAAAAAGAATCAAGCCATCCGGGCTTGAATCAATCCATATCGGTCACAATAGAACGGTTTGGCTTGAATCAAGTACAAAAGAGTTGAATCAAGCCCGAATCAGCCAAGTACAAAAGTGTTGATTTTAGCGCGATTTAAGCCTTTTTGGGATCAAAGTGATCTCATCATGTATTTGGTTTAAGCATATGTTTTCTTGATTTAAGATCGAATTCGTACTTGATTCAAGAGAGTCAGAAGTTGAAGTAATCCTTAAGCGCACTTGTTTCAAGAATTATAAAGTTGATTTCAGCTAGATTTCGTACTTATAAATGGGATCGAATTGAGGCAAATCATACTTTATTCGAGCACAATGAACTTGATTTAAGCCCTAAATTGTACTTGATTTAAACCTAAATTTATCCAAAAACGAGCTTGTTTCAAGAATTTTGAACTTGATTTAAGCTCGAACTCGTACTTGATTTAATCCCAAAATCTATTGATTTGAAAAAAATGCAAGTCATCTACCCAAAAAAATGCAAGTCATCGACCGGAATAATCCAAGTCATCAACCAGAATAATCCAAGTCATCTACCAAAGAAATGCAACTTGCGAAAAATACGACATTTTGTTGGATAAGGCTATTGCTATTGCTAAATCTATAGCTATAGCTAAAGAAAATGCTTTAAAACTTGAAGACACTCAGGATGATGAACCAGTCGTTAATTTGGTACGTAAAAAAACGTTTAAGTCATCAACTTACAACAAGCAACAGGTTGCTCATTGTGGTCGATGTGGTCAAGTGCATAAGAACACATGCCCGGCTGAAGGCGTCAAATGTCATAATTGTGGGAAAAGCGGCCATTTTGCTAAAATGTGCTTCATGAAAAAACGGTATGTAAAAAATGTCAATATCAACGAAGATGGCGACTGTAGTTATGATAATGATGAAGAAGAAGAGGATTTATTATTGGCGCTCTTTCTAAAACAACAAAATCAACAGCAGCAGAATGGATTATAGAGGTGGGAATTGGAAACAACAAAGTGGTATGTCAAATTGATACTGGAGCTCAAGCTAATATTATTTCAACATACTCTATAAATAAGTTAAATACTAAGAGCATATTAAAGAAAACCAATGTTAATATTTTTACATTTAGTGGTGAAAAGTTGTCAGTTATAGGAAGTATCAATTTGAAAGTTGTTCATGAGAATCAAATATATATTCTGAAATTTTTTGTAGTAGATATTAGGTGCAGAAATATAATCGGTCTTCAGTCAGCAATTGAAATTAATTTAGTTAAAAATGTAAATATTTTGTCCGTAAATAAAATTTTTGAAAAGTATTCTGATGTGTTTGGAGGCCTTGGTCTTTTACGTGGCGAATGTAATTTGAGATTAAAGACAGATGTCACTCCTGTAATTGATCCACCTCGAAAGATTCCATTCAGGTTATATGACCCACTAAAAATGGAATTAAACAGAATGGTTGATTTGAATGTGATCAAAAAAGTTAGTGATCCAACAGAATGGGTGAATTCAATTGTACTTGTTTCAAAACCTAATGGCAGTTTAAGACTCTGTTTGGACCCGAGAAATTTAAATAAGGCCATTTTAAGGCCACATTTTGAACTAAATGAGAATTATTAAAATTTTTACTTTTGCACTTAAAAACCCACAATTCCATAACTCAAATAACAAATAACTCAAAATAACACTTTTTTTAAAATAGATTTGAGCTTTTTAGTGTTGATTTGAGTAATATAAGGTTTAGTTTTTCACATCAATCCCGTTTTTTGCTTGTTTTAAGCAAACAATAGCCAAAACGGGCTTAATTTTTCAAGCACGTTTTTTGGCTAAAATTGAGAATAGAAAAGTTAATTTTAGCACGCCGTTTTTCTTTCTGTGTATAGAATAGCGTTGGATCAACCTAAGCATCATCTGAGAAAGGAGGATAGTGGTACATATTCTTGGGCAATCGAAGAGCAATAATAATCGCCTTGCTATTCATGAAGGTACTGAATGCATTTACGCGTTTCAACCTAAGATGGTAGTTAGCTTGCACGAAAGACTCTTTAGTTATTGGCAAAACTGTAGTGATGATTAAAGTCGCCGTAGTCAAGTAGGTAGTGTGTTAGCTTATTAGACGTCAGACATCTTGAACAAAACGTAACATAAAAAAATACTTCTTCAGCGACTTTCTCTCAGCAGATTTCTGGTAAAAACTCTGAGAGGTAAATAAAATTGCCATGAAAAGCTTCTCAAAAATCTGTCGTTCGGACGTACAGTCATGTATAAAATTAACACACACAACATAAGTGGTGTGAGAAGCTAGATCGTAATCCTGACAAAATGGTTGTAATGACCAATTATATAGTACATATGTATGTATGTAGTGATGATTCAGTTTGCTCCCGACTGAGGAAATATTGTATCCGACACCACGATTTATTTTACCCAGGAATCAAAAAAATCATCTCAAATCATCATCTAGCAGATTCGGAAAAAGCGCTCATACCTTTACCTTGAACTGGATGAACACTGCGTGTAGAAGGGGACATTATATTTAGTATCAGCTGCACTAGTGCCTTACTTTCTGCTAAACGTACTCTCTTTCTATCTTTACCTGATCTTTAGGATCCATTATTACCATTTGCCACTAACCTTCTGAAGTTTACATATTCTCCAGTACTCGATTTGACAAAAGTATTTGAAGTTCTGCTTATTTTTTTGCTGAATACCTACTCAATTACAATATTGAATTATAATTACTCAATAAGCGTGATCACTCTATTAATATCATCACTATTCCACACAGAAATAGAATAAAAAGAGAATAAGAAGAAGAAGAAATTAATTGGATAACACAACTTGGTTTCTGCAATATAAATGTCTTTATGTCTTCAAGATGAATTTCACTAATTAGTTAAGATTTCTTTTTCTTTTTTTTTTTTTTTCTTGTTTAGTTCCTCTTGTTCATATCAATGTCTTTCGACAAGACAAAAAAAAAAAAAAAAGAACCGGGAGATTTTAGAGGGGACACATCAAATCAAATAGAATTTGAAAGAAACATTCACAAATCATTAATATTACATGTGATCACAAGCAACAACTTAACAAATCCCTTAAAAAAAACACACACTCCCGAACGCAACATTCTAATTTGGGGAACGTGTGATAGGCATTTGAGGTGGAGTGCAGTGGAGCTAAACTGTCACAATAAGCCAACAAAAGACATGACAATGACAATATTGTAGTCAATTCTTCTTTTCCTTCTTCTTGTTTTATATTCTTTTTCTTCTGATTTTTATTTGTGGGCACATTAATGTGGTTACTGTTGTTGTTATACGGAAACCCATCATTCATGATCATTCAACTTAAAATAAAACAACAACGACAACAACAAGAAGAAGAAGAAGACGAAAAATATTTCCAATTTTTCATTTGGAACATGATTTTGATTTTGATTTGTACATTTGTGTGTGAATGTTTGTTTGTTTAAAGCATAATTAAATGCTTGTCAAATCTCACTCGCATCTATTTTCTTCTTCTTCATCTTCGTCATCATCGTTAGCAGCATCAATAGCAACAGCAACAGCGTTTTTATCTGCAACTTGTGGTTTAAGTATCACAAATTCTTGTTCTTATTTTCTTCAAATATATTTAGGGATTGTCATTGCCACTATCACGACAACCAAGAGCTTGTTCCTGCTGCTGCTGCTTTTAATTCTATGGCTACATGGCTGTCTATGAATGACGCCACACGACATCATTTAGAGAAACAACTCAGCGACCACACACATTTTGATTTGGAAAAACTGTTTTTCTTTCCCTTCTTCTTGAGCATCAAAATGATTGAGAACGTATTCCGCGTTGAACTTCCCTATACCGCCGCATTATGCCATAGAGCCGTGTATTGATGTGAAAATGGCAAGGCTGCCGGTTATTAGAAGAATGTTTGCAGTGGTTTTCACGTAATAAGGCAGGGACTTAAAAGTGTTGTTTCTTTAAACTGATTAAATCTTAGCGTCAACTCTCAAGAAGAAAGCAAAACCTAATCAATAAAAAGATTCTCGCTACTACACCCACCAAAATTGTTTAGCCGGTTAATAGAAGAAGGTTTGCAGTGGTTTTCACGTAATAAGCAGGGGCTTAAAAGTGTTGTTTCTTTAAACTGATTAAAGCTTAGCGTTAACTCTCAAGAAGAAAGCAAAACCCAATCAATAAAAAGATTCTCGCTACTACACCCACCAAAATTGTTTACATAGAACGTTGTTGGACTTATGACAACGAAGCTGGTAATTGACAATTTATACCACTACACGTAAAACTTGTCATCAATTCTGCATCTATTTGAGGAGAGAATGTGGAAAAGATTCGGATATGAATTGCTATCAAATAGGATTCAGAACCCAAAGAATCAAAGGGGATAAAGAGAAGCCTCAGATTAGATCAAGAATCCCTCTTTCGGGTCCAAACTTAAACAGAAAGTGAACCATAAAATCAAGCAACTTGCATGTCCTAATCTCAACTCACTGCTCATGTATTGATGACGATATTTCAAGCCTGGTGTAGAAGAGATGGACCACTATATTGCTTCGAGTACATGTAAATACTCTTTGTCGTCATATTCGTTTCCATACTGTGAATATCACGTCTTCTTTTGTACGAGGGTTGCCTTTTATATTTCGGGATTTGGCAACCCTAGTATTGCAATCTGCCAACTGACAGCTCTAGCGTAAAGCTTGACATTTTTGAGGTTATACGTACTCAGAACGTTTTGACATACGAGCGCTATTTGTGTTGTTTACAGTAACTTAAAAGATTCATCTCCATCTCAAAATGGAATTAAATCGTGAACATTTTCGTGCGATTATTTTTTGCAACTTTCGACGTGGTGAATTCAACCGAGGTAGTAGTTCACTCCAAGACGAATTTCGTGAAGATCGTCCAAAATCTGTTGTTGTTCCGGAAACAATTGATGCTGTGCGCCATCTGATATTGCAAGATCGTCATGTGACCTATCGTGAGATTGAGACAACCTTAGGCATTATTGGGACCAGCATACATTCAATATTGCATGAACATTTGACTGTCAAAAAAATTTGTTCGCGTTGGATTCCACACAATTTGTCAATCGCTTAAAAAAAGGCTCGTGTCAATGCATCTTTTAAGTTACTCCCTCGTATGTCAAAACGTTCTGAGTACGTATAACCTCAAAAATGTCAAACTTTACGATAGAGCTGTCAGTTGGCAGATTGCAACACTAGGGTTGCCAAATCCCGAAATATAAAAGGCAATCCTCGTATTCAATCACATTTAGTTCAGTGGTAAGAATGAAATACAGCAAGAATGAAATACCCAAAGTGAAAATCTCTAAGCTTTCTTAAATAGCCTATCGGGGATGACAATTAAGAAAAAAGATGTTTCAACATTTCGTTTTTAGAATGCAATCTTCTTTCTTATTATAATATGACATGATGACGTCACTTGCCCTTTGAATTTCTTGGACGTAACAGCCCAACCAAAATTACGGCGTAAAGCGCAAAATAAATGTCAAAATTTCTCATGCCCATATGAAATGTATGAGACCAACCATAATTGCGCGGCATTAACGCTTTGCAATTGGAAAATCCAATTTTGACAGAGCGTAAAGAAGTGAAGTTTGTTGTAAAACAAGTGATTATTTATTTGTTTACTTTTATATTCGTGTTTACAAAAGTAAGTAATGACATGTTAGCTGCTTTCAGTCCAATTTTGTAAAATAAAATAAAAAATAGAGTAATTTTTATTTTCATTTGGCGGTTTTTATTTAACATGGTAAGTTAACATTACTGTTCTTGGCACAACGTTGACGCTTTTATTTAGGTTGCTCATTACAGCGTAAAAGCTGGGCGCTAAATTACGTTGCGCTTTACGCCGTAATTTTTGTCGGCAGTGCATTTGGTCCTGTGTTAGGTATCCTTCCTAAACAAGTTCATTTTACTAAGGCTTTTAAATGGCCCATCGGTAGGTTACTTTATTAGTTTATTGGTATATTTTTTTATCTCTTTGTTGACAATTTTTAAATGAATTAATTCTTTGCAACATCTGCATCTTATTCATGGCGTTTCTTTTTTTTTGTTTTTTTTGTTAAAAATTTCTTTCCCATTCACATCATTCATGATGAGAGTTGTTTTGTTGTAGACTACTTGACTGCACATCATCTTTGTAAATAAACTTGTAAAATGCATGTTGCAAGTTAAGAAGCTCAAAAATCAACATTTATTCGTTAGTCGGCCACTTTATCATGGGATCGTGTCAATGAAATTTGTTGAAACTCACACCCAAAAATAATGAATCGCAGTAACACATTAGGCAACCGCATCAGAGAGTGATTTGCTGGCACTGATCATTACCAGAGAAGTGACATTTCTCAGGCATCACAGAACGCATGAGTTGGTTATTAAATGTTTTAAATATTCCCGTTGCTATTGCTGCTGCTGCTTCTGTTGCTGAAAACGACACGCGTTACAAAATGCAACAAGAATCAAATGCTTGGCAACATATTAATATGCCCCTACCTACTACTACTATCGGGTCTGCCATCTAACGTTTTTTTTTCAACTAGTGCTTATTTCGTGAATGGTAATACTTAGCTCATGTCTGATTTGACAGATAATTAGTTTTATCCTTCCGCTGAACGAATATGGTTGTGTCCAATGCGTTTTCGCTTCGCTAAGTGGGCCTGCGATCGACTTACAGAAGTTGCCGATTTTGGCGAAAAAAAAAAACATCTTTTCAGATGAAGCTCATTTTGATCTTGGCGGGTATGTAAACAAGCAAAATTGTCGCATTTGGGGCACAGAAAGCCCGCACGCATACATTGAAAACGAGTCACTGTTTGGTGCGGATTTTGGTCCAGAGGCATAATTGGGCCATTTTTCTTCGAAAATGAGCAAGGAGTGGCCGTTACAGTCAATGGCGATCGTTATCGGGCCATGTTGAACGAATTTTTGTTCACAAAAATTGAAGAGGAGGATATTGGCAACATTTGGTTTCAACAGGACGGCGCTACGTGCCACACAGTCGAACCTACACTCGATGTTTTGCGCCCCATTTTTGAAAATCGCATTATCAGCCGCAGAGCTGATGTCGTTTGGCCACCTCGGAGCTACGATTTGACACCGTTGGACTATTATTTGTGGGGTGCCGTCAAAAATAAGTGTTACGCTGACAAGCCAGAGACAATTGACGCTTTAAAGGACAATATTCGTGAAGCCATTGGTGAAATACAGCTGCACACAATCGATAATGTGCTTAGAAATTGGACCGATCGTGTAAGCTACTGCATGGCCAGCCGAGGCAGCCATTTGAATGAAATTATTTTCCATTATTAACCGGAAGGATTGTACTTTCAAATAAAAAAAGAAATTTGAGAAAATATTCAGTAGTTTTTTTTTTAAAGCATTTTCAAAAAAAAGTTATTTGGCGGACCCTTTATATGTTTCAACCGATATGTCTGTCATTTATAGGAGATCGCAGCTCATTATAACGAAACGAACGTAATTCTATTCGCTTCTACTACTCACTGGCTGCTCTTTTATTGGTTTCTCTCATTCATTCATTCACTAGCTGCTTAGTAGCTACAAATGTGTCTGCGTTTGTGCCTGTATCTGTGTGTGTTTGTGGTAATGTGTCAACGTTAACAATGTAAACTGTCAAATTTGACATTTTGTGGTTACAAAACGATATGTATTCCAATTTATAGATCTTTTGAGTTAAGTGTGTGTGTATGTGTGTATGCATACGCAACAGTATGTCACCTCTTGATGAGCATGATGCACGACAGAAACAAGATAATTTTGTCATGCTTCTTGTCTCTTGTTTATTTGCTGTTCGTTTGTCTGTCTGTATATCTGTCTGTCTAAGTGTCTATGTTTGCTAGTCTATGTACATATCTGGTCCTAAACTTGTATATGGCATGAGGATTAAAGGCAGCTGTCACAGAATGTATCAGAAAAAATACGAAAAAAATTGTCGCTAATCATCGCAAAAAAATAGGCACGGATATCAGGAAAAAATATAATAAGCACTCGTACATTGTAATTGAATGTAAGAAAAGGAACAACAGCAAAAGCTTGTTTTTATTTTTTTTTTAGAAGAAGAAATTAAGGAAAATCTATTCAGTTTTTCTTAAAGAACTTCTACAATGGTCGTCCATGATTAAGCCGGATATGGGGTTGTATGAAAATTGGGAAATAATATCGGTTATTGAGCGATCAGTAACAAAGTAGTTTATGTTCCAAGTCCTAATACTTATGTTCTGAACTGGTAATGCAATACTATAAAGCTCTATTGTGTGAATCGTATTTAATACAATCTCCGCTTACTTAATTGTCCATTACAACCGCTTAAGTTAGGACGACGACCTAACTTCCCTCACCATCCATCTTAAGTATGTTAATTTTATTCAAAAGAGGTGGAACATACAGTTTAAAATTGACTCCGAATCACAGATTTTTGTGCAACTTTTCATGGCAAATTTTATTTACTCTCAGAATTTTAATTTTTGCTAGAAGACTGCTGAGATGCAATCGCCGAAGATATATTTGTTCGTTTTATTCTAACCTGGGGTTTGAACCACGGCCTCACATCTAATAACCCACATCTAATAAACCTACAAGACGACGGCTACTTTTCTTTGTTTCAGTTTCTTTAATTCAGTTTAACCACTCTACCAGAACAATGACGATCAAATGACTAGTCATTGTGATGTGTAAACACATCACTCGTTCTCATCAAGTTATTAAGGACAATGTGAAAAACTTGATGTAAACATTCGTGTACGTGTGATTTTGTTTCTTTTTCTAACGCATGAATTCTTTCGACTGTTCACTCTACTGCTGTCCTTAAATCACAGTTGATATAAACTTTACTGAAAGTTAAATAGGAAATTGATTACAGTTGACTAGTCAAACTTGATGCATAGACCGGTCACGATTGACATGTATTTGGGTCACAGTTGACTATCAAACTGATTCATAGTTTTTACTTAAAAACTTAAAATTTTTTTATAAGCAATTTATTTTCAATTTCATATAAATATTTATAACAGCCGACTTCGTCAAGAGGTGGCTCACAACCGAATCCACTTGCCGTCACTTTTTTGCCACTGGTATGGTTGCGGCACTCCTACTTCACAGTTCTTGAATGTATCATCAGCTTTAGTTTTACAACGATCTAGTAAAAAGATTTATTAAATACTAGCTGACCCGACAGACGTTGTCCTGTCCAAATTAGAAAAAATGTTTGTGTTCGATTTGTGAATTTGTGAGAAGCTGTTTGAATTGTGTAAAAATAGTGAAAAAGCGAAAAACCACGTACTTTTAAATGATAATTTTTATTTATGTAGGTTTGAGGTGTGTTTAAATTACATTTGATTTGAAAATATGTACAATATGGTGTTATATTTACATTTTGATTGAAAGATCGATGTTCAGGAACCAATTAAAATAAAGAAATACTTTTTTCTGTTGCTTTGCAGTGATATCGTAGTTTCCTTCATTGAAATGCTTTATGATACACGACATTTTTAGTTTTGTTGCCTGGCGCGTAAATAAATAATGCTGATGGTGTTACGACACGGGAACAGGCGACATACAATTGACCATGCGAGAAGCATGGATTTTCAAGGTTAATGCCGCAAACACGCAATGACTGCCCTTGAGATTTATTAATTGTGATAGCGAATGCAAGCCGTACTGGAAACTGCAATCGTTTAAAATCGAATGGCATGTCGGTCAGAGCCATTGGGATCCGTGGTATCAAAACGTCTTCTCCTTTGTACTTTCCTTTAAGTATTGTTGTTTCGATGACGGTATTCATCAGGTTTTTTACCGCAAGTCGGGTGCCATTACAAAGACGTGTTTTGTTTATTTTCGTAACATTATGATTACCGATCCGACTTTCAGTTGGAGATTGTGAGGCGGTAATCCGGGTAATTCCAGCGAGTTTAAAAACTCGGTTGGATAGTTGACAACATCATTTTGGGGAGTAACGGAATCCACCGATTTGTACGTCATCAATTCGACAGCAATTTCACTTTGAATCTTAAAATTCAATTCGTCGACATCAATGTTTTTCGCAGCCAATATAGCACGTTCGCTCAACCAATCATGATTTTTGTAATTTTGTGCAATGTTTGGAAATACCTTTCGGATTAGTTCGGATTTTGATTCGGTGAACTGACAGAAACCGGGGGGAAATTGAATGCAACCGGTCGAAATGTCAACCGGGATTTTGCCGTTGCCAATGTCCAGCAATTGTTTGGAAAATACTTCTCCAGATTGATCGTTCTGCAGCTCGACACGCATGTTCACAGTCAATTTGAGTTTCTTGACATGTTTCCACAAAACGGACGACTTCAAACATGCATTAAGTTCATCGACTGGCGTTGACCGTGGAATCCCTGGCAATGTTTGCCGAAAATCCCCTGCCAACAGAATCATCGCACCATCAAAACGGCTTTGATTGTTTCGTAAATCTTGCAAAGTTTTATCTAATGCCTCCAAAGACTTTTTATGCGCCATTGTACACTCATCCCAAACAATCAGTTTGCTTTGCTGCAAAACTTTGGCCATTGCACTGTTCTTGGAAATGTTGCATGTTGGATTTTCATTGATTTGCAACTTCAATGGCAACTTGAGTGCTGAATGGGCAGTACGACCGCCTTCCAACAACGTAGCTGCAATTCCTGATGAAGTAAGTGCAAGTGCAATATCATTCTGCGAGCGTATCGTGGCCAAAATCAACGCGACCAAAAAAGTTTTTCCAGTTCCACCGGGAGCATCCAAAAAAAAAATTCCTCCAGTTCCATCTTTCACAACTTTCATAAGAGTGTCGTATGCATATTTTTGTTGTCGATTCAACAGTGGAACGTTTGTTCGTACTAATTCCTTCAAGGCATCGCAATCATATTGTTTTTGGCGTCGCAACTCTTGATTAAATACGTCGTGCATCGGTCGATTGGAAGCTACCATGCCTAACTCAGACAATACCTTGTTCGCCATCATCAAGCACATGTCGTCAATTAAAATCAAAGCCTCGTTGTAAATTTCCTCGCTCAGTTGCAAATTTGGATTTGATGTTCTAATACGCACCTGATGCAAAATATCATCACACATGGCATCTTTGTATTAGTTCCATAAATCAGTCGGTTTGGATGGGCAGCATGTTGAAACAATTATCGAAAACAGTGTTCGTATTTGATGAGCATTTGATGAAAGCACAGCATCTTCGAGGGTGCATTCCCAATGAGCGTCATTCTCCAACAATCGCAAGCGTTGACATGCTTCTCTATACGTGTCACACAATTCACCATTTATAGTTCTCAAATCTTGGAATGATGTTGGGCCACGAACGTTGACTAATAGCAAACGCAAATAGAAACACTCATCGTTTCTTGGATGGACTGTGTAAATACGACCTAATGCGTTGGTGGAAAATAAATGGGGGAAACCTGGAACAGGATTTCCTTGTTTCCGCCGTTGAAATTTCTTTGTCGATTGATTCCAAGTATAATATCTTGGCATTTCGGAGTATAGCAACGTTCGGGCAAATTCATCGTTCCTACACATTTCAAAAAATCTGGTCAATGTTGTAGGTGGCGGTCGATGAACTCGTTGTAATACATTCTCCTCAATAAAGTACACTCTTTGACCATTTTCCAAATGTACGGCTAAATGAATAACAGTAGGATGTCTTTCATGAATGGTAAATGAAAACTTTAAATTTGATTACTACGAACATGTTTTAAAAAATTTAGCCAAATCGGTGCAGCCGTTTTCCGATTTTAGATAAATCGAAAAAAGTGGGCGTAAAAGTAGGCGTGGTCAACCTAAGTTGGACTATGACGAACATTTCAGTAAAAAAATTGTCCAAATCGGTCTAGCCGTTCTCAACTGATGCAATTACCAACGAACGACAATTGATTTTTATTTATATATAGAAATAGAAATATAGATAGGTCAAATGATTCACACAGAAAAGATACTTAGGGCCATTATTACAACTTGCCGTTAAACTTGGGTTTAGTTAAAGGTACCTTTAGCTAAAGGGAACTGTAAAGTTACCTTTAACTGATTTTCGTTATTACAACTTACAGATAAAATAAAATTAAAATATGGAAGTGTCGGAGCAAAGTCGATAAAACTGCTCAATTAAACAAGTTTTTTTTTAACGCAGTGTCAACAGCGGACTTCGTTTTTTTTGTTGTATATGCTCATTTTGTTTAAATTTGAAGTTGCCATATCGAAAATAGTATATGATATGGCAAGTTCAATCATAAAGTGGCCTTTAAATGTTAAAGGTAGGATGATCTTCCCTTTAGCTTAACGATCACTTCTATCTTTTTGAGAACTCATAATAATGAAAAACAATTTATCTGTCCGTTAAAATCCTGCCTTTAGTTAACCGCAAGTTGTAATAATGGCCCTTACTGGTTATTTTACATTGCACTTCGATTTCTTGTTCCATTATATTTTTATCTTACAATTTTTTTTTAAATTCTTATCTTAATTTATTCATTTTTCCCAAAGTTTAAAAATATTTAACACTTTTAAAACTTTCATTTTAAAATTTGTCACAAGTGAAACTTTTTCTTTTAAAAGATGTTGTCAAAAATATATTTGACGACATCAAGTCTGATAATCAAAAGACCGGTCATTTTACGGTCACTAATGATGTATCAAAAGACCGGTCATTTTACGGTCACTAATGATATATTGTTGAAAATGCAATTCTATAGCTGAAAAGAAAAATAAATTATTATGTATGGATTAGTAAGTGAATCTTTTATGTGTTAGTTTCGGTCATTCATTTCTTGTAGGGCAGCTAAGCAGACAATTATTGTGTTTTCTTTTCTACAAAGAAAATGTCACCCTCTTACAAGGTGCATTAAAAAAAATTTTTGACCAACCCTGTTGTAATGTCATTTTTTATTTGAGAAGAACATAACACAAATATTAAAAAAGGGTATGCACTGTGTTTACCACTTATGTATTAAGAAAATGAATGAGGAAATGCCAATTTGTTCTAAGGTGTTGCCAGATCGCTAATTTTTCGACTTCATTTTTTGCACGCTTTTTTTTATAACAAAAAAAAAAATATTTTAACACTGTTCTAACATTACGAGTAAATGCAATTCTTTATATTGCTGACCATGTAGCTTTAATAATGTAATATTTCCTTAAGATTACTCCACAAAACAATGAAAAAATTAACTTCAAAATTGGATAACAATACCAGGCGACTTTTTTTAAAATTTCATCTGGTAGCCCTATAAATAAACAAAAGTTATCTGCTTTACAGGACATTATCAGCACTCTCGATTTATACAGGGCATAAAATGCAATGCCCTCCACCATTGGCAAGTGCGAATTATTTAGAATAAAACATACCACCCTTTTAGAGGGCGAAACATTTTTAAGAAACAAACGCAAAATTGCATTTTGCGTTAATAAAATGCACATTTTTTGGTAGAAAAGAAAATACCATAAGTGTTACCATTCACGAAATAAGCACTAGTTGAAAAAAAAACGTTAGATGGCGAACCCGATAGTTAAAGTTTTGGCCTGGCCGGCCATCATTTGTTTTGATTAATACAAAATAATTTCAGTTGAATTCGTTGTACTTCCAAACAGAAGACTTCAACTGCTAACTAAACTAGCCTGTCTTCTCATAACTACTGGCTGCCTCTCCTCCACATTACTTTGAAACTCGTGTGTAGGGTACTGTTACAGTGACTGTTTTATTAACATTCCTTGTGTTTTTGTTTTTAATTCTCTTCATCACACAGGTAACACTTTCGACATCATGTTTCATTTGCCTTCCTTTCCTTTTCTGTCATTTCAATTATAATTTGAACAAAAAAAAAAAAAAAAAAAAATTTAAAAATTAAAAAACATAACAGCAATGACAGTTGTTTGACGTTTGTAAACAAGTTGTTTTTATTTTTTTTTTTTTTTTTTGTTTTTTAATTGATTGTCTTATTTATCAAAATTCCAGTAGAAAAAAATTTTCTTTTTTTTTTTCAAACACTGCCCCTAGCATCAGTGCCAGATGCAACTGTTGTGTCGTCTCACTAGACGCCGTACAATACGATTTAAATAAAAATTTTAAAAATTCTTTATTGAAATATTTCATTCCATATTGGCTGCATGTTAAGCAAAGTTTTCGGCCTAGTCTTTGGGCGAAACGGAAAACAGCAGCTTAATGCGAAACAAGTTGTATCTTCTTGATATTATTTGTCTACCTCTCTGGCTGTCTGTCTATCTGTCGGCGTATCTGCCACAGGCTGGAGAGACACATGCTCTACAATTAATTAGAAGACAAAAATTATTTCTTTTAATTTCATTTTCATTTACGTTTTGTTTCATTTTGTATTTTACTTCTTCTCTTCTCAAAATATTTTATGGCACACAATAACGAGAACTAAACACGGTCACGCATATTCTATAAATTAACGAATCTATTTATTTAATATTTTCCTCTTTCGATATTCGATATTCGATTATTTATTTTTCTTTTATTTTTATTGCCAAGTGTTATTATTATTTTCAGGCATTTAATGTCTCTGTTTCTGTTTCTTTTTAAATTTTTTTGCGTAAATTTAGCTCGTAATTGTTTATTTGCTTGCATGTGATCGTAAATTACAAAAGGAGCCTACTGGTTATTAAATGGCCTAAAGGATGTGCCACTTTTATTGTTTTAGAAAAATTACAAAAATAAAAATTTACAAGTTATTCAAGCCAGTAATGTAAACTGTTTAGTGGCATTTCTTCCCAGCATAATGCTCCTTGCTATTGCGTTCAGGATGAAAAAAAAAACGTCAAATAAAAATGAAATAAAAAATAATAAAAGTTTCCTTATATCGGGTCCGCCATCTAACGTTTTTTTTTTTCAACTAGTGCTTATTTTGTAAATGGTAACACTTAGCTCATGTCTGATTTGACAGATAATTAGTTTTATCCTTCCGCTGAACGAATATGGTTGTGTATACGCAACCACTCGCTTCGCCAAGTGGGCCTGCGATCGACTTACAGAAGATGCCGAATTTGGCAAAAAAAATCATCCTTTCAGATGAAGCTCATTTTGATCTTGGCGGGTATGTAAACAAGCAAAATTGTCGCATTTGGGGCACAGAAAACCCGCACACATATATTAAAAAGCCGACGCACCCAAAACGAGTCACTGTTTGGTGCGGATTTTGGTCCAGAGCAGAGATCAGCAATGAATCGTTTTTCCGCTACTCATAAGCACTCATGCAATTTTGAGTATGAGTGAATCAACAGAATTGAAATTCAACTACATACTCTGATTCATTCGTACTCGCTACAGCATTGATTTATAAGTATAGGTTACAATGAGTATGTGTACAACGTTGACATCAAACTCACAACATTCGAAATGTGTTTCATTCATACGCCTACTCATTCTGATTCATAAATTTAGAAAAATACTTATAATACTTATAAGTGATTCGAATGGCTCGAATCATTCATCAAAATTTACAGCCTTTGTTATTGTTGCATATGCAAACAAAGAAGAAAGGAAAGACAAAGACAACAAGCAAAGCATACACACAATCTTCTTGTGAGTATAATAGTGTTCGTACGCGAATCATACTTATTTTGTGCTTCGTGTAAATGTTAAGTAGAGACGAGTCGAAGTCAATAACATCATGCGTATTGTTAAGTATGAATACGACGTGTACTTCCAACTTTGAGTATGAGTAGTATGAGTATCATATTAAAATAAGTATGAATGCGTATAAGTATCAGAAATAATAAGTATGACTCGAATCTACTCATCGTTTTGAATACTCGTTGCTAATCTCTGGTCCAGAGGCATAATTGGGCCATTTTGCTTCGAAAATGAGCAAGGAGTGGCCGTTACAGTGAATGGCGATCGTTATCGGGCCATGTTGAACGAATTTTTGTTCACAAAAATTGAAGAGCAGGATATTGGCAACATTTGGGTTCAACAAGACGGCGCTACGTGCCACACAGCCGAAGCAACACTCGATATTTTGCGCCCTGTTTTTGAAGATCGCATTATCAGCCGAAGAGCTGATGTCGTTTGGCCACCTCGGAGCTGCGATTTGACACCGTTGTGCTATTATTTGTGGGGTGCCGTCAAAGATAATTGTTACGCCGACAAGCCACAGACAATTGACGCTTTAAAGGACAATATTCGTGAAGCCATTGGTGAAATACAGCTGCATACAATCGATAATGTGCTTAAAAATTGGACCGATCGTGTAGGCTACTGCATGGCCAGCCGAGGCAGCTATTTGAATGAAATTATTTTCCATTATTAATCGGAAGGATTGTACTTTGAAATAAAAAAAAGAAATTTGAGAAAATATTCAGTAGTTTTTTTTTAAAGCATTTTCAAAAAAAAAAAGTTATTTGGCGGACCCTTTATAAGGCGATCAATGCAAAACTGCTCATCCATATTTTTCATCTTACAAAGCGTTCTAATTATGCAATAAAACACCTTCATGTGTGGAGGCATATTTCAAGCGTATTACGATCTATGCACGCTTTGAAAGAATAAATAGTATTTGATTCAGCTCCCCTGCGCTCGTCTGGCTTCATTTCTTTCTACAAATACAGATTGTTTTATAGTTTCATATACCATATCTTGCTATTCGAATTGTCGTTCTATGGCTTTCAAGATATATTTCATACATACATACATCCATAGTTGGTCATTAAAACCCTTCAGTCAGGATTATTGACCTAGTTTCTCACACCACTTATGTTGTGTGTGTTAATTTTATACATAAGTGGCGGGACCTACAGTTTAAAGTCGACTCGGAATGACAGATTTTTGAGGAACTTTTCATGGCAATTTTGTTTTTATCCTCAGAGTTTTTGCCAGAAATCCGCTGAGAGGAAATCGCCGAAGAAATACTTTTTGTATTTTTGTTTTGATGTCTGGCCTGGGGCTCGAACCCTGGCTTTACGTCTAATAAGCCAACACACTACTTACTAGACTACGGCGACTTCTTTCGTCATTCTCTGGTTTTAAATCGTGTGGTATCAAGTATAAGACGTAAGTTCTGACAAAACCACAGTATCCTCTAGGTCCTCTTTTAATCCGTACAGGTAGGTCGGTCACGTACAGTGAGCGTCAACAGAAAATGTACATTAATAAAATTTACATTAATAAATTACAGTTATTTTTATTTTAAAATTGTTTCATTGACAGTTTTTAAAATTGAAACAAAAATAAAATTATAAAAAATTTCGAAATATTATTCAATTTTTTTTTAAATTTCAATTGAAACTACACTCATAGTCATTCGTTTGAAAGCAGTAGTTTTTTTTTATTTAAAATGAAACTAAATGTATTTTATTGAACTTTTTTTCAAGTAAATAATTTGGTTATTTATTAGCTTAAAAATACTAATCAAAACTTAAATATATTTCGCATTGATATTAATTCATAAAAAATGGAAATATGAAAAGACATTCGTTTGAACGCAGTTCTTTTTAAACAAGAAAAAAACAAAAAATTATGAAGTAATTTTAAAATAATGTTGCGCTAATATTTTGTGGCACCACCCTTATTACAAATGACTGAAAATATTCTACTTGGCATGGACGAAGGGTTTGAATTTCAATACTCAGTCAACATTCCTTGATTTTTTCTTTTAACTCATTAACAGTCGAAAATTGTCTTCCATTTTCGTAAACTTTAGCTGCAAGGATTCCCCATAAGTTTTCGATGGGATTGCAGTCAGGACTGCATGCCGGCCATGGAAGTACATCTATATTTTTGGAAGAAAACCATTCCTTACTTTTTTGCGAAACGTGTATAGCCGCGTTATCTTGTTGAAAAATATAGTGCTCATCAAAGTTTTCATCAAGTTTTGTAATAAGAACATCTTCCAGTAGTTCCAAGTACGTTTCTGAATTCATTCTGGTGGTGATGAAGCAAAGAGGAAGCTTGAAATTATAAGATAATGCTCCCCACACCATAACGCTTCCTCCACCAAAATTTCGCTTGGGTCGTACGATGTTCGCTTGGTTTAAATTATGCCAATAACAGCTGTAGCAGTCTGGACCATCTAAGTTAAATTTTTTTTCGTCCGAAAAGATAACTTTTTTCCATTCATCCGTCCATGACATGTGGGTTTGGGCAAACATAAGGCGTCTCTCCATGTGAACCTTTGTTAGTCGTGGCTTAGATTTCATTTTTTTCCATTTAATCGATGAGGTTGCATTTAAAATACGGGCGATAGATCGTGTAGTAATTGGAAGATCAAGTTTTTCTTTTATTTGTCGACAAGATAAACGATTCTTAGTGGCCTCATGGCGAATCTGCACTTTTTGACGATTAGTTACTTTAGTATTTCCTTTCGTTGGAGCTTTAATTCCATACTTTTTGCCAAGTTTTAGGTAATTTCTTAAACTGTTTCAGAACGCATTATTATTCAAGCAATTTTTCTATTAGAAAATCCCTTTTTCTTTAGGTTATTGATTATCTCCTTTTCGGTGTCATTTAATCGCTTTCCTGAGCCCATTTCTAAAAAAAAATACCTCAATTTTTGGTTAAATTCCTTTTTAAAAACACAAATTTTTCAAGTTTTCAAGAATTAATTGAAAAAACACTTGTTTGCAAGTTGAATAACACGAAATAAATAAACTTTTTTACAACCGCGTTCAAACGAATGTCTTACTAAAAACAACAACAATTTTTCAAAAGAATGTATATTTGCTACGAAAATCCCGTTACACTTAGCTTAGTAATATAAATAAAAAAAAAACAAAAATAGAATTAACTGTCACAACAATAAGTTCAAGAAAACAAATTGAAAAGAAAAAATTATTTGCGTTGAAACGAATGTCTATCACTGTATAACCCTTTCCGCTTGACCTTTATAGTATTGGTTTGGCGGTTAGTAGTCATCTATAAGCGACTGGACAGTGGCTTGAATCGAATATTGTCCACGCGAAGTTCCTGAACGAATTCGGGACTGTAGAAGTCTCTGGGCAGTAGTCGCCGTAGTCTAGTAGGTAGTGTGTTGGCTTATTAGACGTGAGGTAACGGTTCAAACTTCAGGTCAGACATCTCCAACAAAACGAAATATAAAAAAGTATTTCTTCGGCGACTTTCTCTCAGCAGATTTCTCGCAAAAAACTCTGAGAATAAATAAAATGCCATGAAAAGCTTCTAAAAAAAATCTGTCGTTCGGAGTCGACTTTAAACTGTAGGTCCCACCACTCATGTGTAAAATTAACGCACACAACATAAGTGGTATGAGACACTAGGTCGTAATCCTGACTGAAGGGTTGTAATGACCAATTATGTATGTATGTAGTCTCCTTTAGTGGTAAAAGTTGGGTTTGGTGATTGCTAGAATTTTATCCTTAGTGTACAGTTTCTTTTGACGCTCACTGTATATCGTGTGATCAACATTTTTAATCATATTCGAGATAAAGCCTTCCAAAAGAAAGAAAATAAAAGCGCGAATGGAAAAGTAAACATTTGAACTGATTTTATAACGATTCTGAGTGCTTTTATGAATTTTTCTATAAAAATTTTTTATTTCTTTCTTATACAGGCCAACCGCATACTGTAGGGTATTCACAGTTTAATGAAATATTCAAATATTTTATATTTTTTTTTTCCTTTTTCGAGCGATACTTTATTAATTTATTATTTTAGAATTGTTTGTACTGGCTGGCAACTGAAATATTCTTGTTTTAGTTGTTATTGTCGTTGTTGTTGTTGTTGTTGCACTTTTGTTGTACATTTCATTAAAACGTAAATATTTAATTTATTAATTAAAATTAGCCATTAATCAACAATCTGTGTTCATTCTACGTTCTAAAAAAATTGGCGCACATGGTATTGTTGATGTCTCTGAGACGAGTTGATTTCAAATGATCTGAGACTAGGCGGCTGGCAGCTAATACTGGAACTTTATTAAACTGACATTTGTTTGGCCTAAGTGTTATTGATTCTACAACTACTAATGGCTACAGTCTTGTTGTTTTTACTAACCATGCTAGTGCTAGTGCCAGTGCTGACTGACTGTTTTGAACAGTGTTGAAATATTGACTCTGCAGGTGATTTCATGTGAAAAGACAGTGTCTAGTTAAAATACGCCTGCTGAGTATTTTTTCAAAAAAAAAAATTTTTTTTTTCATCATTTAATTCTTTTTTTAAGGTGAATAAACCATTTAGAGAAAATTAAAATCTGTTTTTTTTTGTTGCTTTAATCATTACCAAACAAAATACAAACAAATCATAATTCATTATTAAATTTTGAAATTTTTTCTTTTTTTTGTTTTGTTTTTGTAAACCAAACGATGTATTTATAATTCATTGAGAAACACAGAACAGAACAGAACAGTGAGTGAATTTATCGTTAAATAAAGACAATAAAATTGATTTATTTTTTTAAAATAAAATTTATGATCAAAGATTTGTGTTTCGATATTTTTTTGGAAAGATTTAAATTACTTTATTCAGCTGTTGGTGGCTTAGTTAGAAACTGGTTTTAATTAAAAGCTACTACTGTGTGGAATAAATTATAAAAACGAAGAAGAAGAATTTGATTTTTAGATTTTTAATATTAAAGGATTAGAAAACATTAAAACCGAGTCGAATTAGTAGCATATCATGTCGATGCCATTAACATTAATGTGCTCTGTTAACCGTAGATCGAGCTTTGTATCAAAAATGATACATTTCAATTTTTGAGACTATATAACTTTAATTCAGAAAAAGTTAGACATCTGATATTTTTTGAATTCGTTAGAATTGTTATTGTCATTATTTTAAAATAAATAAAAAAAGAAAATTTTAAACAGGGGTGAAAAAAATCGAAAACTTCATAATTCTGTCTTTGTATCATTTTTGATACATACGACTTTCCTAACGATTCTTTGGTTTTGTGTAAGTAATTTTTTTAGGTTTTTTCAAAGATTTTGTGAAGTTTTATCGTAAATAATACTTTATTTATGGTATTTAAGAAGGAATTGAAAGATAAGTGTTGGAGGAAAGTGAAAAGGTTGAATTTTCTGTTCATGATATATCCTTGATATTGACGGTAGTACTCGTAGTCTAGTATGTAGCGTGTTAGCTTATTAGATGTCAGACCAAGGTTCAAACCTCTGGTCAGTTATGTCCCATTTACAACGAAAGGTTGTAATGACCGATTATATATGTATATATGTATGTATGTAATATTCCTGCTGCTGGAGACTCTAAAGAAGAAGAAAACAGAAGCTCGTCTTATGAACTGACGAAAGTATTGGGAGCAACAAACGTTACAATCAGATGTTTATCGCCAAATATAGTACTACTTTAGTAGTTTGGAAAGAGAAAATACTCACAATTTTCACGCAGATTGCTAGCAGCTGTTTCTTGAAATGTTGTAGAGTCTTTCTTACTGCTCTTCTCATATTTATCTCACGTGATAGACAAACATTATAAAAAAGTATTTCGTCCTATGTTTTATTTCATTGATATTACGGAAGGATAATATTTCGGTCAACTACGAATGTATGCGATAACAGAATCATTCGGTTTGATAATGTGCTACTCGAAAATAATGATAAATTTACACCTATTACGCCTTTTCGAAAAATGAGCTGAAAATCTTTCAGCTTTTAATAATCCCAATAATTTTGTCGCCCTAGATTAGAAACTAATTGAATTTTATGGTCGATATAAATTACGCGATCCACCGAAACGGAATTGGCAGTTTTACATTCAAGTACATGCTACGTGCGTAGCAACTACTTACAGCCGTATTTGTAGAAACCCGCATCCGGGAAAATAGAGAGGAACCCAAGACAGAGCCTTGTTATTGATATAATCGACGTCCTATTGCTACGGGAAACTTTTTTACCTCACATGACGTTGAAAACAAATTTTTCCAACGAAATATAACAATGGTTTGTACCATTAGGTTTCAGCCAGCCCTCAATTGAGAGTGTTACTGATGTGAGTGGCAATAAGCTGCCCCATCTAAACAATTGGAAACTTATAAATCGGCGCAAAGCAAGGATGCTAGATTCCAAATTATTGCCATTTAGATAAAAATACAACCAATCTGACATGAAGTATTTGATTTTTACGTAAAAAACCATACTGCAACGTACATGATGTCAAAAATTTTGGCGTAAATTTCATAAAAGTGATAATAAAATGTAATAATATAAAATAGTTTTATTAGAATGAATTAAAATAAATCAAAATATTTAAATTTTTTAACAAAATCTAACAATAATCGTGAAAATACTATGTGCTACAAGTATGTATCAAAAGTGATACATAAGCTAAAATTATGAAGTTTTTTTAAGGCTCGATCTACGGTTAAATCATTTATTTTAATGTTAATGGAAGGGTTACTTAATGTCTTCTTATACTAAAATTTACAATTTTGTTAAAATTTTTACTGTCTTTGGTTGTAATGTCAATTCCTCGTATAGCTGAAAGGAGTAGGTTCGCATAGATTTCGTATACATTTGTACACACCAGAGATCAGCAATGAGTATTCAAAAAGATAAGTAGAATCCAATCATACTCATGTTTTTTGATTCTTATACGCATTCATACTTATTTCAATATCATGGAACCTCTACTCATATTCAAAGTTTGAAGTACTCATCATATTCATACTTAACAACACGTACATATATATGTTGTTGTTGATTTCGACTCTTCATAACTCAACATATACACGAAGCACAAAATAAGGATGAATCGCGTACGAACACTAAAATACTCACTATAAGGTTGTGTGTTTGCTCTGCTTGCTGCTCTGTCTTTTTTCTTTTTTTTGTAAATCCAACAACAACTAAGACCGTAATTTTGATGAATGATTCGAGTCACTCGAATCATTTATAAGTACAGACAAACTTCGATATAACGAAACTGAAGGGGATCACAAAATACTTCGTTATAGCTACTTTTTCGTTATAAATATTTATCAGTAAAACCTTGGTATAACGAAATTAGGAGATATACGAATAAAATTCGTTATAACTATAGTCTTTTCTCCAAATTGTATTTACTCGAAACTACACATTGCTCAACGTCTTCATATTCAGCAAGCCGCATTCTTTTGCACTTCAAACTTTTATTGTTACAAATAATCTCTCGATTTTTTAAAATTGTAGAAAGAGTACTTGGCGCTATATTAAATTGTTTAGCAATTTCTTGCTTAGATTTATCACCACGATCAACGGCATCAATTATAGAAATCTTTTCACCTATAGAAATTGATTTACGCTTTAATGAACTCATTTTGACAAGAATCAAAACAACTGACTAGTTTTGTGACGTAGTACGTATGTGTTCAGTTTTAAAAAATTTTTGGTAACGGGACTTTGCTTAAAATTTTATTTTGCTTTACTATGACTTCGTTATATGACTTCGTTTTGAATCAGTATTTCGCTATATAGAGGCATTGCAATGGTACTTGCAAACGTATTTAGACTTTGTTGTTTTTGAAACGGGTCTAACATTACTCAAAATTTAATTTTTTTTTTTATTCTCACTTCCCTATATAGAGGCTTTTGAAAGAATACTTCGCTATATAGAGGCTTTGCGTAGCCGGGACTTATTTAGTTTTATTATTAATTCACTGTATAAAGGCTTTGGTACGAATTATTCGCTATATAGAGGTTTTATGGCTCAGAATTTCTACGTTATAGCTATACTATAGTGCATTGTTGTATGAAAAACTTTGCAGTAAAGAGTTTTTTTAAGGGACTCAGAAAATAATTCGTTATATTTTTCGTTATAACAAGGTTCGTTATATCGAAGTTTTACTGTATTTTTCTAAAGTTATGAATCTAAATGAGTATGCCTATGAGTCAAACAGATTTTGAATGGTATGAGTTTGATGTCAACGTTGTACACATACTCATTGCAACTTGTATTTATAAATCAACGTTGTAGTGAGTGTGAATGAATCAGAGTACGTAGTTAAATTTCAATATTGTTGACTCTCATATATTTAAAATTTCATTAGTACTTATGGGTAGCGAAAAACGATTCATTGCTGATCTCTGGTACAGACATTATTCAAACGCTGTCCATAATTTATTTGAAACCACTATATGTATTATAAAAAGGTAACGATTTATTTAAAGCTGATATCTATTTAATCATAATGTTTACTTCCTTCTTACTTAACTGGTCATTACAGCCTGAGTTTCTCATTACCACTCATGTTATGTGTATTTATTTTATCCATGAGTGGCGGGGCCTACAGTTTAATGTCAACTTTGAACGGCCGAATTGAGATGCTTCCCATAGCAGAAAACTGCTGAGTGGAAGACGCCGAAAGAAAATTTCTTTTCATATTTCGTTTTTTTTCCAGATGTCTGAGCCAGAGACTGACCCATGATGGCCTTTCGTCTAATAAGCCAACATAATACCAACTAGACTATGGCGTTTTCATAATGCTTATGCTACCAAACCTTTACTTTTTATCTGGAGGAGATCATCAGAATCAAGTAATTCTTGCGTATGTAGACAAAGATCCTGTGCGTGCATACTTTTCTGGATACGTCTTAGCTCTTATGATCCAAAGTATAAATACCTAGTTTACCTACTGGTGGCAATACACCAACTCTTTTTCCATTTCCTTTAATCTCACTTATGCGAAGTCGCCGTAGTCTAGTAGGTAGTGTGTTGGCTTATTAGACGTAAAGCCAGGGTTCGAGTCCCAGGCCAGACATCAAAACAAAATACAAAAAGTATTTATTCGACGATTTCCTCTCAGCAGATTTCTGGCAAAAACTCTGAGAGTAAATAAACTTGCCATGAAAAAGTTTCTCAAAAAATCTGTCGTTCGGAGTCGACTTTAAACTGTAGGTCCCGCCACTTATGTATAAAATTAACACACACAACATAAGTGGTGTGAGAAACTAGGTCAATAATCCTGACTGAAGGGTTGTAATGACCAATTAATGTATGTACTCGTATGTATGTCACTTATGCGTAATATTCTACACTTTGAGCAGTTCATTCCACTTACTGATTCTTTTCTAGCACAGGTTACACCATGTTACGTTTTGATAACTTTGCAGTCAAAATCAAAAGAATTAATGTGTGTGAAGATAAATTCGAATTTAAAAACCAAAGACGCAAACCCACACTTTTAGCAGCGCCACTTCTTGTCTCTAACAGGGTCAACTTTACTATTAACAGAGCACTGTTAACTGTTTAACAGTGGCAATAGTGGATTATTTTACTACTTTGTAATTATTACGGACTATTGACATAAAATATAACTCCCATTATGATCATTATTATTTGAGAACAACTATCCCACCACCATGGTTCGAAAGAGGACCCTGTGGACTACCTATATACCTACTAAAGGGGGATTTTTTAGCTATTATCTTTTTGGCAACACTGGTTTAAACAGCTCATGCACGTTTCGTGTTTTGTTTCACTGTCAAACATCTT
Organism: Sarcophaga caerulescens; assembly: GCA_927399465.1. Classification (NCBI taxonomy): domain Eukaryota; kingdom Metazoa; phylum Arthropoda; class Insecta; order Diptera; family Sarcophagidae; genus Sarcophaga; species Sarcophaga caerulescens. The sequence goes on along the minus strand of OV656866.1, from coordinate 11,381,436 downwards.
CAGTTTGGTCTATAATTTAACCATGAATCGTTTTACAAACGAACAACGCTTGCAAATCATTGAATTTGGCATCATTGGATCGTACTTCTTCAAAGATGCTGCGAATCGTAACGTAACTGTGAATGGTGAGCGCTACCGTGAGATGATATCCAACTTTTTTTTGCGTGGTGGTTTCAACAAGACGGTGCCACATGCCACACAGCACGCGTAACAATGGACTTATTGAGAGGCGAGTTCGTTGAACATTTTATTTCACGTTCGGGACCGGTCAATTGGCCACCTAGATCGTGCGATTTAACGCCTTTAGGCTATTTTTTGTGGGGCTATGTTAAAGCTCATGTCTATACAGACAAGCCCGCTTCAATTGACGCATTGGAAGACAACATTGAAGCAGTTATTCGTGAGATACCGGCCGAAATGTTGGACCATTTGAGGCGCAGTCGCGGTCAACATTTGCATGAAATAATCTTCAAACATTAAATTATATGGACCGTGTACTATCGATTCAAATAAAGATTTCATGCATTTTTCTGAATTTAATATTTTTTTTTTTTTTTTGAAAAATTTTCCTATAGCTCTTAAAAAATCACCCCTTATATGAAAATAGTCTGTATGGTGTACTATTTCTTATATGTTCACAAATCGCCACTGATCTTCAAGAGAATTTTCGTATAAATTTTAGCCAAAAATCGATTTTTTTTTTAAATTCATAATCTCGGCTCACAAATTTAGGTCAGCTGTCCCACTACCACGGTTGGAAAGAGCAACCTCTGGACTACCATTTTTATATAGTCTGTATGGTGTACTATTTCTTATATGTTCGCAAATGGGCACTGATCTTCAAGAGAATTTTCGTATAATTTTTGGCCAAAAATCGATTTTTTTTTTAAATTCAAAATCTCGACTCACAAAATTATTTCAGCTGTCGCACTACCACGGTTGGAAAGAGCACCCTCTGGACTACCATTTGCATATAGTCGGTATGGTGTACTATTTTTTATATGTTCCAAAATGGCCACTGATCTTCTAGAGACTTTTCAAACCAAAAACTGATAGTTTCAAAGTCAATTTTCACACTACCATATCACTTTATATGGGACTTCTTGCTGATTATATTAAACGGCCTTGGACCTTCCTTTGAGTATGTTATGGCACTCATAGATCTAGTATTTGTCCTAAAATTAGCTTCTAAACAAATGAGCTTGTTCAGATGGATACTTTAAAACAGGTAACAGTGCTCTGTTAAGGGCAAATTTTGTTCTATTAAGAGCAAATTTTGCTCTGTTAACGCCAAATGTGGCGTTGCTAAAATTTATGGATTGCGTCTTGGATTTTCAAATTCGAATTTATCTTCAGACACATAAAGAATTATTATCTTCATAACTATCTGACTAGACTTGATTTTAATATTTTTATGGTGACAAGAGAATCTAATACTAGAACTTTATTAAGAATACAAATAAAGGTAGGTACTCTTATTTATATTTTCCTTCATAAACACTCACTGCACTGATACCCCATAGGCTAAAATAAGTATTACAGCCATGTAGATCAATGTACGCAGATAGGCTTGAGATTCCTTTTCTACATAGATTACAACACTTCGAAGGATTACTTCTAACATAGTGAACAATGTACATATAGTCTATAAGTTTTGAATACAAAGGTGAACAGAGACTCAATTACGATCGATGATTGGTCTCGTAAAGCTTCTCTTGTGGAACACAGGATCTCCAGAGTTTCTTTGTAGGCCAGATGGACACTTGAGCCTAGAATCGTCTTTCAATATTTGATATTTTTAAACGCAAATGTGTTCATTTCATTTTTCATTTTATATTTGAAATGTAAAAAACTTATTGCTTTACTGATCTGAACATTCGCTAGAGCATTATTAAAGCTTGCACTCAATTTTCAATTCAATGTTTGTGTGGTGGCTGGCCTATAGTCTCCAATTACAAACGATTTAATCAAATTGATGTAAAACTTTCATCGTTCGTTCGTTTGTTTGAAGCCTAATGTTGTTGTAGTTGTTGTTACAGAAGAATTGCAATTATGGCTCCATTTATAGTCGCATTTGAACTCAAAAGCAACCTCTAATATGTAAAGCACGTTCTTTCCGTAGTTATTGCCAGATCATATCTGGTCCTATATACATATCATCAGTCTTACAACAACAACAATAACAACAACAACAACAACTTACATAAGCTAAACTTAACAAAACAAAGAATAATAAAAAGAAATGCAGACGACTTCTTAACAACTTTATTTGTCTGTTGTTTGCCAGTCTGTTTTTTTTTTTTTTTTTGGTGGGTCGACAAGTACGAAGATTTTTGTTTAAATTTTGACGCCACAACACTTTTGCTTCTTCTTCTTTTTCTTAACTGTTTCAAATTACCTCCCAAAAAAAAAAAAAAAAAAGTTACAAATGAAGTGTAGCTTTCGTCGAGCTGTGCTTATAAGCTGGCATTTTTCTTTACATTTTGGCCATAATCTGGCTTGGCTGCTCGCATACAAGAATTTCTTGTGTTGAGTGTCCATCAGCATGGCCAAGCAATTCTATTTTCCAACTTTTTTTCTTTGTTTTTTTTCCTTTTTTTTTTTTTTGTCGGTATAGCCTTCATGGTGGCATAATAGTGATTATGGTGTTGTTGATATTTCTGTTCCTGCTGCTGCTGTTGCTGCTGCAACTACAACCAACATTATATTAAAATCATAGAGCAAGAGTAATGCAGCAAAAACAAGAATTTCATGCAAAATGCATTCAAGCATACGAAGAACAACAAATTGAAACCAGACGAAATGTTTAGAGAGACACAAACAGAAACAGAAAAACTGCAAAAAAAAGAAAAAAGGAGAAAAAAGAATCCATTGAACACCAAAACTCAGTCACTTGAATAAGAATCATAAATAAACTTGACTCCTAATTTATTATACGTACGAGCCAAGTCAACAGGCAGCCTGTTTAAAAGGCAAACAGCATACAACTGCTGCACACTGGAGCCTGGCTGCTGCCTACCAACCAGCCAGCCTGTATTACTTCAGCTCAATACTTGTTTAGATGTTTGGGAATTCATTCGTTTATTCATTCAATTTCAAAAACATTCTACTGCTGTTGCTGTTGTTGCTGCCTTAAACTCCTTGTTGGGTAATTGACTACAAATACGTTTTTAAGATCAGTAGCCAACCAGCCAGCCAGCCAGCTAGCCAAGCAACAAAATTGTTTTGCAAAGGAAATCCAACATTCATAGAGGATATGATGTGGTGTGGTCGTATATTTATTTGAGTTGATGTTGAAAGAAATTCAATTTTTCGTTTTTTTTTTTCTGTTCTCTGGCCTTAACTTACTGGTTAGACCCCACTCAGGGTGGCTTAGACTTGTTCGTTGTGGATATGATGCTGTTGCTTGGCTGATGGCTTTTCATTACCCGGAAGTTGATGTGATGTCGTCTAGCTTGTAAAGATATGAATTGATAATGAGAATGAAAAGTGTTAATCGATGAGTGCAGCAAAACAGAAAAACAAGAAAATGAAGAAGAAGAAGAAGAGTAAAGAAAATGGAAAAATATCTCTCAAAGGAGTCAACGGAAATCAAATGCACTAGCAAGTGAAGTATTTTTGTTTAAAAAACTGCTGCTAAAATATCCAAGTGATTTAAATTTTCAAACTATGTGGACTTCATCCTCATCTGTACCCAATTTACATTGGCGCGGTTATTGGTTTCGGGAATCTTTTGGGCAAAATTTTTTCATGTTGATATACAGGGTGGGCCAAAAGAAACCAAGGGGTGTAAAAGTTTAATAACTTTTTTGTTTATTAACTTTTTTTTATTTTTTCTTTCAGATTATATAATATACAAAATGGAAATTTTTTTACACTAAGTATGAAAAATGATGTCTCTTAAATGACCACCGTTTTCAGCTTCGCACTGATGGGCTCTTTTTAGAGCATTTTCCATAACATCTTTCAAAACTTGTGGCTGTAGCGTTTGAATTTCTGCAACAATGTTTGCCTTGAGTTCAAGGATTGTCTCTGGCTTGTTCACATACACTCTCTCCTTCAAAACACCCCAAAGAAAATAGTCGGGCGCTTTCATATCTGGCGATCGCACTGGCCAAATAATTTCCGAATTTCGAGAAATTATTCGCTCTCCAAAAATTTGACTTAAAAGTGCCATTGTGACTCGGGCAGTATGGGCAGTGGCTCCGTCTTGCTGAAACCACATACCAGGTCTGTTTTCAAGAGCAGGACGTAAAAAATTTTCTATCATAAACCGATACCGCTCTCCATTTACGGTTACAGCACTTCCATCTTCATTCTCGAAGAAGTAGGGCCCAATGACATTTTCAGATGTGATCCCACACCATACTGTACACCTGATGAGGTGCAATTGGCGTTGATGAATGGTTCTTGGATTTTGAGAACCCCAGAACCTACAGTTCTGCTTATTAACAAAGCCATTCAAATGAAAATGAGCTTCATCACTCATAATCAAATTTTCAATAAAGTTGATTTCATTTCTGGCCAACTCTTGAAATTTAACTGCAAAATTTAGACGTTGCCGATGATCTCCGGGTTTTAATTCTTGGACCAATTGCACCTTATATGGGTATAACTGTAAATCTTTTTTTAAAATGCGCCGTAGTGACGTACGAGACATTCCTAGCTGAGCAGAACGCATTCTGCAAGATGTTTCTGGTGCTTCGTTAACACTTTGCTGTACTCGTTCAATATTTTCCGCAGTGCGACTTAAACGTGGTCTACCGGTTCGAGGCAAATCTCTTACGCTGCCATGTTGGTGATGACGATTAACTAAGCAACGAATCATCACTTCAGAGTGCGAAATTCTGACGTTAAAATGTCGACGATATGCTCTTTGCGTTAAAATAATTGATCTCTGGTTTAAATAATAAAATTCTATTGTTCTGGTTCTCTGTTCAGTTGTGAACCTCTCCATTATAAATTCTCCATGTGTTGTCTATATAATCTGAAAGAAAAAATAAAAAAAAATTAATAAACAAAAAAGTTATTAAACTTTTACACCCCTTGGTTTCTTTTGGCCCACCCTGTACCATGAGTTTGAAAAATAAAATTTGATTTTGACTGAGTGAGGCGACTAGTTTTTTTTTTTTTTTTTTTATGAAACCAGCACTCTGGGGATGGCCCCTACTCATGCAGTGCATTGTGCAGGTTTTTTAGGAAAGGTGGAAAGTGGGAAGATGCGAACGGCAAGGAAACGAGTTGCTGCTAGGTGACTATAAAATGGCCAGTGCTATACCTTCACCATTAGACAGTCTACAGGCAATCGTCCCCCCCAAGAAGCCCGCAGTTTCTCACACCACTTATGTTGTGTGTGTTAATTTTATACATAAATGGCGGGACCTACAGTTTAAAGTCGACTCCGAACGACAGATTTTTTGAGAAACTGAGAAGAAATCGCCGAAAAAATACTTTTTGTATTTTTTTTATTTTTTGATGTCTGGCTTGGCACTCGAACCCTGGCTTTTACGTCTAATAAGCCAGCACACTACCTACTAGACCACTGCGACCCCTTTTAAAAATGTTTAAAATATGAGTTCGTAGATTGCAAATAAAATAAAAATACATTTGCGTTTAGTTTTAAACCAATTTTTTATTGTACGCACAATTCCGTGTGCCACCTTTCACGACTTGATTTAAACAGCTACAATTTGCTGTAATTGTTATTATTCTTTACACTCTTCCGCGTACACAATAACAATTGTTCAATAGATCTTTATAACAGAGATCTTCAAACCACAATTATTCTCTTATTAATTATTTCTGAATTTCGTTGCGTGCTCTGTCTTGCCTTTTATATCGACGCATCCGTTCTATAACATTCTAAGTCGAAAAAGTGTGTTTTGAGTTATGAGCTCTCAAAGTTTTCAGGCTACATAAGACTATACATATGTGTATTCTAAGTAGATTTTTCCCTATAACTTCGGAACGGATCGGCGGATCTTAACCAAATTTTGACACTATTTAAGTTAGAGAACGTAGAATTTAAAAATGCAAGAACATTAAAAACGTTCTAAGTACACTTAGAACGTTATAGAATGGTAAGCAGTCTGATGAATGCACTTAAAGGAGAATGTCTTTGCCTTCGCGAAATCTCTATAAATGTAAACAAGTTGTTTACGTTATTGTTGTTTGTGTGTATTTTGTTTACGTTTGTACTTGCAGAGTTTTTGTTGCCTTATTACTTCTTTATGCCTTTTTTATGCTGATGTAGTTGCTAGATTTTTGTTTATTCGTTGATCATGTAAACAAGTCCATTGTTTTGTTTTTGGAGCTTTGGTTTATAATTTTAATAACACCATTTCTATTTTCGTAACAGTATCTTCCGATGTATGTATCTGTATAGGTCTTGAGCGATTGGAAGAGTTGTCATGTTCGAATTTGCAGAGGTAACTTCTATGTCCTCCGCTATGACCGCTAATAAATTGTATGAGAGAACAGTTTACCTCACCATAGTACCTTCCTACACACGTGGGAAGATTTGAGAAAAGCCTGACATGCATTGTCCTTTCCAACATACTTCCCAAAATCTTCTTCATTTTCTCATAGATAGAGCGCTAAGCAGGCCTTAACAATAACAAGGGATCATCTGCCATTGTCGATTGTGTCCTCCTTTTACTCAAAAGTTGTCGCTTCTTGTCCTTGTGATGTCCAACTCGATTGGTTTTTCAGGCGATCTCTTTCCCTTTTAACAGTAGCTTTAATTCAGTAGCAAGAGAAAACAAAACTTTTATTGACTTTTGAACGAAGTTAACTGGGATCAAACCAAATGCTGCTTATGGGTACAATATTATTGGAATTTTAGAAGAAGTTCACGGCGCCAACCACCCATCAACAACACCTTCTGCTTAATAGCCTGCATAACTACTACTTCCATTTTATTACCTCCACTGTAGTAGAGTAACTCTTTACGTCAGATGTCACCGAAAACAATGACAGCAACAACAACATTAAATGTCATTCATTCGTTGTCATTAACACTTTTAATTTGCAATGGTATTACATTGAGAGATCGTTTGTAACGCTTCAACAGTTTTCAATAAACAACGACAACAATTGAATGCACAGCAATAAAACGCCTAAAAACGCAACACAACACCGGCAAATAAAATTCTAATTAACAGCAAAAAAAGGGTTAAAAAGAATACAATAACAATAATAACAAAAGCAACAAAAAAAAAATTAAAAACAAATTAAGCGTCAAAGTGTTTGATGTTAAATTGACAAAAATTAGCGGCATGGCACAGAAAAACAGCACAAATGTTTAGTGAGTACTGAGCACATACTCGTATTTGGTGTGACCATAAGCCATAACCGAAAAACGAGTATTAGTAGTGGCCCTGGCTGGCTGGCTGACTTGGCTGGCTTGTCAGCTTGACTTTATAGCTCTCTGATAGACAGTAATACTGGAAAAGGTGCGTCAGACAGGCAAATAGATAGACAGACAGACAGTGAGGCACAACAACAAAATTTAAACACACTGAAAACAATAAACAATCGACATTAAATGACACAAAACTGACACAGAAGTCTGTATATTTTATGTGGCTAATGATGCGAACAACATAATAAACTACAACAACAACAAGAAAGTGAAACCCAAAAAAAAACTACTTTGGAAGCATCATTTGGCAAACAGGGGTCCCTTTCAAATCATCATTTACTGTATATTTTATGTAGTAAGTGTAAACGCCCCCCACTTTTTTTTTGTTTTTTTTTTTTTCTTCTGTTTTTTGTTCTTTAGTGTGCACAGTTGTGCTCTGCCAAACCCTTTTTTTTTTGTTTTTGTTCGTTTGATTCACTGTGTTGCAAAAGTCAATCAATTTCATTAAACCTCTCAACCCCGGACGGGTAAAAACTCTTTTTTTTTCTGTGTTGCAAAGTTTTTATGCCCCAAAGTAGAGATGAGCGATATTTTTAAAACTGTGATTTAATCACGGTGATTGATAATTCACTGGTAACTACAGTGATTGAAATTGCCAAGTAGCAGGTACTAATAATGTCGTTCTTTCAAAATTGTTACATACTCAAATTTATTTCATTTTGTTTTGTTTACTAAAATATGTTAAATGTGTTAGAAGCAACAGATATACAGACTGAAAACTGGCGGATAAAGTTGAAAAATTAAATGTAAACAAACATTGATTTTGTGTTAAAAAAGGGAAAATTTGGGATATTTTTTAATTTCTTCAATGAAAAGTTAAAAGATTCTTAAATATTTAATTATTAATCGAAATGTATGTGGTCTTTGGTCGCAATGAATATAATTTCTTGTGCAAAAGGTAAGTAAGAAACTAAATATATCAAGATATATATATACAAATAAGACATATTGCTCATAAAATTTTTTTCTTGCAGAACTTTGTGTATATTACAAGTATTTATTAATTTCTTGAATGAAAACGTTAAAATTCGGCAATTTTTTTATTATTAATCGAACTCTTAGCAATTTCTCTTCACAATGAAATAAGTTCTGTGTGTAAAAGATAATTAAAAAGAAAAATATAACGAAATATATACTCATAACTTCTTGTTTCAGGAGTTTGTGAATATACCTCTCAATTGGTTAAATACTAAGTTAGTGACAATCGATGAAATGTGTCACCAAATACATTAGTTCCGTATTATGTTTCCCCAATACAACAGTTCATTTCCTTTCAAAACTATTCTATTATTCTACAAAAATATCATCAGATTCTAACAAAATAGAAAATAAAAACCCACCCTAAAATTTAACAAACATAAATAAACAAAAAAGAAAGAATCAGACAGGGACAGAAATACTTGTTGGTAATATTTGCTGTCCCTTTCACAAAATTTTAGTAAACGTCAAACTTTCGTTCCCTTCACCAGTGTTGCCACGAAAAAAAAAAATATTGTAACCAACATTTGCGAAAAAATTCACCAAATAAGAAAAAATATAACCAAAACTAAATTCGCAGTTTTTTTATTTTTTTTTTTTTTCAAATTTAAATTACAATTAATACAACAGAGTAAGAAAAGAAACAAAAAATAACAAAATAAAATTTTAGTCTTACTAATTAATACATTTCTACAAACAAAACAAAAGCTCTATTTATAAGAAAAATAAATAACCAAACCCGGAGAAATCTACACATCTACACATTGAACAAAAAAATAACCAAAAACGGCAACACTGATTTTGTTTAGTAGTCTTTTCGTAGTATGTATCTAGTTGTCTCTTTCTTACGACTTAATAAAATACGTTATTGTCATTATTGTATTATTGGAATACTGTGATCACAATCACTGTTTTAAAGAACAGTGATTAATAAATCACGTTCACTGAGAACAACGTTCTTCAAAAATCACTGGATCGCTCATCTCCACCCCAAAGTGTTTGTTTTTTGTAGTTTTTGTAGGAGAGTGTTTATCAAAGTGTTGAAATCGTCACAGATGTGAACAACAATTTTATTATTGTTATTGAACTACAATACTGCCACTGAAAAGTCTTTTTGCTGCAAGCCTATAGTGCCAGTCCAGTCCAGTGCCATTTAAAATTTGTCATCAATATCCGTTTGATGATTACGTTTCAGCAAATTAACTGGCCATGACAAAAGTGTGAATTACACTGACACTTTAGTTTATAACACACTACACAGCAGGACGGACAAGCTCATTTAGCACAAAAGTATCAAAGTAAACCCTCTAAGCTACTCAGTTTTTCCTTACTTTTCTTCTCCGGTTTTTTTTTTTTTTGTGTCAAATCTTTAGATAATGAGAACTGGCCACTGACAATAGCTGTGCAAAAGCATATGCGATCCACATTTTTATTTAAAGTTTCTATTAAAAACTTGTCTTCTATTGTTTTTGTTTTTGTTATTTTGTTTAGTTTTTGGTGACAGTTGAATTGGCATTTGAATTATTGTGTTGATTTTCTGCTTCATTCAGTTCTAACGATTTCTCTGGAAGAACTTCGTATAGAATACAATAAATAAGAGGCTTATTGAGAATCAAAGTGGTGTACAGTTACCCATTTGTTGAGATAATCCTATTTCTGGTTTAAACACATGTTTAGCGAGGGTGATTTGAAAAGTTTTTAAACGCCTTACACGTGGAAGGCATCGATAGCAAGTGTTCGTAAATCAATTTTGCGAAAACTAAAGTTTTTAGAAAATTCTATCACCCACTGTAATGATACTTTTAAGGAATAAAAAAATAAAAAACTCGTCATTTTCCCATCCTATCCGGGTGTAATTCTTTTGATATATGATTTTAGGATTCGAATTAGTGACTTTTGGTCTTGTGAACCAGAGGTTTTCAGCGATGTCCTTGAAATGTACATATATCGATGGCTCCAAAATCTTGGACAGACAGTGTACATAGCAGAGATCAGCAATAAATCGTTTTTTCGCTACTCATAAGAGCTCATGAAATATTAAATACAGCCATGGACATTAAATTAGCACAATATTCATATATAGTTTGATTGTGAATTTTTTCTCATTTGTATCCTAATTAGGCCAATTGTTTTGGTCTGGAATGTTGCACGATGACATCTAGCTGTTGTTTAACAAAAAATATTACCGTTATCGTAAAAATTTTTTGTTTTGAGTGCTATTGTCCGGAATTCAAAGAAGGAGCCTTTCATGTCGTCACGCGATATTTTGAACGAAATTAATTCTCAATTTAAGTTAAATTTATCGGACAGGCTCATACGATGACGTCTTAATCACGGAAAGCTCTTTGGACGCTCTTGCCCAAAAGAAGCCACTTCTACCAAAAGAAAAATATAGTCAAGCGTTTAACGTTTGCTCGCACCCACAAGGGTACAGATCTCCCATTCTGGAAAAAATATTTTGGAGTGATGAAACAATGCTAAATCGTATGGGACCAGATGGTAGAGTGGTTGCTTAACGGCCAGAATTAAATCAACGCTATACTCAAAGGATCATAACGCATGGTCGAGATAGCACAATGTCGTGGGGAGCATTTTCATGGTACGGTGTAGGTCCCATTGTGAAAATTAATGAAAAAATGGACCGTTATCAGTATTTGGACATTCTAGAGAACAAAATGGAACCATAAGCTTTTAATACATGCCAGTTTTATTCATATTTTTGCAAAATAGTGGCCCCAAACACACATCTAAGCTGGCTAAGGATTGATTTTATAAAGTGCACATTCCCGTTTTAGACTGGCCGGTGCAAAGTTCTGACTTAAACTCGATAGAAAAATTCTGAAACGATGTGAAATGTACTATTGCTCAACAAAAGTACAAAAATTTTGACGATTTGTGGATTGGAATACGGGACGCTTGGTACTCGATTCCCAAAAATCTTTTCCAAAGAACTTTGTAACTTAGATGCCACGTGGTGCTTGAAAATAGAGGCTACTCTACTAAATATTGATCAAATAAACTAAAAACATTAATATTTTTACTATTTATTAAAATATATTATTTTTATGCCAGAAATTTTAATTTTGTGCTGTTTTACTGTCTAGCTAAAATCTAGCGTTTGATATGTTGCAGGTCTTAATGAGCAGACGATTGGCAATTTCGCCAAAATTTTTGTTTTTTTTTAAAGAAGAATATGCATCGTAAGTTTCTATGTTTAAATTTTTTTTATGAATAGACCTAAAATACTATAAAAAATCTGATTGTTTTTATAATGAAGTTTTGTGCTAATTTAATGTCCATAGCTGTATATGCGAGTCAACAATATTGAAATTTAACTATGTACTCTGATTCATTCATACTCACTACATACATGCATACATAAAATTGGCCATTACAACCCTTCAGTCAGGATTACGGCCTAGCTTCTCACACCACTTATTTGCTGTGCGTTAATTGTATACGTGAGTGGCGGGACTTACAGGTGAACGTCGACTCCGAACGACAGATTTTTGAGAAACTTTTACATGGCAGGTTTATTTACTCTCAGAGTTTTTGCCAGAAATCTGCTGAGAGGAAATCGCCGAAGAAATATTTTTTTTTTTCATATTTCGTTTTGATGCCTGACCTGGGATACGAACCCTGGCTTTACGTCTAATAAGGCAACACACTACCTACTAGACTACGGCAACTTCTCATACTCACTATAACGTTGATTTATAAGTACAGGTTGCAATGAGTATGCGTACAACGTTGACATCAAACTTATACCATTCGAAATATCTTTGATTCATAAGCCTACTCTATTAGATTCACTTTAGAACTTTAGAGTCATTCGAGTGACTCGAATCATTCATCAAAATTTACAGCCTTAGTTGTTGCATTTAGAAAAAAAGAAAAAAGACACATAAGCAAAAACGACAGATTCAGCAATCAGAGCAAACACACAACCTTTTAGTGAGTATTTTAGTGCTCGTAAGTAATTCATGTTTTTGTTTCATATTATTTTGTGCTTCGTTTATATGTTGAGTTATGGTGATTCGAAATCAACAATATCATACATGTTGTTAAGTATGAATATGATGAGTACTTCAAACTTTGAATATGAGTAGAGAGAGGTTCCATGATATTAAAACAAGTACATACATAATACATAATTGGTCATTACAACCCTTCAGTCAGGATTATTGACCTAGTTTCTCACACCACTTATGTTGTGTGTGTTAATTTTATACATAAGTGGCGGGACCTACAGTTTAAAGTCGACTCCGAACGACAGATTTTTTGAGAAACTTTTCATGGCAATTTTATTTACTCTCAGAGTTTTTGCCAGAAATCTGCTGAGAGGAAATCGCCGAAGAAATACTTTTTGTATTTTGTTTTGATGTCTGGCCTGGGGCTCGAACCCTGGCTTTACGTCTAATAAGCCAACACACTACCTACTAGACTACGGCGACTTCATTCATTCATTCATTCATTAAAACAAGTATGAATGCGTATAAGTATCAGAAATTATGAGTATGATTCGTTTCTACTCATCTTTTTGAACACTCATTGCTGATCTCTGCCGTGTACGTAGGTATTCCGATTGCCTCAGTTAAACTGGATATTCTCCAGTGATTTTTATTACTCTGTTCTGTTAGAGTAATGCGGATTAGAAGAGGACTAAGTCACTTCTACCCTTAAATCGCATAGCCATCCACTATTGCAGTGTTCACAGGACACTATCTTAATGGAAGGTAGGCCTATAGACCTGGTATTCTATTAAATGACTTCTTCATGTGCTGTGGATCTAACTAGAAGGTAGAGACTGTCTTTCACATTAAAAAAAAAATTTATAAACTTTCCGTACCAACCTCGTATAATAAAATGTTCGTTACATTCGTTTTTTGTTTTTTTCAAAGCGTTAAATAACTTGAGTGACATTTGACAGTTGGCTGTCAATCGTCAATCTTGTGTGTATATGAAATGCGTAAAATCCTGAATCACAGTCAGAAGACTGTGTGTGGAGAACGTGTGTGTTTTTAAGCGTGTGCTGCTTAGATAACTTCTTAGAGCATCTAGGCTTAAATCCTTATGTAAATCTGTCAATTAGTTCAGATTATGGAGGAGTGTAAAGTATTTTGTAATGAGAACAAAGCCGATAAATGAATTTCATTTTTAATTTCTATGCCCGTGTAAGTACTTGTTGATGATGGCATTAAGGAAACAAAACAAAAAAATATTCCCAAAAAAAAAAATTCTCACAAACTCACCTTCAGTTATGTGTTCATTTCTTTCCTTTAATTTTTTATTTTTATTTTGATTTTCATTTTCAGTTTTTGAAAGATTTTTTCGTTCCCAAAACATTTATCATTTCGTTTGATTTTTTGGGAATTTTTTTTTGTTTTTTTGATTTGCCCCAGAACCTCTATGCATAGAGTGTGTGTTGCAGGTGATTGATGATGAACTCTTTTGCCCTTTGTTGGTTCGCTTATCACCGGAATTACTCTTGCCTTCTATATTTTTGTTGTTGTTGTTATTGTAGTTGATGTTTAGATTTAAAAAAATAAAAAATATTGGCTGATAACTTTCAAAACTCCACCCTGAAAAACGAAAAAAAAAAACCAAAAAAAAAAACATAAAATTTGGGGTGGCACCTGAAGGGAGTAGCCGTAGTTTTAACATTTTGCCGGCTTTTAATTTTGTTTCTGAAACCAAAAAAAAAAAAATGAAACAAAAGCCGCCAATTTGCTTTAATTTGAGCAAACGTGAATGGCTCGCATGTACATACAAATTGTACGTATGTATAATTAATGCGAAAAACTTAATTATACAGCGTAAAAAGAAAAGATATTCGAAGATATTCGAAGATATGTTTGAAGAGATTTGAAGACGTTTTTGTGCGATTGAAGAAAAATTTGTAAACGAAGTGTGCAGAGAGCATTTGAAATGAAAAAAAAAAAAACTTTGCAGTTCAATATGTTGTCTAAAGCACAGTATGGGAGATTGGCATAGGCGATGATTCATTAAATCATAAATGCAATCTCCGGTTTATGTTCACCAATAAATTTGTATTTTTGTAGGCCACAAACAGCAACAACAACAAGTAGTTGGAAGATGTGGTAGAAGCAGAGTTTAAAAGGCTGTTTTGGAGTGAAAATAATTCCAATCAAAGCCTGATGTAGAGTGCAGTAAGTATTTGTATGTATATTTTAGTATTAATTTATACACGAAACATTAGTATATACTCGTATTGTTACGAAAATGGAAATGGTGTTATTAAAATAATAAGCAAAAGCCCCAAAAACAACACAATGGACTTGAGATCACACATAGAATGATAAACAAAAGCTCCAAAAACAAAACAATGCAGTTGTTCACGTGATTAACGAATAAGTAAACATATAGCAACAAAAACAACAGGCTTGTTTACAAGATCGATGAATAAACAAAAATTAAGCAACAACGACCGTGTATAAAAAATATAGCGGAAAGACAAACAAACAAAACAACAACAACTCTGCCTGGACGAAAGTAAACAAGATACACGAACAACAAAAATGGAAACAAGTTGTTTACATTTTTGGATTGTTCCCGAAGGTCGTCATCATCCTTCAAGGGCATTCATCACACTGTTGATCGAGTGATATAAAAGGCAAGATAAAGCGAGCAAGGATGATTCAGTTAGAATTCAGTCAGTCGTGTATGAAGACACGTGATTCTCGGAATTCGAGTGAAGTTAGTCGTGTGACGACGTCGCGTTGAATTGAGTGAGAATTCAACCAGTGGTGTGTGAAGATACGAGATCGAGTTATAATTCAGTCAGACTTGTGTGCAGACAAGTTGCGTAAAGAAAACAGTTGTTAGTGTTGTGTTTACAAAAAAAGGTTGTGAGCAAAGACGAATAACTAACAAGTGTTGTTGTTGCTTACAAGAAGGTTGTAAGTAGAGAAATATCACGAATAAGCACATATTGTGAAAGTTATCATTGTATAAGTGGAATAAGTTCGAATAGTGGCACAAAAGTTGTGCAGATAATAAAGAATTTATTCAAAAATAAACACAGATTTATTTTTATTTTATTTGCAATCTACGAACTCATATTTTTAACGTTTTTAAAAGGTAAAAACGTAACAATATGTAATTGGAATATAAACTATAAACATAGCATATGAGTTGGTTAATCGCCATAGGTACAGTATACATCCTGTTATTTCACAAAAGTTCTATTCTTATCGTGTTTGTAGTACCTCCAACAGAATAATCCATATCTCGCCAGCCTACATAAATCAGTTTACCAATTCTCTTGTCTTATCTGATCTTACGGTCAGCGAAAATAACCCAATATTCCAGCTTATCCCAGTCCAACTATTCGGTCCACTCCTTGTTGCAGCTTATGCATACATAGCATAATTGGTCATTACAACCCTTCAGTCAGGATTACGACCTAGTTTCTCAAACCACTTATGTTGTGTGTGTTAATTTTATACATGAATAGCGGGACCTACAGTTTAAAGGCGACTGCAAACGACAGATTTTCAAGAAACTTTTCATGGCAATTTTATTTTACTCTCAAAGTTTTCGCCAGAAATCTGCTGAGAGGCAGCCGCCGAAGAAATATTTTTTCATACTTCGTTTTGATGTCTGACCAGGGGTTTGAACCAGAGATTAGCAATGAATCGTATTTTCGCTACTCATAAGTACTCATGAAATTTTGAGTATGAGTGAGTCAAGTGTATTGAAATTCAACTACTCTGATTCATTCGTACTCGCTGCAACATTGATTTATAAGTATAGGTTGCAATGAGTATGAGTACAACGTTGACATCAAACTCACAACATTCGACTCATTGTTTGATTCATACGCCTACTCATTCAGATTCATAAATTTAGAAAAATACTTATAATACTTACGAATGATTCGAGTCACTCGAATCATTCATCAAAATTTACAGTAGTAGTTATTGTTGCATTTACAAAAGAAGAAAAAAAAAAAAAAAAAAAAACAGCAAGCAAAGCACACACACAACCTTCTAGCAAGTATTGTGGTGTTCGTACTCGAATCGTACTTATTTTGTGCTTCGTGTATACGTTGAGTCATGGAGAGTCGAAATCAACAACATCGTGCGTATTGTTAAGTAAGTTAAGTGTTAAGTGTTGTTAAGTGTTGAATATGAGTAGTATGAGTATGATATTAAAATAAGTATGAATTCGTATAAGTATCTGAAATTATAAGTATGACTCGAATCTACTCATCGTTTTGAATACTCATTGCTGATCTCTGGTTTGAACCGTGGCCTTACGTCTAATAAGCTGACACACTATCTACTTAACAGATTTTTTGAGAAACTTTTCATGACAATTTTATTTTACTCTTAGAAGTTTGGCCAGAGGACTACTGAAAGGAAGACACCGAAAGAAATATTTTGTTCATGTCGTTTTGTTGAACCATGGACTCTAGTCTAATAAGCTAACTAGGCTAATGTGGTTACATAGCATCGTTTATCAGAGGTTATAAATAGCGCTGTAGTCCATAGCATCGTGAAATATGTTTTACCCAGTTCTGTCAAGTGGCCTTTGAAGATCAGTTTAAGATGTTTTTCTGTTTAGTTTTACTTGAGGTACTACAGCATAGATGCCCATTTCATAGTGCTTTTGCGCAAACTAAAAACACACATATTCTTATTCTCTTTGGTTAGTCGTCACTCAGACAGCGACGAATGCACATGCGTAGCGGGTGTACGATTTTTTTGTAATATTTTTTGCTTAAAGCACTGAAAAAAATTTACTATGACTTACGAAACATATTTTATGATAAAAAATGCGTTTGGTGATGCTCAATGCATTTTATGTTATAAAATATTGAAGGAATGTAGAGAATATGCTTTTAGAAGGCACTATTGTTCTTATCATAGTGATATGGATGATTTTAATGATGGGGAAAAAAAGATTTATTTTGTAAAAATAAAAAAATTTATTTGGAAAAATTGAATGAGTGGTTACTTGAAGAAGAAAACAATGAAAAAACCTCAGAAAATAAAATGTTAAAAATGGAGTTATCAAGCTTAATAAGCTTGGATATTGTTAATGATGGTAGACCATTTTCTGATGGGGAGCTCATTAAAAAAATTTTAAATAAATGTTTTCAAAAATTTAATTTTAAGCTTATCGAAAACCTTCCATTGTCACGCAGTAGCGTTATTCGGCGCACTGATCAATTGGGGGCATCTTTAGAAGCCGACATTGTAGAAAAATTTCTATTCCAAATTTTATTGTAAATTCCGCTTTTTGGATTTTTTCCGTACATTTTATTTCAGTTTACACAACTTTTCTTTCAGTGCAGTTCTCTCTCGCTCACCAATACTACTACAGTTTTAGCTTTGGGCATCCCTGTACTACAGGGACCTTCATGTCTGTCAGTCTCATGGATTTCACTCTCTGTATTTAGTAGTCATGTTGGAACTTTAAGTGACTATTACGAGGTGCTACATTATCTAAGTAGCGAGTCTCCAGTCACAAGGGCTGAGTGATGATGAGAATACCTATTACTCGGCTCACTTCATTGAGCCTTGTTTTTCCGCAGTGAGAGAACTTGAGGGGTCGCCATGGTCTAGTAGGTAGTGTGCTGGCTTATTAGACGTAAAAGCCAGGGTTCGAGTCCCAGGCCAGACATCAAAAAATAAAAAAATAAAAAAAAAAATACAAAAAGTATGTTTTCGTCGATTTCTTCTCAGTTTCTCAAAAAAATCTGTCGTTCGGAGTCGACTTTAAACTATAGGTCCCGCCAATTATGTATAAAATTAACACACACAACATAAGTGGTGTGAGAAATTGCGGGCTTCTTGGGGACGATTGCCTGTAGACTGTCTAATGGTGAAGGTATAGCACTGGCCATTTGATAGTCACCTAGCAGCAACTCGTTTCCTTGCCGTTCGCATCTTCCCCTTTTCCGCCTTTCCTAAAAAACCTGCACAATGCACTGCATGAGTAGGGGCCATCCCCTGAGTGCTGGTTTCATAAAAAAAAAAAAAAAAAAAAAAAAAAAAAAAAAAAAAAAAACCATCATTCTGTTAGCCTGCAGATAGTCGCTACAACAAATATCATTGAAAGGTGAGGCAAGACGAGCTCTTAAGTATACCACTCGGTGATCAAAATTCTCTTCTGCGTTTAAAATTAATGCCTAGAACCAATAAAATCATTGTGAATTAAAATTTTGTGGCCACAATATGAATCCTTTGGAGATTTAATTTCTTTAAAGTTCTTTATCTCTCTCTCTCTCTCACTTGTTCTTGTCGTTTCCTTTAGGAAATCAAAAAATTTAATACATTTATGACTGCATATGAGTCAAACAAACAAACAAGCGAACAAACAAAGAAATTCGCATTTTAAACTTATTTATACAAGCAGAGAGTGTGTAGTAATTATTGATATGCAAGTAAATCATTACATTGTGATGTGGTGTCAAATTCACAGCAGGCTTCAACTCATACGAGTACACACATGTATTGTATGTATGGGTTTCTTTTTTTTTAGCACTCACACCTCTAAGACCAGTGTCAGTTGATGGCAGCCCAGATATTGGTTTTAAGAGCTTGATTAATCGTAGTGCTGCTGTTCACCATACCACCATACCAGGTATCTCTCTCTCTACAGGCTTAGCTTAGGCTATGTTTTACTTTGTAAAGCAGATTGTTTGCTGGTTTAACTAGTTGCAGGGAGAGTATCTTGTGGCGCTGCAGTGCATATGAAAATGCAGCAGATTTGTTAAGGAAAACACGCCTGTTGTTTTGCTGCTCATTCTTAGGAATTCTGCTATAAACTGCTCTGCACAAACAAAGAACACAAAAACGAAGAAGTGTCGCCTGTTTTTGTGGCAAGTTATAGTCACGAATTTCAGCATGCACTTTATTAATTAGTTAGTGTAGCACACTATTGTCCCTCTTCCCGTACCCTCCCTTTTGGCCATAATAGTGGCAAAGACGCGCGTGTCGTTATCACGCAATGTAACAACATCTCTTCTAGAGATAGGACCCCCATGTGAGTCAGTTGCTATGAGGAGTTGCCATCTTATTTTTTTTTTATTTTCTTTATACCAAAGGAATGCTTAAATAACTGGAGACATATTGATATGCGTGAAAAGGATCAGGCGTGAAAACTAAAGTCAAGAACATCGCACCTTAAAAAAACGACAATTTTTTATTATGCAAAATGACACCCTCTTGCTCTCGCTCTCTCTCTCTCCTTCTTTTCCACCTTATGATGCTCTTAAACAAGTTTTCATGTGTTGTGGCCATAAAATCAATTCTTAAAATAAAAATTGGTTTTAAAAACCGGCTGAAAAAAACAGTTTGTAATTGAAAAAAAAAAAAATCCCGACGCAATTTTTAATTCATTTCAAATGCAAAAATCAATAAAAATTGCTGGCAACGGTGGATGTTGTTTGTGTGACCAATACGACGCCAATATAAATCACTTTAAGGAACCATTTATCTCCCACAACTATGCAGGAAACGCTTAACCAAAGGCCAGAGCGTTTTTTCCAACAACTACTTGCCGCAACTGCCCCTTTTAACAACTTGCAACACACTCTTTTAGAATCTTTCCGCTTTTACCCTTAAAAATAAATTTCTCTTCTCTCTCTTTCAACTCTTTTTCTAATATGTTCCTTGTGAAAACAATAAACGAATCCCCATTAAAAGAATCAAAAGAAAAAAAAAAGAAAAAAGTGAAGAGAAAAAAGCATTTAAACGAGCATCATAACGAGTAACCGGAAAATTTCGATTTTACGGCGATTATCATTTGATTTGTGATTTATTTAGCGGAACAATTTGTCAGTTTGCTGAAGTAAAAGTTACAACTCGTGATTGCCACAAGGCCTACACACAAAAGGAAGATGCAATAATAACTGTTCATTTTATTTCATGGCGCTCAAACTCACTCTTCTGAAGCTACAGAAAGGGGTTGTTATTGCGTTGTGCGTTGCGATGATTTGTAAGTTCTTTACACCCAAGGACGTTGGTGCGTGTGTGTGTGTGGATAAGGCTAGTGATTTTTGGTTTTTCATATTAGGGTGGTACTGAGTTGCAGGAAAGTAAGTGGTGGTTTGTAAACTTCCAAAATTATGAAAGTTGAGTGCAAGAAGTCGTCATAGTCTAGTAGGTACACCTATCCCCCGCTTTACATGGAAGATAGGTACCATAAAAACCGTGTAACTCGAAAAATTCATTCTTATATGAAAAAACCGTGCTAAACGAAAATCAATATAAAAAAGCCCTTTTTGTCAGTTTTTAATATGATGAATAACAAATACATTGAACGAAAAATAAATATTAATATATTTAATATCAAACACATTTAATAAATTATAAGACTATTAATTAATTAATAAAAAAACCTATTTTAAATATTGCATTTTCTTTATAGATAAGAATTAAAATTAGAAATTCATTTAAGTTGATTGCGATAAATAAGACTTAACATTATAATTTCATTCAAATTTAATTGCTGTCACTTTCGCTTTCAATAATACGCCTTTTTTTAGAAATTTGTACAATATCACTTTCATCGCTAGACCACACTATCTCATTAGATTCGTTTTCCATAGAATTTGACTTCCGTGAGATATTTTCGAAACATAAAATTTAGTTTTGATTATAAAACGGGGAGTTCCCATCTTATCTATTTCCATCATAGACATTGACTACTAAGAATTCGTAACTGTAACATGCATTTTGTAGTGTTGTATTTTGACAGTAAAATATTTTGACAGTAAAACAATGAAAATGTTATTGTAGATATAAGCAAATTATAGTTTAGTGTTTATAATTTCGTGTAAATGTAAAATTAATAGATTTCGTTAAAAAAAATTTTATTTTCAAAAACCGTGTAAGATCGAAAACGTGTAAAACGAATACCGTGTAAAACGGGGTATAGGTGTAGTGTGTTGGCTTATTAGATGTGAGGCCACGTTTCAAACCCCAGGTAAACAAAAAAAGAAAAATTATTTCTTCAGCGACTTCCTCTCAGCAGATTTCTGGCAAAACCTCTAAGAGTCAATAAAAAAATTGCAATGAGAAGTTTCTCAAAAATCTAACGATAGGTGTCGACTTTAAGCTGTATGTCCCGCCACTTTTGTATAAAATGAACACACACAACATAAGTGGCATAATAAACTAAGTTGTAATCCTGACTGAAGGGTTGTAATGACCAATTACGTTATGTATGTATTGTTACGTTTTTACCCTTTTAAAAATGTTTAAAATATGAGTTCGTAGATTGCAAATAAAATAAAAATAAATTTGTGTTTAGTTTTAAACCAATTTTTTATTGTTCGCACAATTCCGTGTGCCACCTTTCACGACTTGACTTAAACAACAACAATTTGCTTTAATTGTTATTATCCTTTACACTCTACCGCGTACACAACAACAATTGTTCAATAGATCTTTATAACAAAGATCTTCAAACCAAATTATTATCTTTACACGCAACGTGTCTTCACACAAGACTGACTGAATTCTTACTGAATTGCCGTTGCCTGCTCTGTCTTGCCTTTTATATCGCAGGGTAAGCAGTCTGATGAATGCACTTGAAGGAGAATGTCTTTGCCTTTGCGAAATCTCTATAAATGTAAACAAGTCGTTAAGAAGTCGCCGTAGTCTAGTAAGTAGTGTGTTGGCTTATTAGACGAAAGGCCCGAGTTAAAATCCCAGGTCAGACATCAAAACGAAAATATGAAAATATTTCTTCGGCGACTTCCTCTCAGCAGATTTCTGGCAAAAACTCTGAAAGTAAATTGCCATGAAAATCTTCTCAAAAATCTGTCGGTCGGAGTCGACTTTAACATGTACACTCATGTATAAAATTAATGCACACAACACGAGTGGTGTGAGAAGCTAGGACGTTGTACATTGAGTCAATTCGACCTCCGGGTACTGTACTTGTCACAATTGACAAGTACACGTCCTCTAACCTAACGTAACCTAAACAAATCGTTTACGTTATTGTTGTTTGTGTATTTTTTGTTTACGTTTGTCCTTGCAGAGTTGTTGTCGCCTGTTTACTTGTTTAGCCCCTTTTTTTTATACTGCACTGTTGTTGCTATATTTTTGTTTATTCGTTGATCATGTAAACAAGTCCATTGTTTTTGTGTTTGGAGCTTTTGTTTATCATTTTAATAACACCATTTCCATTTTCGTAACAGTATGTTATGAGTGCAAGATTAAAAGGAATTTGTTAAGATCTATGATTTATAGAGGTCTGATCCAATAAAAAATTTTTAAAGAGAGGTTCTTCGCTTTTTTTATACAGAATTAGCTGTACCCTGCGCGCGTTGCTGCACCACCAACTGAAATAAATTTGAAGGAAAGACATTACACAAATATCCAATTAATTTTGAGTCATTTTATTGATTTTGTTTCCCGTTGTCCAGATGATTCAGACGAACGGGCCTGAGTAGTGCGCATTCGATCATTTTCTAATCTCACTTCTCGTTGTTCAAGTGATTTATTCGAACGGGTACTCGAAGATTTTCCAGTCTCAATGCTCGTTGCTCGTCTGATTCTGAGGCTCGTAATGCTCTTTTCTTCAGTGCTTGAGGTGTAGGTCGACCAATTACTTGTTATTCATTTTGAATAATTTTCAATGGCGCCTTCTATCGGAAATTAATCGCACCAACTTAGAAACCTCCGTCGACTCATGCGCAACAACTTTTCTAAGGATCATATCATGATTAAATACACAGTTTACGATTTAATTCATTTTTAGTAATTTTGAGTGGCGCCACCTGTCGAATATTGGTCATACCAACTTATAAACCTTCGTCGACTCATGCGCAACAACTTTGCTAAAGATCATAACATGGTCAAATGCATAGTTTACGATTTAATTCATTTTTAGTCATTTTCAGTGGCGCCACCTGTCGCAAATTGGTCATACCAACTTAGAAACCTTCCCCGGCTGATGAGCAACAACTTTGCTAAAGATCATAACATGATCAAATAATGACGAAACACAGCATAGTGCAGTAGTTCTTGAGTTACGATGCAAAAACACAAAAAAACTAAATATTGCGCCATCTGTTCAAACTACACAGAAACACTCCTCACGCCCCATAGAACATGTATATTAAGTTTGGTCAAAATCGGTTCGTGCGTTCTGGAGTTATAGCGTCAGGAAGGAAAACCCGACTTATTTTTATATAGTAGATTAGTGTGCTGATTTCCAATTTTACCAATAAAAACATCAAATCCGTACCACCCTACTATGCAAAGCTTTTCCCTAGGACACCCCTTTATGATGCTACTTCCCTTGAACAAAGCAGGAGTAAACAACAAAAAGAGAAAAAAAATTGTGAATTATTTCAATATAAAACACATTATCTCTGGTCTCATTATCGTTTGCGAATGTTAAATGGAATACCACAAACAACCACCAACAATCCCGTCAATATCATCATCATCTCTGTCACCATCATTGCTGTACTTGTAGAAATTCTCATCACCAGAGAGAGTGATGCTTAATAAAACTGCAATGCAAAGTGTTGTATGCAGTCAGGCAGCAAATTATTTTCCTCTCCTCTCCTGTATTTTAAGAGCACTTGTGCCTGTTTAGTTACGTTGTGCTAACAAACTTGGCAATGATTAACAGCGAAAAAGTATCACAGATTATAGGAAAAATGTTTAGAGTTTAGCTAAGCAGACGTTCTCAATTATAAATGTTTCGAATGCGTAAAGCTTTACTAAAGATTTGTTATGCCCGATGTATTTATACGATTGAATTGAATTAGTGATGCTAAGTTTTTTAGCTGCAAACGTGGGAATTAAAGAATTTTTTTTAAAACGAAATTGATTTAAATTGAATTGAATTTAAAAAGGAATTTAATTTTTATGAAGTGGAAAATTTGCCATGAATAAGTAATGGCCGGGCTTAGGGAAAAATGTAACGATTCTCAGGGTAAAAAAAAAACGAATTAATTTGGGAAGTGAAATGAGTTGACAATCTTGAGAAACTTTTTTTTTTTTTACGCAATTAAATTTCAATTCAGCATCCTTTTCCTTTTTTTTTTCTTTCGCTTCCTTAGAGTAGAACTGCTTTATTTGCCAATTTAACAAGTTGACATATCACTGTCAAATCAGTGCTATGATATGTTTCATATTTTTTTTGTTTTTGTTTTAATTTTTATGCGTTTATAGTGGCCCTCAAAGGTATTATTGAAAATCACATCTTTCCACACAACTTCCCAAAAAAAAAAAAAAAAAATCCCCGAAATTTTATACATTTTCGAACACAAACAACCAACAACAGCAGCAGAGATGTCATTGTCATCATGTCACAATGACAGCTAATCTAATAACAATTACATTGTTTGGCTGACTGGCTGGTGGTGGTGTAACAGTTACACTTAATCTGTCTCTGGCCCTCTCTCCATTTAGCCACAGCCATCACTGTATGTTATGGAGAGGAGAGCAGAAGAACAAACAATAGCGGCTAATGGAGAAAAACCTTAATTGGAGTTAAGCATAACGATTATTGTTGTACGGGAAAAAATGGAAAACGAAAAGCATAGAAAACCTATACACGACCACCATAAACATCACATCACCGCACAGCACGGCACAGCTCGGCACGGCAACACCAGCAAAACAGAACAAAAACTGTCAAAAATGACATGACAGTTGTTTTATTTCAAAAAAAAAAAAAAAATTCAAAATCCATTCAACTTGAAACCAGCAAAACAATATGAAAAAGACAGTTTGATTGTGTTTAACATTCTAACGAAAGCAAAAGAGAATTTAAAAGACAAAGTCAGACCAAAAAATTTCTCTCTTTACTAGCCACCGCTATGGTGACACTTGACATGCATATGATAATTCTGACACGTCATCGCTCAGTTTTACTGGTTTCGTTACGATTTTCAAAAGATTTCTTTTGGTTAAACCCATTGCAATGCTACACATGTTGTAAACGTTTCATGGTAATTGGCTAGTAAATGTCGTCGTCTACTGTCATACTGAAAAGCTTTTCCTTTGATTTGCCATCAAAAAAAATATCCGCCTGTTTGTCTGTCTATCTCCACAACTATTTAACTTTGATGTCGTTTGCTCGTGTATTTCTAAAGGTTGGCCGTTTGAGAAATCATTTTCTTTTGTTTTCTCTACGTTAACTTATTGCCGCCTTTAATCTGAGTGCTGCAAGCAATTGATTTCTTGTCCATACTTTCTGCCGCATAAAATTGCATTTTTACGTTCGATGTCATGGTAAAGTAAAATGATAAGTTTTGTCACTTGTTTTATCGATTATTGGCAATGGAAAAGGAAAAAAAGTCCAATTGCTTTAGGTTAGAGGACGTGTACTTGTCCGTTAAGACAAGTACAATACCCGGAGGTCGAAATTGACCCAATTGCTTTAAAGAAAATCTATTTCTGCCAGGAAAATAGTTCACAATTTTTTCTTGGGAATAAAGCCGTCAATGTTTTACCATTAAGCACCATATATGGTGATCACCTGGACTACATCAGCCTGTTAACACCGCTTTCAGAGTTAGGTTAGGTTGCAAAAGCAAAAACAAAGCGAATTTATGTTGCCCTACAGGACTCATAGCACGTATTCCGACAAGAATCTTCTTCTCTATAGGTTCCCAAGCTCTAAGCAGAGAATTGGTTTTGTGGTGTTTTCCCCCTTCTCATCCTTAAGGAGATGTCAGCGGAAAAGGTTAATTATTTGTATCCTTGTAAGCAGAGTTAGAATAAGTACTGGCGAAGAAATCAGCAAACATATCACATATGACATCAACACTTTCGGATTCTTTATCACTTCTTTTTTCGCTGTTTATAAACGATCTTCCCAACATAATTAATTTTGCCAATATCTTGATGTATGCTGACGATGTAAAAATTTTTCTCTCCTCTAATAATTTCATCGAGCATATGTACACATATGGCCAAAAAAATAGGTGTGAACTACATAACAAACTATATCCGTATATATTTTCGGTTTTATTTATACGTCATAGTTTAGTTAATTATTTTTATTAAATTAATTTATTTTACTTTCTTAAAAGTTAAAAGGAAGGGAAAATAACAGTAAATTACGTTTAAAATAAAGAGAATTCAAAAAAAGATCAGCTTTTGATGTGGACAAAAAAATAGGTGTATACAAAACAACTTAAAATTTCATGAAAAATTTGTACTTAAAAATTGTTTTTCACAAACAAAAACTAAATGATATCATTAATAGCCCGTATAACTACCTACCTACCTAAGGACAGCTTCAATTCTTCGAGGCATAGACGAAATTAAATTACGGCAAGTCTCTACCCCAATATTGTACCAAACATGTTGCACGTTTTCCCATAATTGGTCTTTATTACAACAAGGAAGCTTGGAAACTCTTCTTTTAAATTCTCCCCAAAGGTTTTCTATTGGGTTTAAGTCTGGGGACTGACTAGGCCATTCAATAACGTCTATCTTCTTTTGACGAAACCATGCACTTACTAACTTTGATGAGTGTTTTGGATCGTTATCCTGTTGAAACTTCCACATCAGAGGCATATTTTCCTCGGCAAAGGGTAGCATGACATTCTCTAACAAATTTTTGTACACAAATCTGTCCATTGTTTGCTCTATTCGGTGAATTGGACCTACTCCATACCAGGAAAAGCAACCCCATACCATGATATTTCCTCCTCCATGTTTGATGGTCTTTTTTGTGTACCTACTGTCGAATTCTTTGCCTTTTGGTCGACGAACATTTCTTTCTGCGTCGTTTCCAAATAAATTGATTTTGGTTTCGTCGCTCCAAAGGATATTTCTCCACTTTTTTTCTCCCTCTGCTCCATACCAATCTTTGTGTGCCAAAGCAAAATTTTTCCTCTTCTGTAAATTGTTAGATCTAATCAGAGGGACTTTGCGAGCTATCCTACCTTGTAGGCCTGCCTTCTGTAATCGTCTTCGCACAGTTCGTGATGACACTGTATTTCCAATTTCTCCAGCAATCGCCTTAGATGACTTAAAAGGGTCCCGTTTGGATAGTATGACTATGCGTTTGTCTGTAGTTAATGAAGTTTTTCTATGTCTACCTCGTGTTTCAACGTTATTTTTTTCTTTTAAAGCGTTGGTTACAAAATTCTCAGACCGATTTAAAGCATCTGCAATGAATTTGTAGGTTTTACCTTGCTCGCGAAGTTTAAGAACGAGGAGTCTTTCTTCATTACTGCAATGGCGCCCACGACCCATCCTAAAATTTAATTATGTCTGATATAATGTTTAATTTATTTTTAATTAATATTATTTCACTTACTTTCTTCCTCTTTTTTTAATTTTTTTACAATAAATCAAATTTTAGCTAAATTAAAAATCACACACCTATTATTTTGTCCAAGTAAAATTCGCACTTAATAGAAAAATGCCACACTATTTATTTGAGGCAAGCTTATTTTTAGGGGAATTCCCCTTTTTTTCTTTCTGCAACAATAATACCAGACTATTGATTTTGTAATTTTAGCATGGTTGTAATTTTTTGCATTTTTTAATAAGTTGAAAGAAAAAAAATTTTTTACACCTATTTTTTTGGCCATATGTGTATCTTTAAAATGATCTCAATAATTTCTTTTTGTGGTTCCGAGTACAACATGATGGAGCTGAATATTAAAAAATGTAAATGTATGCGATTCTCAAGAAATAATTTTATCACGGTTAATTACTTGCTTGGAGGTCATCAATTGGAGAATGTTGACTCTTTTATTGATCTTGGGATCCTATTAGACACAAAATTAAACTTTAATGATCATATCACTTTGACTGTAAATAAGGCAAGAAGTACTCTTGGCTTCATAAAAGGTTGGGCAAAAGAATTTTTTTGCGTGGCCTTGGATGGAATTATTTAGATTTGCCTCCATATACTCGTACTAGCAGACTGGCATTAATAAAACTGCCTACCCTTAAGAGCCGTCGAACGAAGTTAAATATATCCTTTATGTTTAACCTGATCAATGGTAATATTTGCTGTGAATTTCTGTTAAGATCGGTTAAATTCAATATGTATTCCTTGTCGTAACTTCCGCTGTTATAATCTTATTTACATATATTCAATTCTGCAGAACTAATTATTCTGTTGCTGATCCTTTAACTAGAATTTGCCGTCAATTTAATTATTTGTCAGACTTTATTGATTTTTCTTTAAATTCTTGCGTTATAAATATTATTGTTTTTTTCAATTCTTAACTTTTCCTATTTTTATTGTAATACATAATTACGTTACTTTTGAAGAAATTGTTTGTAATTGTATTTAATTTTATTCGCAACTATTTTTGTTATTAGTCAGTAGGGAATTTGTCCATTGACTTAAATAAATAAATAAAAGGCTCCTGCAGATGTCGTTATAAAATATTCCCCGGCATGAGGCGTGTGCACCCAAAGGCCGATTATAATTTCTTTGAGGTTCTTCGAGAGGAAACTAGTTCAGGCTTAAAGCGAATGTCGAATACATAATGGTTCTAATATGCACAACGAGCGTGCTTTCTTGGAGTTTAAGCATACTTTCCATACGACCCATCCTCTTTCAAGCTTCGGCCAGATGTTCTGCGTTGTTTTGCCCATAATCGAAACCGTATATCTGGCGTTAAAGGAATTCATAACTGAATTGTTTATTATGTCCCGCAGGTCTTTAAAGAGATTTCCAAAGCAAAGTATTCATTGAAGACTTGGTTCTATCGCATCTGGTCAGTTCATCTGCTCTGGAGTTACTTGGAATATCCTTATACCCTAGAATCCATATAATATGAACGTCATATCAATCCGATATCACGTTGAGATGTTCGCGACAGATTTATGCCTTATAGGAGTTCATTTGCTGGGAACCCTATGCCAGTGAAAGTATGGTAAAAAATTTACCATCTTTTATAATTCTCGCCACAGCCTGAATTGCCTACGCTTCCGCCTGGAAGAAGCTATAATGAACCAGAAGCCTTATGGACTTAGCTATATCCGCCGATTCCGAAAAAATAATATTACCTTCAGCTACATTTATTTTGAAGTCTTCAGTGAAAATCTGTACAGAATCGTTTACAATGTGCATTGTACCACTTTTGTCCAAATCTCTCTATGCGGAATGCATGTACCGAACTTTCCAGAGAAGTCATATTTTGGTAGCACATAATCAATACTTTTCGCAGTCCCATATACGTTCCTGATTTCCGCGTGGCTAATATTTGATTCAAGCTATCTACTTGTCACCCAAAGAGTCCTGCATACATAATTGCTCATTACAACTCTTCAGTCAGGATTACGACCTAGTTTCTCACACCATTTATGTTGTGTGTGTTTATTTTTGATACATGAGTGCTGGGACCTACAGTTTAAAGTCGACTCCGAAGGACAGATTTTTGAGAAACTTTTCATAGCAATTTTATTTTATTTACTCTCAGAATTTTTCCCAGAAATCTGCTGAGAAGAAATCACCGAAGAAATATTTTTCCAAATTTCGTTTTGTTGGAGATGTTTGACCTAGGGTTTGAGACGTGCCCTCATGTCTAATAAGCCAACGCACTACCTACTAGACTACGACGACTACTACCCAGAGATTCCCAATTCATTTAGGAACTTCGCGTGGGCAATATTCGATTCAAACCACTGTCAAATCGCTTATAGCCGCCATACCAGTTCTGTACTCGTAAAGGTCAAGCGGGAGCCGTTAGAGTGGCAATTGAAAATGAATATACTGTGGATGATATTAATTTTAATTTCTGCCCGTTGCTTTTATAATAAGGATGATGGTATTGATGAGCTTGTGTCATCTGTCAAGTTGTTTAGGCGCATGTAATACGTGAAGCATATCCGATATTTGCTAGCATGCGGCAACAACTTAAAGCGTACTTTTGGCATAGACTTGCTGGTGCATAGTTTCCATTTATTTTTAGCACGCACTGTATCATTACAAGTATTAACTTTTTACAACATTCGTGAATTAAAACAATTAAGAATTGGTTTCTCTTGTTCTTTTTTTTTATTACTTTTCGACTAATTCTTCATTAATTTCATGATTTAAGGCACTCACAAGTAACTGGTGAATGAATGTTTAATTCATAAGAGACTAGAATTGAATGGAAAGAAGGAATAGAATGGAATGGAAGAGGCATTTAGTGTGGCATCATAAAAATCATATTATAAACGGTAGAGATTGCATTTCAATTTAATTTAATTAAAACGAAACGTAACGAAAGTAGAGAGGCAAGAGGCAAGAGGCAAGAGACAAGACAATCATGGCAATAGCCATGATGATGATGATGATGATGATGCCTATTTACGGTGTGTACACTTAATTGCTGGCTTTTTCCAAAATTCTTTTTTCTTTTGTTGCTTTTTTTTTTTTTTTTGTTTTGGCCAAACGCTTTTAAATCCCAGCAAACGTTCGAGTAAATCCAGTGGAGAAAAAAAGTAAAGAAACGAAAGTCATAAAGTGGTATTAAATTGAAAAAGTAGGCACAAACGCCGCCTAACCAATTTACCAATTTGTAGAATTTTTTTTGGTTTAAATCGTATTTGACACAGAGAAGGGGGAAAGGGAGAGAAAGAGAAAGAGAGGAAGGGAGATTTTATACAAAAGAATGGAATTTTTCTGTTAACTAATGGTTACATTATAAGGACACGTGTCTTTAGCACATTAAACAAGATGATAGCGAAATAAAAACCTGTAAGTTTTAATGCCTTGTAACAGAGTGTGTCATTGTCTATGCCACCATTTACTAGCTAAAGTCCTTAGAGAAGAGCCATCAAGGCAACAAGGACACGTGCTGTTATCATACGCTAGACAATGCCTTAGCAAATGTCAAAATTATTAACGACTAGGACTTGCTGCTGCTTGTGAAACGTAATCAATGATCCTGGTTTAAAAAAAATTGTTTTTTTCTCTCGTATTGTATTGTTTTACACATATATTAACAATTAATTAAATTTAACGTTTTTCTAGAGAAAAAAAAAACTGCTCCATTTCAATAAGTCCACCTGTCTTTACAAAAGGACCCCTGGTGGCATGCACTAAAAAACTAAATTCTAAAGAAAACCACCAGTAGTTGTCTAGTGTTTAAGCATAAATAATAAATATTTGTTTAAAATTTTTCCTTGTTTATTTAAACAAAAAATTAATTTAAGAAAGAAGACAAATTGATTAATGATCCTTAGAAATTAAAAAAAAAAATGTAGGTTCACTGATCCACTACTACAATAGGTGACGTTTGGCCTCTCTAATCAAGCAACCAAATGGCAATTGTATAGCAGCAGTAGCACCTGTTTCTCTCGTTTATTTGTTCAGTTCCTTAAGTAAAGATAGCAAAACAGCTCTCGAATAGATCAAACGTTATGAAGATTAATTAAAATCCTATAGACCAGTAAAGTATACGAATGAAACGATCAAATTTCAAACAAGAATACAAAAAATTTTCACAAAAATTTTCTCTTGAAATACAAAACATTTTTCTTTTGGAAGCTTCTTTTACACTGGCTCTATATGGGTGGCCCATATGAATATAAATTCCCGAGAATTGTTTTTCTGTATGAATATTAAACAATATTATGATAAATGACATTAAACACCCTAAAATCTTATGCAAAAATAAAAAAAAAAAAATTGAAAATTTTCGAAAACTAAAGAGAAGACATGAAAACCACAGACAGACAGACAAACCAAAAAAGAAAGATAAGAAAAAAACATTTAATGAGAGCGTTGAAATTTATGATATTTAAACATTGTGTCTCTGCTGATAGTTTATAGTTTTGACACATTTTGTATGTTTGTTTGTTCTCTTCATTCCAAGTAATAAAGATCTCCCCAGCCAGCATATTAGCTCCAGCAGCAGCAGCACCAAGAACAACAATAAAAAAAAAAAAAAAAAACGTCACAGACATGTGTCATAAACATTAAATTGTCAAATTTTCGGCGACAACTAATAAATTATGTTCTGTTTTTCAATTCCGTTTATTTCCATATTAAAACGGCGCCAAAATCCCCCAAAAACAAAAAAACAAAAACCACTTATTAACGAAGTGAAACAATTCTTTTGAACTATAATTAATATATGTTACACACACTCCCCCCCTCCTTCTTATAGTTGGAACACCCTGAAATTATTCGAATACTGGCACTCTGTGTGGGCCTTAATAACGCATTCATCGAAATATTTTCAATAATAAATCGAAATATTTTCAATGTTCCGGAAATGTTTTCAATTCCGTTTAGTTTAGTTGGCTGTCCTAATAAGGTGTAAAAGATATTCATTTTATATGCCTTTGCAGCAGAGAGAGATTTGACAAAAAGTCTTGTAAGAACTTAAAAATTTTAAGGAATTTTAATAAAAACGCTTTGCTGACTACCGTTTAATAAGTAAGAAGTGCAAGCATTTCAACTTTTGATAACTTACATACATACATACATACATACATACATACATACATAATTGGTCATTGCGTCCCTTCAGTCAGGTTTACGACCTAGCTTCTCACACCACTTATGATGTGTGCATTAAAGTGAGTTTGAACTTGTCATATAGTGGCATTACACTTCCTCAAACCCACCCACCTACTTTGTCAAAATGAAATTTAAAAGTGCAAAAGGGGTCTAAATGTTTTGAGATCGAGACTTCGGTTAATCATTATGGCTTCCAAGAATCAAAATAAATACATACATACATACATAATTGGTCATTACATCCTTTCAGTCAGGATTATTGACCTAGTTTCTCACACCACTTATGTTGTGTGTGTTAATTTTATACTTAAGTGGCGGGACTAACAGTTTAAAGTCGACTGCAAATGACAGATTTTTGAGAAACTTTTCATATCATTTTTATTTATTTATTTTTTTATTTATTTATTTATTTATTTAATTAAGTCAATGGACAAATTCCTTACTGACTAATAACAAAAATAGGTACGAATAAAATTAAATACAATTACAAACAATTTCTTCAAAAGTAACGTAATTATGTATTACAATAAAAATAGGAAAAGTTAAGAATTGAGAAAAACAATAATATTCCGTTTTATCACGCAAGAATTTAAAGAAAAAAATTTTTTTTTTTTTTTATTTATTTATTAGTAGTATTTTAAATACTTTTTCATTACATTTCATTGAATTACATTCTATCATCTTTTCCTATCAAGCTCAAATTTCATTAACATTTTTAATAAAATCAACTACCATTTTTCTAAAAATATTATTGTTCGTTTCATTTTTTACATAATTTGGCAGCATATTATAATTTCCAAGTCCTTTGTAAAATAAAGATCGTTGCGTATTCACAGTATTTGACTGCTTCAATCTAAAGTTATAATTGTTTCGTAGATTGTACGGTTGAACATCTCCAACATATCTTAGTTGTTCTCTTAAGTAGTCTGGCGCATCTCCAATCTTCATTTTTCTTATAAAAATTAATGTGTTATATTCCATTCTTTGGCTTATATTCATCCATCTTAATGTATCTAACATGTATTTGATTGATGCAAAACGATTGAATTTTAGTATAGACCGCATTGCTTTATTTTGTAGTTTTTGTAATCTGTTTATTTGACTATCCGTGCAACATGTATACATTATAGTTGATCCGTATTCGAAATGTGGTTTTATCGTAGTATTATAAATGTTTATTGCAGTAATAATAGACATTTTGTTTCTTATACGTTTTAAAAAACCTATCTTTTTTCCAATTTTTTTGCACATATATTCTAAATGTTCTTTGAATTTTAAATCTTTGTCTATTATAAACCCCAGATATTTTATTTTATCTACTTTTTCAATTATTACATTATTAATTTTGAATTCTTTTTCACTGTTCATATTTAATTCCATTAGCTTGGTTTT
Source organism: Sarcophaga caerulescens (assembly GCA_927399465.1). Taxonomy (NCBI): domain Eukaryota; kingdom Metazoa; phylum Arthropoda; class Insecta; order Diptera; family Sarcophagidae; genus Sarcophaga; species Sarcophaga caerulescens. Next base: position 11,347,205 of record OV656866.1, on the reverse strand, counting down.
ATTTTCATTTAATTTAAGTTTGTTTATTTTTAGCCATTTATTTATTTTATGCATATCTACTGTTAGTTTTTCATAGCACATATCCTCTGTTTGGGCCTCCGCGAAAATCAGAGTATCGTCCGCATAAAGCACAATTTCACTATTTTCAATGACATTTTCAATATCATTTATATATATGATAAATAACAGAGCACCCAAAATTGACCCTTGAGGTACACCAAACTCAGTTTCTTTTTCTTCCGATCTAACACCATTAACCCTTGTTATTTGTCTTCTATTAGTTAAATAAGATTGAAACCATTTTATTACATTATCTTTTATTCCATATTTTTTAAGTTTTTCTATCATAATATCTCGGTCAATAGTTTCGAAGGCCCTTTTGAAATCAAGAAAAATTGCCACAATTTTATTCAATTTTATTTATTTTATCTTGCTTCACATACTTCCATCTATTTATAACATAATTCACAGCAGTCACACATGAGTGTTTTTTTCTAAAACCTGACTGAAATCTTGACAGTATTTTATATTTTTCTATATATTCTTCTAGTTGATTTTTAACAATTTTTTCCATAATTTTTTCACAACAAAGTCTGACAAATAATTAAATTGACGGCAAATTCTAGTTAATGGATCAGCAACAGCATAATTAGTTCTGCAGAATTGAATATAAATAAGATTATAACAGCGGAAATTACGACAAGGAATATTGAATTTAACCGATCTTAACAGAAATTCACAGCAAATATTACCATTGATCAGGTTAAACATAAAGGATATATTTAACATCGTTCGACGGCTCTTAAGGGTGGGCAGTTTTATTAATGCCAGTCTGCTAGTATATCGAGGCATATCCGAATAATTCCATCCAAGGCCACGCAAACAGAAGAGAAGAAATTGTTTTTGCACAGATTCGATGTGTTCACTGTAAACATCATAGTGAGGATCCCATACAATGGATCCATACTCCAAAATTGGTCTGACAAGTGATACATATAGCTGTTTCGTAATATAAGGATCAGAAAATTCTTTTGCCCAACGTTTTATGAAGCCAAGAGTGCTTCTTGCCTTATTTACAGTCAAAGTGATATGATCATTAAAGTTTAATTTTGTGTCTAATACATAGGATCCCAAGATCAATAAAAGAGTCAACATTCTGCAATTGATGACCTCCAAGCAAGTACATAATTAACCGTGATAAAATTATTTCTTGAGAATCGCATACATTTACATTTTTTAATATTCAGCTCCATCATGTTGTACTCGCACCACAAAAAGAAATTATTATGATCATTTTGAAGATACATATGCTCGATGAAATTATTAAAGGAGAGAAAAACTTTTACATCGTCCGCATACATCAAGATATTGGCAAAATTAATCTCGTATGTTGGGAAGATCGTTTATAAACAGCGAAAAAAGAAGTGGACCAAGATGGCTGCCCTGAGGAACACCAGATAGCACATAAATATACTTAGATAAGCTATTGTTCACGCATACGGTCTGCTTTCTACCAGTCAAATATGACTCTAGCCATCTTAAGCTCCTATGATTTACACCCATTAAATCCAATTTAGTTAACAGTAGTTTGTGATTCACTTTATCCAACGCTTTGCTAAAATCCGTAAAAATTACATCAGTTTGCTGATGTTGAGAAAAGGCCGCATTTACCATGGATGTTAACTGAAGCACATTAGTCGTTGTTGAGCAGCCCTTTCGGAAACCATGTTGATGAGGTGATAATAACGATGAAGAATGATTCTGCACATCGATTTAAAATACAACTTGGAACCCCATCAGGACCAGAGTTTTTGACAGAAATCTGCCGAGAGGATGTCGCCGAAGAAATATTTTTTCATATTTTCGTTTTAATGTCTAACCTGGAGTTTGAACCGTGGCATTACGTCTAATAAGCCAACACACTACCTACTAGACTACGACGACTTAACTTGATTTAATGCAAGCGCATATGAAACTGATCGTTACAAAAGGCTTCTCCCAGTCTAAGGTGACAATCCTTTTTATTCAAATACATACCTGCATTCGATTTAATCGTAAAAGTGAACCTTCATGTAAAGCTATTAGAAATTTGCAGCAAGATTAACTCTTTTTTTATTTTTAGCAAATAAATCTCACTTACATTACTAACATCATTCTACAAATGAAGCCATCAGTCCACTACAATATTTAAAAAAAAATTCAGTTGAGTTGCGATTCAATTAAATACGACCACCTCGTTCAGATAATTACAAATCAAATTAACATTTGAGACTCCTAGCCTTTCTACCGATATCATACCTCCTTGGCATGAAGCAAGGGATACAATCCTCGATTGTTCTAACCACACTGTAATATCATACGCTAAACTGGAATATCATACCTTTTTCCAATTTTTTATCATTTTCTTCTGCTTCCAATATGTCTACGGAGTAATTTCTCACCTGGACATAGTCCTAGGACTTTACACACCGTGACCTCTTACTTATCGGAATGTTTATCTTGATTTATTGTCAAAAACACTTTGCACCACAATTGCCGAGATGCTTTAAACCCTGATATGAAGTTTATAGATTATACGACTCTGCAGCTATAGCTGTAGCACTGACCTTAGCTATTGTATAAGCCTAATGGACTCTAGGCTCAGTTATATAGTTGTACCTCTTACATACATACGAGTATATACATAATTGACCATTACAACCCAATAGTTAGCATTGCGACCTATGTTCTCACATCACTTATGTTGTTAATTTGTAACCATGAGTGGTAGGACCTTCAGTTTAAAGTCGTCTCCGTGCGAAAGATTTTTTGAGAAACTTTTCATGGCAATTTTATTTTATTCTCAGAGTTTTTGCCAGAAATCTGCTGAGAGGTAGTTGCCGAAGAAATATTTTTTTTCATATTTTCGTTTTAATACTCTTCATACACTTACCAATGAATTTCAATTTTGAAGTAGAAAAGAAAAAAACCAAAACACTTCCATTACACTTAACCTTTAAGGAAACTTCATTTCCCCCTGATTCACCTCTCTCTCTCTCTCTCTCTCTCCCTTTCTCTAACACAATTATTGTGTAATTTTAATTACAAACAAATTTTCTAATTGTTTTTCAATTACAATCCATGAAACCAGAACTTCCGCGTCTAATTTTGTTTAAGTGGTTGGTTGGTTGGTTGGATTGTAATTCTCTTCTAACACCATACCACACCACACCACAACCGTTTTTCCGAAAGCGATAAAGATCATGTACAAACAATAAAAAGCAACAACAAAAGCAAAAAGTAGTAAATAAAAGTATCCAGATACAATTATGTATAAGAACAGCAACAGCAACAACAACAACAATGGCCACAACATTAAGGTTAAAATACAAGAAGTAATAATTTGGTTTTAATATGGTTGTAATCGTTAATAGCAATCGTTTGATGTGGCTGGCTGGCTGGCTGACAATAATCGTTTAAGAAAATACTTTGTTTTGTTGGCAAAATGTCTTAATTAGACGACGAAATGTTGTGTTGTGTGCTGTGTTGGTGCTGGCCAGGCTACTAAAATTTTAACAAAACACCTGAAAATTACAGTTTCTGTGTGTGGATATTGGTTTCAAGGTGATGGTGATATCCTGCTGCTGGTGATAAAACATCGATAAAAAAAATAAAGAATATCCTCTGCACCAGAAGGGAGAGGAAGGAGAGTCACAAACAAGTTAAATATTTTCTTTGTTTGTTTGTTTGTATACCCCCGTCCGTAATGCATTACTATGATGATTATTTTTGTTTTTAATAATTGGAAGAAGGAGGAGGAGAGCAGTTTTCATAATAAAAATGAAACCATTCATCATGTATTGGGAATGGTTTTAGGGGGAGATCTTAATCGAAAATATTCTTCATTCCTCGCTTTTTGTATACCTTTAGAGTGTTGTTTTATTCATTCCTTTAGATGAATGGCTAATAATACCATGCGTACTATACATATGTATATGTGTCAAAGGTAAAACTATACACTAGAGCCCCGACTTGCGTCGATCCGATATGCGTCGTTTCGATTTGCGTTGCTTTTTAAAAATTGACAAAACTCAGCTTGCGTTGTTGCAATTTCAACTTGCGTCGATTAAATTTAGCCGAATTTGAAGGAATGGAAGAGGATGACATTAATAAACTTTTACTGTCTCACGATGAGGAGCTTGATAATAAAAATTTATTATCCATTAATATTCAGCATGCTTTAGAAGATAATGTTATGATAAATGATAATACATTAGAGGAAAAAATAAATTACAATCTCCAATATTTCGAAAGCTATGCAATTAATTTCCCATGCATTGGATATATTTTCTGCAAACGATCCTGACAAAAATCGTAGCGAGGGCGTAGCAGAATCTGCTGACCAAGCCATTAGTTGTTACAAGGGAACATATCAGGAAAAAAATCTCTAGAAATTTAACAAAACTTTTTGTTAACAAACCTGTAAGACCACGTAATCAAATGGAGTGTTGTTGATTTGAATTTATTATCTGAAGAAGGCACCAAATAAACAAAACAAAGCACAATTTCTTCTTTAAAATTTATTTTTTTATAAATGAATTTTATTGATTTTTGTTAAGTTTTTTTGTTAATTTATATTTTTGCTATTTCGTTTATAATAATTAGAGAAAACTTTACTGAACTTAATAAAATAATGAAAAATGTTTTCATAATTCTGTTTTGAAGTCGCCGTAGTCTAGTAGGTAGTGTGTTGTTGGCTTATTAGACTGAAGGCCCGAGTTCGAATCCCAGGTCAGACATCAAAACGAAAATATTTCTTCGGCGAATTCCTCTCAGCAGATTTCTGGCAAAAACTCTGAGAGTAAATAAAATTGCCATGAAAAGCTTCTCAAAAAAACTGTCGTTCGGAATCGACTTTAAACTGTAGGTCCCGCCACTCATGTATAAAATTAACGCACACAACATAAGTGGTGTGAGAAGATATGTCGTAATCCTGACTGAAGGGTTGTAATGACCAATTAGGTAGGTAATTCTGTTTTATCCGAAATATTAAGTTTTTTGCTTCATTTTGACGAATTTCAATGAATTTGTATAGAAAAATTTGATTCGATTTGCGTCGTTTCGATTTGAGTCGCAATTCTCCGGTCCCCATTAACGACGCAAGTCGCGGCTCTAGTGTAGTTTGTATTACTTTTTGTGGGTAATTCGTTATTAAATTTTATTGCTTCGTAATATATTTATAATTACCTGTGGTTTCAACTTTGTTTGCTCGTTTTGTTTTTTTTTTTTTTTTTGTTTCTTTATAATGACTTGTAATTTGGTAATGACTTGTTTGTTGTAGAAGTTATTCAGTATTTAAAAGCTTAGTATTATTGTACTGCAAACTTAAACTAGAATTAGGTTACTGATTGATTAATTTACTTTGGATAAGCTGCTTGCAAAGATCTGATGTTATTGCATATGATCCCTACATTGGTCTCCACTGTAATGTAATCTTCATGACAAACTATGCAACTTTAATCACTATAAACTATGTTGCTATTGTGGCCTTTCAGATTTCTTCTTGTTATTCTAATCCTCCAGATTCTTATCGTGCAATAATATTACTTCCATTGTCATATCGAACTTTACGATAAGGCCGATCATGGATTTTGTTTCCGTTCACCGTTCTAAACCTAGCATTTGAATACAGCGTGATCCTCACATTCGCATTTATCGGACATATCTTGATAAGCATAGAACGATAACTCCTTTGCGTCCGGTACTAGCTTATGTTGATTTTTATCGTTCTCCAAGGCTGGACCATAGCACAATTTTCCATTTTTGTAAAGCGCTTTTAAAGCATGGAGCATAGGTCACGTTAAGAAGGCAGGTATGAAGATGGGATAGACACGCTTAGTCGCCGTATTCTAGTATGTAGTATGTTCTCTTGTTAGACATGAGGCCACGATTCAAAGCCCAGGTTAGACATCTCCGACAAAAATATATAAGATAATGTGTGTGAAGATAAATTCGAATTTAAAAACCAAAGACACAAACCCACAATTTTAGCAGCGCCGCTTCTTCTCTCTAACAGGGTAAACTTTGCTATTAACAGAGCACTGTTAACTGTTTAACAGTGGCAATAGTAGATTAGACTTCTATTTTGCAATAATTGAAGACTATTGCCATAAAATATAATTCTCATTATGATCATTATTATTTGTGAACAAAAGTGTTGAAATGTAAAGGATGGCTGGTGGGTGTGGCTGGAGGACGGAAATTTTCTCAACTCTCAAAATTATTCTAGCTTTCCCACTACCACGGTTCGAAAGAGGACACTCTGGACTACCATTTGCATATAGTCAGTATGGTTTACTATTTCTTAAATGTTCCAAAATGGCCACTGATCTTCTAGAGAATTTTTATATATTTTTGGCCAAAAATCGAAAATCAAAATTGAAAATTTCAACTTTCAAAATGGTTCTAGCTATCTCACTACCACGGTTCGAAAGAGGACACTCTGGACTACCATTTACATAGTCAATATGGTATACTATTTCTTAAAGGTTCCAAAATGGCCCCTGATCTTCTAGAGAATTTTCAAAGCAAAAAATTGATATTTTCTAAGCCAATTTTCTAAATACCTTATCACTTTATATGTGACTATATTGCTGATTATATTAAGAGGTCTTGTAGCCTTCCTTTGCATATAGTATGGTACTCATAGCGCTAGAGTATTTCCCAAAATTAGCTCCTAAACAAGTGAGCTTGTTCAGATGGATACTGTTAAATAGTGCCCTGTTAAAGTCAAATTTGGTTCTGTTAAGAGGAACTTTTGCTATGTTAACGCCAAATGTGGCTCTGCTGAAATGTATGGATGGCGTCTTGGATTTTCAAATTCGAATTTATCTTCACACACATAAAAAAATATTTCTTCGGCGACTTCCTCTTAGCATATTTTTGGCAAAAACTCTGTGAGTTAATAAAATCCATGAAAAGATTGTCAAAAATCTGTCGTTCAGAGTTGACTTTAAACTGTAGGTCCCGCCAATCATGTATAAAACTTAAAACTACATAAGTGGTGTGAAAGGCTAGGTCGTAATCCTGACTAAAGGATTGTAATAACCAATTATGTATGTATGTAGACACAGTTAGGCTATAGTCAATTATGATAGCAATTTCTCGTCAATTTCTCTTAGTCCTGGATTCATTCAATGCTTCTGGTGTAGTCACTTAATTCTATCTCTTCTGAGAGGTCAGAAGGCAGCATTATTTGAAAGCGCATTTCAACCTCTTAATATTTAGTATTTGGAACCCCCAATCTACCACCACCTCTACAGCCTCTTCAGGGGGGGAAGATCAGAGGCGTTGGGGTAATGGATCGGGTTCTTATGTTTCTAGGTGTCTGTGGCCTGCTATAGACAGTGTAAGAACAGGTTGACTGCTAGGGTTGGATAATGCCAGCTTAAGATTAGTTAATGGGTTTAGGTCGCTGACAAAGATCTGGAACAGATCCCAGCCAGACTATTGCAGGGTATGTAGATGAAGAGGAGTTGGAGACTATCAAACACCTCCTCTGCCCTTAGTAGGTTGAGGCAGTGATGTCAGATGTAGGGAATTTTCCCTTTTTGTGGGGATATTTTCAAAAATTTTAAAACTTAGGGAAAAAGGGAGAAATTTTTTATTTTAAGCGATATGTAGGGAATTTTTAAAATTGTCTTTTTTTTAACACATTAATCAAAAAAAGAAAAAAATTAATAACATTCAACATTCCCAAATATTCGATGAATGCACTTTTCCAATCAAAAAAACCATTAGCTCATGTACTCCATTTTGAGTCATTAAAACTTTTTAAGCTCGGTCAAAATTTCATTAAAAAGTCTGAATTGAGGTTTGATTGCATTGTACGATCGCCACATGTTTCGTTGAAAATTGAGGAATTTTACGTTGGAAGTGAGTGCGAAGAATTATTAAAAAGTTTTCTACAGCAAAGTGCCTATCAAATAAAATCCGACTGTCTCCAATTTTACATAACTGCCTTAGAGGAAACCCAAAGAAGACTATCCACCTTTAAAAAATGATACAATTTTTAAATAAATGGAATTTTTAAGCCCAGAAGTAGCATTGGTGGCATCAATAAACATGTTTTTCAATTTAAATTAGTGTGCCAAAAATTTAATCACCCTAATTCTGGTTGTCGTCGTCGACGTCGTCTTGCGTCGACAGTTTAAAATTGGTATTCTGTTTGTCGTTATTGACAGTTATAGATGACTGTCGACACACATTTGGTATTCTGTGAGTCAATACGCCGTCGATATTGTGTTGTGTCGACTCTGATTTTGTCGACATCATTTTTGGTAACGACGACGACGACGGCGACGATGACGACAACCAGAATAAGGGTGAATATTGATATAAACAGTCTTACACAAGAGTGGTTGACAATAGAATACAATTTCTCCGAGCATGAAAAGCAGAGCTTATCTAAACTAGACGTGGAGAAATTTTGGTCTCATCTGTGCAAATCAAAAAACTTTAGTGATCTTTTGGTATTTCCAAACTTCGCAAAATTGGTAAACATATTGTGGTAAAGCCACACGCCAATGCGGATGCCGAGAGAATATTTTCTGTGGTTACAGATGTAAGAAAAAAAAAAGGAAAGAAACAAATTAAGTCACGATATTTTAAACTCAATTTGTATAATTAGATCTCATTTACAGTCTAATACAATGAACTGCGTTAGCTTTAAGTGCACAGCTAGTCATTTTAAAAGAATGATCTCTGAAGAACTCTATAATTATTTTCAAAAAATAACTTTTTTACTTTATGCTTTATTTTTGTGATATTTTTTTTATGAAATTAAAAAATATATATACATATGTATATATTTTTGTATTGTACCTGAATTAATTAATGTACAAACCATTGTTAATGTAAATAAAATTTACTTTTCTTAAAAAATAGTGTTTTCTTTATTAACATCATTAAATTTATAGCGAAGGGAAAGTAAAATTTAAAGTAGGAAAAAAAAATTTGGACATGTGGAAAAAAAAGGGATTTTTTTTTTCAGAAACATAGGGATTTTTAAAATTATCGTCTGACATCACTGGGTTGAGGCGACAATGGTGTTGGAAGCTGTATCTACTCTGGGAAACTGAACCTGAACATTTCTCTCCGTCTGCCGGACTACTGCAGCGTGTTTCAGGCGGAGGTGATGGCGATCTACCGGGCCGCTCAATGGATCCTCGTCAACGATGCTCCTTTCACTCGCGTCTCGGTCTTCTCTGACAGTCAGGCCGCGATAAAGTCTCTATCGGGTTTCGTGATTAACTCTAGGATCGTTAGGGAATGTCGTCGCTGTCTCGACCTTCTTTCGGGGCGCTTCACCAGTGTCTCTTTGGTGTGGGTCCCCGGGCACAGTGAAATTCCGGGTAACTGCAGAGCCGACGAGCTCGCCAGAGCTGGTGCGCTCCTTCCGGAGTCCTCTTCTGTTGAATTGGGTATACCACTTGCCTCGGTCAAATTGACCATTGCGCGGAAATTCTTTCCAGACGCCAACCTATCCTGGGTCAACGAGGAGTCCTGCTCCACCGCTAGGCTCACCTGGCCCTTGATGGATAAAAGGCGTACCAACCAATTACTTGGTCTTGGTCGTGACGTCATCTCGACTACGGTGGCCGTGCTTACGGGTCATTGTGTCATGGGCAGACACGCGGAAAGAATGAGGCTCCCTTTTAACGATTTCTGTCGTGGATGCAGGTCCTCTGAGGAGGAGGAGACTGTTATTCACTTTCTTTGTCAGTGCCCGTCTCTTGCTAGGTGTAGATATAGGTTATTTGGCTCCCCATTCCTTGTTAGCTTAACGGAGCTATCATCCATTGATATCAAGGATATAGTTTCGTTCATCAAACTTTCTGGCTGGTTTTCCAGTGCGGGGTAGTCGTGCTTCCGTTGTGCAGCCCTTGCGCTGACCAACTTTTGCCTTTTCCCTGATTGTGGTGGAACTTGGTCAGTACAGGGACTGCGTTCACCCGTGGCATCACAACGGGCCGCTATGCGTGCTCAAGTGAGCTTTGTGACATCAGAGCTACCACTCCGACCTAACCTAACCTAACTGGGTTGAGGTTGAAGACCCTTGGCAGGGGCTTCTTTAAGGGTTTGAATTCTGTATCGACAGCCGACATCAAGTCTCTCCATAGATTCATTATTAGTTTGAGCTGGTTGAGAAGTGCTAGGGCTTTAATAGTGTAGTCGCGCTCTCTTGTGTTGTTTGTTAGTCTGCTTCCTTATTCTCCCTTTCGTACTTCCTCTCGTTTTTTTTAGCTATCTCCCCTATTATCCTCTCTCCTTTAGGACATTGTACAATGGGTCAACTAGACCTCCGGATACTGTGCTGTTCTCAATTGGCAAGTACACGTCCTCTAACCTAAACTTAAATACTGGGTGTATTTGAAAAATAGTTTGGGTTTGTACTAAAGTACTTGTGCAGCCCTTGCGCTGACCAACTTCTTCCTTTTCCCTCATTGTGGTGGAACTTGGTCAGTACAGGGACTGCGTTCACCCGTGGCATCACAACGGGCCGCTATGCGTGCTCAAGTGTGCTTTGTGACATCAGAGCTACCACTCCGACCTAACCTAACTCAAGTACTTTAACCTCGTCACATTATTAACGCATCTTTGTAATCCTATCGTAATTACTCCTAACCTTTAAGGGATTTCTAACACATGATTTCGTTTTGATAGCCTTCTCTGATTATTCGGATCTAATGCTAGATAACATTCACTCTTGCAACCTGTACTCCATACATTTTATTCTAGAACAAGTACGTGCTACTAGTACTCCACTTCTAACATATTTGCACTCGTGAGTCATCTTGCAGCATCTTTTTATTTTTTTTTAATTTTTTTTTGTTTTTTTTTTTCGTAAAAGTATTTCAAGTCATTGGTTGGTTAATTTAGTTGAGAAATAATTATAGAGCGGCATACAACTAAGAAGGCAATGTTGTTGTTGATGCCACAATAACACAAAACGAAATCATCGTTGTAAAGCGTGTGCACGCGTTTATATTTCATTATTGACTTCCATTCTTCTTCTTGCTTTTGTGGCATGTGTGTATCAGTATATCGAGTGAGAGAGGGTAAGTGGTCCATCAATGGCTGTCCATACTGTCTGATGCTGTTTCAATCAGTTCAGAAACATTTTTTTTTTTTGTACATCTTTTGCATTCTTCACTACACTTTAGAATATTTCAAGTGCAATTTTATCTATACTTCACTGAGTATGCAAGCAACAGCAAAGAAATAAATTTTAGGAATTTTTTTCTTTCTTTCTTTAGATTTTATTTAAGCAAATACACTTGAAAAGATTTTAAAAGTGTTGCAAGTGTTTGCTACTTTACTGCAGTTGAAGTTGCAACTACTGATCAGTATTTAGCTATATCCTGCGCTTTTATTGGGGATGGTGGAGGTGGGTTATGTCGACGTTTATAGAACACAAGTCCACTATAAAACTGAGTTCGAAGAGATTGGATTTTATAATTATGCTGACATAATCCCAGGTTATCTACCTTTCGTAGATTATCCGTTTTTTTGAGGCTAAAAATTATACTTCCATCGCGGTCCAGTGCCAAATAATTTCATCTTATATCGATTATTTTTATCTGGAAGTCTACTCTACGCTATGGAAATGTGATTATCAGGCATTGCTAAAAACAAAGTGCCATAACGCATATAAGTCTGGTGCTGTCCCTGCGCTGACAAACTTCATCGATTAGCTTGGGGGAATTTGATTAGTATAGGGACTGCGCTTATCTGTGGCGTCAGAAAGAGCTTTTTTAGCCAAAGGTATCACTTCAACCTACCTCTCTACCTACTTAGCTACCTACCAACATACCTAGTCTCATAGCTCTTCAAGAGAGAATGCTTCCAGCTTCATCCATTATCCGCCAGCTGGAGACACGCTTGTTGGGAAGACCTTTTAATAATGCAATCGACATTTTATTCGGCCCATCCTATTCCTTCATATTGTTACGTTTTTACCATTTAAAAACGTTTAAAATATGTTCTCATAGATTATAAATAAAATAAAAATAAATTTGGTGTTTCTTTTTTTTTTTTTTGGCGAAACCAGCACTCAGGGGATGGCCCCTACTCATGCAGTACATTGTGCAGGTTTTTTAGGAAAATGGGAAAATATAGGAAGGTGGAAGAGAGGGAGTAATGTTTGTGGACATCTCAAGATGCGAACGGCAAGGAAACGATTTGCTGCTAGGTGACTATAAAATGGCCAGTGCTATACCTTCACCATTAGACAGTCTACAGCAATCCTCCCCAAGAAGACCGCACCCTTCAGTTCTAGCTTCTCACACTACTCATGTTGTGTGTGTTAATTTTATACATGAGTGGCGGGACCTACAGTTTAAAGTCGACTCCGAACGACAAATTTTATTGAGAAGCTTTACATGGCAATTTTATTTACTCTCAGAGTTTTTGCCAGAAATCTGCTGAGAGGAAGTCGCCGAAGAAATATTTTCGTTTTGATGTCTGACCTGGGATTCGAACTCGGGCCTTCAGTCTAATAAGCCAACACACTACCTACTAGACCACGGCGACTTAGTTTTATTAAAAGTTTTTATTATTCACACAATTCTGTGTGCCACTGTTCACAACTTTATATAAACAACAACAATTGCTTTGTTTGTTATTCCTCTGTTAACACCGTTTGCATAAACAATAACAATTACTAGACAACTGTTCGACAGATCTTTGTAACGGAGATCTTCCAACCACGATTATTCTCTTCGAACACACCGCGTCTTCACACAAGACTAACTGAACTTCACTAACTCAGTCGCCTGCTTTGCCTTGCCTTTTATATGGCAAAGAACATTCATGACTTTGCCTTCTCGAAATCTCTATAAATGTAAACATCGTTGTTTACGTACTTAAATAGAACCGTGGTAGCATTGTATTTCTCTCAGTGTAGGCAATTATATTGGACATCAAAAGTTAATAGTTATATCAGCATCAAGATTTCTTAAAGCGACTTTTACTTGACTTGAGTGTGGCTATGAGGTGTATTTGGGTACATCCTCCTAAACATGCCTACGGCTAGTAAATGGCATTATATATCCATAGCTACAACAACAACAAAAAGAAGAAGAAGAAACTCTTCTTCACAACAACACATGCACGAAACTTCAACAGAAAACCATCTAAAAAAAACTTGTGGCTTTAATAGAAGATGTTTGCTTGAATGATCGTTTGGTTGGTTGGTTTGTTGGTTGGCTTGATTAGTCGTTTGCTTGTTCAGTTGGTCACTCAAGCTTCAAGACAATACAAAAAAAAAACCAAAAAAATGTTAGCGTGCAAGACATTGAGCCTCCGAGGAAGCTAATCAAAAATTTTCTCACCTCTTTTTCGTGTGATGTGAGTAAAGCCGCAAAATATTGCGTTGATAGTATGTTTTACGCTGCGGCTGATACTGCTTCCTCTTCTTCTTCCACAATGTGGAAGAAGAAGACGAAGATCCCACTATGCATACAACTGGGAACGATGGGTTATGGCTTTAAGAAAAGAGTAATACTCGGCGTACAACAATAACAACATTATACGATTGTTGTTTGGAGGCGTATGCAGCGTTGAATGTTCTGTCGGCGGCCAAAAAGCTGAAGAAATCTTTTGTACAAAAGCCGCCAAAAAAACAGGAAAAAAAAGAAAAAAAATTTTAAGAAAAAAAAGCAAAGACTGCATTAATGATTGCGTGGCAATATGCTGCAACATTTCCAATGTTTTTGTTTTCGTTTTTTTTTTGTTGTTGTTGTTGATGTTTACAATCAATGTTTAAGAGTTTAAGATTTTAGTTTAACAGTGTCTATGGGTGATGAATGCCTCTATAATGGCCTGAGATTAAATATACGGCATTAACACTAGAAAGACGGACAGGGGTCATTTGACCCATTTTCAAATCTAACTGCTAATATTTCTCTTATGAATTATATCACAGATTTCTTACTTCGTGACTTTTAATAATACTCCATAAAATTTAATTTAAAAGTAATTTTTTTTTATTTAGGTATTCCAAATTTCAGTTATTAAAGCAACTACCTAAAAAGACGGAGAGGGATCACCTGACCCTTCACATATCTGACTGCCGCTATTTATTTTATCAATTGGTTTTCCCAATTTTTTTTTTTCATGAAATAATTGCAACAAAGAAAACATGCATACCAAATTTTTGTTTATCAAAATGCCGTTATTTTTGTTGGTTTTCTCTAGTAGCCAACGTCACTCAGTTCCAGAACAACACGGCCTATGTCAAATTCCATCAATTGTAGAAAATGAACACGACAGGCGGTCAGCAGGAGGAATACTTTGGAAGACTTGTTCTCAAAACAGTTCCACACCAGGTCGTCTTGCTGCCCATAACATTTTGGTTGAACATCCCATTACGCAAAACAACGAATTGGTGCTGAATTTACAACAGTCTGGCGACTGCTGACTGATGACACAATTTTGCGTCACATTCAAAAGTGTACGCAGGCTGAGGCATATAAACAACTTGGCGATACAAACTGGATTATATCTTTACAAGAACTTTACAAATTCATCTCAGTATTGTACGCTAGGAGTACTTGCGGATGAAAAAACATATCTGTAAATGATTTATGGCACAAAAAATGGGGAGTTGCTTTTTTCACAAACTATGTCTAGAGACCGATTTAAAGAAATAATGAAATATATTCGTTTTGACGTGCGAGAAGAAAGATCTACTAGACTAAAAACCCTAATTTCGGATGTTTGGAGCCTTTTTATTGATAATTGCAAATCTTGTTATAGACCAGGTGAAAAAATCGCTGTCTTCGAACAACTCTTTCCTACAAAAGCAAGTTGCACAATACATGGCGAATAAACCCGACAAATTTGGTATAAAATTTTGGCTTTGCGTAGATGTCAAGTCAAAATCTCTGCTCAACGGTTTCCCCGGACAGTCAATAAAGCAAGACGGGATGTTCGACCATATGTGAAAAAATCGAAATTAAAATTTCATGCCCATGAAGTTCTAAAAACCGAAAATAATAAGTGCCTTCTGACAGTTTACCAAGCAAAGAGACACAAAAATGTTTTATTGCTGAGTATTTTGCACGATGTGGTTGAAATAGATGAAGGTAATAGCAAACGCAAACCCAATACCGTGACTTTTTGTAATTCAACTAAATTTGGTGTTGATGTTGTTGACCAAATGGCTAGAAAATATAGCACAAAGTCAAGCTCAAGAAGATGACCAGTACAAGTTTTTTTTTAACATATTGGACTAGGCAGTAATAAATGCATGGGTGTTATTCCAAGAAGTAACAGACAAAAAAATTCGGAGAAGGAAATTTATTTTACAAGTAGCATCTGAACTCAGTCACATTGACGAACAACCGCAAGCAGTGAAAAGAAACCCCTATACGGAACCTGTAATAAATCAAAACATTTTGTATACGCTAGATGCGTTTAAAAGACAGATTTCAAAAAAAAAATCATAACATTATTGACCTGTTTGACGATCTCGATATAAAAACTTAAAGGGAGTCAAATGACCCTTACCCGTCTTTTAAGGTATATTAATTCTCCCGTCTTTCTAGTGTTAATATCTATAAAAACAACAAAAACAACAACAACAACAAAAAAAACATGAAAAACAACCTACTGTTGCATGTGACTTTTGCTCTACTTTACTGCAGATAAGTTTGAGAGAGATTTTGATCGCTTCAATTCAATTCCATTCAACTTAACTCAACTCATATCATCGCATCTTGATGAAATAGTATTTGTTGTTGTTTTTATGGTTGTTGTCGTCCTATATCACTAAAGGGGTTAATCGATTTTAAATCGCTTGCGATGGTATTTTGATTGAGGCAATAATTCATTATACATACGTCTTGAAAATTTATTTTGGTTTTCCAAAAAGGCAAGCAGGCAGGCAGGCGGGCAGACACTCAACCAGACAGACAGTTTTGTGTATGAGGAAATATTTGCTGGCCTTTTATGATTGATGACGAATTTTCTTCATTTAATTATGATCTAAAAAGTTCGAGTTGGCTTTCACTATGTCGGCCTTAATCGTTGAATATTTTTTAATGAGTTGCGTATGAATTTTTTTTTTTTTTTTCGAAAATTAATTTCATTTTTTTTTTTTTTTGCTACACATCTAGGCCCATTTGTTTCTGTTTTTTACGGTTTTTTTTTATTGGCATTTCAAAAATTTATTTCAGTTTTTCTTTTTGCGTAAACCAAACCATGAAATATGTTCACTGACCTTTTAGTGTCACATTTGCGGTTATTGGCGCCTGTTTAAATCAATTGAAATTATGGCAATTGTGTGGAAATTTATGTCTGGCTGACCACGAATTTGTTGGCTCTCAATGACCGTTGGGCCACCCATCCATTAGCACAAAGGCAATGCCACCGTATACATCATTAGCGTATACACGCCAGCTTTGCAAAACATTCATTAAAGGCAACAACAGATGCAGGCTGCATAATTTGTTTGCTGCTGCTGCTGCTCTTACTTCTGCTGCATTCAAGCATTAGTAATTAGGATAAGAGGAAAAGACGAGTATTCTTACTATTTTGTGTTTATATGCCACCCTTGGTGCAGCTGAAATCATTTGCATGAATTAGTTTTTGTGGCATTAAGTAAATAGCTCAGCTCAGTTTAGCTTTCAGAAGAAGTCAGTTTAAAAACATCACTTTCGCTGTTTTTATTTATTTCAACCAGCCGGAGATGGAATGTCAGGAGAACAAGATTTGCAACTATTTGAAGAGAAGACAGTCTCCCTAAATCTGAAGCGCTGTTTAAAGTATTAAAAATGTATCATGAAATTTTTAAAAAGTTTTAAAGCTATGAGGCCTATTTCTCGAGTAATTTTAATACATGTGTGTGAAAATATATTCGAATTTGAAAATCCAATAATTTTAGCAGCGCCACATTTGGCATCAGTGATAAGCAGTGAATCGTATTTTCGCTACTCATAAGCACTCATGTAATTTTGAGTATGAGTGAATCAACAGAATTAAAATTCAACTACTCTGATTCATTCGTACTCGCTACAACATTGATTTATAAGTATAGGTTGCAATGAGTATGAGTACAACGTTGACATCAAACTCACAACATTCGATTCATTGTTTGATTCATACGCCTACTCATTCAGATTCATAAATTTAGAAAAATACTTATAATACTTACGAATGATTCGAGTCACTCGAATCATTCATCAAAATTTACAGTAGTAGTTATTGTTGCATTTACAAAAGAAGAGACAAGAAAAGACAAAGACAGCAAGCAAAGCACACACACAATCTTCTAGCGAATATTGTGGTGTTCGTACTCGGATCATACTTATTTCGTGCTTCGTGTATATGTTGAATCATGGAGAGTCGAAATCAACAACATCGTGCATATTGTTAAGTATGAGTACGATGAGTATTTCTAACTTTGAATATGAGTAGTATGAGTATGATATTAAAATAAGTATGAATGCGTATAAGTAGCTGAAATTATAAGTATGACTCGAATCTACTCATCGTTTTGAATACTCGGTGCTGATCTCTGACCCACACCTACCAGCCATCCTTTACATTTCAACACTTTTGTTCACAAATAATAATGATCATAATGAGAATTATTTTTTATGTAAATAGTCTGCAATAATTTCAAATTATGTACTAGAATAATCTACTATTGCCACTGTTAAACAGTTAACAGTGCTCTGTTAATAGCAAAGTTTATCCTGTTAGAGGCAACAAGTGGCGCTGCTAAAAGCGTGAGTTTGCGTCTTTGGTTCTTAAACTCGAATTTATCTTCACACACATTTTTAATATACAATTCAATACAGTATTCCCTCGATTTACGTCGTAGAATGTTCCGGAAAAAGGCGACGTAAATCGAAACGACGTAAATTGAATTTCAAATAACTCATTCTACCTATCAAATGCATTTATTTATGTACATTTTACAAAAAAGAAACTAAAATAATTAAATTTTTATTCTATGCATTGAATTTTTTTTTAAAGAGGGAATTCCCCTGATTTAGAAGTCGCCGTAGTCTAGTAGGTAGTGTGTTGGCTTATTAGACGTAAAGCCAGGGTTCGAGCCCCAGGCCAGACATCAAAACAAAATACAAAAAGTATTTCTTCGGCGATTTCCTCTCAGCAGATTTCTGGCAAAAACTCTGAGAGTAAATAAAATTGCCATGAAAAATTTCTCAAAAAATCTGTCGTTCGGAGTCGACTTTAAACTGTAGGTCCCGCCACTTACAGTGGTGGCCATGAGGTTAGCACACTTGCTACTGCCTATCTTTAAATGCAAATATTTCCTGTATTTCTTTAATTTTTTTCATAATTCTTTTTTATACGCGTAACATGTCTTCCTAAGATCACCTCACAATATATTTATTATCATTCCTATATATATCTTTGCTGTTTTTCTCTTCAGAATAGAATAACCGTCAAAAAACGCTGGACAGTATTTTAGCACAAAATAAAATAAATTTATTCACATTTAAAAAAAGTAACAAAACAAAAAACTTATTTCACTATAAACTTAGTACTAAGTTGGGTATCCATTATTTTTTATTACAGCTGCCAATCTCCTTGGCATACTTTCCACAAGTCCCATACAGCGCTCCACTAAAATAGCATACCAAGCTTTTTCTATTTCTGTCCATAAATCGGCCAAATTTTTAGGTTTTGCTCTCATTACGTGCTACTCCACATCATTCCAAAGGTCCTCAATAGAATTGAGATCCGTTAATATTGTTTTATGCACGACAATGACCCAAAACACTCCTCACGCTTAGTGATGAGTTGCTTGGAAGAGAACAATATTAACGTGTTAAAATGGCCAGCCTAATCTCCGGATCTCAATCCTATTGAGGACCTTTGGAATGATGTGGAGCAGCACGTAATGAGAGCAAAACCTAAAAATTTGGCTGATTTATGGACAGAAATAGAAAAAGCTTGGTATGCTATTTCAGTGGAGCGCTGTATGGGACTTTTTGAAAGTATGCCAAGGAGATTGGCAGCTGTAATAAAAAATAATAGATACCCAACTTAGTACTAAGTTTATAGTGAAATAAGTTTTTTGTTTTGTTACTTTTTTTAAATGTGAATAAATTTTTTTTATTTTGTGCTAAAATACTGTCCAGCGTTTTTTGACGGTTATTCTATTCTGAACAGAAAAACAGCAAAGATATATATAGGAATGACAATAAATATATTGTGACGTGATCGTAGGAAGACATGTTACGCGTATAAAAAAGAATTATGAAAAAAATTAAAGAAATACAGGAAATATTTGCATTTAAAGATAGGCAGTAGCAAGTGTGCTAACCTCATGGCCACCACTGTATGTATAAAATTAATACACACAACATAAGTGGTATGAGAAACTAGGTCAATAATCCTGACTGAAATGTTGTAATGACCAATTATGTATGTCTGTATTCCCCTGATTTTGTGTATAAACAACAGAGGCGACGTAAATCGAATGACGACGCAAATCGAAGTTGAAGGGGACAAAATTTTTGACGACGTTAATCGAAACAGCGTAAATCGAGGGAATACTGTACATACGAAAATGGACTCTATAGTAGTAAAGTGCACTTTAGAAGAAAGTTACACACGTTGATTCCATTTTACAGCACTCGTGGTGGTACTTTAAGATTGTTTTCCTTATGCCTGTTTTAGGAATAATTTGGTTCACCATGGCTGAATTACAAAGTGTCCAGTTTTCTTTGTGACATTGAAGCGTATACAATTAGAAAGTTTCTCGACTTGCTCCCTTATTCAAATCATTATTCTCGAAAACTCAATAGCCTTATCAGGAATTATAACATTTGGGTGACTATCCTTGAAATATCAGTGCGACTGAGTCATTTAGAATTGTGGTTCCCTTTTATTTTCAAAATTTTTCGTTAATCTTAACGATCAAGTTAAAACACAAACCAGCAGCCAAACAACAAATGAACACTTCAGCCTTCTGTAAAAATGGATTTTTTTATATGATTTTTGCACAGCAACATCATTATCATCCTGATCATCATCATCATCAGCAGCAGCAGCAAAAGTAAAACAAAGTATTCAAGCAGCAGATGATCAAAACCAGACAATCTATGGCCACCACCACCAAACTGCACCAGCACTAACGTCACCACTAGCTAAGCCATAGCTTGCAAAGAAAAAAAAAAAACAAAAGTAAAGCTTGCCTTAAAACAGAAACCTTATGAAGAAATATCACAAAGAATCGAAATCACAAAGAAAATACGAAAAAGATGCGAAAAAAATTTAAAAAAAAAAAAAAATTATGATGGATTCATACCTCCAACTAATCTGCCACTGATGAATGATTTCACTTCTCTCTCTCTCTGTTGGTACACGTTTTGGCGTTTCTTTTTTCATTCATATTGTTTTTGTTGCTGTTGTTGAGATGACTACAACTACTACTGCTTTATGATCTGACTTATGGAACGTCATTAGCTTTATGTTGACTTGTATTTTCATAAAAAAAAAAAACAACGAACAGAAAAAAAGCTTCAGCAGTCAGTCAGTCTTTATAAAGTCTGAACACTAAGCAGCAGTTAACGCAGTTTTTTTTCATTATTTTGATCAACATGGTGCAGATTTCTCATTTTGGCTTCTGGAATGCGCGCGCGTCTTCAGCTTGTTTGTGGTCTGGCTTTTTTTTTTTTTTTTTTTTTTTTGGGGGGGGGAGATTTGTGTGATATCGTATGTGTTGTGTTCGCATACTGCTGCCTTTAGCTGCTGTTATCTGTCTGTTTTTGTCTTAAAGATTTTGAACGCTGTCTTATTTTGGATATTTATACTACAACAACCACAACAAAAATAACAACAACAACACCAGATAACAATATCTTTGCAAATGTTTAAAAAAGTATTATTTTGTTGCATTTTTATTTGTTATTATTTTTTTTGTTGTTTTTGTTTTTGTTCAATGATATTCTGAATCTCATGCATTTTGTAAAAATTAAATACATTTCATGGCATTATGACATGCGTAATTATTTCGGATTTTTATCATGCTTGTCAAGAGTTGATGAGATGATTCTTGGAATCTGGATTTTAAGTTTCATTTCATTTGCCTTCTTTTCCACATACAAACAACAATTGTTGCAGCCATACAGACACCAACCAACATACAAATTCTGAAATCTTTCTTATTAATATGCAGGATTAACGTGCAACAATGATTGAAAAGGCACAACAGACACCTTTTTGAAAAAGAAAAAAAATTAGTTTAAAATAAATAGGAATAAAAAAGTTAACTTCAAATTTGTTTTGATTTACTTTTAAATCTGCCAACATATACGCATTCATATACATTTGTCAAGTAACTGCCGGAGTTAATCATTTTACTTCTATAGAATGGGTAGTAAAACGAAATAATTGAAGGACAAATGAGGTGTCCTTATGATAGTCTTATAGATTTTTATAAGAATGACTATTACTGCAGGATTAATGAAAATTCTTTTATGATGAGGACATGGAGTACGGTGAAGTTGCTCTTCAATTTTGATAAGAATTGCATTGCATGGTTCTTGGTTTTTAAAACAATACTGAACTAAACAAAATGAGCTGGATTGCCACGGTCTCAAAACGGATGTCCTTACGGTCTGGCATTACTGGCGACCAGAGAAGAGGGCCGAGACTATCTTTCTCATCGACAAAAATCAAAAACTTGCAAGTCCTCTTTCAAGAAAATGCACTCGTCGACCATGAAATGCAAGTCACCGTCCAAAAAGTGCAAGTCATCGTCCAAAAAAAATGCAAGTCATCGTCTTCAAAAATGCGTAACATCGTACAAAAAACTGCAAGTCAGCGACCATAAAATTCAACTCATCATCCAAAAAAATGCAAGTCATTGACCAAAAAATGCAAGTCAGCGACAAAACATGCAAGTCATGGACCAAAACAATACAAATCATCGACACAAGAAATGGAAGCCATCCACAACAACAGCAACTCATCGACAAAAAGTCTACAATGTGAAAATTTTGCCCGATTTATATAGAAAACTGTTTGATGCTCGTTTGAAGAAAATAATTTCGTCGTCTACGTCTCATTTCCCAAGCAACGGCCGACCTTAACGAAGCCCGTTTTTGAATCCTTGAGACCATGGCTATCCACTCTACTACATGTATCCATTTGCCACACGAGTCCATTTTTATCCGATTTATCCCGGCTTATATAGAAAACTTTTTGTTGCCCATTTGAAGACAACAAATAGCTTCATCGTCTATATCTCCGGTCCCTAGTAATGCCCGACCATAACGAAACCCGTTTTGGAGTCCTTAAGACCATAGGTATCCAGACCACACAGTTCCGTTTCCCCCACAAGGCCATTTTTTATCCGATTTAACCCGATTTATACAGAGCACATTTTTTGCTCATTTTAAGAAAACAATTAGCTTCGTCGCCTATATCTCCGGTCCCAAGTTATGCCTGACTGTAAGAAACTGGTTCGGAATCCTTGATACCATGGATATATATAGGGTGATTTTTAAGAGCTATAGCAAAAATTTTCAAAAAAAACATAAAATTCAGAAAAATGCATGAAATCTTTATTTGAATCGATAGTACGGTCCATATAATTTAATGTTTGAAGATTATTTCATGCAAATGTTGACCGCGACTGCGCCCCAAATGGTCCATCCGCTTTGTCCAATTTTGGCATACTCTTTCCAACATTTCGGCCGGTATCTCACGAATAAATGCTTCAATGTTGTCTTCCAATGCGTCAATTGAAGCGGGCTTGTCTGTATAGACATGAGCTTTAACATAGCCCCACAAAAAATAGTCTAAAGGCGTTACGATTCGCAGCATCTTTGAAGAAGTACGGTTCAATGATGCCACCAGCCCATAAACCGCACCAAACTGTGACTTTTTCTGGATGCATTGGTAGCTTTTGCAATGCTTCTGGCTGATCTTCACTCCAAAATCGACAATTCTGCTTATTTACGTCTCCATTGAGCAAAAATGAGTTTCGTCGCTGAATACAATTTTTCGATAAAGAAGTGGATCTTCGGCCAACTTTCCAAGAGCCCATTTTGATAATAAAATTCAATGATTTGCAAGCATTGTTCGTTTGTAAGGCGATTCATGGTTAAATTATAGACCAAACTGAAGATGTTTGACAGTGAAACAAAACACGAAACGTGCGTGAGCTGTTTAAACCATTGTTGCCAAAAAGATAATAGCTAAAAAATCACCCTTTATATAGTAGGCTACCTGCAGCAAGTCTCATTTTGCCATAATATCAATCATCCTCACCAGACACCATGATAACATAGTGAATGTGTCTAGCCCCTTTTAGGCTACAATTTACTTTTAGTGGAGACAGAGACATTGTTAAAACAAATAAATTTCTTTTTGTCTAAATTCTTCAATTACCAGAGAAGCTGTTCCACTCAGTAAAGTGTTGGGTATAATTTTTATGGTATGGACTACTTATTCCATTTTCCGATATCGTATATTTGGGTGATTTCTTATATGACCAGTTGTTGTATCTTCTGTTAAACATTTAACATTGCTCTGTTAAAATTATTGGTTTTTGTCTTTGCTAATTAAATTCAAATTTATCTTTACATTGTACAGGGTGTGGCTGATATATAATGCTACAAAGTAAAGCGCTATATTTTTTTAATTTTTTTTTAATTTTATTGTTCAAAAGCAAAAAATGTTGGAAGTAACATCAAATTTTAGAATCAGTTTATATTTGTTCGATTTGGCCACCTTTGGTACGATTTATGGCCTTCAAACGGCTGACAAAGCCATCACAGGCTGCACGAAAGTGGCTCTGCGGTATTTTGGCCCATTCCCGGCAAAGCTCCGTCTTGAGATGATCGACACTTTGGTATTTTTTTAGTGAGAACCTTACTCTCCAAAATGCACCATTTCGATCAAATCTGGCCTTCACTTTTCGGATCATTTCTGGTGTTGTTACCGTTTTTTTTTCGTTCACTTTTTGGACGCGATGCAACACTGCCAGTATCACGGTAACGAGCAATGGTACGAGAAACAAAATATTTATTCACATTTAAATGCTGGAGGGCTCTAACGATAGCCACCTGTGATTTTCAAGCCAAATATAAAGCAATCACACTATCACGCTTGAATTCCATCACGAATAACTTTTTTTCTGAATGCAATAGATCAAAATGCTTTTGTAAGCTTGTAAATAATAAAATGAACTGTCACTGGAATAAATCTATCAGCTGTCAGACGAGCGGTTTACAAATGATAACAACCTGAAGTTGGTTGCAATACATATCAGCCACCCTGCACATCTCTGAGTAAACTTTCAATATTTACGAGCAATTCGTAAAACCTAACCTTAAACTGATCTTATTCTCTAACAGTTTAAACGATCTTAATATTCTACAATGCTACTCAAATTGGTGTCCTTTGGGACATTATCAGCTTCGATTTTCAACCATATTTTCTGTTAAACAAAAACACCATCATTCAATCCATCCATCTACAGTTTACGTCTGAACTGGTAAAGCTGATATTGTCTTGTAATGACAAGCGAATCGCATCCCTTTCCCACTGTGCATATTATTTGCTAAACTTTTACGGCGAATATTTGAGATTAAAACCTACTCAAAATGAAAACGTCAAAATGTTAATTCGTACCGGCTTAATTGACACAATCACTGACACATGGTTTTTTTTTCACTCCCCCAATTCATTTTTCCTCCTTTTTTGTTGACGTTTACGACATATCCAGGGTATTGCATATCAAAAGTTATCACTTGCAAATTAGTGAAATTGAATTGTAGTCTGGTGTAGTAGCTTGTGTAAAATAAAAACATGTTGCGAAGACAAGGAATGTGGGAGGGTGTTGTTGATAATAAAAAAAATTTGTGATTTTTTTTGTTTGTTTTTCCGTTGCAAACAAAATATTTGAGTGACAGAAATGTCATCAGTAATCAGTGACAATATCAGCGTTATTGTTTCACTTACATTTCATTGGCAATTTTATAGCAAGGCTGGGAATTCACTATGAATTAATAAATACAGGTTTTGTTTGAATCATAATTTACATATCTTCTATGCGATTTTCATTTCTATACAATATTTCCTAATTATCTATTGTGTATTTCAAACATTAGAAAATTTGTTTCCTTTTGCCTTCTTTTTCTCTTTTTATTTTTTGTCTAAATGCATACTCACATAAGTTTGGCAACATTTCAGAGAACAAAGCAAACACTCGCCTCGCCAATTGAATTGAATTGAAGGCACTGACACATGCATGTCATGCATGTCGTATAAAATTAGCCCAGACACCACTCTTGCTGGTGGTGATGAGGTGTTTGAATACCACCCAAGTTAATGATGGCAAAAAAGTGCTAATTTACGAAATACTTGCCAATATGATTCAGAATAGGCATTTTTTATCGCATTGTTGTCGAATTTGTCGAAGAATGAAGTGATGAGATTGATAGGAATTTCCTGTTTAAATTCGAGAAAATATTTGTGATACAGAATGAAAGGAAGAAAATATTTTTTAAATGTTTGAAAGCTTCAGTTCAATGTGTTCATTCAATGCACTACAATACAATGTAGGTTTCTAGAAACATACATACATTCGTACATAATTGATCATTACAACCCTTCGGTCAGGATTACGACCTAGCTTCTCCCACCACTTATGTTGTGTGCGTTAATTTTATACATGAGCGACAGGACCTAAAGTTGAAGGTTGATTCAGAACGTAAAATTTTTGAAAAACTTTTCATGGCAATTTTATTTACTCTCAGAGTTTTTGCCTGACGTCTAATATGCCAACACACTATCGTATGCTATTCTATATAAACCTGTTTATATAGCATGCTATTCTATATAAACCTGTTTATATAGCATGCTATTCTAAATAAACCTGTTTATATAGCATGCTATTCTATATAAACCTGTTTATATCGCATGCTATTCTATATAAACCTGTTTATATAGAATGCTATTCTATATAAACCTGTTTATATAGCATGCTGTTTATATAGCATGCTATTCTATATAAACCCGTTTATATAGCATGCTATTCTATATAAACCCGTTTATATAGCATGCTATTCTATATAAACCTGAGCACGCTATTCTATATAAACCTGTTTATATAGCATGCTGTTTATATAGCATGCTATTCTATATAAACCCGTTTATATAGCATGCTATTCTATATAAACCCGTTTATATAGCATGCTATTCTATATAAACCTGAGCACGCTATTCTATATAAACCTGTTTATATAGCATGCTATTCTATATAAATCTGTTTATATAGCATGCTATTCTATATAAGCCTGTTTATATAGCATGCTATTCTATATAAACCTGTTTATATCGCATGCTATTCTATATAAACCTGTTTATATCGCATGCTATTCTATATAAACCTGTTTATATCGCATGCTATTCTATATAAACCGGTTTATATCGCATGCTATTCTATATAAACCTGTTTATAAAGCATGCTATTCTATATAAACCTGTTTATAAAGCATGCTATTCTATATAAACCTGTTTATAAAGCATGCTATTCTATATAAACCTGTTTATAAAGCATGCTATTCTATATAAACCTGTTTATAAAGCATGCTATTCTATATAAACCTGTTTATATAGCATGCTATTCTATATAAACCTGTTGTATCGAATGCTATTCTATATAAACTTGTTGTATCGAATGCTATTCTATGTAAACTTGTTTATATCGAATTTAATTTAATGTCTGACCTGGGATTTGAACCGTGGCCTTACATCTAATAAGCCAACACACTACTTACTAGACTGCGGCGACTTCATTCTGGAAAAATTAGCATAATTCGCTTAAGGTCCATATAAGTAAGCCTGGCCCTTTAGTGGCTACTTTCACCCATTCAGCCATGTGCTAACGGTAATATTTCATTAGAATTTGATTTCTTTTTTCTTATTTTTCCTTCTATTTACCCTCTACCCACATGCATGCAACATATCAGAGTACTTTGTAATTGCTGCCACCATTGTTATCCAGCTTTAGACAACTTTGTGCAACATTTCTGATTATTTTTGCTTTTCTTTTTCGTTTCTTCGATTCGTTTATTTATCAGTTGTTGGCTTCCACCATTTCTTTACAACAGTGTTTCTTTTGGCTGTCAATTAAATAAACTTGTTGCCAATTTAATACAATAAAAGTGTGAAATAAACAGCACAACGTTACACGCATACACTGTCATATGTTGCATTTTACAAGTTTAAAGTAAAAAAAGTTGCAAAGCTTTTAACCTCTGTTTAGCAACAGCAATTGCAGTCTTAAAGTGTTAAGGATGTCTCCAATATATATTTTGTTGCAAAAACGCATCTCGTGTAGCCAAGGAAAACTTGTCTGAAAACAACAGTCAGCCATTGTGGCAAGTAACGCCTTTCGTTGTTTTCATATTGCATGCCTTGCAATCACAACAACACCTTTTGTTGTGATTTCGCTTTACTTTGTTTTTCAGGTTTTCGGGAATTTCGAAAACAATTTTCAAAGAGAAACGGTAACTGTGACTGCAGTTGGTGGTGAGTAAAGCTCCCTGAAATGTACTCAACTCAAGCCTTAATGGGTTGATTAGGCAAAAATTCTCTGTGCGCAAGGAGACCAAATATTGGTTGAAAAATTATCCTCTTCTTCTTGCATTTTGCTCTCCATAAAAGAAACAAAAAAACAAAAACAACTACGTACGCCTTGTTAGGCATACAACAATTTGGCCAAAATGGCTGCTAACTTGAGTATTGAGCCAGAAATTTGAGCCACTTTGTTGAAACCGGCTTTCTTTTTGTTTTTTTTTGTTTGCAATTATTTCTATCGTTCTCTCTTTGTTTTTTTAGTTTTTTTGTTTGTTAGTGAGCTGTTGCTGCTCTTTCTTTTGATTTTGCACGAGTCATTTGTGGCTTTAGTTTGCAACATTATATTGGCAGTTTTTCTTTATTTCATATTCGTCGTTTGCTGGCCAAACAAATGTGTTGGCGGTTGAAAAAAGCTTTAAAAAAGTTTAAAAAAAGGAATAAAATATTCGTTGTTTTTTTGCTTTTGTTTTTCTGCACCTCATTAAAAGAATTTCTTCACAGGTGATTAAATTTGAAATTTAATGATCATTTCATGCAACATTTAAAAAAGAAACGAAAAAGGAATGAAAAAAAATTTTGAAAAACACAAAACATTGAAATCATTAATGTTTTCATATAAATTAATGGCAAAATATTGGAATTTTGAAATTTTATTAATTAAAATTATATTTCACACCTTTTGGTATTAAAACAAGAAAAAGAAAACAAAAAAAAATTTTATTTTCTTTAATTATCATTTACCACCGCTTTAGTGGCCACATTTGCAAATCGTCACATTTTCTTTAGCCAATCGTATGTTCGTTCATAAGGAAAATATGTCATTTTAAATTCGAAAGATTTATTGCCGTGTGGGTTTTTCTATATGAAAATTCAAAAAGTGTTTCTTTATTTAGTACGTTTTTAAAATACCGAATTTTTTTTTTTTTTAATTTTCCTGCAGTGTTGGAGTGAAATAATGTTTTTGAAATAGAAAAATAAAACGTGTTGCTGTGTTGCAGGTTACAACAAAAGTACAGGGCTAAAGAAAATTATTTTTTTTTATTTATTTTCATTTAACTAAAGAACACAGGGACAGTATCAAATAATTACCCTTATTCTGGTTGTCGTCGTCGTCGTCGCCGTCGTCGTCATTACCAAAAATGATGTCGATAAAATCTGAGTCGACAAAATCAGAGTCGACACAACACAATATCGACGGCGTATTGACTCACAGAATACCAAATGTGTGTCGACAGTCATCTATAACTGTCAATAACGACAAACAGAATACCAATTTTAAACTGTCGACACAAGACGACGTCGACGACGACAACCAGAATAAGGGTGAATATTTTCGTTTAATCCTTTACTTTGTTTCGTTTTCATTCATCAAGTTTTTCCAGTCCAGGCCAAGGTAATTGGTCTAAGGTAATGGTACGTTTAAAATATGAGCTCGTAGATTGCAAATAAAATAAAAATAAATTTGTGTTTAGTTTTAATTAAAAGTCTTTTTTATTCGCACAATTCTGTGTGCCACTGTTCACAACTTTATGTAAACAACAACAATTGCTTTGTTTGTTATTCATCTGTTTAAATCCTTTGCATAACAATTACTAGACAATTGTTCGACAGACCTTTAAACCACGATTACTCTCTTCAAACACATCGCGTCTTCACACAAGACTGACTGAACTTCACTAACTCACTCCGCTTGCTTTGCTTTGCTCTTTTATATGACAGAGTACAGTATTCCCTCGATTTACGTCGTCTTGATTTACGTTGTTTCGATTAATGTCGTCAAAAATTTTGTTCCCTTCAACTTCGATTTGCGTCGTCATTCGATTTACGTCGCCTCTGTTGTTTACAAACAAAATCAGGGGAATTCCCTCTTTAAAAAATTTAATATTTGTGCTAATAGATAATTTTTGTGAACAACATATGAAATAAATTTTTATAACAAATCAAAAATCCATCTATATTTATGTATGTACTTAGTTATACAGAATAAAAATTTAATTATAAAATGAACATAAATAAATGCATCTGATAGTGTGAGTTATTTGAAATTCGATTTACGTCGTTTCGATTTACGTCGCCTTTTTCCGGAACATTCTACGACGTAAATCGAGGGAATACTGTAAACAGTCTGTTGAATGTTCTTGAAGGCGAATGTTCGTGGCTTCGCCTTCTCGAAATCTCTATAAATGTAAACATCGTTGTCTCATTACTGTTGTTTGTGTATTTTGTTTACATTTATTCTTGTAGTGTTTGTTGTTGGATTTTTGTTTACTTGTTTACAATTTTTTATGCTGGTGTTTGTTGTTGTATTTTTTTGTTTATAATTTTAATGTTAAGCGATGTAAAAGTAAAACACCAGTATCTAGATTCTTCATTTTCGTAGCAATATAGTGACGTTCTACACATTGCATCCTATGATGTCGTTGTAAGCGGGCTAATGTGTGCTGTTTATTTTTAACAAATTATGAAAACCACACACCTGGATACAATAATGAGCCTCGTCAAGCTGACAGTATATGGAATGATCCTATTGCTTGTAATTTTTTAATTCTAAAAAATACTGAATATCTAAAGGTGATTAAGCAAGCCTCCTAGGCAACAAAAAGTACTAATTGAAATATGAAAACCTTCTCAGTATGAAAGCAAGTCATTTCAAAAAACAGCGACTTGCCAATGTCTGAAATCATTGGAATCAATTACTGTAAATCTACTGATTGTACAACAACCAATTTTTTTGACTTCTAATGCTTTTGAAACGGATAAAGTTCTATCAATCACCGAACTCAACTTTTATCACTTAAGGAGAGTGCCCGAAAAAATTTGAAAATATTTCGAAATTTTTTGTAATTTTTTTTTATTTTAATTTTAAAAACTGACGATAAAACAATTTTAAATTAAAAATAACGGTAATTTATTAAAGTATAATTTTGTAATTTCTTTTGACGCTCACTGTACTGATTAGATGAAATATGGCTGGAGTTTTCAGAGCAAGTTATAATTGCCCTGATGAATGTCCTAGTGTTAGGGTAGGTCAGATCAGAAAAACAGACTGCAGAATAGGAAATCTGATAGATGCTGACTTTTTAAAAAGCTATGGCCTAATATCCTGGAACTGTATCTTTAAATTCCAGGCCACAAGCAAAGAATATATTTGACTGCCTCAGGCATCGCTTTATCACCGTATATTCTCTCGAAAACAGAGAACCTGTGCCCCACAAAGTAGTTATTGCCCTCTAGGCTCAATGTCCAGTTAGAAATTCTGTCAAGATCTAAGATGCTCCGTATTAAGGCGTTCAATCCTACAACAATCCAGTCTGAGCTACAGTAGCCTGGCGAGTCCATATCGGCACTATACTTACCTAGAAGTACCGTGGGAGCCTTAATGTTAGAAGCAACAAGCCTTCAACTGGCATAATTACCAGTCAATTTCCTTTGTCTGACATTTACTATAATGACAATGGACTAGGGGGACTAGGGGGACTAGATTTTTGAGGCAAAAAGCAACAGAAAAATGGAAATCTGTACCACCGATACCAGAACCTAGTAGATCTGTAACTACCTACTGATTATACGATGCCTGGACTCGCATTTGATTTTGATTTTATATCGAAAAATCCGGATTGATCTGTTCCCAGAGAACATCTTTTAAGAATTCAATAACGTAACCAGATTACGAGGCATATTCGATTGTCGAATCATTTCGAAACAGTTGATCTAAGAGTCGCCGTAGTCTAGTAGGTAGTGTGATGTAAGGCCACGGTTTAAATCCCAGGTCAGACATCAAACGAAATATGAACAAATATTTCTTCGGCGACTTCCTCTCAGCAGAATTCTGGCAAAAACTCTGAGAGTAAATAAAATTGCCATGAAAATTCTGTTGTTCGGAGTCGTCTTAAAACTATAGGTCCCGCCATTCATGTATAAAATTAACACACACAATATGAGCGGTGACTGAAGGGTTTTTATGTATGTATGTTAATCTTAGATTGTTGCCTCCACTAGCTATTGCACTATTTAGTCTGAAAAGTGGTCATAAATACAGCCGTTTAGCGTCCCCAGTATCAGAGTACGTTGAGTACTGACAGTCAAGTGGCTATAAAATCCCTGGACGAAGTATGCATCATACTTAAGATTTTAGATGTGGTATACGAATGAAGTACAAAGATTTATTAATGCTTCGATAAATTACTCTCATGTGGGCTCCATGCTTTTCTCTGGAGACTAGCAAGTAAACCATGTCACACAAAATGTATTCATTTGCAAATGGTAGATGTACAGAGGCTGCAGAAATCTGCACCGCAGTGAAAAGAGGTAGAACAAGATTTACATTAAAATTGTTCCTTAAAAGTCTTACTGCAATGACCCCTGGAAGCAGATATATTGTTACGCAGAACGAAACGACCTAATATCGTTTCACATAAAAATAATAAACAAAAGCTACTATCTACACTAACACATATGTACATCGAACCATACAAAAACTAACAATAACATCAATATGAGTATGAGAGAGATGGATAACGCAAACGCAACATAATCGAACGCAACAAGAGGCAATGTGTATACAATACACACTAATAAATACATCGAACATCTTCCAAATAAACCAACAACAACAAGCATGAAAGCAAAAGGGATGGACAAATAAGCAAGCGCAACAACAAGCAATACAGTCGCCATAGAAATTGCGAGAATGCGAAACCGCGCCATTCTTCTACGTTCGATGTACTGTTCGTGTTGGACTATAAATGGGCAAGACAAAGCAGACGAGAGAGTCAGTTAGAATTGAGACAGTCCTGCGTGAAGTTGCGTGTAAACAAAGAATATGGATATAAAGAATGCGCATCATGTAGAAGTAAAATTTCTTATGGCGGGATGTACCAGTAAGACCCGCTCTCACCAAAATCTCTTTTAAAAATCATTTCTTGATGAGGGAGGGAAGACAGAAGAAAAATAAACACAAACAAAGAGCGTAACAATGTGTTGCTCTCATCGTACGTACGTATATGGGTATGTACGATTATGTATGTATGATCGTTGTTATTGTTTGACCAAAGACTATAAATATGTAAAGATGTTGCACACTGTGTATTTAAATTTTAAAATTGACAAAATTTTGTGCTTCTTTATATGAGGGGGTAGGTAACAGGGAAAGCTGAATCGTCGTTCTCACTCTCATGTTAACTGAGAGAAAGAAAACAAAAAAGACTCAGTACACTTATTGTACTCAGAGAACTTATTATACTTAGAGAACGTATTGTTATTTTCTCTAAGCAATTTATTCTCATATGCGTGTATACGTGTGTGCATGTATGTATACATACATTGCCAAATAAAATAATAAACAAACTGAAAGATTTTTTGTTTTCACAAAATGTATGTGCAAATAGCCTGTGGAAAACAAATATTACCGTTTGTTTTATTGTAGGGTAAGAATATGTGTTTTATTGTTGTAGAAGTGAAATTATATCGATTCGCACCGAATTATATATTACTATTCAATTATGTATGTATGTATTGTTGTAGTTGTAATAAAACGAATGCTTTTTTTGTTTAGTACCTATTTATTAAATTTATTTATCATTTTAATGGTTCAAAATTTTAACTTTTTCCATACTGGATAATTTGAATTTTTATGTTTCCCATGTGGAATGCTTCCGTAGTAAAACAACAATTAGTAAATTAAGCATCTCCATTCTGTGTTTATAACATTCGTTATTTTCATCAAACCAAAAGGAATAAATTGTATTTTTTGTGCAACTTACGCATTGGTCAACTACAAATGTTTTTATGTTTTTTATAGATTTATTTTCTAAAAAAAATTTTTTCGAAGACTTATATGAATTTTGCAAACTTCAAAAAATAAATCAGATGGAGCGCACAAACTTCCAAAGTCGGAATCTTTTATATAATTTTTTGCATAAACGAACATTTCTGAAGGATATGACAAAATTTGCGCTGGTTTGATTATATCCACACGACATTTAACGCAAGATATTCGTTGAGCTATGTAACCAACAAAATATCGACTTGATGTTAATTCAATTGGCACATTGTTGGACGTAAAACAATCGGTGCCTTCATTAAAATATTCTTTATTTTCATCGTATATATCTGCGACATCTATATCAGGGGTATGTGTACTTTCTGATATATTTCCAGTCCTATCAATATCTTCTAAAAATATGATTTATGATTTTAATTATATATTATATTTATTAAACGTTTTGTTTGAGCATGCACTACAATTTTTAATTTCACACTTTTAATAAAACAATTTTTCAGTTTTTCAGTTTCAAATGTCAACACAAAATGTGGATTTTTTATTTCGGTGCGAATCGATATAATTTCATTTCTACAACAATAAAACACATATTCTTACCCTACAATAAAACAAACGGTAATATTTCTTTTCCACAGGCTATTTGCACATACATTTTGTGAAAACAAGACATCTTTCAGTTTGTTTATTATTTTATTTGGCAATGTACAAGCACACACGTATACACGCATATGAGAATAAATTAGAGAAGAGAACAATACGTTCTCTGAGTATAATAAATTCTCTGAGTACAATAAGTGGCAGTAGCCGTACTGCCATCGACAAATTTGGCACTGGCAGTGCAACATATTCATATATTTATAGTTTTTGATCTCATCGCGATGAGAGCAAAGAATGAGAGCAACGCATTGTTACGCTCTTCGTTTCTGTTTACTTCCCTCCTATCTTTTTCCCCCCGTGTCTTGAAATATTTTTGAAAAATATTCCAAAATATGTTAAGATGCACATTCTTTATACTTTATTTTCTTTGTTTATAGTCTTTGATCTCATCGCGATGAGAGCAAAGAATGAGAGCAACGCATTGTTACGCTCTTCGTTTCTGTTTACTTCCCTCCTATCTTTTTCCCCCCGCGTCATGAAATATTTTTGAAAAATATTCCAAAATATGTTAAGATGCACATTCTTTATACTTTATTTTCTTTGGTGTAAACTAATCAGTCGCGGTGTGAAGACAAATTGCGTGCGAAGTAAAAAGTCGTGGTTCGAAGATATCCGTTGTGAGCAGTATAGCGAATAGTTGTGTGTGAATAATATCGAACAAGCAATTATTGTTGTATCGATTGTGTGAACAGTGGCACAAAAGTAGTGTGTTAAATAAAGAGAGCTTAATTGAAATAAAACACATATTTGTTTTTACTTGGTTTGCAATCAACGAACTCATATTTAAACATTTTTAAAAAGATAAAAACGTAACAATATATAGCGACTAGAAATAACTTACAACGAAGTCTGCAGAAACTATAATGCCGAGAAAGAAGATGAGACCACAGTACAAGTTTTCTGCAATTGTCTGGTACTTGGAAACCTGAGACGAAGAATTTTTGGTCACCTAAAATTTGTTAACAGATCATGTCTAGCCAAAGGTGATTGAATGAAATTCAAATGTTAAAAGGAAACCATCTTTTCTATTCCACACAATGAGTTTAAAACTGAAACAGCTTGTTTAAAAGTTTGTATGCATTTATATTACATTCGAGCTCTTTACTTTGACTATCTCCTCTGTGAGTTTAATTTATCACGTTCACTGTCCAAGGTAAAAACTGGGGTGTGCCCCACACGTCCGATTTTTTTTTTTTTTTTGCATAATCGGTGTATTTCGGATAAGCCCCAATAAATATAAATATCTACATCTTTTAAAATGTATATAAATAGCTAAAAGGGTGTTTTTGTTAATAGCCCACATATGGGCTGTGGACTCCATGAAACAAATTCTTCTATAAATCGTCTTCAGAGTCCACACGACCACATGTGGGCTGCGAATATTTTTAGCTTTTATAATACATTTTTGGTACACAAGTCTACCATTGGCTAACTATTTGCTCCAACGTAAAACCGATCTTTGTGGAACTTTGAGAAAAAACCGTAAGGACTTGCCTTTATTGGTTAAAAATAAGAAACTAAAGAGAGGCGAGCAAAACGCTGCTCAAAAAAGCCATGTCACTATCCTAAAGTGGAAGGATAAAAGGGATGTGCTTATGTTATCTACATGCCACGCAAATGAACAAACGATGTGTAGAGGACGAAACCAACGTCTTATAACGAATATGATATTGGAATACATCCAAACTGTCAGGTCCACGTCAAAAAAACGAGATTTCCTCCATGTCCCAGCACATATTTGGTTTTTTATGGTCTGTTCTGTGAAGTCCAAGTCAAACGTCCACAATTTTAAAGCTCTTTAAATTTGTATGGGTAAACAGCCCACATATGGACAGTGGACTGCTGGTGCTTTCCGATCATAGCCCATATATGGGCTGTGGACAGTGAACGTGTTATAATAACTTTGACCAAATTCTTTGTAACAAAATTGCAAATTTAATTCCATTTTCCTTCTTTTAAATCCAGTATTAAGGAGACTATTTTACATTCAATTTAAAAAAGGAAAAAAAGAACAAGAAAAAAAATGAGAAATAAAGATACTCATATACGGAGAAGAAGAAGAAATATGTTACTTTGTTGCAGACATGGTGAAAAAGTGGCAACATATTGCAATTATTTAAGCGATGAGTCTAAAAATGAAGAAAATAAATCTGTGCAGCATTTACCAACAACAGCAACAACGCACTACGAGTACTCACCAACACAATAACAAATAAGTGTTCCTTGCATGGCATGCATGACTAAGAAAATGGAAAAACTAAAAACCAGCATGAATTTTCATTATTTTACAGAACAACCAACCACAACAACAACAACAATATTAAAATAAAAACAGAAAATAACAACAACAACAATATTTTACAACAAATTCAGAGACAAACGCATAAAGGCAGCAAACAAAAACAATACTCGAGTATTTTTATGTTACAAAACTAAGACAACATTTATCATCATGTAGGTTGATTTTCTTTGGACGTTTGTTTGTTCATGTTCCTTTGCTTTTGATGCAGGGTAGTCTATCAAGAGCCTTTCCACGGTTTTTAGCATATCGACGCCTCCGTTCCATAACATTCTAAGTCGAAAAAGTGTGTTTTGAGTTATGACCTCTTAAAGTTTTCACACGATATCTCATAAACTATATAATGCCCCTATTGCGGTTGACAACTTTTTCAGTAGTTTTGTAGTCTTTCAGAAATCGGTATTGCCATTCTAAACTTAAATGCGGTTGACTTTTTGGTTGTGCGGTTGATTTTTTAGTTGTGTTTTATGGTATTGCGGTTCACCACTTTGTATAAGTTTGGTTGACAAAAACGTTAAATATAGACGACTGCTTATTAGCAGTTGAGTCTCTGTCAGTTATAGAGTTCACTTATATATTTAATAGTTTTCTTTTTAAAAATAATAGAAAAACGATAAAAAAAAATTGAAAAATCGTAAGTAAGTTTTTTTCTACTTAAAATAAATAATTAAATATTTAATACGCAGGAAATTGAAAATAACAACCAAAGCCCAATTTGAGCGACTTGTGAAGTTGATGGAAAATAATCCAGAAATTTCTAAAGGAAAACAAAAATTTCGGATGAATAAAAATCAGTGCAAGGAAGCGAGGGAAGGATTTTCTTGCTTGGGCCCACCTACAAGAACCCCTTCCGAATGACAACGTGAAAGTATGCAGCATCTAAGGTGTAATATCCTTTCGTATTCAGGTAAAGGTGCTGAATATTTTTTTGTGGAGACACAATGCGAACGTGCGTACCATCAACACAGCCCAATACGCCGGAAAATTATTCAAAAAACCATACTTTGGAAGCATTCATTTCGTCTTCGCTCATTTGTGTTTTTATCCAT
This sequence comes from Sarcophaga caerulescens, assembly GCA_927399465.1. Lineage (NCBI taxonomy): Eukaryota > Metazoa > Arthropoda > Insecta > Diptera > Sarcophagidae > Sarcophaga > Sarcophaga caerulescens. The sequence continues at coordinate 11,309,803 of OV656866.1, read as the reverse complement.
TTTCTACAAATGCGATCCTCTAATGCTGGTACCACTTCCTTTAAAATAATTGACATTGTGGATTGAGCTACTCCAACAAAAATCGAAGGACAGCGCACAGCGTTAATATCGGTGGTATAGCTGCCATCTAAATATTTGTTAATAATTTTTTACGTTTCTTACTTCGCACTGGGTAGTTCAAGAGGATTTGATTCATAGCGTCATGATTTTCATCTTCGTAAAATAAATCCACACTTAAATCCATTTTTAATTTACTTTTAATTCTACAAAAACTTGATTTTAACTTATTTTTGCGTTTCTTTTCTTCTATTTTCAAATAAATTTCATGGTCTTACCAACATGAAAATGAAATTTCATACCGGCAACACCATAACAATTACAACTAAAGGCCCCTTCACACGATCACACAAGTAATATGATCTGTCAAAATTTTGTGTAGAAGAGTACGGATGTGATCGTCTAAACGTACTATGTAATGAAACCATCACACATTGAGAGAAAATACGGATGAAAATTTTGACAGTCGTATGGCTCTCTTCATTTTTTGAAATGATTTAAAAAACAAGCAAGTCGTATTAGATCAGGGATGTATTTTTATGTAAACACATACTTTGTTATTGTCTTATACTGATCATGTAAACACAGAAAAAATAATCATACGACTATTATTCTCTTTTTTTAAATACGGATGGAATTTCATTTTACTTTTTCATCAGACTTTACGTATTACTTGTGTGATCGTGTGAAGGGGCCTTAAAAAACATTGAGTTCCGCAATATCAAAAAATAATTTGGTTGAGTGAAAGTTGGGTTGACTGGCAGACGACCAAACTCAGTTGAGTTGAGTTCGGCAATAGGGGCATAAGATACGCCATTGATTCTTTCACTGTATTTAGTAAAATTTGAGTAGAATTTTTATAGCAGTTTCTGAATTTACAAATTTTAATTGGATCATAGATAATGAAATGACATGGAATGTTTTAGCACGGATAAAATATTGATGATTGGTCGTCTAAGTGTACTTAGCATGTTTTTGATAGGTCTAATTGCCTTTTTTTTCCAAACTATAACATACTATGTACACTTACACCAGGGATGCCCAAAGCTAAAACTGTAGTAGTATTAGTGAGCGAGAGAGAACTGCACTGAAAGAAAAGTTGTGTGAACTGAAATAAAATGTACGGAAAAAATCCAAAAAGCGGAATTTACAATAAAATTTGGAATAGAAATTTTTCTACAATGGCGGCTTCTAAAGATGCCCCCAATTGATCAGTGCGCCGAATAACACTACTGCGTGACAATGGAAGGTTTTCGATAAGCTTAAAATTAAGTTTTTGAAAACATTTATTAAAATTTTTTTTAATGAACTCCCCATCAGAAAATGGTCTACTATGACTAACAATATCCAAGCTTATTAAGCTTCATAACTCCATTTGTAACATTTTATTTTCTGAGGTTTTTTCATTGTTTTCTTCTTCAAGTAACCACTCATTCAATTTTTCTAAATAAATTTTTTTATTTTTACGAAATAAATCATTAAAATCATCCATATCACTATGATAAGAACAATAGTGCCTTCTAAAAGCATATCTTCTACATTCCTGCAATATTTTATAACATAAAATGCATTGAGCATCACCAAACGCATTTTTTATCATAAAATGTTTCGTAAGTCATAGTAAATTTTTTTCAGTGCTTTAAGCAAAAAATATTACAAAAAAATCGTACACCCGCTACGCATGTGCATTCGTCGCTGTCTGAGTGACGACTAACCAAAGAGAATAAGAATATGTGTGTTTTTAGTTTGCGCAAAAGCACTATGAAATGGGCATCTAATTTTTAATTCGGGGAAGAACCTTTTAACTACACTTACAGACACTGAAAAAAGCACTATGAACATACCATACATACACATAGAAAACACAACGTTAAGAAATGTCCCTTCCATAACATTCTAAGTGTACTTACTACATTTTAGAATGGAAAATTTTTACGTCTAGTATATGTATTCTAAGTAGATTTTTCCCTACAACTTCGGAACGGATCGGCGCATTTTAACCAAATTTTGACAGTATTTAAGTTAGAGAACGTAGAATTTAAAAATGCAAGAACATTAAAAACGTTCTAAGTACACTTAGAACGTTATAGAATGGAGGCGTCGATATTTTCTAAAGATTTTGCATTTTTTGTTTAAGTTTTTAAGTTGCTCTTATGAAAAACCCTAACCAGCTATGACTTTTTCAAAATTTAAACAGGATTCTGTCGGGTATTAAAACTTGTAGACAACAACGTATGAGTGTCTGATACATATTTCGTTGTAGATTTTCCTTTGTCGTCTTCTTGTTCTTGTTCTTTATTTTCATTTTCAATTTCATCGTCACCATCGTCTTTTGCATATACAATGACACACGCTGTTGCTGTAGAGTGTTGACATTTGAGAAATTTGTAGTTCATTTCGTTTCTTGCAGTTGTTTTTTGTGTTTTTTTTTCATACTTTTTATACTAAAAATCCAGCCAAGCGTTGTAACTATTGAAACCTACACAATATGCAACAAAAGCAGGCAAAACAAAAAAAAAAAAAAGTGGTAAATGAACAACAAGCATCACATCATGCAGCAGCTTTTCTCCTTCCCAGTCATCATTACCATGCTTAGCATCAGTCTGCATTAAAGACAGACAGCAGGACAGACTGACTCTGGGACAGACATACAATGCAAAATATTAGTTGTGCCACTGCTGGGCCCACCCACTTGTCCGCCTTAATTCTGTTTTTTTTTTTTTGTCTATTTTTTCTAGGTGTCAGTTGGGTTTGTGTCTTTAATTTTCTTTGATTTTTTTTTTTTTTTTAAATATTTATCAAAAGGCTTTAAGTCAACAACAAATTTGTTAAGGAAAACTATACACAAAAATACAGGGTGTGTCAAATCTTATTAAGGCCAATAAAGTTGGGAGGTTAAGCAATAACATGTTTTTTCTTAAGCCACGATTAGTTTAAATTGGAATATCAAGGCCTAGAAAATATGTTTTCTATAAACATACAAGTACGTACCAATAATCGGTGTGCTTCGCTGTACGTTTAATAGTTTATAAAAAATAAATTTAAATTATGTTAATAATATTCAATTAATTAAAGTTTAAGTAGATTAACATAATGTTAATTAGAATTAAAGCTTAATCCTAAGCTGTCAGGATTTCAACAGCCTATTTGGTAAAACTGTTGTTATAATGAAGGTGGTAACACCAATGCGGTAAATCTGTAAGTTTTCTGTAGGATATTGTATGTGTACTGTTCGAATAAATTCAATATTGGATCTTATCGCATTGGCAGCCTATTTGGTAAACAGACAAAGTAGCAGGCAATGCGACTGGTGGATAGCAGCTTTAATACAATGTATTGTTACGTTATTACCTTTTAAAAACGTTTAAAATATGAGCTCGTAGATTGCAAATAAAATAAAAATAAATTTGTGTTTAGTTTTAATTAAAATTCTTTATTATTCGCACAATTCTGTGTGACACTGTTTACAACTTGATGTAAACAACAACAATTTGCTTTGTTTGTTATTCCTCTGTTTACACCCTTTGCATAAACAATAACAATTACTAGACAATTGTTCTGAAGTCGCCGTAGTCTAGTAGGTAGTGTGTTGGCTTATTAGACTAAAGGGCCGAGTTCAAACCCCAGGTCAGACATCTAAACGAAAATATGAAAATATTTCTTAGCCCACTTCCTCTCAGCAGATTTCTGGCAAAAACTATGAGAGTAAACAAAATTGCCACGAAGAGATTCTCAAAAAAATTTGTCGTTCGGAGTCGACTTTAAACTGTAGGTCCCGCCACCCATGTATAAAATTAACGCACACAACATAAGTGGTGTGAGAAGCTAGGTCGTAATCCTGACTGAAGGGTTGTAATGACCAATTATGTATGTAAACAATTGTTCGACAGATCTTTGTAACGGAGATCTTCAAACCACGATTATTCTCTTCAAACACACCGCTTCTTCACACAAGACTGACTGAACTTTTACTAACTCGTTTCCTGCTTTGCAACACAAAACAAACTATTTCCATTTTCTTAACAGTATGCTAGATGAAGTGAGAAGGCAGTCTTCCTTTCTCATTACTAGTAGTGCCCTGTAAACAACCACAACTAAGTCGCTTTAATCCATAGTAAATTTTCTCCCCACCGATCTTCTCCTGCAAGAACAGTCAGCTCTTGGTACAATCAGATTAAATTAGGTAAAATATTGGTGGAAGCACCTCCATGAATGAACAGATTCACTGTATAGTCCCTCAAATATAGGCTACTGGAACACGATCCAGATGTGGAAACAAGATGTGGTCTAATATCGAGAACTTTTTAGTCACCTAGCAGCAACTCGTTTCCTTGTAGTGCGCATCTTCCCCCTTTCCTAAAAACCTGCACAATGCACTGCATGAGTAGGGGCCATCCCCTGAGTACTGGTTTCATAAAAAAAAAAAAAAAAAAAAAAAAAAAAAAAAAAAAAAAAAACTTTGATATCAGAAACTCCTGCAAAAGCTTCAGGTTACTATATTGTCTTCTTGATGGTAGTCACTGCTATTCTCGCCGATTAAATGGCTGCTCAGTAGCAGATTATTGCTTGAGAATATCCTGATGTACTCGTACAGCTGGGATGTCATAATCGCCTTATCTTAAAGGCATATCGACGATCAAAAGAGTCCAGAAATGGCTTTTATTTCTCCATTATATCAGCTGAAGAGGACATGCTCGAAAAGTTTGCTTCGGATAACACACCAAAAAAAAAACACACCCTGTGTAATCCACATATCCCTGCAGCCATGGTTAGGCTAGAAAGAAGGGAAGAATTTCACTTCTTTGTAAACTTTTCTCGGGTAGAAGAAAAAATCTTTTCGACAGCTACGTTTAGCTATCCAAACATTATCCTAGAGAGGCCTAAACAGCTCATTTTTCTCTTCCGACTAGGGATAAGATTGAACGCAGCTTTGCATAATTTCTACAGAAGTTGCGACTCGGAGGAGGACGAAAAACCGCTCATGAGGAGGCTCGCGAGTATGTTTGGAAATCCTTCTTTGGTATTCCTAACGGAATTTAATGAATTTAACATAAAAGATATTGCAAGTGAGTCTGGGTGACTTGGCCTAGATGGCTCTTCCTGTTGGTGTACATCGTAACTTTTTAATTGAATGGAATATGAAGGCAGAGTGGTCAGAGATAGAACAGGCACTTTTTAAATGGACTTAAATTAGACTGATGTGAACCCTAATACGATGGTTTCGTCAGTCGTTGAGCTCATTCCTTAGGTAGGTAGGTAGGTAGAAGTGGCTGTCCACCCGATGAGCGGACACACTTAGGCCGCATACAGGGCCCATTGTGATACCACAGTTTCATCTTTCCCCTATTCTAGGAACCACTCGGAGCTTCCGATGAAGCGACTTAGACTGCCAATATCCACGCATGACAGTTCATCTACGTCCTCCATGTAGTAGGCACCCAGGTGTTTCTTTCTCCTTCGACCAAGTGCCGGACATGTGCAAAGTAGGTGAAGAATAGTTTCATCCTCCTCTTCATCTCCACAGCTTCTGCAGAAATCATTCGCGAGGTGTCCAAGACCAATACGCCTCGCATGTGTTCCTATAATACAATGCCTCGTAATAACCCCGATAACAGCTTTGAGCCTGCTTCTTTGGAGCTTAAGCAGAGTCGTCGTGCGCCTTCTATCCAGCTTTGGCCAGATTTTTTGCGCCGCTCTGCCTTTATCCGAAGCTGCCCATTTACTGTTGGCAAGGTCCACGATTGCATTGTTAATCATAAGCCCACTGGTACTTAAAGGGATCCCCAATGTAGAGAATTCATCAGAGAGCTCGACGGTCGTGCCCCTTCTGGCCAATTCATCCGCTCTGCAGTTGCCGCGAATGTTCTTATGTCCCGGTACCCATGTGATACAAACATCACATCGGTTCGCCATCTCATTGAGACATCTGCGACAGTCGTATACTGTCTTGGAGTTTATCACACTAGTATCCAGCGCCTTGATGGCCGCTTGGCTATCGGAAAGTATAATGATCCTTCGCTTGCGAACATTTTTGTGCGCAACAATTTGCACCGCAGCTTGAATTGCCGACACTTCCGCCTGAAAGACACTGCAGTGATCTGGTAGTCTCATAGACTTGGATATTCCGATTGATCTCGAATAGATGCCAATACCAACGGCTCCTTCTAATTTGGAGCCATCGGCATTTCTCGCTAGGTGCGCCACACCCTTTCCCCAGTCCTCCCTTTTCGGGATGGATGTCCTAAAATTCATTGAGAAGTCATATCGCGGTGTCATATAGTCTATGCTTCCGACAATATCAGCTCCCTCAAGTATCCTTGTATGACCAATGCTCGATGCATGCCATTGTCCAGCCGACCAGAGACGCCTACTAATCCTAGCCGCCACACCCCTGCAGTATAGGTCGAGCGGTAGAAGGTATAAGATCATCTCCAGAGCGATCGTAGGAGTAGTGCGCAGGGCACGACTTATAATTATGCAAGAGCTCATTCCTTAACTACAGACACATATTTCACCAGATGTTAGCTAACCATGGTTTCTATAACCGTGTAAAGCGACAGGTTTCAGGGTTATTTGCCTGTGTTGAATCTGAGGAAAAATATTGACTCAGTATGGCTCACCAGACCCGTATACATTATCACGTGAAGAAGGTCGTTGCTATAATTTTCAATTGTTGTCTGAATAGCCTACGAGGGTTGCCTTTTATATTTCGGAATTTGGCAATCCTAGTGTTGCAATTGCCAACTGACAGCTCTATCGTAAAGCTTGACATTTTTGAGGTTATATGTACTCAGAACGTTTTGACATACGAGCGCTATTTGTGTTGTTTACAGTAACTTCAACCTTCCTATAACCCATTTTCCTAAAACCTGCACAATGCACTGCATGAGTAGGGGCCATCCCCTGAGTGCTGGTTTCACCAAAAAAAAAAAAAAAAAAAAAAAAAAAAAAAAAAAAAAAAACTTAAAAGATTCATCTCGCCCTAAAAATGAAATTAAATCGTGAACATTTTCGTGCGATTATTTTTTACAACTTTCGACATGGATTAACTCAACAACAGTGCATCGATGAACTTAATTCAATTTTTGGCGATGAAGCTCCATCAAGGAGCAGTGTTTATCGATGGTATGGTGAATTTAACCGAGGTCGTAGTTGACTCCAAGACGAATTTCGTGAAGGTCGTCCAAAATCAGTTGTTGTTCCGGAAACCATTGATGCTGTGCGCCAACTGATATTGCAAGATCGTCATGTGACCTATCGTGAGATTGAGACAACCTTAGGCATTAGTGGGACCAGCATATGTACATTCAATATTGCATGAACATTTGATTGTCAAAAAAATTTGGAAAGCTGTAAGGCATATGAGGTGTCCTATTACTCTAGAATCACCGCTAAGATTGGAGAACCATACTTGGGCAAAGACTTCTAGTGAAAAAGTTAACGCTTTTGCAAAAAACCTGGAGAAAGCCACCACACGACATTAATGCTCATATCTGCCCACCAAACATAAGTAATACTGTTAACGCACCTATAAAACTCCTTCTTTCTCACGTACAGGCCGCTTTTAAAAGCCTTGACGTGAAAAAGTCGCCAGGGCCCGATGGCATTACAGGCTCAATGTTTATCAACTTAGCCACTTATGCTATAAGAATTGTACTATTCATATTTAACGCAATGTTAAGAATTGGCTAATTCCCATCATCTTGGAGAATATCTACAATCGTTATGATTCTCAAGCCGGGAAAAGATGCTAGTCAGATAACATCATATAGACCTATTAGCTTGCTATCAATATTATCAAAAGTGTTCGAAAACTTTCTTCTCCAAAGCTTAGCCACGTTCCTCGACGAGCGACAAATTATCCCTGAACATCAGTTTGGATTTCGAGCTAATCACGGTACCATTGAGCAGGTCCATAGAATTGGCACTATAATTAGATCGGCATTTGAAAGGAAACAATATTGTTCAGCTCTTTTTATCGACATCTCACAAGCATTCGATAAGGTTTGGCATGATGGTCTACTCAGTAAAATAACACGATTGCTCCCCGAGAACACACACAAACTTCTTAAAAGCTATTTAACTGACAGAACTTTTAAGGTCAAATTGAAGGACGAAATGTCTACAACAAAAAAGATCTCCGCAGGTGTACCCCAGGGTAGCATACTAGGCCCTATTCTATATTTAATTTATACTTCGGACATGCCCACAAATCCTAACACATACACATCAACTTGTGCAGACGACACCGCGTTTATAAGCGTCAACAAGGATCCGAAAGTAGCTGTTGATGCAACTGCAGTCGCACATATGTGACTTAGAAAAATGGTTTGAAAAGTGGAGAATAAAGGTGAATCCATCCAAGTGTGCCCATGTAACCTTCACACTCAGAAGACAGGATTGCCCAAAAATAAAAATAAATAATATTGATGTCCCTGTTGAAAACCACTTCAAATACCTGGGAGTCCACCTAGACCGGCGTCTAACATGGTCCCGTCACATCGAGGCCAAATTAGCGGCCATTAAGCTGAAATCCGCTCAAATGCACTGGATTATCGGTCCTAATTCAACATTAGACCTTGAATACAAGGTTCTCTTATACAAATGCATTATAAAGCCAATATGGACGTACGGCATTCAGCTTTGGGGCAGCGCTTGCGCGTCTAACGTTTCGAAATTACAAAGAAGACAGTCCAAGCTTTTACGACAAATTGTCTGCGCTCCATGGTATATTCGTAACGACAATATCCATAGAGATCTCAACATTCCTACAATTCAGGAAGAAATTAAAAAATTCACCATAAAATACGTCGATAAACTGACGATTCACCCCAACGCATTGGCAAGGGATCTGCTTCATTTCGACGGCCATCAGAGGCTAAAACGAAGAGACACATTGAGCCTCGCTCGACGTCTGCACTGACCATAATTTCTAATTATAGTATTATTATAAGATTTGAATACAATATATAGTTAACACGCTGGTGCTAACTATTAACCTTCAAAACTAGATTTAAGATTTGAAAACTATTGTAAATTTCATTAAGAAAGATTCAATAATAATAAAAAAAAAAAAAAAAATTTGTTCGCGTTGGATCCCACACAATTTGGTCAATCGCTTTGAGATGACTCTTTTAAGTTACTGTAAACACCACAAATAGCGCTCGTATTGCAAAACGTTCTGAGTACGTATAACCTCAAAAATGTCAAGCTTTACGATAGAGCTGTCAGTTGGCAGATTGCAACACTAGGGTTGCCAAATCCCGAAATATAAAAGGCAACCCTCGTATAAAACACAACCTAAGGCTTATGAAATAACAACAAAAGTCCTTCGATAACATGTGTAAGTAATTTAAAATACAAATTAATTCTAATTTTTATTTGTTTTTTAAAATATTTAAATATACGCCTTTAAACCCTACACACACAAGTCATATCCTATCTAGTCCTCTCCTATCTTTAGAAATTTTTTAATTTTATTCTCGTTGTATAAATAAATACCTTTAAATGGGAATAATTTGGAATTTAATTTTTTGGGTAAATGTTATCACTCTGTCTCTACATTTTTATGAGGATTTTCTTTTTATTTCTGCTGCATCTTGTGTTCATTTGGCCACAAGAGGGTGTGAAATAATTTGTTAAATGCCAACAACCAACTTACCAACACAAATTATTGTTTAGATAAACGCGCGCATATTTTTTAAAACATTTTTTCGTTTTTTTTTTTCATTTAGATAGGACACCTTTTGCTCCTCTTTTTTTTAGTTTTTTTTTTTGTATGTTTTTTGGTAACAATTTAACAAAAAAACAAAAATAAAAATTTTGTTGGCAGTTCAACATCTTTACGGGGCTACTACTACTACAGCCAGCACACAGTAGAACAATTTTTAAATGCTCACACTTAACTGCGAATTGTGTGTGTGCAGCGATAAGAATGAATGAAAACATAAAAAGGAAAGACCCGAGAAAGAAAAAAAGGTAGCCGGGCCAACATAATTTGTGTTATACAAGCAAGCAAGTATTTTTTTTTTTTTTCGGGCTGGTGTCAGTCGCTTGGTTTTAGAACACCTTTTCGGCTTGAAAGGCGATGATGAAATTCTTCAGCCTGAAAAGGTAAACACACACACACATTATACCCTCTCACCCTCTTGATGGCGTTTAAATAAATCGTAACATTAGATATTCGGAATAAATTTTATGTACGGCGGGGGTTTATGATGCAGCAAATGGTTGGAATGGTGGAATGTACAAAGACAGCAGTGCTGGTTGTGCTAGCGTTGGTGGTGGTATTAGTAGCAGCAAATTAGATCGGTCACTTGAGATAAAACATGATATTTATGTTTCAAATTAGGCGTTTTACGGCCATGATAAGTAATTTGTACCAAAAAAAAAAAACAAAAAATTCCATCTTTTTTTTTTGCTTCGTTCTTGGCCTTTTTGTTTAAGACAAGTGCGTTGATGATGGCTACGACAACGATTTCTAATTTCTACAATTATTCAGTTTAATAGCGTATGAGAGCCAAGAAGGAGGTTGTTTGAAATTGTTTTTAATTTAAACTTAATTTTCCAAATCACTTGCCCGGTTTAAATAATAATTAAAAAAAAACCTGAATTATGGCAGCAAGTAGAAAAATTATGGAAATAAAATTAAATTTTCAGTGATGAACTGTTAAGAAAACCAATTTCAAATTCTGAACAATTTTCGGCTCATAATTGTTTGTGGCTTCCATCAGTAACACTGTGCTAGTTGGAAAAAGTGACAAGCAGGGCACCTGAACCGTTTTTGAGTTACGCGAATATATGTTGTGTAACCTCCTCCATTTTCGAAATAACGGTATATTTCGAAAACAAGAGATAACCTAAAAAACGGTTAGCACCAGTGGATTCAGCGTACCCGAATTAGGTTAACCCGCCAGGTTTATTCTAATAAACTAAACCGTTTTTGAGTTAGGCGAATATATGTTGTGCAACCTCCTCCATTTTCGAAATAACGGTATATTTCGAAAACAAGAGCTAACCTAAAAAAACGGTTAGCACCACTGGATTCAGCGTACCCGAATTAGGTTAATCCGCCAGGTGCCCCGCTTGTCACAAAAAAAAAGTGTCAAATTCTAGCACAGTGTAATTATCTCCTTCTTGTACTTTGTGCTATTGATGCATTGGCCAAATGGTAACAAACGCATATACTCCACAAAAACATACGATTCTGCACAAAAAAAAAATTGCTACAAGTGTTCTATTTATCGCACTGATGGAGTGTCACAACCTCCTCAATAATCTGGCCACTCAAAATCGAATCACCAGTTGTGACTCTCAACTAGAGCACAGAAGATACGGAAGATACAGGTTTCAATCCAGGATTTCGCCAGCGTTTCGCGATATACGAAAAGCAATACGTTCCGATTCATACATACATACTTTATTACAACTCTTTAGTCAGGATTGCGACCTAACTTCTCAAACTTAATTTTATACATGAGTGGCAGGACCTACAGTTTCAATTCGACTCCGAGCGACAGATTTTTGAGAAACTTTTCATGGCAATTTTAGTTACACTCAGAGTTTTGCCAGAAATCTGCTGAGAGGAAGAAATATTTTATATTTCGTTTTGTTGGAGTTATCTGACCTGAGGTTTGAATCGAGGCCTCACGTCTAATAAGCCAATACACTACCTACTAGACTACTAAACATAGGCTTCTGTACAAAAAATTCATTTAAAAAAATATGCGTAAAACTGGTACATACATACATAATTGGTCATTACAACCCTTCAGTCGGGATTATTGACCTAGTTTGTCACACCACTTATGTTGTGTGTGTTAATTTTTATACATAAGTGGCGGGACCTACAGTTTAAAGTCTACTCCGAACGACAGATTTTTTTTGAGAAACTTTTCATGGCAATTTTATTTACTCTCAGAGTTTTTGCCAGAAATCTGCTGAGAGAAAATCGCCGTAGAAATACTTTTTGTATTTTGTTTTGATGTCTGGCCTGGGGCTCGAACCCTGTCTTTACGTCTAATAGGCCAATACACTACCTACTAGACTGCGGCGGCTTCAAACTGGTACAGAACCAATATAATGTCGTTGCTTTCATGAGTCAAAGCAATGAACGCGATCAAGAGATCTGATAATAGACTTCGATATACTATCCTGAATATGAGAATCGCTTTACATTTTCTGTTCGGTATTATCAGGTGGCCGGTTGTTAAGTATTTCTAGTACCATTTAAGAGATCCAGTCTTTTGTATATTAAAGAAATATGTAGGGCCGGAGAATATCACATCTAATTCTCGTGGCCATGAGCTTCTGACTCTACCAAATCTACTTATCCCGCAGCTACAAAGAACATCAAATCTTTTAACACGACTCTATTGGAGATATTCTGCAAGTCAGATGTGTGCGGCTTTCAGATTTAGGCTTTATCACATAAAAATCTGAAGAGTTTCTATCACGTTAGCTTGTCCTTCACATCATTGTGTACACAACAGCAGCAATCTTAAGAGTCGCCGTGGTCTAGTAGGTAGTGTGCTGGCTTATTAGACGTAAAAGCCAAGGTTCGAGTCCCAGGCCAGTCATCAAAAATAAATACAAAAAGTATTTTTTCGACGATTTCTTCTCAGTTTCTCAAAAGAAATCTGTCGTTCGGAGTCGACTTTAAACTGTAGGTCCCGCCACTTATGTATAAAAATTAACACACACAACATAAGTGGTGTGAGAAACTGCGGGCTTCTTGGGGACGATTGCTGTAGACTGTCTAATGGTTTTATAGTCACCTAGCAGCAACTCGTTTCCTTGCCGTTCGAATCTTCCCCCTTTCCACCTTTCCTAAAAAAAAAAAAAACCTGCACCATGCACTGCATGAGTAGGGGCCATCCCTTGAGTGCTGGTTTCATAAAAAAAAAAAAAATCTAATCCAAAATACTCTTGGAACTCTTCTCTTAAGTGTTACTTAGTATAGGGCATTAATGGAGAGTCTTTACGCTCCCAACCACCTAGTTACTCAGAATCAAATTACTGCGGTATTGATGTCAGATCTTGAGGAACACAAAGCAAAGAGATGACAGACATCTACGTCAAAATGGAGGCTGAAGGACTTTCACACTTCGTCTATTGAGACAATGGGGTCTCGAGAAAAGGTCAACATTCATTGTGAACAGATATTGGCCAATTTAAAAATCATTGACCATTTTAAAAATTGTTTCAACTTTGATGCCAGGAAAGCACTCTTTACTCTTCAACAAGACAGAAAATGTGTGAAAACAGTTTCAGGGGTAATTATAATTCCTGCAAAAAGCACTCAAGGAGTATAAGCGAATAATAGAATCTGCAGACTTTTCTGTAAAGATATACAGGAGATACACGCTTCTACTTGCAAATACACTGAGTGCACAGGACTCGCTGCCACTACCTGCTCTGTTTATATGATCTGTTAAGATTTGCATAGGTTATAATATCCACTTGAATTGAATTCCTTGCTTAGAAATCCACTTTGAAATTCGATGAAGTAAAACCGACACTTTATTTAAGGCATTGTTGGCTTTATTGGCTTACGATTATAATTTCTAATCGATTCGGCTTTAGAAAATACCTTTTCTAGGTGTGCGGTGTGAATTCTGCTTTTAATTTCCTAAATTAAATTTGGTTTTAAATTAATTTTTCAGCTCATGTTACATGGCGCTGTAATTGCTGTTCGCGTAATTGTTGCAAAAAGGATATACGTTCTCCATAAATCACTGGGGAACTACAACTGGAAACATGAAAACCTTTTCAGCATGGTTTTCTTTTTTTTGTCTAATTTTCAAAAGACCCGATTGCTTATTAAACTACAAAGACTACAAGCAATGAGTATGTAGAACAAGCATGCAAAATGGAATATCCTTAAAACATGCAAATTTTCAATATTCTAAACAACAACAATAACAACAACAATAGCAGCACATTCGTAGGCACACACTAGGGTATTCAGCAAAAATAAATGGACATTGAAAATAATCGGTTTTGCAGTAAAGTTTCCAGCAAACATTATAGTATCCTGGACATTCAAATCACTTCCTTTAGCATAAGAAACTAGTTTACGGGATAGAAGAAACCGATTAATCGATTAACTGGTTTTCGGGTTTTTAATTTTTTGCATACCCTAAAAGGAAAAATAATGAACATTTAAAGTAATCGGTGTGCGGCAAAGTTTCCAGCAAACATTCTAGTCTCCTGGACATTCAAATCACTTCCTTTAGTATAAGAAACTAGTTTACAGGATAGAACAAACCGATTAATCGATTAACTGGTTTTCGGGTTTTTGATTTTTTACATACCCTAACAGGAAAAATAATGAACATTTAAAGTAATCGGTGTGCGGCAAAGTTTCCAGCAAACATTCTAGTCTCCTGGACATTCAAATCACTTCCTTTAGCATAGGAAACTAGCTTACAGTAATATGTAAACACCAATTAATCGATTAACTGGTTTTCGGGTTTTTAATTTTTTGCATACCCTAAAAGGAAAAATAATGAACATTTAAAGTAATCGGTTTGCGGTAAAGTTTCCAGCAAACATTATAGTATCATGGACATTCAAATGACTTCTTTTAGTATAAGAAACTAGTTTACGGGATAGAAAAAACCGATTAATCGATTAACTGCTTTTCGGGTTTTTAATTTTTTGCATACCCTAAAAGGTAAAATAATGAACATTTAAAGTAATCGGTTTGCGGCAAAGTTTCTAGCAAACAATTTAGTCTCCTGGACATTCAAATCACTTCCTTTAGTATAAGAAACTAGTTTACGGGATAGAAAAAACCGATTAATCGATTAACTGGTTTTGGGTTTTTGATTTTTTGCATACCCTAATATGAGCTGGAACATACAGCGTAAGCGAGTCAGCGTGTGTATGTGAAAACATTTGATTGTTGAATGAAAAAGGATTTTAAAACCCTTTTTTTTTTGCTTCTTTCTTACAAAAAAGCTTAACACTCGTTTCAGTTTTTAAATTACCAAATACAACAGGACTCACACACATACACACACACACACACACACACAGACATTCATTTTGAGGCAACATTTTCAAAGTGGCCGATGAAAAATTCTTGATTGTGTTGAAGTGTAATGCAGGCTTCACTTGTTTTCAACGTTTGTTTGGCTTTCATTCTGTTGCTGCTGCTGCTGCTGCCGGTTGGATGAATTAAATGTTGCTGCATAAGCAAACAAACAAACCTATTGCCACATACTTATATGGTTCACCATATACATGCATACATACATACATACATAATATATGTAAGTGCAACACATATGCTTAAGTGCATGTGTGTGTGCAATCATAAAATGAAGTGTAATTGCAATAAACAGCCAGAAAAAGACAAAAAAAAAATTGTTCAAAAGAAACTAGACCGACTCGAACCAATTTGACTCGAGTGCCTAAGAAATTTTTGTGAAAATTGTTGGAAACTATTTTTTACACTTGAAACTTAAAACAAGATTGTAAGTTATTTTGTGGCAATAACAACAATGAGTGCATAATGTGGCAAATTATATACATTTTTTACATTCATTCATTCAGTCATACATTCAGTCATTCATTCAGTCACACATTCATTCATCAACATCTTGATTTAGACATTTTGCAAGAAGACGAATAATTTACACAGAAAAAGTACAAAATTAACGATAATTATTAGCAACCGTAGTAATAACTCCTCATGCAAAGCCATTCCACAAATAGAGGGGAAATCTTCATTTAATTTCTGACAACTTAATACAGCCTGTGTGTGTGGCAGCAAGGTTTGAGTCGGTTTGAGTCGCCACTTATGTAAACGGATTTATTGAGAAAATTCTAAACTCTGATAATTAGCTGCCATAGTTTCGTAGAAATAAATTGGCATTTTGTTCAACAACATTCCGAAACCATAAGCAAATTTTCACGGTGGATAATACATACATTTTTGGTCATTACAACCTAGCTTCCCACACGCCCTAGCTTCTCACACCACTTATGTTAAGAGTGCTAATTTTTTATACATGAGCGTCGGGACCTATAGCTTAAGGCGACTCTGAACGACAGATTTTTGAGAAACTTTTCATGGCAATTTTATTTACTCTCACAGTATTTGACAGAAATCTGTTGAGAGGAAGTCGACGAATTATTTTCATATTTTCGTTTTGATATCTGACCTGGGGTTTGAATCGTGGCCTTACGTCTATTAAGCCAACACGCCTTCTACTAGACTACGGTGTATACAGTGGATTATACAGGGTGGGCCAAAAGTCACGAAGGGGTTTAATCGTTTAATCGTTCTTGGGAATCTCGTGGCTTTAGTTCTTGCACTAACTGCAGCTTGTATGGGAAAAGATGTAAATTTCCCTTTAATATTCTGCGTAAAGACCGCCGAAACATTTGCAGCTCAGCAGAGCGCCTTCGAGTTGATGTTTCAGGATTCTCCTCAACACTCTCCAGAACGCGTTGAATATTTGCTTCATTAATTACAGAATGTGGTCTTCCGCTTCGTGGAAGATCCCTTAGTGAGCCTTGTTCCTGAAAACGTGTCACTAATTGATTCGGATGGTGAATTTCGCACATTAAAATGACGACGATAGGCTCGTTGAGTTTGAATTATTGATCGATGATGTTCCAAATAAAGTTCTATGATTTTGGTTCGCTGGATAACGTTGTAACCTTCCAAAATTAATCTCCCAGATTTATTTTACAAGTCCTAAAAAGAAAAATAAAAAAAAAAAATTAAACTAGAAAAGTTATTAATTTTTCAAATCCCTTCGTGACTTTTGGCCCACCCTGTATAAGGCTTAATGCGATTGAAATACAATTTATCGATATTAACTGAATTTGATACGATGACAGATAGGTAGGTTTCAGGAGGTACAGTGGCTCCCACCTTATTTCAACCAGCACCTTTAAAAAAAAATGTGAATAAGAGTTTATAGAATATGTTTAAAAATTAAACAAAAAAGTTTTATTCAATCTCAAATTTATGGGCAATTTGTGGTCAAAACGTCCGCCAACACCAGATTTCGAACAAGAATGACCTTATAGCAGCTCTGAAAAAGGAATGGTCAAAAATAACTCTCCAAACCACTAGGAAGTGGAATCAATGCAAAAAAGGCTGAAAGCTGTAATTAAGCAAATAGGAGGTCATACTAAATTTTGAAATTAAAACTATTAGTTAATTAATCATTTAATTGTTTGTTTATAGTAGTAAGTGGTTGAAATAAGCTGTGACTAATTGGGTTCCTATATTTTTCGTTTTTAGTTTGTAAGTTTACATTTGAGACTGAATAAAACTTTTTTTTCTTAATTTTTAAACATATTCTATAAACTCTTATTCAAATTTTTTTAATATCTTGTTTCGATTCGAAATTATACGAGCTTAATTTTTTTTCAAGGTGCTGGTTGAAATAAGTTGGGAGCCGCTGTATATGGCCATGTTAGCCAAAACAAAACATTTGAATGCCCGGGAACCCATGGTATAAGAAATATAGAAGGTAGTTTCATTCTCTCTTTATTTTTTAAAATAAGGTTTTTTGAAGTTTTATTTTCTCACAAACTACATATATAGCGTTGCCACATTTATAATTTTGTTGTATATTCCCAATAAATTATTTCTAACAAATGTGTAATTTGGGCTAGTATTTAAAGAATTTCAATTAATTTTTAAAAAAATTGAGTTCCAAAAGTTTCAAAAAATCGGTATTAGGCTTATGTAATCAAAATATTTTTCAATTAAATTGAATTTATTATTTTCATGTGACTTCAAAGAAAATGTGGGAAATTTAAAATTAATATGGTAGCATTATTTTAACGAAAACGTCATAATCCTTAAGCATGTCAGATAGTGAATTTTAAAAAATAAAGAGAGAATGAAACTACCTTCTATATTTCTTATACCATGCCGGGAACCTATTGGTTTCGTTTTAGAATGAGAAAAGTGTATGGAAGCAAGTAAGTTGTAAAGGAAAAGAAATTCAGCAAGTGTTGATGCGAATTCATCAGCTATCGTAATCTCTCAAAAAACCTCAGAAGAACCTGAGCAACAAAGAATGGCCTCTCTAAAGTACGTTCACAAAGAACCGAACAACTACGGTGGGGATACTCTATAGTGTTTAGGTTCTCCTTATCTCCCTGTATCCAGAAGAAATCCGCTTAATATCTCTCGCGGATCCCAGTAGTGAGATTTCACCACAATACTGCGCAAGTCTCATGTTGGGCTTTTCAACCCCCGGCAGCAATTCAAGTACTAGCACCATTAATCAATGGCCGAAGATTTCTTAGCCACATAGCCATCTGACATATCCTCTGAACGTCTTTTTTCGTTTCCCTAAATCCCTTTTCTGAAGAGTCAAGGACCATTAGTTGCTTCACTATGGGAATAAGAGCCTAATGATATGAGTTTTCTCTTTCTCAAGAGTATTACTGTGCCTCGGAGCGCAACAGAAACTAAGGAGTGTGCACAAAAAAAAATGGGTCTACTTTTAAGCTTATAACTTTTATCATAATTGAAAAAAATGAATACCGTTACATTGTTTTTGTTAGTCATCTGTTTCAAAATCCACGTGCTAAATGTCATTGCAATAGCAAAATTAGTTTTTTGAAAATGGGCACCCAACAAGAATGTCGTAAAAAAATAATTGAAATTTTCAATGAAAAACCGCACCGCTTACAAAAAACGATTGCTAGGCTCGCAGGTGTTAACCAAAAAAACAGTTTCTAAGGTAATACTTAAAACAATATAAGGAGTCTTTAAGTATTGAGAGAAAGCGTGGAAGTGGAAGAAAAAAAGGATTTGCCGACCAAAACAAAGCAAGTAAAATAATACGTATTTTTCAAAAAACACCCTAACATGTCTGGAAGAAAAGTGGCTCAAAAAGTTGGATGCTCTGAGACCTTTGTCAGAAAAAAATTTTATACACAAAAGAATTCAAATATTATTAACTTTAATTGAGATATAAAACGAAAAAAATCCGCCACTTAGTTTTATTTCTATAACGAAAAGTGTAAGTCCAGTTTTTTTCGTGCGCACTCCTTAATTCGATTCAACGATTCAACGATTGCTATAGAATCCTAACCGTCATTGCTTCTTGGCTGTCAATGAAAATCAATTAAAAATTCTATTACAAGGAGCAAGATCTGCTACGATCTCAAATGCGTTTCATACACGGTAAAGGGCTAAACTTGTTAAGCGCTGGAGTTATTATCCATCTAATGTTTCTTATTTTTTATTTATTTACAAAGGCATGTGCGTAAAAGTGGATCTACCAATCCAGATTAAAAGTTCCCCCATTGTTTCAAGAGGCTCTATACATATTGTTACGTTTTTACCTTTTTAAAAACGTTTAAATATGAGTTCGTTAATTGCAAACCAAGTAAAAACAAATATGTGTTTTATTTTAATTAAACTCTCTCTTTATTATTCACACTTTTATGCCACTGTTCACACTTAACCGATACAACATTAATTGCTTGCTATTATTCACACACAACTATTGCTCGCAACCGATATCTTCAAACACGACTATTTAGTTCACACTCAACTTCACTTAAGACTGACTCAATTACAACTGACTCTCTCGTCTGCTTTGTCTTGCCCTTTTATAGTCCAACACGAACAGTACATCGAACGTTCTTGAAAAAGAACGTTCGCGGTTTCGCATTTTCGAAAACTCTATGGCGACTGCATTGCTTGTTGTTGCGTTTGCATACTTGTCTGTTCCTTTTTCTCTCATACTTGTTGTAGCTGGTTTACTTATAAGAAGTTCGATGTATGTGTTAGTGTATATTTGTGTCGTGTGTATTGCGTACGCATTGTCTCTTGTTGTTGTAGCTTTTGTTTTTATGTGAAACGATATTAGATCGTTTCGATCTGCGTAACAATATTAAGAATCTTTAAACCAAGAATTTCGAAATGGATCTCGAGAACCAAAAAGACAGTTGTCTGATTCAAAAGTTTTCTTCTTGCTGAAGACGAAAAGACATAAAGAATACTATAGCGACTGCCTGGGCAATGCTTTCAGCAGAATGATTCCCTCAGGCAAATGGCACTACATCATTTGCAGCGTTGGACACATAAGTCAAACTGACTCGATTAAAGAAAAGTGTCAAAAACAGCTTCCCAATTCCGGTAGTAGTCAATAGAATGTCAGCAACTGATAAATGTTTTGAAGAAGTAGGATAATATTGATTGACAGGAAAAGTCATTAGGGTTCTTGCTATTGTTTCCAGTGATTTGGTATCGAAACATGTGTCAGCAACATGTTGCGTCAATACTAACGGTCAGTTAAATGGTATCAGAAATAATTTTGGAAAAACATTATCAATGATTATCACTCAATTGCTGTTATTAAAGGTTGTTTCTTTAAAAAAGAAAAAAAAACATTTCCACCAAAAAGCGCTGTAGGGTATATATATAGCCTGCGGTATATACAAAACTCTTTCTCGCCTTAACAATTTTGTAAATAATTTTAAATACCGCAACTGATAACCATCATTTAAATGTCCAGTTCTCTTGTGTAATTTCATACGTCCCCATGTACTATATGAATTATTGTGTTTATACTGTAAACTATGTACATACGTCTGCATGATCATGATATGTACATACATAACATAACGTAAATAAATATGAATAAATACAAAGTGATGGATTTTTATATCTTAATAAATTGAGGAGCTTTTATTTTGTGAAAAAAAAAATAAAATCATACTTCTTCTGTACTTTACTTAATAAAGGGTCCCCCAAATAAATTTTTTTTTTGAAAATGCTTTAAAAAAAAACTACTGAATATTTTCTCAAATTTCTTTTTTTATTTGAAAGTACAATCCTTCCGGTTAATAATGGAAAATAAATGATTATGCGTTTTCGCTTCGCTAAGTGGGCCTGCGATCGACTTACAGAAGATGCCGATTTTGGAAAAAAAATCATCTTTTCAGATGAAGCTCATTTAGATCTTGGCGGGTATGTAAACAAGCAAAATTGTCGCATTTGGGGCACAGGAAACCCGCACGCATACATTGAAAAGCCCACGAAACCAAAACGAGTCACTGTTTGGTGCGGATTTTGGTCCAGAGGTATAATTGGGTTATTTTTCTTCGAAAATGAGCAAGGAGTAGCCGTTATAGTCAATGGCGATAGTAATCGGGCCATGTTGAATGAATTTTTGTTCACAAAAATTGAAGAAGAGGATATTGGCAACATTTGGTTTCAACAGGACGGCGCTACGTGCCACACAACCGAAGCTACAGACGATGTTTTGCGCCCTGTTTTTGAAGATCGCTTTATCAGCCGCAGAGCTGATGTCGTTTGGCCACCTCGGAGCTGCGATTTGACACCGTTGGCCTATTATTTGTGGGGTGCCGTCAAAGATAAGTGTTACGCCGACAAGCCAGAGACAATTGACGCTTTAAAGGACAATATTCGTGAAGGCATTGGTGAAATACAGCTGCACACAATCGATAATGTGCTTAAAAATTGGACCGATCGTGTAGGCTACTGCATGGCCAGCCGAGGCAACCATTTGAATGAAATTATTTTCCATTATTAACCGGAAGGATTGTACTTTCAAATAAAAAAAAGAAATTTGAGAAAATATTCAGTAGTTTTTTTTTAAAGCATTTTCAAAAAGAAAAAAGTTATTTGCCGGACCCTTTATTTGTTGCAATTCGTTCGTTCGTTCATACGTTTATTCTCATTCCATATAATTTTTTTTTTTTTTTAACTGTGTTTCCTTTTCATCATAAAACCAGTAATTAGTGTCGAAAATACGACTACGGCGCATAAATTGTAGATTGCGCTCCATATTGCCGTTTTTTTTTTTTTTGAGTTCATCGTTTCATTGTGGTGGTACATCATGGTAAATAATAATGAAAATAATTAAAGTGTTGTGTGTACTCGTACTTAAAATTCTCTTCATTTTTTCGCTTTTTGATATTTTTTATGTTTTTTATTTAAACCAGAACAAAAATAACGACAGCTTGTATTAAAATAACAACAATAAGAAAAACTTCTCAAGAAAATGGTAATTATGAAACCCAAAAACAAAATCAACTCAAAATGTAACCAAAAAAGACTTCATTTTTAAAAAGGGCTCCCATAAATTCATTCATTTTTGTTGGTTTCTCCCATTATGGGAACATTTTCTGAAACAAAAAAAAAAGTTATTTTAAATCGTTTAAATATCGAAAAATATGAGATTTTAAATGATCAGAGTTTAAATGATCGTTTTTGATCTTTTTTCTTCTTCTTTTGTTTCTGTTTTCTTAAAGTCATAAATCTTTTATTAAATCGTCTTTAAAATGTTTGTTGTTTCATGTTTAAAGGCCCTCCATCATAAAATTATTAATAATTTTAAAGTTTTTTTAATTTTTTTAATAGCAATCTTACATTGGAGGTCTTCTCTTGAAATAGTGTGTTAAATATTTGCTGAAATTTCAAAACCCCATGTAATTATTATTATTAAAATATTTATATTTAAAGCAAGAAATTAAAGAAAAAAAAATAATTTTTCTCCTCATTTGCACCAAGCTTAAGGCCATAAACAAAATTGCGTGAGAAAAAAAAGCAAAAATATTTCATAATAAATCATACAAATTAACATAAATATTGTAATACAATAAGTGTTTACCAATGTAAACAAGAATGATCGATAGTTTTTCTTTGAAATGCCTTAGAACTTTTAATTTTTAATGAGCCCTTCAACCCAATTATATTCAAATTATGTAAGGGCTAGTTGTGTATTAAAAATTTCAAACTTAAATGCCTGATCTCGATTTGTTGTGAAATGTCAAATTTTATTTTCGTACCAAATAGCAACTCTTGCCTACAGTTCAAGGATTCGAATAAAATTTGCTCTGTTCAATAAGCTGAATTATTAACAATTGTTACTGGAAAAGCATTCATTAACTCAAAAAACTTGCAAGAAGAAAAAAAAAAACTAAAATTGTCAACATTTTTTATCGTTGCAAAAAGTTCTATTTTGAATTATCTTTTGTTTACATTATTGTCAGAACAATTTAAAATCAAAATATTTTACAATATCGACTAATCAAAAATTATACATTTACCTTTTTTTTGCAAGTTTATACTAATAAAGTTTTCATTTACTAAATAGTTTTTGATGATTTTTTTCCATATTTTTTATTTTCACTCTCTTAATAGGAATTTAATGAACCTACTTTAAAAAAAAAAAACTTTCAAATACACTAAATTTTTATTAGTGTCCACCGTTAGCTTTTCTTAAGACCAACATTTCAAAATTTGCATCGCTGATTTTCTTCTTGAACGATTTACAATTCCAGCGAATGAAAACAACATTTTCTTCACCTCATCTTCTAATTGCTCTGTTGCAGTTTCTAAAAGAGCTTTTAGAAATCTTAATTTTATTTCTGGAACAGAAATAGCTGCAATAATAGCATCCCAAGCATCAGGCTGAATTAAAAAATATTTCTCAAATCTTCTGAGTAAAGCCTATTGCATTTTGGCGCATACTTCGGCTAAAAATTTAAAGTTTGACACCTCAAAACGCCTAAGTTTTATTCTTAAAGAGACTATAGTTGGGACGAAGTATCCAAAATATATTGTATTTTCTCCCTGAAGGAAATCCACCGCCTCTGCTATAGGCCCCATAAGTTTAATATATTCCTCCAAGTATTCCAGTTCATCACAAAGAATTGTAGGAATTTTGAAACGAAAGCAAAATTCCGGCAAAATTTGTTTTGTGATCTAACAACTTATTAACGGAATCGTACAGAGAGTTCCACCTTGTTATACATCAGAAATCGGGTGGTCGTCGGTTCAAACCCAGTGGGCTACATCTTTTTTTAATTCATATTTGACATTATTTTAATTTTTGTTTTTTACAATTATATAAATATTTCTACTAATAACATGTATTAGAAATGTTGACAATTTTTTTATAATTAATAAAAATTTACTGGTAATGCATAATGGATTCCAATTTACTGGTACTGAGATTTTTCAGTATTCTGTAAAAATTTGCTGATTTACTGCATTTTTTTCAGTAATCAGTAAAATTTACTGAATACTGATTTTTTTTCAGTAATCAGTAAAATTTTACTGGTAATGCAATCTAAATTTCATTACCAGGAAAAATTTACTGAATACTGCAATTTTTTTCAGTAAATTTTACTGGTACTGCAACTGATACTCTTGTCAAAAGGATACTAAGATTGCATTGAGCTGCAGCTTTCACGATACCAGAAGTTGAGTAAGAAAATGTTAAAGATTGCTAACTATTCGATTAGGATCCAATATGGTAGCAGAGGTTATGTTTTGGTAGTAAACAAACATTTTTTGAAGAGAAAATATCGTAGTCCTTTTGTATTACTATGCTTAGTTTGGTTAAAATCGATTCTGGATTGAACCAAGGTCTTTGAAAAGTACAGTTACAGTAACTCTTTTTTTTTTTTTTTTTTTTTTTGTAAAACCAGCACTCAGGGGATGGCCCCTACTCATGCAGTGCATTGTGCGGGTTTAAGAAAATAGGTTATAGGAAGGTGGAAAGAGGGAGTAGTGTTTGTGGACATTTGATTTAAATTTACCGATATCGTAACTGACATACATGGGCATACTGCATTATAATTCTAATGCATTAAGCTTTTCAGTATTCAGTAAATGTTTACTGGTAATGAAATTTAGATTTCATTTTTGTAACTGTAATTTTTTCAGTAATCAGTAAAAATCAATTTTTACTGAAATTTTACTGGTACTGCAAAGTGCCCATCTATGGTAACTGACGGGAATAACTTCCGCAGGAAGATCATTCCACAAGCGAGCAGTGCGGGCAAAAAATGAATTTTCTCTGTAATGCATTGTGCGGTTCACTGGACAATCAACCACAAAAGGATATGCTCTGCGAGAGGTACGAGTACTACGTAAAAATATGTGTTTATCGGGAACCAAGCCCCTTATCTCTCGAGAACACCTCCCATTATAGTACCGATAGAACAAAGCAACACACGCCACATTTTGACTATGCTCCAACGAATCAATAGAGTTGGATACCCTACTGTCATTAATAAGCGCCTTCGCCCTCTCCTGTACGCGGTCGAGAAGCTTCAAAATATACTTTGAAGCACCGGCCCATACATGAGAGTTGTACTTCATCCTAGGTCGGATAAAGGTCCTGTAAATAGTAAGAAGGTCGGATGGAGTGAAGTATTTTCTGCATCGTTTCAAAAAACCAAGGCACTTGAATGCTTCCTTCGACACTCGAAAAATGTGATCGTTCCAACGAGCATCACAACTAATTCTCATGCCCAGAACATCGAGAGCATCCGCCTCCTCAATATTTACATTACCCATAGATACAGATGACAGAACACCAGCATCACGCCGGTGTGTCAAAAAACAACGTTGGGTCTTGCGCGCATTAAAATCGACCCTGTTCGCGCGGCCCCACTCAGAGATTGTTATCAGGTCATTTGTGAGTGCATCATTCATGTTCGACCTCCTTGCCCCAATCTCCTCTCTCTACGGCTAATTTGATGCATTTTAGTTTAGAACTGGATATGTCAGAGATATTTTTTTATTTTTTTAATTTCTGTAGATAAGATAGGACTGTTCAATGCATCTACTCATACGGTTTCCATTTTTACTGTCCTTTAATTTATTTTTATTAATCAAGTTTCTACCATTCAGTAGGTAATTAGTTTGCTGTAACAAATCCTAGAATAATAGCGTAGCAATATGCTGCTAGGGACAACTCCACCAACTATTGTTTGTTGGATATTGTGGCAAAGAACTTAGCTCACTTAGTTTTAGTCTTTCCCAACAAGGGAAGCTGTCAGAACTTTCTATCCTGGTCGTTGATGATATTGTGAAAAGCTATACCATATGATCGGTGCACCGAACAACAACGTTGATGATACTCTACAGTCTCTAGTTTCTTCTCATCTCTATAAATCAAAAAAAAATTCGCCTAATATCTGTCACGGATCCCAGTAGTTATCTTTCACCACAATACACCGGAAGTCTCAGGTTGGGCTTTTCAGACGCCAGCAGCAATTCAAGTACTAGCGCCATTAACCAATGGCCGAATATTTCTTAGCCACATAGCCATCTGACATATCCTCTCAACATCTTTTTTCTTTTCCCTAAATTCTTTTTCTGAAGAGTCAAGGTATTGTTTATTCTTGCAGCGTAACAGACCAGAGAATCTAGTGGTGGTCGAATCTTTAGCTCTCACATTAAAGAACTAGCACACTAACCACTTGACCATCTGGTCACCCAGTTTATTGAGTTTTTTATTTAACTCTATGGATCCACAAATATTACAAAAATGTTTTCTTCCTACTCAACTAAAAGGCAGATGTTTTTAAATGACGGTCAAATTCAGCGCTTTAAAGATTTGATCTACACGACAATTTTCTTGCCTCACTTGTACATATTTATGTAGATTTTTTACTCAGCGTAGACTCATTTTAAGTCATAAATTTTTTGTTAAATATTTTTTAACTACTTTTTCTATCTTTTACACTAAATATCATTCAAATTCTTGCAACAAAAAGGTCAAACTTGATCAAACATCCTTCAAATTGAAATTTGTAAGAAATACGTTACGATAATATTGTCATAAATTAACAATTTTCATGTTGTACTTAATAGAGCTTTAGTGCAGGGATTACCATTTCATAGCACAATTGTGCAGAGAGAACTCACATGCATTCTTGTGATCACTGCGAAAAGAAGACATGTGCGGCGGATGCTTTATCATTTTATTTCAGAATGACACTCAAAAAATATTTTATATTAAAAATGTTCTATGTTATTAGTTGGGCGTATTTCTTTTTTTTTTTTTTTATTTTGTCGCACAGTATAATTTTTTTTAACTGCTTTGGAATTCTCGCTTTTTTCTATTAATCGAAGATAGGTTTTTTATTTTTATTTATCTATTACACATGATCTAGTTTTTAAGCCAAAGATGAAGAGCTTTATGTTATTTTAATAAAAAATAATTTTTTTTTATTTTATAGATCAAAAATAATTAAGCCAAAGATAGATAGCTTAATGTATGTTGTTGAAATGAAAATCAAAATAGCGTATATCACTAACACTTTTTTATGGCTGTAAATAAATAAATTCTCTCAACTTATTTTCTCTCTCTCTCTTACTCACTAATACACAACCAAAAAATTTTTGGTAACCCCTGCTTTAGTGTAACAGACTGCCATCGTGGCTTCAGTAGAAAACCTGATTAACCTTCGCGTTGGTCTGTGAGACCAATTTTTTTATTATTGCGATTTTTTTTTTGTAAAAAAATAGTGCCAGTAAGTTGATATCACTGGTAGCTTCATTATTCGTAATAAGCTTCGTTTTTGCATCAAAAAAAATTTTTTGAAATAATACCAAGGATATAGGATTTTCCATTGTCGGTCTCACAGACCAACGCGCGGGTATTGGTGTTTCACTTTTTGGCGCGGGTATAGGAAGGTTAAAAGTATGACACTGGTGGGGTATTTTTCGAGCACAAATCATGAATAATGCATCAAATTTCTTGAGGGCATTGTTCTTAGACTGTGAACGCTTGCATTATAAAATAAAATTTGTCTCACGCTTGCATCTTCAATTTGAACGTAGAAAATTGTTACAACCTCTCATTTAATATTTAAAATATTAATTTTTAGTCTTGTTCCTTTAAAAACTGAATCAAAATATGGAACAATATTCCCTTTATTTTGAAAACCCCAGCCAAATTATTATTCTTTCTCCATAACACAATTACACATTTTAAGTTAATAACTTCATTTAAACAACAAATTTTCTGTATTAATTACCAGGTTTTGTCAAACCATATTCTGAATAGAAAATGATTTCATAATTTTCATTACAAAACCAGAAGAGAAATTTAGCACCTGTTAGGGGCCCAAAACCGCGGCTAACACAGTGGTTCATTGATTTTTTAAATGCTTTTTAATTACAAGTTATATAAACTAAACAATTAATTTCACTTTTTTGTCTTTGAAAATCTCAAAAACTGTTCAATTTCCCAATGATTTGGTTGACACCAGGAATATTAAATCAAATGAAGACATTATCGCATGTCCCCTTTTCATATATAATTCCATAATAGAGTCTTAACATAGTTAAGGGTTTAGTGAACTGAGTTTAATTATTATTTTATATTTTAATTAGAGCTCTTACTGTCATTTTTAAAGATTTTTTGGGAAATATTTGAAAAAAAATTTACATTTCATTACTCAAACTCAGTATCAATAAATAAAAAAAACTTGATCCTTGCATGTGTTATATGCTTAAAAAACAATTCTTTGTGGCATTTATACTCCTTCCTATTCGAGAAATAAATTTTAATTTACAACTCTCACTATATAACCCCTCATCCTTCCGTTTTCCATTTTCGAATATTTTTCCTGCTGTCAGTTGACAAGCACATGTCAAAAAATAATTGTTATGCCGCCGTTATGCATAGATGTTGGACGGAATTCATATCACATTTTGTTTATTCACGGATGTCTTCATTTCATTGAATTTGTCATAAATTACCGTTGAAATGAAGAGCCTCTCTTACTACTCAATGAGCCATAACTGTCATTAAAGAATTGTAAGCAATTAATTTTTATTCGATAATGTACAAAAACAACAACAGAGACAAAAAGGGTTGAAATGTGAAACATCTTTTCATTAATTAATTACTTTATCAACTCAACTCAACTCAATTCAGCTGATGATGGAGGTCAATGGAAAGGGTTTCCGTAAAAAACTTTTCAATACTGTGAGAAAGAGTTGAAAGGGAAGAGTATTGGTGTAAATAAAACAGCACATTTGAGACAATTTAACCTTTTTCTTCTTATAGGTCATAGACATCTGACTCCACTTAATTAAATGTCCCTGATGTGCGTTTATTATGTATGTAAGTATCCCATACCTTTTCCAAAGCATCCGAAAATATCCAAACAGATTTCGCAAAATTACCATCCCAGCTATGCTATTTTGTTCTAGAACATCCAGTTAACCTTACGTGACGATAAACATAGAAAGAAGATAAAAGGAGCATAAAACTGACCAACAGCAGATAAAAAAAAATTTCCATTCTGACCCTTCATCGAACATCAACAACTCAACCGAATTAAAGACATGACATTACTATAGGTGTGGTATACTGTTTCCAAGAATACGGAATACTCTGAGGTCTAAGTAGGTGTGTGCTCTAATATAGCAGGTCCTAGAATATCAGGCTTACCATCCATCTGTTAAAATGTTTCTGTTTATTGTATCGGGTGTAGTAGCTGTCAGATTTGACGAT
Organism: Sarcophaga caerulescens; assembly: GCA_927399465.1. Classification (NCBI taxonomy): domain Eukaryota; kingdom Metazoa; phylum Arthropoda; class Insecta; order Diptera; family Sarcophagidae; genus Sarcophaga; species Sarcophaga caerulescens. The sequence continues at coordinate 11,280,458 of OV656866.1, read as the reverse complement.
TTATCGTCATTTTGACGATTTTGTGCTCCAAAAATATCATTTTGACGACATGACGATTTATGCCCTCATTTTGACGTTATTCATTGAATCCTATTCTTTCGCAAAAGCTATTCCTATTGTGACGACTGTTGCTGTTCTAAGGTGGGCCCAGCAATTTCTGGATGCATTATTTGCAGCGGGAATGAAGCTGTATATTTTTAAAATTTATAAAGGACCATAACACAAAATTAATTGTCTTCTGATGCATTCAAAACAATTAACCATGTACTTTAACCACTACATCGAGGATATATGTAAATGAAGTTCGAATCTGTGAATGATTTTTAATCATTTGAAAGCCGTAGAAAGATGGGCATGAATTATCCATTCGCTTGAAAAGCATAATGATGATATCGTTAGAGCTGCTATTGAATGCAATTGTTATTAGAGACGTAAAAAGGGGAAAGAAAAAACAAGTGGCCAACGCGAGAATAAAATGTAGGGGCCTAATCCATAATGTATATACATACTAGCTGACCCGGCGAACTTCGTCCCGCCCAAAACAAGTCACATTATATATTTATTGTAAAAAGCTGCATAAAACAGTTACTATATATAAAAATAACTAACTTACTATAAGTGTGTGGATCTATCTATCTAGTTCAAAATTTAATCGAAGTCGGTACGTTATTTAGGTGAGGCATACAGAGAATAACAATAAGAGGTCCGAATCATGGATAGCGCTGACGAAGTTGTAGTTGTTGTACTCGCTCCAAAACAAAAACTAACAGACATACATGTTATTTATGTACATATGCATACATAAACCATCGAATTAGTCGACTTATAGATATCTTTTAAAAGGGGATGGTTGCCACGCCCATTTTTGGTCAGTTTGTCGATATCAACTCTAAGTTTGTAAGCACTGTGTCCCTAAATATTCAATTTTAAAGATTTGACACGCCTACTTTTTGCTATATCGAATTTTTTTTTAAACCATCTAAACCTGATAAACTTTCGAACAAAAAAAGAATGGTTACAATCGGTTCAGTAGTTTAAGAGTTATAGGTATCACTTGAAAGGGGAAGGTTGCCACGCCCATTTTTGGTGAGTTTGTCGATATCGACTCTACGAACTTACCCACCAAATTTTATCCGTCTACGATCAATATGTACATACCTAAATATTCAATTTTAACGATTTGGCACGCCCTCTTAACATTTAGGGATATGAAAAATAGACGTTGTCCGATTCTCAGACCTACCCGATATGCACACAAAATTTCATGAAAATCGGTCGATCCATTTCGGAGGAGTTTAACCACTAACACCGTGACACAAGAATTTTATATATTAGATATTGGCAATTGATAAAATTTTCGTTTTCATTGATTAAAATCTGTCTAGGCTTACTACATATATACATAATTGGTCATTTCCCCTTTAATCAGGATTACGACCTAGTTTCTCAAACCGCTTATTTTGTGTGCGTTAATTTTATACGTACATAACCGTAGGTCCAGTTTAAAGTCGACTCCGAACGACAGATTTTTTGAGAAACTTTTCCTGGGAATTTTATTTATTCCCAGAATATTTGCCAGAAATCTGCTGAGAAGAAGTCGCCAAAGAAATATTTTTTCATATTTCGTTCAGTTCGAAATATCTGACCTGGGGTTTGAACCGAGGCCTCACGTCTAATAAGCCAACACACTACCTACTAGACTACGGCGACTGTAGGCTTCCGATAGGTACCAATATACACTACAAACTCTGGTCTATAGAAAATGTGCCTTCTACATTGATGATGCGATTAGGACAAAATAATTGAGCACATAACATACAGTTATCTGAGCCTATTTCAAATGAAGGCAACAAGGGGTTGTTGGAAAATATACTTAGGTGTATAACAATTGATAGGATAACTAGGCTATATGATAGCTAGTCTGAATATTTACTCTCTTTTACTAAGCCAACCAATTCAATTGTAAATTGTATTTTTTTTTTTCTTGGGTTGAAGTCCCTTGCCAGACATCTCGATCAAAACGAATTATGAAAAATTACTTCTCCGGCTAATTCCTTTCAGTAGATTTCTGGCAAGAACCCTGAAAGTGACATGAAAAGTTTCTCCAAAATCTGTCATTCGGACTTTAAACTGTAGATCCCGCCGCATATAGATAAATTTAACATATACAACATAAGTGTTGAGAGAAGCTAGGTCGAAATTCTAACTGAAGGGCTGTAATGAGCACATAATTGCTCATACATACAGTATGTAATCAACATGTAAATGAAATCGATTTAAAAAAGTTATTCTAAAAATTGAGAACTTTTCTAGATAAGCTAACGATTACAATGATATTTCGCCACCCACCTTTCAAGGGTATAAATGAAGTTTGAATCTGTAAATGATTTTTAATATATTTCACCGAATCACCATTGTGAATGAGGCAATCATCTGAAAGCCATAGAAAGATGGGTATGGAACGTTTAAAAAACCTAATGACAATATCGTTACAGCTGCTATTGAATGGAATTGTCATTCGAGACCGAAAATGAAGAAAGAAAAAAACAAGTGGCCAACGCGAGAAGAAAATGTGGAGATCCTATGATACTTATAAATGTCTTAATGTATACACAGTCAAAGAAAAAAGTCTACATACACCGGTGTATTCAGTCTTTTTTCTTGCTAATGTTTATTTTTTTTTTTCTCAATATTTTCTGTTATATTTTTTTCATATTCGTTTTGTTCCTTAAACATTCTTGATTATAAATGCCTTAAACAACTCTATAACATCTTTTTTTAATTTGATAAAAATCAGCGGGAATGAAGTCTACATACACCGTTGTCAGTAGAACTTTTTCATTGACTGTATATTGTCAATTGATGAAATTCTGATTACCATTATACGACCTCAGTCCTAAATGTGCATTTTACATTGATGATGGCATTAAGACAAAATAACTGAACTTCTAACATTTTTCTGTTTTCTGTTTCTTGTTTTCTGAGCTTGCTTTAAGTAAAGTTAGCAAAGGCTTGTTGAAAAATATACCCACGTGTATAACAATTGATAGCGTAGCTAAGCCATATGATAGCTAGTCTAAATATTTACTCTCTTTTAGTAAGCCAACAAATTCAATTGTAAATTGTACCATTTTCCCTTGGGTAGAAGTCGCAGTAGCCTAGTAAATAGTTTTGGATTATTAGACGTGAGGCTACGGTTCAAACCCTATGCGAGACATCGCGATCAAAACGAATTATGAAAAATTATTTCTTTGGCTAATTCTTCTCAGTAGATTTGTGGCAAGAACTCTGAGAGTAAATAAAAGTGCCATGAACAGTTTCTCAAAAATCTGTCGTTCGGAGTTGACTTTAAACTGAAGGTCGCACCACTTATGGATAAAAGTTAACACACATAACATATGTAAGAGTTGAGAGAAGCTATGTCGAAATACTAACTGCAGGACTGTAATGAGCAACTATGTATGTGTGTGAAGCTAGGTCGACATTCTAACTGAAGGAATGTACTCGTAATGATTTATTGTGCATGTATGTACGTAATCAATCAATCACCCTTATTCTGGTTGTCGTCGTCGTCGTCGTCGTCGTTACCAAAAATGATGTCGATAAAATCAGAGTCGACAAAATTAAAGTCGACACAACACAATATCGACGGCGTATTGACTCACAGAATACCAAATGTGTGTCGACAGTCATCTATAACTGTCAATAACGACAAACAGAATACCAATTTTAAACTGTCGACGCAAGACGACGTCGACGACGACAACCAGAATAAGGGTGAATGAAATCGATTTAAAAAACTTATTCTAAAAATTGAGAAATTTTCTAGATAAGCTAACGATTTAAGTAGCGTTGCAATGATATTTCGCTTAGGTATACCTTTTTTAATCTCGAGTAAGCCAACCAATTCAATTCGAAATTGTTTTTTTTTTTTTGTTTTTGGGCTGGTAAGAGAATCTGTCTTGGAGAGGTCGTGCATTCTTTTCTAGTTACCTCGTTTGTAAGAATAAAGGTTTAGTGTAAATAAATTCTGTTACAAATTGAAATAACTAAACTTATGTACATACTTATAAATCTAGGTCCTGCATGAGCAATTAAACCTATCATGCTTTCTGTATCATCCTAATATATATTATAAATCTTTCTGTAAGTCTGTTTTTTTGTTTGTTTGTTGGTTTGTTTGTTAGCCAATCACGCCTAAACGCCTGGACCGATTTTCTTGAAATTTGGGATATAGATCGAGCCATTGCCGGTGCAGGTTATAGGCTATAATCTTCATCATAATCTTTTCAAAATTTTGACCAAAAGGGGTAAAAAATGGGACAAAGGGAGAAAAAATGGGCAAAAATTAGTACTTTTATGCATAAATGCTGTATTTTATCTGTTTTATAGGTAATTTTTTACGATTTAGCTTGATTAAGTTGCCCAAATAGCTATTGGAGGTGTTCCGTTTCAAAAGTTGAACCAAAAGGGGTCCAAAAAAGGGGAAAGGGGCCAAAAACGGGCAAATTGAGTGTATAGCCAATCACGCCTGAACGCCTGGACCGATTTTCTTGAAATTTGGGATATTGATCGAACTTTTGTCGGTGCAGGTTATAGGCAATAAATCTTTTTAAAATTTTGACCCAAAGGGGGAAAAAATGGGTCAAAGGGGAGAAAAAATGGGCAAAAATTAGTACTTTATGCATAAATGCTGTATTTTATCTGTTTTAAAGGTATTTTTTTACGATTTAGCTTGGTTAAGTTTCCCAAATAGCTATTGGAGGTGTTCCGTTTCAAAAGTTGAATCAAAAGGGGTCCAAAAATGGGGAAAGGGGCGAAAAACGGGCAAATTGAGTGCATTTATATTTAGGACTTAGAGTATTCAAAAAACTGGGTTGTTTGTTAAACCGGTTTCCGAATAATTTGAAAAATTGCATTTTTTAAGAAACCGGTTTCAAAACCGGTTTCGAAACCGATAAACCGGTTTTTTATTTATTGTTATTTTTAATGCAAAAATTACCCAATAATTTTTTTTAATTTTTTAAACTAATCCAAACTACATAACCTGTGCAACGCCGGGTACAATCTGCTAGTTGTCTAATAAAAACATCTTTTAAAAACTCAAATTATATTTTTTATTCAATTTTCTTTTTTGTTTTTTTTTTTTTTTTTTTAATATAATTTTATTGTTGTCTAGCTTATAAACATTTATTAATTGCATAAAACTAAAACTAAAAAAATAAAAATATTTATTTAATAATTATCTAAAAAAAAAATAAAACTGAATGTTTATTATCTTTAATTGGATTAGAATTAGAATTAGAATTGATGTTTTACATTAGGAACGATGTAAAATGAATACATTTTTTACATTTGCAATTACATTTACAGTTACAATTACAATTACAGTTACAGTTACATAAAAATTCAATTACGAATTGTAGAATTCGAAATACAAAAACAAAAACAGAAAACAATTGAAATTAAAGTGGAAATAAATATTTAAAATATTCAAATTAATTAAAAACAAATAAAAAAAAACAAACAAATAGAAACAAACAAAACTAGGCAGATAAAAAGCAAATTAACAATTTTCCTCAATTTTCCATGTTTTTTTTTTTTTTTCCCGTTTTTTACATACACACGCTTTAACAAGCCCGCTGGCAGTCAGTTTATAGGGCAGCCAGCCATAGGGGATTGCTAGTGTATCATATGGGAGTTATGGGAGGAGGGAGTTAGTTTTACAATTTAGAATGCTTGCGTTTATTTTAGTTTCTAATAATTACGGAATTTATTGTTTTATTTACATAAATTAGATTAATTTTCATTTCTATTTTCAATTTCATTTATACGATACGAATATTTGTTTTGTTTTTGATTTTAATTCTTTTTTTTTTTGTTTTCTTTACATCACACATTATTGTTTATAATTGTTTTAAACTATTAAACTAATACTGTACTAATAAGGGGGGAAAGGGAAAGGGATAGTTTATGGAATAATAAATAAATAATACACAGTTTAAATACATATTGAATGGGAAAGGAAAAAACAATTAAAATTTAACAAAATTTCACTTTTTTTGTTTGTTTGTTTATAAAACGATTGCACTTTTTTGTTTTTTTTTTTTTGTTTTTTTCTTGGAAAGTAGGGAGAACAAAGGAATTTTGGGCATTTTATATAATGAATTTAGGAATTCTATCAGTTTGTAGGACTATGAGAGGGTGGTGGCGTTTGCTGTTGCGTTTGTTGTGCTGCTTGATGCTGGGGTACAGTATAGGGACTAAAACGATGATAATGTTTGCTCCTTAAGTCCGGCGAAGCCGAACCCGATGAAGAGGGCGTAGTAGCCGGTGGCGGTGGACCCGGCGGTGGAGGTGTCCTGGAAGCGGCCGCAGCAACTGCTGCTGCATTGGCTGCCGCTTGGGCAGCAGCTGCCTGATGATTTGCTAGGAAACCGGCCGTCAACTGAGGCCACTGTTGCTGCCACATGCCAATATTGAAAGCATTTATAGCCGCCGCTGTAGGTGGCCTCTGATAGAGATGAGGTAAAAGCATTTCGGTATAGGGAGAGCGTCCAAACATTTGTAAATGCTGGCGTGCCTTTTCAATGAATGCCAACGAGGCTGCATCAGCTTCTTGAGGTGAAAGTTGTTGCATCAAGGGATCAGGAAAAAATCTCAATGGTGAACGTAAATGTTGTTCGAAAAGATATGAATCCATGGGATCTCTAGAAAGAAAAAAAAGAAGAATGAAATGTAATTTAATAACAACTCCCCTTGGTAATGTTTTTGCTCTTGTTAAAACAACCATAATAATAACACGTAACCACCCTAAAGGGTTAATTTCTTAGTTCTATTCACATTCACAAAGACTGTGTTGGCTGTTTTGTTCTTAGTTTTCTGATCGGCATTTATTACCATATTTTTGTTCATTTGCTTGTAATAATTGCACTGGAAAACGTTAACAAACACAACAATAATATGGCCCAAAACGAAACAACAACCACGTTAACAGCAACAACAACAATAAGAAGAAGAAAATATTTTTAAAGTTATTTGAACATTTACTCATTATTATCGTGTTTTCATGTACGAATATTATTTCAAAGTTAAACATGCCGACCTATAATTTAGTCTACTTTAAACACTACCGCCGCTTTCCAATGCCGCCTGACCGACCAGCCGACCAACCAAACGATCACTACCACCACCACCACCATCACCATCACCAATACTTTTACAGTGTGGCATAATCATTACCACCATCACTTCACTTTACTTTTTGCTTCTTCTTATTTTTCATTAATGATGAGTTTTTTTCGTGTTTTTTCGTGTTTTTTTTTTTGGCAGCCTAAGAAATTCATGCAACATTTTGTTCTTTTTATCTGTGTTGCTCTGTGTAGAAGTGAGAAAAAGGGTTTTTTTGTACAAGAATGTTGAAAAAAAAAACTCCCGGTTTTTAATACAAATTATTCTCTTAGATTTTCATTTTTTTTTTCCTTTCTTTGGCCTTACACCTGCATGGTCTTTAGTGCTACAGAGAGATGAAAAGTAAAACAAATTTTTTGGCTGTTGATGCCTGCATGTCTCTGTTTTTGGGTCTGGTTGGTTGGTGGTCGTCATTTAATGGATATAAACGAATGCCAGTATTTTTTGATACCTTTTCATAACTAAATTTGATGCGTGTTTTGTTTCAAAAATATTTCTCTTTTTTTTCAATGCTTTCTTATTGTTTTCTGTTGTGATGATTATGATTTGCTTAATTTAAAAAAAAAAAACCAATGAATGCACAGTGGGTCAAATGAGCATAAAAGGGGGAATCTACAAAATGATGCTTCTTCTTTTACAGATTTTTGAAAGAACTTTTCACATCTTGGTAAATGAAAAAAGCAAAATTCTGAAAATCCATTGTTAAAATATGAAATTTACATGAACACAGTACTTCAACTTCCTTCAACTTTTGAACCCCTGCTATTATGCCGAAAACGCCAACTAAAAAGTTTTTAAAAAATAGTTTGATTGCGGATAATCAAATCTTATTGTCCCTAACGACATAATGTTATACGTTATGTTAGATTAGATTAAAGAAAAGAAAACCAACTAAGGTTCTAATGCCTGTTACGCGACCTTGGCTTGTAACCGCGATCATTCAATGCATTAAGCAGAAATGGTAAGCGTATGGAAAAGGGATTATAGTTTGTCAAAGTAAAAAGATGGTACTAATTCCAATGACATTGAAAGACATGAATATGAAAACACCATTATTGTGCGATACAGAGCGCGCGCACAACCATACAACTTTGATTTGGACGATATAAGGCCTAAAGATGGCAAACATAAAACTGTAGGTTTGATGTCTCACAAGTATGCTAGTTATCTTTGATTCCTACAAGCTTTACAGGCCTTCAATGATCGTATTCCATTTCCATTTATCTGCCTTTGTCCCTCACGTTTCTTGTAATACTATCGTCGGGTAGCGTACTATTTTCGCATCGAACTTTTTTCTATCTTTTCCCACTTTCGCGCTATAATCCCTCTTTAAAGTTCGCGGCCAAAAGATGCGAATTATTGGTCTAAGACAGCGGGTGAAGAATATTTGTCAGCTCAGTTGCATGAGCTTCTAAATGTGCTGATTTTGTTTCCGGAAATTTTTGTATGAAGGAAATATGCAATGGGCCTCTGCAAATGATATTTACCTACAGATAAAGACGATTTGGAAATTTGTTAATCAGAGTTTGATAACATAATGTATGATTTCAACTCCTTTTCTTTGTTTCTTCAAAAGAAAATTGTCAGCTCCTGAACTTTCTGCGCCCTTTTTCCACAAGTACCTTTGATCTCTTCATACAAAAACAAATTCATTCTCTTCCACACTGTAATGTTGTTCAAAAATTCCTTTTTTACGTTCTAAATTAATTCAACATTGTAATTAGGACTCGTCTTTAATAGCAATTAAAAAAAAAAAATACAATATTGTTACGCTTTTACCTTTTAAAAACGTTTAAAATGTGAACTCGTAGATTGCAAATAAAATAAAAATCAATTTGTGTTTAGTTTTAATTAAATTCTTGTCTTTTTCGCATAATTCTGTGTGCAACTGTTCACAACTTGATGTAAACAACAACAATTACTTTTCTTTGTTATTCCTCTATTTATACCCTTTACATAAACAATAAGAATCACTTATTCGTCAGATCTTTGTAACGGAGATCTTCAAACCACGATTACTCTCTTCAAACGCACCGCGTCTTCACGCAAGACTGACTGAACTTTACTGACTCAGTCGCCTGCTTTGCCTTGCCTTTTATATGGCAGGGTAAAGAGTCTGATGAATGTTCTTGAAAGCGAATGTTCGTGGCTTCGTCTTCTCGATATCTCTGTAAATGTAAACATCGTTGTTTCATTGTTGTTGTTTGTGTATTTTGTTTACATTTATTCTTGTAGTGTTTGTTGTTGTATTTTTGTTTACTTGTTTACCATTTTTTTGTGCTAGTGTTTGTTATTGTATTTTTGTTTATAATTTTAATGTTAAGCGATGTAAAAGCAAAGCACCAGTATCTAGATTTTTCATTTCTGTAAACATATTTTTTGTTGTGTACGTCAAAATAAGTTTTAAAGTTTTATTTCAACAAAAAAAACTCTTTTTTCGCATTCTCTCACACTGTGCTACATTGAATGAAATTATTGCAGTCGATGAGATCCATACATTTTGTTGCCAATGAACATTCAACACTTTCGGTAGCCTATTAAAATAGCACGTAATTGTTGCAAATCAAAAAAAAAAAATAAAAAACACCAAAAATCAAAAAGAAGAAAAAGAATAAGAAACGAAGATGGTATATTTTTAGAAAATTTATAATGATGGTAAAAATGTTGCTCCTTTCATCTCTTTCTTTTTGGCAAATAATGGCTAAAAAACAAAGAAAAACAGAAAAAAAAATAAAGAGAAACACCCTTAATTAAGGACAACACAACATAGCACACAGTCAGTCGTTCTATATGCCAATAAAACTTTTGTTTTTTTTTTTTTTTTTGTTGAGTATCGTAATGCAGTTGTTAATCTGTGGCAATAATAACAACTTCAAGCATATTTGCAACAAACAGTAAAACAAAGTCATGTTGTTTTTTGTTTTATGTAAGTGCAGCATGCTGCATGCCACAGCAATTAAATATGAATTTAGTTGCTTAAAATGAAAGAAATTGTACACGATGATGGAAATTTTCAACATTTTTTTTCTTCTTCTTCTCCTTCATTTTTTTTTAGAAATTTATTTTAACTCCCCCCCCCTGTATTTTTCAAAATTTTTCTTTCTTTTTTTTTATTGCTAAAATATTTTCTATGTTTTCCGCTTACCTATCAAAATCAGTCAAACGTGATGAATCACGAAAACCTTTAGCAAAAGGATTCGAATCGATTTTCAATTTGGTAATCAATTGATTTTGATATGCTGTTACTGCTGTAAAAACCGTCTCTGGAAATACAAAAGTTTTATGATCCATTTCCTGTAAATCCTTTGGGTTATTCGGTATACTTTGGCCATGTGACAGCCTTACCAAATGTATACGTGGCTGATAGCGATGCATGGAGTTTAAAACAATCTAAAAAATGATTTTAAAGAAAAACAAAAAGAGAAAAGAAAAATAAAAATAAAATCAAATATTTAATACAAGTTTAAGATATGTATTTAGAGAATATAAAAGGAAAGCTGAAACGTTTTTTTATGGCTTAATTAAGGCTTAAAATTTTCTTCTATCGAAATAGTTGGCAATTATTCATTAAAGGTTTCCTATCTTTAAATTTTATTTAAACAAAGTATGTGTGTGATGTCATCAAAATTTTTTATATGTTTGAAAGACCTATTGATGCCACGAAGTCGCCGTGGTCTAGTAGGTGGTGTGTTGGCTTATTAGACTGAAGGCCCGAGTTCGAATCCCAGGTCAGGAATCATCAAAACGAAAATATTTCTTCGGCGACTTCCTCTCAGCAGATTTCTGGCAAAAACTCTGAGAGTAAATAAAATTGCCATGAAAAGCTTCTCAATAAAATTTGTCGTTCGGAGTCGACTTTAAACTGTAGGTCCCGCCACTCATGTATAAAAATTAACACACACAACATGAGTAGTGTGAGAAACTAGGACTGAAGGGTGCGGGCTTCTTGGGGACGATTGCTGTAGACTGTAGAGTGGTGAAGGTATAGCACTGGCCATTTTATAGTCACCTAGCAGCAAATCGTTTCCTTGCCGTTCGCATCTTGAGATGTCCACAAACACTACTCCCCCTCTCTTCCACCTTCCTATAACCCATTTTCCTAAAAACCTGCACAATGCACTGCATGAGTAGGGGCCATCCCATGAGTGCTGGTTTCACAAAAAAAAAAAAAAAAAAAAATAATAGGTGGAATATAAATCGTTCCAATGTCCGTCATGGCTTGTCGGAGTGGATGTCATCTGAAATGTCTAATATTCCATGACTTCGGCACACAAATTTGTCTGATTTTGAGTGATGACTTGGGTTATGTTGGCTTTGAGTAGTTTGTGACTTATTCTAGTACATACATAATACATAATTGGTCATTACAACCCTTCAGTTAGGATTACGACCTAGCTTCTCACACCACTTATTTTGTGTGCGTTAATTTTATACATGAGTGGCGGGACCTACAGTTTAAAGTCGACTCCGAACGACAGATTTTTTTGAGAAGCTCTTCATGGCAATTTTATTTACTCTCAGAGTTTTTGCCAGAAATCTGCTGAGAGGAAGTCGCCGAAGAAATATTTTTTATTTTCGTTTTGATGTCTGACCTGGGATTCAAACTCGGGCCTTCAGTCTAATAAGCCAACACACTACCTACTAGACTACGGCGACTAATTCTAGTACTCCTGCTAGTTAAGAAAACCCTACTTACCTGTCCACTTTTGTCCATTTCGTTGTTTGTTAATTTCACTTTTTCAAATGAAACCACTTGTTTCCTTAGCGCCTCCACACTAATCGGACTATCGGGATGGGCATATAGACGGGCGGGCGGTGGCGGATCAGCCTTACCAGCCACTAGCCATGAAGAACGATGATAAGCATAACGATAACGTCTCGAATCCATGGGTATGATGTCAATTAAAACAGCATAACGATCGGGTGGTTGCATGTGACGCAAAGGGCCGGAAAAACTTACGCGTACAGTGGGAAACATCCGCCTGCAATAGAGTAAAACAACAAAATATGAAATAAGAGCAATTAAATCAAAAATTCATTTAATGGTAAATTTAAATAGGCATTGTTACAATTGTTTCCTGACATTTGGCCAAAAATTTCATGTTACAGCCGCAGGCTTTTATTTACTTTTAACGCATTAACATGTTGAAAGTCGTAAAACAAGGTGGCCATAATTATAATTACAGAAAAACGTGTTAACGCATATTGCCTGGCATATAATAAAAAGTTCCTGGCCACAATTGCAAATTTCCGTCAAACGGTAAGTGTTGGCCAACGCAATGCCGCGAACATTAAATTAAACTGCGGGTTAAAGCGCAAAGAGCAAGACAAAGAGAGGGAATAAAAGGTCGTAAGGGTTATGGAGTTTGGTAATATTGGTTCCAAAATTAGTTTTAACCCAGATAAACACACATTTTTATGATTAAAATTATTTGTATGACGAAAGCAATCAATCAATGATCTTTATCGCATAGGAGACATGCAACACTCACATTATATATTTGAGGGGAAAAATATTTTTGGAAAAACCCAAAACAGGTCAAATTTATTAAGGAATAAATATTCGTTTATATTAATAAATATTTAATTGTTTTAATATCATATTTCATCCTAAAAAATATTCCAATTAAGTATAATAGGATACCTTCAGATCTGGCAAAACTCTGCTACAACCTACTATTGTCAGCATTGCAGTTGTGATATGTTTTCATTTCTTTTTTTTTTTATAATCACATGCAAAATATATCATTAAAAATAATGTTGAAAAATGCCAACCCTTCCAATTAACTGGTCATTGTACCTTCAGTTGCAGTCCATTAACAACTACTAATCATTACTTCTTTCAACTGCCATAATAATTCTCTACATGTTGCAAGTTTTTCTACACTTTTTGTATTTTTTTTTTTGTGCTTTGTTTTATAGAAATACTAGTTCTGTGTCAAAACAGAAACAAACAAAAAATTGCTGAAACAAACAACCAACAACAACAACAATGTATAAATTGTTCTGTAATTGTAACTGATTATATTGCAAACGTAATAAAAGCACAGCAAAAACAAAAAAAATTGTAGAACGAACCTATTCTTTTGCCACAGAGGGAAACATGATACAGATGGAGGGATGCCAGATGCCAAAAAGTTTACTATGAGACTTAACAACCCTTCAGTAGGAATAACAAGCTAGATGCTCACACCTCTTTTTGTATTAATATTGTACATGAATGGCATGACCTACAAATTAAAATCGACTCTGAACGACAGATTTTTGGAAAACTTTTTATAGCAATTTCTTAGTGATTCATAGAGTTTTTGCCAGAAATCTGCTGAAAGTAATTCACTTCAAGCAGAGTTTATAACAGTTTATCTACATTACGGAAGAAGCCGTCGTAGTCTAGTAGGTAGTGTGTTGGCTTATTAGACGTGAGGCCAAGGGTTAAATCCCAGGTCAGACATCTCCTAGCATTCGACATAAATAGGTTTTATAGAATAGCATGCGATATAAACTGGTTTATATAGAATAACATGCGATATAAACAGCTGTATATAGAATAGTATGCGATATAAACAGGTTTATATAGAATAGCATGCGATATAAACGGGTTTATGTAGAATGGCATGCGATATAAACGGGTATATGTAGAATGGCATGCGATATAAACGGGTTTATATAGAATGGCATGGGATATAAACAGGTTTATATAGAATAGCATGCGATATAAACAGGTTTATATAGAATAGCATGTGATATAAACAGGTTTATATAGATTAGCATGCGATATAAACAGGTTTATATAGAATAACATGCGATATAAACAGCTGTATATAGAATAGTATGCGATATAAAGAGCTGTATATAGAATAGTATGCGATATAAACAGGTTTATATAGAATAGCATGCGATGTAAACAGGTTTATATAGAATAGCATGCGATATAAACAGGTTTATATAGAATAGCATGCGATATAAACAGGTTTATATGGAATAGCATGCGATATAAACAGGTTTATATAGAATAGCATGCGATATAAACAAGTTCATATAGAATAGCATGCGATATAAACAGGTTTATGTAGAACAGGTTTATATAGAATAGATTTGTATAGAATAGCATGCTGTATAGCATGCGATATAAACAGGTTAGGCGATAATGTGTTGGCAAATTAGATGTTAGGTCGTGGGTCAAACCCCAGATCAGACATCAACAAAACGAAATAAAAAAAATATTTCTTGAGCGACTTCCTCTCAACAGATTTTCACAAAAACGCTCAGAGTAAAATTGCCATGAAAAGTTTCTTAAAAATCTGTCCTTCGGAGTTGACTTTAAACTGTAGGTCTCGCCACTGATGTATAAAATTAACACACACAATATAAGTGATGTGAAAAGCTAGGCCGTAATCCTGACTGAAGGGTTATAATAACCAATTATGTATGTATGTATGTATGTATCTGCATTACGGACTCTATTCGAAAACGTTTGACACGAACAACAAATGCGTCTAAGGTTTATTTTATACTTTCGCCTTCAGAATCAACCTTATTGAGAAGGAAATATTTCGTTGTTAGCTTCTTCCTTAAAAATTTCGAATTTCACGTGTTTTATATGTGGAGTGAAGCCAAGCCTTAGTGAATGGTTTTTAATTATTTTGATCAAATCATTTTCGTTTAGTGGAAATGTGTTCGTGGGACATATATGTAACTGTCCAATCCATCATCGTGCAGGCGTTTCTCTTTCGCTTTGATTTCGAAAATTTTATATGTCTTGCTCCCATGTGTTTTTGGGTCATAAATAAACAGGGTTCTTAAAACACGAATTTAGTATTCTGTAGGTCCTGATGCCTATTTTATGTGAATGATTCTTTATTTGCCGTAAATACATTCATATGTACTTATATATAGTTTGTACTTTCCAAACATCTGGCATCACTGTTTATAGTTTTAACTGGTTTTGTTGTTAATATTTTAGAATTCATTTACTATTATTGCTGACGACTCTTTTCCTCTCTTTTTTTTCTTTGCTTTACTTGTAATGAAAATGTCCTGTATTTTTTTTTTTTTTTGTAGTTTTATTTGTGAAATGTTAGTTAATCGGTTCGTTTGGTTAACTGGCTGCCTGAAATATTTACTTCACTAACAACGTACTGCTTGAAAATATTTTATGCAATTATGTACATACGTATGTATATACATACCTTGCCTTTTTTTTGCACAACAACTACAACTGTGAGTAACTAAAACAATACAACAACCAACAGCAGAAGCAAAAAAACAAAAGAAAAAAACTTTTTTTTTAATATCCTTTGCCCTGTAATTAACGCTAAAAATGCCGCCAAAATGTTGACGTTAATGGTGGCAACAGCAGCAGCAGCACCAACAACACAAAGTGGTAGTAGTAGTTGAAGTTTAAGTGGTAATCGTTAAGATAAGGAATACAATTAAGGCGACAGGCGGCAGATTTAAGAATAAAATAATTGATAATGAAATAAAGAAAGGAATTTAAAAGGAATTTATTAACAATGTAAAGTAAATAGTAGTTATTGAAAGAGTTTTTAATGACAATACCTAGATTTCTAAATGAGTTCCTGAGATAAAGATTAAATAAATGCAAATATTTTAAATTATTATCTACAGGACTACTGTGGTTTTTTTCCGCTTTAGTTGTAATACATCCATACGTACATACTTGGTCACTATAAGCCTTCAGTCAGGATTACGGCCTAGTTTCTCACACCTCCTATGTTGTGTGTGTTAATTTAACACATGAGTGGCGGGACCTACAGTTTAAAGTCGACTGCGAACGACAGTTTTTTGAGAAATTGTTCATGGCAATTTTATTTATTCTCAGCGATTTTGACAGAAATCTGCTGAGAGGAAGTCGCCCAAGAAATAATTTTTCATATTTCGTTATGTTCGAGACGTCTGACTTAGGGTTTGAACCACGACCTGACGTTTAATATGCCAATACACTATCACATGCTATTATATATAAACCTGTTTATATCACATGCTATTATATATAAACCTGTTTATATCACATGCTATTATATATAAACCTGTTTATATCACATGCTATTATATATAAACCTGTTTATATCACATGCTATTCTATATAAACCTGTTTATATCACATGCTATTCTATATAAACCTGTTTATATCACATGCTATTCTATATAAACCTGTGTAAATCGAATGCCATTCTTTATAAACCTGTTTATATCGCATGCTATTCTATATAAACCTGTTTATATCGCATGCTATTCTACACAGAGCGCCATAAGTGACTTAACACCCACTATAATTTTAAATTTTCTATTATAAAAAATATACTTGTAGCACAACAATAATTTTTGCGATTTTTTTGTTTTAACATTTTATAAGTAATAAATAAACGTGTTTAATTTATGGAAATTTATTCGACTATTCTCATTTACTTTTCTCGCTATCCTAAGGGAATGAATTATTTCAGCGGTGTTTACTCACTTTTGACGCTCACTGTATATAAACCTGTTTATATCGTACGCTATTCTATATAAACCTGTTTATATCGTACGCTATTCTATATAAACCCGTTTATATCGCATGCTATTCTATATAAACCCGTTTATATCGCATGCTATTCTATATAAACCCGTTTATATCGCATGCTATTCTATATAAACCCGTTTATATCGCATGCTATTCTATATAAACCCGTTTATATCGCATGCTATTCTATATAAACCTGTTTATATCGCAGCTACCCTATATAAACCCGTTTATATCACATGCTATTCTATATAAACCTGTTTATATCGCATGCTATTCTATATAAACCTGTTTATATCGCTTGCTATTCTATATAAATCCGTTATATCGCAGCTATTCTATATAAACCTGTTTATATCGCATGCTATTCTATATGGGTCTAAAAACCGAGGCTTTTAAGAAGCCTTCTTGAGAAGTATCATGTACTGGGTCAGAATATCAAAAGTTTCCTACTGCTTAATATATACATCTTGTGTGCAGAGCTCATGCTTTCATCAATGACGTGTCTTGTAGGTAAATATGCAAACCGGGAACTTGCAAGCATGGAAATGGAATCCATTAGAAGATTGCTTGTCGCTCATATATAGTTTTACTCTAGATCTTTAACATTTATCTGTCCTTAGACAAAATATCCCCGATTGGAATTACAACCTTCCAGTAACATTATATACTATGTCTTAGGTTAGGTTAGGTTAGAGGACGTGTACTTGTCAGCAGTGACAAGTACAGTACCCGGAGGTCGAATTGACCCATTGTACAACGTCCTAGCTTCTCACACCACTCGTGTTGCGTGCGTTAATTTTATACATGAGTGGCGGGACCTACAGTTTAAAGTCGACTCCGAACGACAGATTTTTGAGAAGCTTTTCATGGCAATTTTTACTCTCAGAGTTTTTGCCAGAAATCTGCTGAGAGGAAGTCGCCGAAGAAATATTTTCATATTTTCGCTTTGATGTCTGACCTGGGATTTGAACTCGGGCCTTTCGTCTAATAAGCCAACACACTACCTACTAGACTACGGCGACACTATGTCTTGCTTCCATGTGTTTTTGGGGCATACATAAACAGTATGCTCAGAACCCGAATACCAACTATAGGTCCTGATGCCTATTTTATGTGGATAATTTTTTTTTTTTTTGCAGTAAATACATATATCTATGTACGTATATATATATATATATATATACGTATGTATTGTTATAATGAGTTTCGTTCAGTCGTCCGTCAGCGTGTCTTTTGTCACATGCAATTCGCTAAGGCAGCATTGCGTTTCGATATCAATCTATGTCAACACATCGTTTGCCATGTTATGTTTTTGTGTTGTTGTAACAGTTGCAGATTGTTGTGGTTGTTGGTATTATTGCCGCATTTAATTTAATGTTGTTGGCATTTGTTTAAAAAAAAATAAAAAAAAAAACTAAAATACTGCAGTTGCATTTAAATTTCATTTCGTTTTTTTTTTCCTTTTGTTTTTCATTTATTTGTTTTATTTCTGTTTCTGTTAATGATTTTGATTATGACATTTTTTTATATTTTATTTTTTTTTCATTTGTTGTTTTTTTATTTAATTTCAGTTGCTGTTATTGTTGTTTTTTATTTTTTTTTTATAAATTTTTATTATTATGTCGCCAGTATTACATTTGAATTGAGTGAAAATTGTATTAAAAAAATTTAAAAATAAAAACCTATGCGGAGCATTTCAATAATTAGCAGCTTTTATGCTCGACTATAAATATTTCTTTTTATCACAAATTTATTATTTATTTTTATATTTTTTTTTCTGTCTTTCTTTCTTGCTTTCGTTAATTCCTATTTAATATAATTCATTCACTGTTTTTTTTACCCTCTTTTAACACCTTTTTTTTTTTTCTTCTGAGCTGAGCTAATATTTTTCGTATGGTTCATGGTAAATTAAGTTTTCGTAACAGGTTATAAATAAAAACAAAAAAAAAAAAAAAAAACAACAACAACAAAATATGCAAATGTTTTATATATTTTATAGTTTATTATTTTAAAAAAGAAAAAAAAATAATTTTCAACTTTCAACAGCGCGTTACAAATCAACTGACATATACTCGTAGTACCTTACGGATGGCATTGTGTGGCATGTCTTTTCAGTCAAGTTCTTATGTCATGTCCAATATGTTTACGTAGATCTCCCCCTGTTGGCATCGGTTGCATAGGACTTGTTATGCTAATTCTGGGACTGTATGTACGCTTTCCTTTATCTTTTCATATTTCTTTTCTTAACTGCAATAACAATTTATTTTTAATTTATTTGTCCAACCATTAAGGGTGGTTGTATTACGAAGCTGTTTACCGCTAATAATTCAGATAAACAGAGCAGATTAGCTTTAGTTCTGGCTATTATATAGAAAGCCAAAGGTTATACAAATTACACAATTTTTTACAATTTTATTATTGTTGTTTTGGGATAAAATTCATGGAATTAATCGATTGGCACAGGCAACACACTTTAATTTGCAACAATATATGCAAAAACTTGATAATTTTTGGTTACAATTTAAACAAATGGATCTTAATTATGACATGGAAAGAAGAAATTCGCAGGCTTCGGAAGAAAAATATCCAATAATATCTAATCCACTTGAGTTAATACATAGCATTGGTTGCGTTGTAACATATTTTTCGTATCTTCTTTCGCAATCCAATTAAACACAAAATCCGCAGACTTAAATGTATGTTATGCCCGATATTACGGTATACACGCCCTCTTGGAGTACGTTGGATCGTAGAAATCATGACTAGGCACATTGTGATAATACAATCAATATTTCAACCTGAAGATTAAACTTCCCCCAAAAGACTCCAACCTCTAGCGCAGCAACCTTTATCTGTCAAGGTTGCCAGAACGTGAGTGGTCGGAAATATGTGCAAGGCACTAACACCTGAGCTGTAAGAGAGTCGTACTACTTCTTCTCAGATCCACAGCTCTGTTACAAGTCAAAGCCAAGTCTTTCTGTATGTCTACCAAAGGAAGAAGAAGAAGTGAAGTCGCCGTAGTCTAGTAGGTAGTGTGTTGGCTTATTAGACGTAAAGCCAGGGTTCGAGCCCCAGGCCAGACATCAAAACAAAATACAAAAAGTATTTCTTCGGCGATTTCCTCTCAGCAGATTTCTGGCAAAAACTCTGAGAGTAAATAAAATTGCCATGAAAAGTTTCTCAAAAAAATCTGTCGTTCGGAGTCGACTTTAAACCGTAGGTCCCGCCACTTATGTATAAAATTAACACACACAACATGAGTGGTGTGAGAAACTAGGTCAATAATCCTGACTGAAGGGTTGTAATGACCAATTATGTATGTAAAAAATTATGTATAGCACATACATACGTGTCCAGCAGAGTTTTGCAATATTGTATGCATCCGCTTGCCATCAACGAGATTGAGTCTTTCTGTTAAACGTGTGAATAATATCCAATTTAATTGGAATTCCTAGGCTCTGTAACATGTCGTAAATTGCGAACTCCGTAACGGCTTCGAACAGCTCATGAGCAATAAAACTTCCAACGATATCTCTACGACCCGGAACCTTTGAATAATTCGAAATTTTCCTAAGTAATCCACGGCATTGCATTCATGGACGAGAACTGACGTTGAAAGTACGTTCGTTAGGGACTTAACAGTATTGCGTCGCGCCTTCAGAAAGGCCATGACCTCCGCTTGGAAAACACTGCAGTTGTCAGATGGTCTATAAAACTTATGTGGTTGATTTGCCGTAATCTAGTAGGTGGTGTGTTCGCTTATTAGACGTAAGGCCACGGTTCAATCCCCAGGTTAGACATCAAAACGAAAATATGAAAAAAAAAATATTTCTTCGGCGACTTCTCCTCAGCGGATTTCTGGCAGAAACTCTGAGAACAAAAAAAAAATTGCCATGGAAAGTTTCTCAAAACTGTAGGGGTTCCGCCACTCATGTATAAAATTAACGCACACAACATAAGTGGTGTGAGAAGCTAGGTTGTAATCCTGACTGAAGGGTTGTAATTATGTATGTTTGTACCGGATCTAACCAGCTCATCAGTAATGCAACTTCCAACGATGTCTCTACGCCCCGAAACCTTTGAATAATCCGAAATTTTCCTCAGAAATTCTCAACATTTCATTCATGGACAAGGACTGACATTGAAAGTACGATCGTTAGGAACTTAACCGCAGCCTGGCTGTCCGAATAAATTAAAAGATATTCAGGGAAAATCCTGTCACCCAACCAGCATTGCGTCGCCTTCAGAAAGACCATGACCTTCGCCTGGGAAACACTGCAGTGGTCAGATAGTCTATTATACTTACGTGGTTGTTGTGCCGTAGTCTAGTAGATAGTGTTTTGGCTTATTAGACATGAGATCACAGTTCAAACCCCAAGTCAAACATCTCCAACTAAATGAAATATGAAAAATTATTTCTTCGGCGACTTCCTCTCACCAGATTTGTGGCAAAAACTCTGAGAGGTAAATAAAATTGCCATAAAAAATTTCTCAAAAAACCTGTCCTTCGAAGTCGACTTTAAACTGTAGGTCCCGCCGCACAACATAAGTGGTGTGTGAAGCTAGATCGTAATCCTGACTGAAGGGTTGTAATTATGTATACATGTTTGGATCTAACCAGCTCATCAGCAATGCAAATTCCAGCGATATTTTTACGTCCCGGAACCTTTCAATAGTTCAAAATTTTTCTCAAAAATTCTCAGCATTTCATTCATATGGACGAGGACTGACATTGAAAGTACGTTCGTTAGGGACTTAACCGTAATTTTTTTTTTTTTTAATGAAACCAGCACTCAGGGGATGGCCCCTACTCATGCAGTGCATTGTGTAGGTTTTTTAGGAAAGCTGGAAAGGGGGACGATGCGAACGGCAAGGAAACGAGTTGCTGCTAGATGACTATAAAATGGCCAGTGCTATACCTTCACCATTAGACAGTCTACAGGCAATTGTCCCCAAGAAGCCCGCAGTTTCTCACACCACTTATGTTGTGTGTGTTAGGTTAGAGGACGTGTACTTGTCAACTGTGACAAGTACAGTACCCGGAGGTCGAACTGACCCATTGTATTTTATACATAATTTGGCTGTTTGAAGAAATTAAAACATATTCGAGGAACATCCCGCCATCCAAACAGCATTACGCTGCCGTCAGACCTTCGTTTGGAAAACGCTGCAGTGGTCAGACGGCCTATTATATTTACATGGTCGATTTGCCTTAAAACAACGATTACATTTCATAGCACAATTGTGCTGAGAGAACTCACACGCATTCTTGTGTTTTTTGATTTAGTTGTCGATCAGACTGCGACAAGAACACATGTTCGGCGGAAGCTTTACCATTCTTTTCAGAATGACACTCAAAAAATAATGTATGTTAAAAGATGCTTTTGATAATATTCAATGCCTTATATATTTTGTCGCATAGTATAATTTTTTTTAAATGCTTTGGAATGCTTGCTTTTTCTCTATTAATAAAAAATTGTTTAATGTTTTTTTATTTTTATTTATCTAAAAACATGGTCTAATTTTTAAGCCAAAGCTGGATACCTTTACGATCTTTTAATAAAAAATGGATTTTTTTATTTTATTTTTATTTATCTAAAATTATTAAGCCAAAGATAGATAGCTTTACATATGTAAGTTGATAAAATTAAAATCAAAATAACGTATATTACAAACACTTTTCTATGGCTGTAAATAAATCAATTCTCTCAATTTACCCTGCAGACAAAATAACAAGTATAAGGTTAGGAATATACTAGTTGCTTATAACTTAGACTAGTAACATATCTGTCCTTTTTTCATATATCGAACTATCGATTTTAACATTGGGTTGTCATAGGAGGTCAACTAGTTCATTTGTATATAGTTATATACTAGTTAAATAACCAGTAAACTAGTACACTAGTGTTCTTAATAGTTTTTTATTTATAGTTTTTTACTAGTATTTTTCAAAGTAGTTTTAAACTAATCTAATCTTTACTATTGCAAAATTGGTACTAAAATTACTTTTTCATTACTAGGAATGCACATAAATTTGAAGTTAATTTCTAAAATTGAAAACTTTTCTACATCACATAAAGGATATACATCGGCAGAGCAAATTCCAATTGTCATGGAATCTATGGGTTCCTTAAAAAAACTATTAATATTTGTTAACCTTTTGCCTAAGATAAATTTTGTTTTGATTATTGATAAAAAATCGTTCGTAGCATTATTTTCTTCATAAAAAAGTGACATTAAAATAATAATTAATAAAAAAAATCAAAAACAATGTTGTCAACTTTTCAATTTTTAAAAGCGTCTATATTTTTGAAAATCACTAAAAACAGTGATAAAAGTAATAAGTTGACAACATGTTTTCAAATCAGTTCAGTCGAAATTTTATTTGTCTTGTTTTTGTTCTATTTTGTCTAGAACGTATCTATCACTTTGTCTACAGTCTTTTTACAACTAGTTATATGACTGTCCCAAAACGTAACTAGTTTAAAATTTAGCTGCAGGGTATTTTCTCTCTCTTACTCACTAATACATAACCAAAAAATTTTTGGTAAACCCTGCCTTAGAACCTCACTATGTGTTAGTGTTCTATAAACCGATGTTAAAGGAAATACTTCTGGAATGTAGGGAGCCACTGTTAGCTTCTTGTCTCCTTGTGTAAAACGATAAGTTTTCAACATTTTAAAACTGAATGCCTACAGAAAAATTTCTTTATCCTGAAAGCCATCCTAAAGCCATTGCTGCCTTTGGTATATAAACCACCCCAATTCAATGTATTTCAGAGTATTTTTTTTTTATAAAAACTAGAAAATATGTTTTAATTTAAGTTTTTATGATCTTCTAAATGATATCAAAACTATTTTCGTTTTCGTTGTCTAATTTCAGCTGCCTGCGAATGTGAATAATCCGCTTCAAATTCACTTTTTTTGTGTGTGTGTGTCTCTTGTCAGTGTTTATTGAATTATTTTTTATACGCATTTTACTTGTTTTTTTTTTTTGGCTTCTTTGAAATTAAATAT
Organism: Sarcophaga caerulescens; assembly: GCA_927399465.1. Taxonomy (NCBI): domain Eukaryota; kingdom Metazoa; phylum Arthropoda; class Insecta; order Diptera; family Sarcophagidae; genus Sarcophaga; species Sarcophaga caerulescens. Next base: position 11,256,725 of record OV656866.1, on the reverse strand, counting down.
TAATTAAGTTATAAAAAAAAAGATAAATTAATAAAATGTTTGACTGCTTATGGTATGTTTGGTGGTATCTATCTGGTGGTAGTTTCAGTTTACGTAGTTGGATTGTGTGGTCAGTCAGTATTTTTCATTTTCATTTTATAACCCCCTTTGATTATGTTAATATCGGTTTTATGATGCGCATAAAAGCCTCAATGAAAATGGAATTTTTATTGTGTTGTGTTGTGGAATTGCAGACAGGCATAGTAGTCACTTCATTAATTTAATTAAAAATTAAAATATAAAAAATAAAAATAAGGAATTCAAATTAAAATTATTCACGTGTATGAATGAAAAAAACCTTTTAAAGCTAGCTGGCATTAAAAAGGAGGATTTTGTTTATTTACAATCGAAAAACGAAATGAAAAAAACTGAAAAATAGTTCACTACCAAGCACAGGCGGCATAAAACTCAATTACGGTTGTAAATCCTTAAAACTCGGTTGCCTTCTTTTTTCATTTCTTGCTTACTATTGTGTACACCTAGTCGTCATTGTGTCTTTTTGTTTATTTGCCACTGTAGGTGGCAAAAAGGTTTGATTTACTTGCTAACCTTTGGCCTGTAAGTGTGAGTATAACAGTGTGTGTGTAAAGATCCTTTACCTTTTGTTTTTCGTTTAGACATTGCCAACCATATTTGCGGTCATTGAAATAAAATATCACATGGTCAACGATTTTGTTACGCTGTCACAGTAACCAAAATACAGGAGAGCAAAACACAGGCAAACTGATTAACAACACACACTCACACACACACACACACACACTATGTTAGTAAAACTGGTCCTTCTTTTCCTTTTGGAAAGGAGCTGAGAGCTCCTCTTCTTTGCGTATGATTTTATACGCTGTTAGTAATGTTAGTAAGAAAGGAAGGAATGAAATATTTGTTGGCTGTTTGAGTTAATTGATGTTGATACGCTTAGCAAGACTGTTGGTAAGCAGAAGCTGTAAATATTTGTCAACATTTGATTTGATGTTGGTTGCGATAACAAAACCACATGACAGTACAATTCCTAGAAAAGGAAATTTTGTCAAGCAGAAATGATTTTAAAAGTGCTAAACATGAAAGAAAAAAAAAAACTTCTAATAGAGCAGTTTAAACGGTAGGTGTTTTTGGTAGCAAAACAAAGGAGAAACACCAAAAGAATTGCAATTTTCATGGCTTTCAAATATACTTCCTTTCTAAATGTCTGTCTGATATTTCTAAAATCAATATTTACCATTAAGCCTAGTACTCTGTTCAAAATTTCAAGTGGAATGCCGTCAAAATACATGTTAAAAAAAAATCACATGAAATTTTCATGAAAAAATGTTGCAGAAGTAGTACTCTGTTCATTTTGTGAAAAACATATGAAATGTTTCTGGCAACATTATTTTTTCACAGCGAAATAATTAAAGTGCCAATTGTTTCACATGGAATTTTCAATAACAGCTGACTTTAAAATTTATGTGTATGTGCTAATATTGTTTTCCTTTTGAAGAAAAAATATTTACTTAAAAATGGAAAGCAGCCAAGAAAACAAAACGATGAAATTTAGTGAGGCAGAAAAGCGGCAACTAATATCAGCCGTAAAGAAAAAAAATATTATATGGAACAAAGCAGACAAGCTGCTATTTCACGATTTTGATTCAACACAGATTTTTAAATAAAGGGCCATAATCATAGTCATCAAAAAAGTATACTTTAAGTATCATTTATTAAAAAGTCTACTTTTCAGCTACTATAGACGATAAAAAGCTTACTTTTTCCGCTAAAGTCAGTTTTATACTTAAAACAAGCTGAAGTTGTTTTTAACAAAGTTAACATCATTTTAACTCTATCAGCTGTTTGTCATTTATCAAAGGTTACAAAGTTAAAACAAACCAAAAACAAAAGATGTATGAAAAAAAACTGCAGATGCCATTGACTCTGAAATGGCGTTCCAAGCATTTTTTTGTTATTAATCATAGAGATGTCAATGGCATTCGGCAGGTGGTTATTGATTCACTCGCGCAAAAACTCCTTTTCGCTGATGCTCCAGTTTGCCTCTCGCTCCCTTTTCTTTTGATCCTTTTCTAAATTTTCCATTGAGATAATGGTTTATTTTCCCCGGATTAATTTTTTGCAATTGTTGTTTTCAAAATAACAATTTATATTTTGTTTATTTTTTTTGCGCTTTTATTGTATCAGCTGTGCAGAGATGCCACTTACACAATATTTATACCAGTTTGTATGCAAAATTTCAAACATTATACTAATCACCCACTTAAAGCTGGTTTAACTTAAAACTATTATTAATTTTCACTATAGTTAAGAAACATTTAGTAACAGGTTTAAATATTAAAGTTGTTTTTAAAAAGAACCGACTTTAGTGTTTGACTGTGATTATGGGCCAAAGATTTTAGAATAAAAAAAGCAAAACATATGTGTTTTGTTTACAAAAGTAAAACAATGTGGCGTACTTTCAATAAAAAAAATCGTCAAATTATGTAAATTTGCGTTATAGGCAACATTGGCTACACGTCAAATTTTCCGTATGAAATAATTAATGTTGCTCAACATTTTTCACAAATTTGAACAGAGTACTAGCCTTTACTTTGAAACAATGTTGTTGCAACATTGTTGCTAAGACTTAAAGTATAAATTCTTTTCGTTTTCTTCCACAAATTATGTTAATTTTCTTGGGTATTTTCTTTTTTTTTTATTATTAATATTGTTTAATTAACATAATCTTCTTCCGTTTTGTTGTTTTTGTTGGTTTTTTTCCTTCATAATTGCTGTTATAAACGTTAGTAACGTTATATTATGTAAGTTTTCTCAAATCAACACCATTTTCGTCGTTTGTTGGCGTTATAAGTAATTTTCCTTTTCTTTTTTTTCTGTAGTAATTTGCCTAATTTTCCCATAAACAACAGCATAAAATCCACACTTGCCTTATTATAGCTGAAGTTTCTTTCCATTCTTCTAACAAAAAACGATAGAATTTTCCTGTCTATACAAATTCTGTTTCCACTAAGCCATCCGTAATGCAAATGATCAAAGAAAACAGTAGAGAGTAAAAATATAGCAATAAAATTCTATCATTAAAGTGCTTCGCCTCGCTTATGCATTAAATTGCAACATATACCAGACATTTTACCGGGTCCGCCATCTAACGTTTTTTTTTTTCAACTAGTGCTTATTTCGTGAATGGTAACATTTAGCTCATGTCTGATTTGACAGATAATTAGTTTTATCCTTCCGCTGAACGAATATGGTTGTGTATACGCTTGAACAACGCTGGGAAATATTGCGACATTACTTTGAAAATCATGGTAATGTTGCAGAATGTGTGCGAAAATTGCGTACGGATTTTGGAAGATGAGAAGCACCGTCAGCTCCGAATGTTCGTTATCTTGTGAAAAAAGTGAAAGAAACTGGCATCCTCATCGATAAACCAAAGCGTGAAAAGCCAAAAACAGTGCGTACACCCGAGAATATTGCTGCTGTGGCAGAAAGTGTGCGTGAAGCGCCATCAACATCAATTCACCGTCGTCCTCAACAATTGAACATTTCGGAGACATCATTGAGATGAATTTTGCATAAAGACCTTGGTATGACGCCATACAAAGTCCAATTGGTTCAGGAGTTGAAGCCAATTGACCATCCAATGCGTTTTCGCTTCGCTAAGTATGCCTGCGATCGACTTAAAGATGATGCCGATTTTGGCAAAAAAAATCATCTTTTCAGATGAAGCTCATTTTGATCTTGGTGGGTATGTAAACAAGCAAAATTGTCGCATTTGGGGCACAGAAAACCCGCACGCATACATTGAAAAGCCGACGCAGCCAAAACGAGTCACTGTTTGGTGCGGATTTTGGTCCAGAGGCATAATTGGGCCATTTTTCTTCGAAAATGAGCAAGGAGTGGCATTTACAATCAATGGCGATCGTGATCGGGCCATGTTAAACGAATTTTTGTTCACAAAAATTGAAGAGGAGGATATTGGCAACATTTGGTTTCAACAGGACGGCGCTATGTGCCACACACAGCCGAAGCTACACTCGATGTTTTGCGCCCTGTTTTTGAAGATCGCATTATCAGCCGCGGAGCTGATGTCCTTTGGCCACCTCGGAGCTGCGATTTGACACCGTTGGACTATTATTTGTGGGGTGCCGTCAAAGATAAGTGTTACGCCGACAAGCCAGAGACAATTGACGCTTTAAAGGACAATATTCGTGAAGCCATTGGTAAAATACAGCTGCACACAATCGATAATGTGCTTAAAAATTGGACCGATCGTGTAGGCTACTGCATGGCCAGCCGAGGCAGCCATATGAATGAAATTATTTTCCATTATTAACCGGAAAGATTGTACTTTCAAATAAAAAAAGAAATTTGAGAAAATATTCAGTAGTTTTTTTAAAGCATTTTCAAAAAAAAAAATTTTATTTGGCGGACCCTTTATAAGATCTTCTACAAATTTTATCTGAGCCTTTAAGCCTTTAAAAAAAATTTCCATAAAATTTTGTGTTTTAACCACCACTGTAATCATTGTTAACAATGTATTAATTTCTATGCTCTTAATAAAAATAAACTCAATGCAAAGACGTTTGTTGTTAGCCAAGTGAGAACAATAAAGTGTTACACTAAACCATCAAGCAATCATTGTAGGCAAAATTCTTTTAAGCAATTTCTGTTTTTTTTTTGCTCCAAAAAACACTCTCTGAAGGCAAAGTGTTAACTTGTCTAAAATAATTTTTTTTTATGTGTGTTTCTCAATGAAAATGCCAACAAAAAAACAAGGAAAAAAGACGAGTAAAAGTGTTAAACTAGAAAAATGTGAATAAATTCAGTTTTATAACTTTATACAGCTGCCGTACATGGTAAGAAAAGAAAAGGGGGAGCAAAACAAATAAATCCATAATAAAAATGGAAGCAATAACAACAGCAATTGGAATATACAAATACAAACCGCCGCCGGAAGACAATGAGCGGGGTGGTTGAAATATACTACAAAACGGAAAATCGTAAATCATATTTTCAGTAAATAATTTACATAAATAATCATATAGACATACATACTTACTGATATACATACATACATACGACAGAAGTAAATAAAAAATTGTATTTATTTTTATAACAAAAGAACGCCCCCTAACCCCAAAAAAATTTGCTATTTGTTGATACATTTCTTATGGCTTTAAGGAAATGTAATAAAATGTCTGATAAAATTAAAGTAAAATAAAATAAAAGGGAGTCGTTTGCATTCTGTTAAGAGCTGTGAGATTAAACAAACTGGCATGTCGAGGCTTCTTAAGTCTGCTATTCGGAGCCTCCCTTCAAACTTGTAGGTTCCACTGCTCATGGATTAAATTAACACAGACAATACTCGTCCATAGTCCTAAACGCTTGTAATAGTCAGTAACATTTGTGTAGTGTCGTCGTTACGGTTATCCTTAACATGTTCACGCCGGCGCATACCACCGGTGGCCCGCTATAGACTGCACTAGACTTTCTCATCGGGTGGCGTGTACCACCGTTGGCACGCAATTGATCATAATCTTAGACGTAATACCAAATATTTAGATCTTTAATACTTCGTCTGCCGAAATAAATGTACTTGAGTCACGTTCTCTTTAAAGCAATTATTTTTAATAACAATTAAAATTAATAACGTCTTATAAATATAACAGCCGCCAGTAGGTGACAAGCATGAATTAAAGAGCCGGCGGTGTGCAACATTTCTTTTCTTTGAAACCTCATATATTTAGAAAGTTTATTTGTTTAAAATTTTCTACTATCGATGAAACCATGACAGTTCTCTGAGCATCAAGAGCCGGGCAGTGCCAGTGAAAAACAAAAAATGTTTCTTCGGTTTCATCTTCTCAGCAGATTTCTGTTCAATAATCACCCTTATTACAATACAAATTCAGTAATCACCCTTATGTACAATGGGTCAATTTCGACCTCCGGGTATTGTACTTGTCTTAACGGACAAGTACACGTCCTCTAACCTAATCACCCTTATTCTGGTTGTCGTCGTCGACGTCGTCCTGCGTCGACAGTTTAAAATTGGTATTCTGTTTGTCGTTATTGACAGTTATAGATGACTGTCGACACACATTTGGTATTCTGTGAGTCAATACGCCGTCGATATTATGTTGTGTCGACTCTGATTTTGTCGACTCTGATTTTATCGACATCATTTTTGGTAACGACGACGACGAAGACAACCAGAATAAGGGTGAATAATACTAGAGTTTTGGTCTCATCTTATTCACTTAATTAGTCATTACAACGGTTTAGTCAAGATTACAACCTAGCTTCTCACACCATCCATGTTGCCATAAAAGGTCTTTCAAAACCAACATGGTTAATGTGAGAAGCTAGGTCATAATCCTGATTAAAGCGTTTTAGTTACCAATTAAGTTCAAAAGTTCTATTGTTTAACCAAGATTTTATATTCCAGACAAACTGTCTTCACAGAAGGCAGTGAGTCGCTATAGCCATGTAGTCACCGTAGTCTAGTAGACAATGTGTTGGCTTACTAGACGTAAGGCCACGGTTCAAACCCCAGGTCAGATATCAAAACGAAATATGAAAAAAAATATTTCTTCAGCGACTTCTTCTCAGCAGATTTCTGGCAAAAATTCTGAGGATAAAATCAAAATCGCAATGAAAATGTTCTTAAAAATCTATCGTTCAGAGTCGACTTTAAACTGAAGATCCTGCCACTCATGTATAAAAATTAACGCACACAACATAAGTGGCGTGAGAAGCTGACTGACTGAAGTGTTGTAATAACCAATTATGTATGAGTCGCAATAACCATAGCGTTAGCAATTATCTGTGATATGGCTTTGAACCGCAAGCTACTGTTTAAGTGATCCTTTTCTATATTCTTTGTTTTACCTTGATTTCGCAGGTTTTTCTATGAAACGTTCCTTCATTAGTGAAAAAAAATCTCAATGAAACGTAGCAAGTTTTGAAGAATGTATTGCCATATTCTTCTGTTGATCTTGAATAGTTTACTCCACAACAATCCCCATAAAAGTGTTCAAAATGCAAATTCTTATCACCACACCACAGTATTTGAACGATAATCCGAATAAAGAAACCAAAACCCAAGTAAAATCGTTTGCAAGCTGGATTTGAATGATTGAGACAAGGAAGTAAGAGGATATTTAAAGAATTTTCTTTTTGTTTTCCAACGAAAACTCTGAGAGTAAATGAAAATTACAATGAAGAGTTACTCAGAAATCTATCATTCTGAGTCAACTTTAAACTCTAGGTCCCGCTACTTATGGATGAAATTAACACACACAACATAAGTGGTGTGAGAAGCTAGGTCGTAATCCTGACATAAGGCTTGTAATGATCAATAACATTATTCTGTTATGTATACACTAGAGCCCCGACTTGCGTTGATCCGATATGCGTCGTTTCGATTTGCGTCGCTTTTTAAAAATTGACAAAACTCAGCTTGCGTTGTTGCAATTTCAACTTGCGTCGATTAAATTTAGCCGAATTTGAAGAAATGGAAGAGGATAACATTAATGAACTTTTACTGTCTCACGATGAGGAGCTTGATAATAAAAATTTATTATCCATTAATATTCAGCATGCTTTAGAAGATGATGTTATGATAATTGATAATACATTAGAGGAAAAAAAAAAAAAATAACAATCTCCAATATTTCGAAAGCTATGCAATTAATTTGCCATGCATTGGATATATTTTCTGAAAACGATCCTGACAAAAATCGTAGCGAGGGCGTAGCAGCATCTGCTGACCAAGCCATTAGTTGTTACAAGGGAACATATCAGCAAAAAAATCTCTAAAAATTCAACAAAACTTTTTGTTAACAAACCTGTAAGACCACGTAATCAAATGGAGTGTTGTTGATTTGAATTTATTATCTGAAGAAAGCACCACATAAACTAAACAAAGCACAATTTCTTCTTTAAAATTTATTTTTTTATAAATGAATTTTATTGATTTTTGTTAAGTTTTTTTGTTAATTTATATTTTTGCTATTTCGTTTATAATAATTAGAGAAAACTTTACTCAACTTAATAAAATAATGAAAAATGTTTTCATAATTCTGTTTTATCCGAAATATTAAGTTTTTTTGCTTCATTTTGATGAATTTCAATGCATTTGTATAGAAAAATTTGATTCGATTTGCTTCGCAATTCTCCGGTCCCCATTAACAACGCAAGTCGGGGCTCTAGTGTATGCTGTACTAACAAAAAAATATGAACAATAAACTCTTTTTAATCTTTAGATTAATGTGAGATTAATTTCTAATCTGTAATTGATTAAAATATTTGTTATATTTACGAAACTCAAAATTTAATTAAAAAAAAAAAACGGAAATTGCAATATTAAATTCGGTAACAAAAACGTTTTCAAAGCAGTTGCTACGCTATAATAACACTGTTTTGCGTAAAATATTTGTCGTATTAACGTAAAAAGTTTTTATTGTTATTATAAAGAAAAAATTAATTGACTTGATGAAATGGTAAGTTTTTCTCAGTCATTAAATTTAACGATAATATTTATTATTGTCCATTGTTAATGAAAGGAATTGATGAACTTCATTATTTTTTTTATGAAACCAACCGTACTACATTCATATTTTCAATTTGACCTTTAAAATGTTTTTATTTTTTTTATTTCTTTTAAAAAATGGTTCTTCCATTCAATTAATTTTATGTTTTCAAAATGCTAAATTAATGCAAATATTTTTTTTTTTCTAAATATCAGGCTGGCCTTATTGCAATCAAGAAGATGTTAACCATGTATTTCAATGTGTTACGGCATTATTTGCATTCATAAAGTCATTTGTTTTAGCCTGACACCAGATGCGTGTCTTTCAGAGCGACCAACTTGAATGAACATTGTAGAGCACAATGGCAAATGCGAAGCAAATGAATACAATTTTCTGAAATATTTAAGAGAAAATTAACATTTTTGATGAATTTTAATTTAAACAAATATACACGAGCAATAACTCAACATGATAACTCAACAACAAATAAGTTGAAAACGTTTTTTTTTTTTTTTTTTTTTTTTGAAAGGCATTTGCAGTTAACAATGCGAACAAAAACAATGAAACACGAGCATAAATTTATTTCTTTCATGCATACACACATTCATTCATACATTTCATACACTTGCTTTTGCTATTGCTTTTGAAAAATGATCTCCAGCACGAATTTGTTTTTAACGTAGCTAACGTACAGAGGCGCTAGTTTTACTTTTCAATTCCATTCTGTTTTTTTTCTTTTTTTTTTTTGTGCCACCATCATGTTTTAAAAACAAAACTTAACTTGGCTAATAAACTTACAAGTTTAAATATTTCTTTCGAATGCTTAATCATTAGCAATCATATGCCAAGAAGAGATGAATACCTTGTTAGAGAACAAATAAATGAAAATTAAATTTTATTTGTTTATTAAAAAAAAAAAAAAATAAACAGAAAACAGAACAAAAAAAAAAAGACTACGAATATTTAATTTGAAATTAAAATATTTAATGAATTGCATAAAAAAATAAAATAAATAAGACTAGGGGGATAACGTGTAATACTGCATATTCTGAGTGCAAAATATATTTGCATTAGGCATTCAATTTGATTCCACTTGAGTGAAAAGGCCTGGATAGTCTGATATATGGCTCCGTTTGTTATTTCCCATCAGAAAGTTAGTTTAAGAGAATGAGAAGCGTCTTTGCCTCTCTTTATCTTCCCTTTTATTGATTATACCCTTTTCCACACACAAAAGGGTTCTGGAACAAGAGATCAGCAATGAGTATTCAAAAAGATGAGTAGAATCAAATCATACTCATAGCTTCTGATACTGATACGTACACAGAAAGAAAAACGGCTTGCAAAAATCAACTTTTCTAAACTCAATTTTAGCCAAAAAAGGTGCTTGAAAAATTAAGCCCGTTTTGGCTATTGTTTGCTTAAAACAAAGCAAAAAACGGGATTGATGTGAAAAACTAAACCTTATATTACTAAAATCAACACTAAAAAGCTCAAATCTAATTAAAAAAAGTGTTATTTTGAGTTATTTGCTATTTGAGTTATGGAATTGTGGGTTTTTAAGTTCAAAAGTAAAAATTTTAATAATTCTCATTTAGTTCATGTGTATTTATACAATATATATCCAAAAAAATGTCGTATTTTTCGCAAGTTGCATTTCTTTGGTAGATGACTTGGATTATTCCGGTCGATGACTTGCATTTTTTTTTTTTTGGATAGATGACTTGCATTTTTTTCAAATCAATCGATTTTAGGATTAAATCAAGTACGAGTTCGAGCTTAAATCAAGTTTAACATTCTTGAAACAAGCTCGTTTTTGGATAAATTTAGGTTTAAATCAAGTACAATTTAGGGCATAAATCAAGTTCATTGTGCTCGAATAAAGTACGATTTGCCTCAATTCGATCCCATTTATAAGTTAATTCAAGTACGAAATCTAGCTTAAATCAACTTTATAATTCTTGAAACAAGTGCGCTTAAGGATTACTTCTGATTCTCTTGAATCAAGTACGAATTCGATCTTAAATCAAGAAGAAATATGCTTAAACCAAATACATGATGAGATCACTTTGATCCCAAAAAGGCTTAAATCGCGCTAAAATCAACACTTTTGTACAGGGTGGGGCAAAAGTCGCGAAGGGATTTGAAAAATTAATAACATTTCTAGTTTAATTTTTTTTTTTATTTTTCTTTTTAGGACTTGTAAAATAAATCTGGGAGATTAATTTTGGAAGGTTACAACGTTATCCAGCGAACCAAAATCATAGAACTTTATTTTGAACATCATCGATCAATAATTCAAACTCAACGAGCCTATCGTCGTCATTTTAATGTGCGGAATTCACCATCCGAATCAATTAGTGACCCGTTTTGAGGAACAAGGCTCACCAAGGGATCTTCCACGAAGCGGAAGACCACATTCTGTAATTAATGAAGCAAATATTCAACGCGTTCTGGAGAGTGTTGAGGAGAATCCTGAAACATCAACTCGAAGGCGCTCTGCTGAGCTGCAAATGTCTCGGCGGTCTTTACGCAGAATATTAAAGGGAAATTTACATCTTTTCCCATACAAGCTGCAGTTAGTGCAAGAACTAAAGCCACGAGATTCCCAAGAACGATTAAAAGATTAAACCCCTTCGTGACTTTTGGCCCACCCTGTACTTGGCTGATTCGGGCTTGATTCAAGCCAAACCGTACTTACCGTACTATTGTGACCGATATGGATTGATTCAAGCCCGGATGGCTTGATTCTTTTTTGAGTGTATTCATACTTATTTTAATATCATGGAACCTCTACTTATATTCAAAGTTTAAAGTACTCATCATATTCTTACTTAACAACACGTAGGATGTTGTTGATTTCGACTCTCCATAACTCAACATATACACGAATCACAAAATAAATATGAATCGCGTAAGAACACTGAAATACTTACTAGAAGGTTGTATGTTTCCTCTGCTTGCTGCTCTGTCTTTTTTACTTATGTGTCTTTTTTGTTTTTTTTTGGAAATGCAACAACAACTAAGGTAGTCACCGTAGTCTAGTAGGTAGTGTGTTGGCTTATTTCGACGCAAAGACCGGGTTCGTATCCCAGGTCAGACATCAAAACGAAATATGAAAAAATATTTCTTTGGCGGCTGCCTCTCAGCAAATTTCTGGCAAAAACTCTGAGAATAAATAAAATTGCCTTGCGGAACTTCTCAAAAATCTGTCGTTCGGAGTCGACTTTAACCTGTAGGTCCCGCCACTCATGTATAAAAGTAACGCACACAACATAAGTGGTGTGAGAAGCTAGGTCGAAATCCTGACTGAAGGGTTGGAATGACCAATTATGTATGCAACAACAACTAAGACTTTAAATTTTGATGAATGATTCGAGTCATTCGTATCATTTATAAGTATTTTTCTAGACTTATGAATCTAAATGAATAGGTTTATGAATCAAACATATTTCCAATGGTATGAGTTTGATGTCAATGTTGTACTCATACTCATTGCAACCTGTACTTATAAATCAACGTTGTAGTGAGTATGAATGAATCAGAGTACATAGTTAAATTTCAATATTGTAGACTCACTTATATTCAAAATTTTATGAATGCTTATGAATAGCAAAAAAAACGAATCGTTGCTGATTTTTGCCTAGAACTTCATTTATTTTCAGACTGACAAGTTCTAGAATCTTACTGTTGATTTGTTATTGTAATACCTTTCCATCTTTCTAGACATGTATGTATGTATATGTGGTTTTGTTATTGTAATTCGATCTTTGTCTTATTCTATTGCCAGAATGTTTTGTTGTTCTGTTATTGTTTACTCTTTCAGTGCTTTCCACTCTAGGACCTACTACAGAAATTCCCATTACATTGTCATATATGTATAACGGTTTTTGACAACGACCGTTATTTCGTCAGCAGTTCGAAAACCTTAAATATGGTATGCAAAACTCTTTTGGCGTGCCTTGGTTCTTTCAAATTATTCATACAGCATGTAACAGCAGCAAAACATGTTGCAACAATAGCCCTAATTGTTGCCTGCAAACAATAACAATTCTTAATAACTCCCACCTAACAAAACCAAGCATCCTTTTATCATATACTACATCCCCTATCATTTCATTCGTTGTCTCCATCATTCATGCTCATTTACTACGAGTAACAACTACTCGTTTATTGTTGTTGTTAATGCTGTTGTGTGTTACAAAACAGTGAAAATATTTTCATTTTCAATTTGATCGCTACATTCGTTCGTTGCTGTTGCTGCCTTGTTGCCCGCATTTGTTTTGTTTACTTTCCACTGTTTTTTTCCTCTGGTTTTTGTTTTTTTTTTTTTTTGTGGTGACAGGCCAACAACATTCAAGTGTTAAAGCGTTGGAGTCATCATAAATTTTTGCAAGACAAAAATGACATGAAAAATATGAAATGGTTTTAATTACTGAGACAACCGTGCGGAGGGTTGTATTCTGTTACAATATTATTGTTATAGTGCTTGCGGCAGTGTATAAGGAGAGTATTTTGCAATACACGCCTTTGTTTGCTTAAGGTTTTATGAACTTGTTATGGAATGTTGAAACATTTCTTCGTTACGTTATTTAATATCAATTTCATACCTTAAATGCAAACATTTTATGACAGGGGAATTTATAGGTTTCGTGTCTTTTTAGAGCTGTTTTTTTTTTTTTTTTTGGAAAGGTAACTTTAAGGCAACATATGTTGCTGCAACATGTTGCTAAGTATTTTAACTCAAATGTTTACCGAACTAACTTGAGAATTTAAATATTGGCTTCGAATTATTATTGTTTTTATATAAAAATTTTTAATTTGTCAGTGTTGCCACAATAATGTGGTAAATATGAATTTTAAAAACAATCACTTGAAGAATGGTACACTAGAGATGTTTTCTGGAAAGGTAACTTTATGTTAACATGTGTTGCTGGAACATATTGCAGAGTATTTTAACTCAAATGTTTACCGAACTAATTTCAGAATATTGGCTTCGAATTATTATTCTTTTTATATAAAAAATTTGAATTTGTCAGCATACTACCCCAGTGTTACCACAATAATATGGTAAATATGAATTTTGAAAGCAATCTCTTCGAAAATGGTACACTAGTGTGGCATAAAAGTTCATTTTAATTCATAATTAAGGAGAGATCTCTTTTATATCCAGCTACAAATTGTTTATCAACATTATTTCTAAACATTTATGCTGGTTTCGACTTATTTGCCCACTAAAATGCTACTATGTCAGGATTACAACCTAGACCACTGTTGTTGTGTGTTTTAATTTAAGCCATAAATGGCGGGACCTATAGTTTAAAGTCGACAGATTTTTTGTGAAATTTTTATTTACTCTCAGAATTTTCTTTAGAAAAATTCCAAGAGGAAGTCACTGAAGAAATTATTTTTTCATGTTATGTTTTGTTGGATATATCTAACCCAGGGTTTGAAGCGTGGCCTCGCGTCTAATAAGCCAACGCACTACCTACAAGACTTCGGCGACAATTTATTTAACACGTTGACTGCCACGACAATTTTCAGAAAACTGTCAAAAAATTACCATTTGATTTAGTTTAGGTCTACTGCAGCGTGTTTCAGGCGGAGGTGATGGCGATTTACCGGGTCGCTCAATGGATCCTCGTCAACGATGCTCCTTTCACTCGCGTCTCGGTCTTCTCGGATAGTCAGGCCGCGATAAAATCTCTATCGGGTTTCGTGAATAACTCTAGGATCGTTAGGGAATGTCGCCGCTGTCTCGACCTTCTTTCGGGGCGCTTCACCAGTGTCTCTCTGGTGTGGGTCCGTAGGACGAGCTCACCAGAGCTGATGCGCTCCTTCCGGAATCCTCTTCTGTTGAAGTGGGTATACCACTTGCCTCGGTCAAGTTGACCATTGCGCGGAAATTCTTTCGGGACCTATCCTGGGTCAATGAGGAGTCCTGCTCCACCGCTAGGCTCACCTGGCCCTTGATGGATAAAAGGCGTACCAACCAATTACTTGGTCTTGGTCGTGACGTCATCTCGACTACAGTGGCCGTGCTTACGGGTCATTGCGTCATGGGTAGACACGCGGAAAGAATGAGGCTCCCTTTTAACGACTTCTGCCGTGGATGCAGGTCCTCTGAGGAAGAGGAGACTGTCATTCACTTTCTTTGTCAGTGCCCGTCTCTTGCTAAGTGTAGATATAGGTTATTTGGCTCCCCATTCCTTGTTAGCTTAACGGAGCTATCATCCATTGATATCAAGGATATAGCTTCGTTCATCAAACTTTCTGGCTGGTTTTCCAGAGCGGGGTAGTAGTGCTTCCGTTGTGCAGCCCTTGCGCTGACCAACTTCTTTCTTTTCCCTCATTGTGGTGGAATTTGGTCAGTACAGGGACGGCGTTCACCCGTGGCATCACAACGGGCCGCTATGAGTGCTCAGGTGAGCTTTGTGACATCAGAGCTACCACTCCGACCTAACCTAACCTAGTTTAGGTCTAGTGAGTACGAGATAACTCGTAGTTGGCACCCTAGAAGGGAACGCTATCTACGAGTTATCTCGTAGCTGGCAGTCAACGTGTTAAATTGTAAGACATTTTTAATTACTGGAAGTTGGCAATATTTTTTTTACTTGCTTATAAACAATGTATCTAAACATTGCTTATTATTTTGTTCTTTTTTTTTTTCCTTTTTTATGTACACTTTTAAGCCTACTTACCTTCCTGTCTTTGTTATTATCATTTCTGTGCCCAATTCATGGAATTTATCCCACAATTCTTTGGTCTCCAAATGACACTGTATGGGCAACAAATCATCACAGTTACATGAGCCCACAATTTTTGGTGCTGACTGTAATTGTAAAAAAAAAACATCATTTAGTTGCCTTTATTCCTCAGGGGTAGTAATAAAGAGCTTTGCTAACTTTTTGTTTTACCTTCGCTGGCTCGGGTGACAAGCGATCATCTTCGTTGTTGTTGGGACTTTGTGGTGAGGCTCTCCCCCTACTACTACTCGAACTGTTATTATTGTTATTGTTGTTATTACTATTGTGATTGCTACTACTGCTGCCACTATCATTGCTATGATGTATGCGGTGTTTATAAAGCGACTGTTTGTGGCTATGCGCATGTAAAGCAGTATTATTATGTCGTGTCACACGTATGGCAGAGGCCGACTCGGTATCACTGCAATCCACTACATCCACATCGCCTTCGTCGTCGTTATCGGGAAAGCGTTCGAGTGAGAGGGGACCTAAAAAAGTGGAATTAAAGAAGAGAATATGGAATTAGTAACTAATTTACAGCGTATTTAAAGGATGAGGTTTAAATATTTCTTTTGCAACATGATCATGCCTTTATGAGACATTTATGAGGAGTTTAAAAACAGCTTTAAATTAAGCGATTCTCTATGGCTTGTTTTCTATAAATTTTAAACACTTTTAAGACGTTGGATTAGTTTCTTTTTTGTTTGTTTTTTAAGTGTGAATATTTTGTTTAATGGCTTCTAATGTTCTCCCCTTTTTAATAATATTTTTGAAAATATTTTTTTTAAGCTTTTTCCCCATGAATTTGTTGTGATCATCGTGCAAATATTGTGTGTGTGGGTTTTTTTTTCGTTCATTCTTCGTTCAACTTGAGTGATTTTTTGCATGTCTTGATGATAAATTTTGTTTTATTGCTTTTGAAAAAGTTTAGAGAAGAAATTGTTCAAATAATAATCGGACACATGCATAGAGAGACAGACAGACGAACGGACGGACGGACAGACGGACGTAGATTTGATAGCCGTATGTATTAACAAATGAAACATCCAAAATCATTAGTTTCTCGTTTCAAACGTTATTAACAATTAAGTTTTATTAGTTTTCGTTTGTAAAGAAAAAACTTTTTTTTTATCAGCATTAAAGTATTCATTATGAAAATGTAACTGTCAGTTGATTTTCTGTTTTTCATTTCACAAATAAGAAAAAACGATTTTTTTTTTTTAATATTTTATTACAATCAGTTGAGATGCAGAGAAATTTCGTGTCTAAATGTTTACAATCAAAAATATATGAGAATGAAAGAAAAATGAAAATGATGATGAAAAACACAAAAACAAAAACAATAACTTGAGAATTTCAATCACAAAATCATTAAAGCATTTACAACACAAGAAAACATTTTCTTCATATAATTTGTAAAACAAACCATCTACAGAATAAGGAGGGAGAAGGGTATGTATAGCTCTCGAAAATGATAGAAAATATTAAATCAAACATGCAACATGTTTGTTAAAATGATTTTAAAACTTTCAACATTTCAAAATTAATTGCGTTAATATGCAAATTAAGATCACCGACAACAACAACAACAACAGCAATAATAAAACGAAACGAACAGAAAACATAATAAACACAAGAACAAACAGCATTTTTATTAATAATTTATTAAAAAAAAATTTAATAAAAAAAAACAAAACCTCATTAATTAATACACTAAGGGCCATTATTACAACTTGCCGTTAAACTTGGATTTAGTTAAAGGTACCTTTAGCTAAAGGGAACTGTAAAGTTACCTTTAACTTATTTTCGTACTTACAACTTACAGATAAAATAAAGTTAACTTTTTCCAAAAATATGGCAGTGCCGGTGCAATGTCGATAACACTGCTCAATTAAACAATTTTTTTTTTAAACGCAGTGGCAACGAAGGGTTTCGTTTTTTTGTTGTATATACTCATTTTGTTTATATTTGAAGTTGCCATGTTGAAAATCTAATATATAAAATTCTCGTGTCACGGTGTTAGTGGTTAAAGTGTGTGCATATCGGGTAAGTCTGAGAATCGGACAACATCTACTTTTCATATCCCTAAATGTTAAGAGGGCGTGGCAAATCGTTATTTAATGAATATTTAGGTACATTTTGATCGTAGATGAATAAAATTTGGTGGGTAAGTTCATAGAGTCGATGTCGACAATCCCACCAAAAATGGGCGTGACAACCCTCCCCCTTCAAGTGTTCAAGTGATACCTATAACTCCTAAACTACTGAACCGATTTTAACCATTTTTTTTTTGTTCGAAAGCTTATCAGGTTTACATACATAATTGGTCATTGCAACCCTTCAGCCAGGATTATTGACCTAGTTTCTCACACCTACTTATGTTGTGTGTGTGTTAATTTTATACATAAGTGGCGGGACCTACAGTTTAAAGTCGACTCCGAACGACAGATTTTTTTTGAGAAACTTTTCATGGCAATTTTATTTACTCTCAGAGTTTTTGCCAGAAATCTGCTGAGAGGTAATCGCCGTAGAAATACTTTTTGTATTTTGTTTTGATGTCTGGCCTGGGGCTCGAACCCTGGCTTTACGTCTAATAAGCCAACACACTACCTACTAGACTACGGCGACTACATAATGCTTATCAGGTTTAGATGGTTTAAAAACAAAATTCGATATAGCAAAAAGTAAGCGTGGCAAACATTTAAAATTGAATATTTAGGGACATAGTGATCATAGACGAATGCAATTTGGTGGATAAGTTCTTAGAGTCGGTATAAACAAACTCACCAAAAATGGGTATATACCTATAAGTCGGCTAATTCGATAGTTTATAACTACATATGTACATATATAACATGTATGTCTGTTAGTTTGAGCGAGTACAACTACTACAACTTCGTCAGCGCTACCCATGATTCGGACCTCTTATTGTTATTCTTTGTATGCCTTACCTAAATAACGTACCGTACTTCAATTAAATTTTGAACTAGATACCGTAGCGTACCGTAGAACACATATGGTTTACGTTTTTTTAATAAAAAAAATCAATTTTGGGCGGGACGAAGTTCGCCGGGTCAGCTAGTAATATATAATATGGCAAGTTCAAACATAAACTTAATTTTAAAAGTTACCGGTAGCATGATCCTCCCTTTAGCTTAACGCTCACTTCTACCATATTGTCCACTTATAATAATGAAAAACAATTTATCTGCCCGTTAAAATCCTGCCTTTAGTTAACGGCAAGTTGTTATAATGGCCCTTAAGCTACTAAGAACCATGAATTTTACATTAGACAACGCCAAGTAGTGGAAATAAATCTTTAAATTTGCAAAGCATTCAAAATTATTCTGAAAGTATGTAACCAAGAAAAGAATTAAAATCATTGTTAAAACAAATTTAACCCCCAGGTAAACTGTAATACCCTGGCGAACCTATGCTCTTTCCACCTTATTTTTATTGCAACTGATACATATGTACATAAATTGATCATTACAACCCTTCAGTCAGGATTACGACCTAGCTTCTGACGTTACTTATGTTGTGTGTGTTAATTTTATACATGCGTGACAGGGGACCTACAGTTTAAAGTCGACTCCGAACGATAGACTTTTTGAGAGACTTTTCATGGCAATTTTTTTTTTTGCTCTCAGAATTTTTGCCAGAAATCTGCTGAGAGGAAGTCGCCAACGAAATATTTTTTCATATTTCGTTCAGTTCGAGATATCAGACCTGGGGTTTGAACCGTGGCCTCACATCTAATTAATTAACACACTACCTACTAGACTATGGCGACTAATAAGCATAACCATCCTAGACATTAAACAAGACTTGTCCACCGATAGTGTCGACTTACTTTGATACGAAATTTGCAACTGATACCGAAACTTTTTATACTTTCTCCGCTTTAAAAAGAGGTTTTAGAACAAAGCGGAAGTCGCTGTAGGCTAATAGGTCGTGTTTTGGCTTAAGAGATGCGAGTCCGTGATTCAAACCTCAGCTCAAACATCTCAGTAGTAGTCCGTTTAGTAGTTTAATCGAAGGGAAATATCCAATCCAATCTAAATTTGGAAGAAATGAATTTTCTATACGTAGGTTAGCCAAGGTAACGAATAATCCCTGGAAGAAGAAGGCCCACTTAGGCCAAGACTTAGTTCCGTTGTGATACCACAATCAATATTTAACACGGGAATCAAACATTTTCTAGAGGAAACCAACCCAAGTCCAAAATAAATCTTGCAATTGTAGCAATGTTTAGATTAGAGAGCTTGTGCAAGCATGCCAGAAAATCAAAAACCTCAGTCTCTTTAGGTCTCTCAAGAGCAGGGCACTGAGAATTAAAAGCCAGTCTCTTTCTTCTTTTCAGACCAACAGCTGTTGAAGACATCATTTGCTTGAATGCTAAGTATTTCGCTGTATGGCCCGTGAGAATTGCTAAGGTACCATGGATGGCCATGCGATTTAAGGACAGAAGTAAGTGGATCCTCTTCTCTTCCACACATGTTCAACAGAGATTGATATTGAATTTCCTTGTAAAACGAGTGGACAATATCCAAATTAACGGAGGCAGTGAGAACCTATGCCCTGTAACATGTCTGAGATTGGGAGCTTCGTACCGGCCCGGGCCAGCTCATCAGCAATGCAATTTCCAACGATGTTCCTATGTTCCAAAACCCATATAAAAGTTACCTTTCACAGCTTTGAGATTTCCCTAAGAAATGCTCAGCTTTCATGGACTTGCTTTGCAAGCAGAAGACATACTTTAGGATAGCCAAGCGGCTGCCAGGGTACTATGTTCTAACATAACAACCTCTAGGACTGTCTACGACAGTTGCAAGCTCCGTTTCGCCTCTGCTCAGTTTATCAGGAATGTAATTTCCAACGACATTTCTACGTCCCACAATCCATATACCTTTGAATGGTCGGAGAAATTGCTCTGAGAAATCCTCAGCTTTGGTGGACGTGGACAGACGGTGAAACTATATTCCCTAGGGACTTAATTGCAGCCACGCTGTCCTGGTAAATCAAGTGCCACAAGTGGGATATTTATTTATCTTCTAAAAGTTATTAAATTTTTTTTTGCAGTTTTAAGGTTTTTTTCGAATTTAATCATTTAACCCCGCACATCAAACCCTCAGTGTAGTTAAGTCTCACTTGGTTAGGCCAAAAACAGAAAAAAACATTTTTTTTATTTCTAAATCGTCATGTGTAATATGGTAGTAACCATGATGATGGTTTTGGGTGTAACGTTGTTAAAATAAAATTAAAAAAATATTAACAAAAAAAATAATAATAAAATGATTTTATTAATAATAATAACAGTAATAAATGAAGAGAAATAAAAATGTTTAAATAAATGACTGACTGACTGACTGAGTGACTGAATGACTGACTGAATGCCTGAATAAGAGCAACCACGAATAAAAAAAAAAAAAAAAACGGTGAACACGTTTAATTCATTTCATTTCAAATACGTATTAATTACTGTTTAATGTTTTTTAAATTTAAACAATTTTTTTTTTTCATTTTTTGTTATCATAATTATTCTATGTTTTCCATATTGTTAATGTGGTTTTTATGTGTGTTTTTTTTTTAAGAAATTTAAATCATTCATTCATTCATAATTATTATAATTATTCAAACTTCAAATTGGTTGCATTTTAATTCTGTTTATTTATTTAAAAAAAAATAAAAAAAAATTAAAAAAATGTCTTAAATTATGCAGGAGGTAATTGTCATGTTTTTATACAACTTAATGCTGATGTTTATGTTATTTTTTTAAATTTATTTTATTTCTTTTTTTTAGGATTATTATTCATAAATATTTATAATTTACAAATTATTGAAGGTTTAGCATTTTAGTTTTTATGGCAGCATATTTTTCAGTGATTTTTTCTCTTATTTTTTCATTTTTTTTCGGTAATTGGGGAATGTTTTTTTTTTTTTTAAAGTCAGGCAAGCATTAAATTAAATATTTAACAACATGACCAATTTTGACAGCGAATTTAAGTTCTTTTAGACGAACAAACAAAAAAAAAAAAAAAAACCAAAATACACATCGAGTGTTAAAGTATGTAAGTGGCAGAATTTCAAGTCAAAATAAGGTTGTTAGCAAACCAAATAATTTTCTAAGCTACTCAGTGGATTAATTGATGGGTAGTTGAACTATTTAAATATTGACTAAACAAATTGTACGTAATTGTTGCTCTTTTAAGAGGATGGGCCCATTCAGGTTTTTATGACAATGAAAAGGCAACCGACAGCGAATGCGTCGAATTAGCTGTTGGTACAACTTGTAAAATAAGGGGTGATTTTTTAAGAGCTATAGGAAAATTTTCCAAAAAAAAAACACATAAAATTCAGAAAAATGCATGAAATCTTTATTTGAATCGATAGTACGCTCCATATAATTTAATGTTTGAAGATTATTTCATGCAAATGTTGACCGCGACTGCGCCTCAAATGGTCCATCCGCTTAGTCCAATTTTGGCATACTCTTTCCAACATTTCGGCCGGTATCTCACGAATAAATGCTTCAATGTTGTCTTCCAATGCGTCAATTGAAGCGGGCTTGTCTGTATAGACATGAGCTTTAACATAGCCCCACAAAAAATAGTCTAAAGGCGTTAAATCGCACGATCTAGGCGGCCAATTGACCGGTCCCGAACGTGAAATAAAATGTTCACCGAACTCACCTCTCAATTCGTCCATTGTTACGCGTACTGTGTGGCATGTGGCACCGTCTTGTTGAAACCACATGTCATACAAGTCAAGCTCTTGCATTTTGGGCAAAAAAAAGTTGGATATCATCTTACGGTAGCGCTCACCATTCACAGTTACGTTACGATTCGCAGCATCTTTGAAGAAGTACGGTCCAATGATGCTAAATTCAATGATTTGCAAGCGTTGTTCGTTTGTAAGACGATTCATGGTTAAATTATAGACCAAACTGAAGATGTTTGACAGTGAAACAGAACACGAAACGTGCGTGAGCTGTTTAAACCAGTGTTGCCAAAAAGATAATAGCTAAAAAATCACCCTTTATTTCAAATCCCTTTGCTTTAGGTAGAGTCGCTACAGAATAAGAAAATAACAGATCTTCAGTAAACAATACTCGAGCATTTCAGAGACAGAGACACGTCATGGACGTGTGTTTTAAATAAAGAAAGCTGGGTTGCTCATGGGAAAATTTTCAAGGTGTATTATAATGGAGCCTATTTAGCTTACAGCGGACCTACATACATATTTTTTATTTATTTATTTTATTTAATGTCAATAGATACAATATATCCTTACTGACTATATGCAAACAAATACAATACAGATTTACATTAATTCAACAAGAACTTTATATTAACAATTCAAAAATATAGTTAGGGTTTTCTTTAAAACTTCTTTACACTCCGAGAAATCAACTACTTGGTAGCATTCATTAAAGGTTTTACAGGCTCGTCTAAAGGCATCATTATTTTCATAGTCAGATCTGTAGTAATTCAGTGATACATACATACATAATTGGTCATTACAACCCTTCAGTCAGAATTACGATCTAGCTTCTCACACCACTTATGTTGTGTGCGTTAATTTTTATACATGAGTGGCGGGACCTACAGTTTAAAGTCGACTCCGAACGACAGTTTTTTGAGAAGCTTTTCATGGCAATTTTAATACTGTCAGAGTTCTTGCCAGAAATCTGCTGAGAGGAAGTCGCCGAAGAAATATTTTCACAATTTCGTTTTGATGTGTGATCTGGGATTCGAACTCGGGCCTTCAGTCCAATTAGCCAACACACTACCTACTAGACTACGGCATCTTCGGTAGTAATTCAGTGATAGCAGTTCAAAATTGCGTGTAGGTCGCACAGGAACATTGAATTTCAATCGACTGAGCAGGAACTCTGAATCAACATCTCCTCGAATTAATCCCAGAATAAAAAGAGTACTCATCATGGAACGACGACTTTTAAGAGTTGGCAGTTTAATCAAAGCTAGTCTACTCCGATATGGCGGTAATTCATAGGAGTTCCAACCAAGACCTCATAAACAGAAAATTAAAAACTGTTTTTGCACTGACTCATTACTATTTAATATGAACTGCATAACAAGGGTCCCATATGATAGAACCATACTCCAGGATAGGCCGGACAAGAGAAATAAATAAAATTTTAGTTAAATAAGGATCAACAAATTCCTTAGACCAGCGTTTCATATAACCAAGTATGCCATAAGCTTTATTCACGATCATGGATATGTTATCCCGAAAGTTGAGTCTGTAATCCAATAGAATACCAAGGTCCAAAATACTTTTAACTTTATCCAAAACAGCATTATCAATGCAATAGAAGGTATCAATCTTTGAGTGTCTAAAAAATGTCATGTGCTTACACTTTTTAATATTTAATTCCAACAAATTCAATTTGCATCACTTATAAAAACTGCAAAAGTCAGCACGAAGTAGATCAAATCCATAAACATTATTAAAAGTGTTAAATATTTTAACGTCGTCAGCATACATCAGTACTTTAGAATGCAAAACAAATGAGGGAAGGTCATTAATAAACAAAGTGAATAAGATTGGGCCCAAATGACTGCCCTGAGGTACACCAGATTGCACTTTAATAATATTAGATGTGACATTTCTAAATTTGACTTGTTGAGTTCTTTGTGACAGATACGATGTTAACCATTTTACAGCAGAATCACTACAGCCCATAAGTGATAATTTTCAGCAGTCTTCTACAGTCATGAAAGACCTTTTCAAAATTCCCATTTGAAGTCAAGTTGAAATGTTGGCTCCGCAACATACGAATAAAATTAACATACATACCAGAGATCAGCAACGAGTATTCAAAACGATGAGTAGATTCGAGTCATACTTATAATTTCAGCTACTTATACGCATTCATACTTATTTTAATATCATACTCATACTACTCATATTCAAAGTTAGAAATACTCATCGTACTCATACTTAACAATACGCACGATGTTGTTGATTTCGACTCTCCATGATTCAACATATACACGAAGCACAAAATAAGTATGATTCGAGTACGAACACCACAATACTCGCTAGAAGGTTGTGTGTGTGCTTTGCTTGCTGTCTTTGTCTTTTCTTGTCTCTTCTTTTGTAAATTTGTAAATTTTGATGAATGATTCGTAAGTATTATAAGTATTTTTCTAAATTTATGAATCTGAATGAGTAGGCGTATGAATCAAACAATGAATCGAATGTTGTGAGTTAGATGTCAACGTTGTACTCATACTCATTGCAACCTATACTTATAAATCAATGTTGTAGCGAGTACGAATGAATCAGAGTAGTTGAATTTTAATACTCTTGACTCACTCATACTCAAAATTTCATAAGTATCTATGAGTAACGAAAATACAATTCATTGCTGATCTCTGATACATACACAACAATTGAGGATGTAATGAAGACAAGAATTTTGGACACTGAATGGAATAAACTGAAAAGGAAGGGATCAAAAACGAATCTCGAGACAAGAGCAGGAATTTTTGGTTGCAGATAGAAATATTCCAAGCCCATTTGGATGGCATAGACTACACAGCCCTGCAAATTTGGACTTTTTTTTGTGCAAATAAGATGGCTCCAGGTGTGTTCCGAATCTGGGATCCGCCATTTTGAATTTTTTAAATCTGAATGAAGATCTGTAATCAGCGACCCCAAAAACCCCAGAGTAACAAGTACTCAAGTAAATCTGATTAATTTTTAAGGACCTCCGTAATTTGTTTCTTTTTCTCTTGCACCCCTTGACATAAACCCACCCCCTACTTTAAGGGTGCATGCAATCAATTTGGCTTTGGGCTCATTTTAAAGAGCAAAGATCAATTGTTTGTCAATTTCTGATAATAGCAATGGTTCTAGCACGTCAGTGTTTAGCTCTACAATTTTTAAAAAATGGCAAAAAACGCTATTTTTAGGCGTTTCAACAACCTTTTTCTCGAAAACATGACGTTATGGAAAGTTTTTGAACCCAGATTCGTGTTCTGGGCGCAAAATGCCTTCGGAAACACCTGGAGGTCCATGCAGGGCTGTGCTATTGAAAGATGTGTTCAATTTAGTTCAGACATACATTCACAATTGGCCATTACAACCCTTCAGTTCGGATTACGGCCTAGCTTCTCCCACCACTCATGTTGTGTGTGTTAATTTTATACATGAGCGGCGGGACCTACGAACGACTCCGAACGATAGATTTTTGAGAAACTTCACGGCAATTTTAATTTACTCTCAGAGGTTTTGCCAGAAATCTACCGAAAGGAAGTCGCCGAAGAAATATTTTTTTAGGTATAAAAATTAGGTATAGAAAATGATGCTACCCTCTGTTGGATTTCAGGTCATGCGGGAATTTTCGGCAATCAGCAGGCTTATGGACTTGCGAGGAAAAAAGTTTCCAGCTAATGGGGTCAATAACTTTCTTTGGAGTGGAAAGATACGTTTGGATGCATATAATTTGCTTAAGGAAATGAAGAGAGAGGTAGTGATTCTTTTTAAATAAAATAAATAAATATAAGGCAATCTAAACTTTTGTAGGATAATTACAATAGGAGGAGATTTGTTCATGCAACAGATTATTCAAGAATAATCTGAGGCTTGTCATCGGTCTTTTGACAGGAAAGGGCGGTCGTTTCGAACACAACAATTAGCTTCTTTGATGATGAAAATGAATCAGCACAACATATTTCTGAAACCTGTGGGGCATTGATCAAATGCAGGAGGTAACACTAGGATGCATAACAGATGCTGGACAGGGTAGTAGGCATGGAAAAGTAATTATAGCGATACCCTATATATATTGCGATCTGCACAATAGTTGTGGAAAAAAGCCAGCAGTATACATACATATATGGTGCCGGATATATCTTTTTGGTTTTATTTTTAGTCAAAAATTCAATCAAAAGCAAAAATAAGAACGGAAATAAAAAGTTATAAATTTTTGACAACAACACTTACTTTAAGTTAATGTTTCCTTTAATCTGTGCGAACTTTTGGTCAGAAATCTTCCTCCACTGCTCGAATAAAATTTATGATCGAATTTAATGAGCATTCTTCAGTTCTAGTACCATTTTAGCTATTCTATTAAGACATTTAGACTTTTAGTACGAAGGCTGAGTTAGTTGCAATAACTTCTTGTTTTACACATTTTTACATTTTTTACATTTTGAACATTTATACTGGGTTCAGACATGCACCTTTATTGCGTAAATCGCAATAAACGGCATTATTGATCTCAATATTTCATATAAAATTTCAATTAATTATTGCTCAATAAATTCATAAATTGTTATAATATTGATAAAAAAAAAAACTTTAAATACAACACTGTCATAAGTACGTTCAGTGAGCAGATTACATTTTTCCGAACGCTTTCTATTAATATTTGACAACTCAAATGTAAACAACGACAAACAAAAAATGGAAGGTCAGAAGAAATGTTTGTATTTTATATTGAGTTTCATATCAAATTTTTCTTTCTCATCCTTCTGAGAAAAGCCACTTTGGAGTCAAAAGTTGTTAATCATTAGCAATACCTTTTTAAATGTTAAATTGTTTTCCATTTTTCAAAAAAAATTTTTGGCACTAATTTTCTCGATTAAATTAAAAGCAATGTTGTTGAAGCAATCAGCTGTTTTGTTTACCAGCTGTCAAATAAATTTTCGAATATTACATGTCTGAACGCTAAAAATATTGTTCTCAATAAACCGAATATTGATTTAATAAAAGTGCATGTCTGAACATAGTATTACACTCAATTTGGATTATAATTTGAAAACAAAAATTATTTTCTACAACAAACCGTTTCAATTTTGAAGTTCTGCATTGAGTTTTAAAAATAAAATAAAAATCATTCACACGCCTTAATCGATTATCATTATTCTACGCATTTCTTGTCTATTTATTTATCTATGCACGCATAATGGCGAGTAACTTTTTTTAGGCTCCAATAGACATAAATTTTCTTAAATAGCTGCGTACATTGAACGCAACTCCCACATGTTAATTTATTTCCTTAAGTTGAACTCTTCCTTATTTTAAAAGGATACACATTAGCCTCTTCTAAAAGAAATTGTGCAACATTAGGAATGTAAGGAAAAGTAAGGCAAAGTGGTTTTATAAGAAACAAAAATACACCGGACCCCTAGTTCAGCGGCTTAAATAAAATTTCCAAAAATGCTAACTGGTTCTAACTTATCGAAGATTTTATTGGTTTTTGTATCAAAAATTAGTTTTTGTGTCAAACTGAGTCAATTTTAAAGAGATTTCTGCCGATTTATTAATTTTTGGGTAAAAATTTGTATGGTTCTGACGTCAACAACGGCGGTCTGGTTTTCAGACTGAAAAACCCGTTTTCCGTTTTAAAGATCAAGTTAGGCCAACAAATGTTTACAAACTTTAACTTTTTTTGTTTTTTTTTTCATTTCAGATTTCAACACCCATATTATTATCCCTGAAACTTCAAAATCATATTCAACTTTACTCCACGATTCTTCAAAACCACAAGAAGAAAAATGTTCCGCAAAGGTATGAAATTTAAGAAGAAATTTTTTTTATGAAATTTTGAACATCATCATCAGGTCTCTATCACTTTGCGAATAGTCCATAGACTTTATTTGTTGCATAATTTGGACTTTATACGGGTGTAGATTGAAATCCATATACATAATACTCCATTCTAACCGTTAGATAGGCCGCATTGCCGAGAAATTGACAAAATTCGTATCATCAGCCACATTGTCAGTAGCAGATACGATATATTCAGTAGTAAATTATTAAGAAGGACAACTAGAAAATACTTTTCTATCCGCTTCAAAGACGTTCATTTAAAAGAAGTTTCTTAAACCATATACTATGTATGCTGCCATCGCATAGGCTATTTTAAAGTTTCTTTAATCGTTAATCATTGAATCTTAACCATCAGACTAGCTGTAGATGTTCCAAATTCACCAACTTAGAAAGCACACACAGCGATATTCGAGAGTATTTCCTGTTTTTAGAAGTACAAATTTAAATGTGGAACTCCATTACAATGTCAATGTTGTCAATACGATGTTTCTTGTATTGTCAGCTCGCGATTCATTCCCTATTTCACTAACAACTTTTATTTCTAAAAGCCCTCCATTAACCTCAACCTCTGACCCGTCCATTTGCTTTCAGTTTTCGACTTTGGACCTTCAATTCCTAAGACCCTCGGTTGCAGTGTCTTCCGAACAAACTGAGTTCACGTTCATTTTGACAATAAAGACAATAATGGCATGGTTACATAATACATAATTAGTCATTACAACCCTTCAGTTTGAATTACGACTTAGCTTCTCACACCACTTATGTTGTGTGTGCTAATTTGTGGCGAGAACTACAGTTTAAAGTCGACTCCGAACGACAGATTTTTTGATTTTTATTTGCTCTCAGAGTTTTTGCCGAAGAAAAATTGTTTCCTCCGTGGCTTTACGTCTAATAACGTCTTGATCCGTGGCCTTACGTCTAACAAGCCAACACATTACCTACAAGAGTTTTGTAACTAGAGCAAGGGCATGATTAGGAAGCTATTACTGCGGCATTACATCTGCCTGAAATCGTCATCATGTTTTCACTGACGGATTAAAATTACTCGAAGAATATATAATCTTTTTTAGAACTGCTGAATCTCACATTGCATCTTGTCCAGAATTTACTGACAGAAATAATCTAGCAAGCCAGTGGAATCTTACATCACCTAAGTAAGCTTGGATTTTGAACCGGCTACCAATTTCATCATACCTAACCTATGCCTTATTGATAATTTTTTTATTGAAGTTCTACAAATTGTATTGAAATTCTATCTAATAAGATGTCTAAATCTATCACTTTCGAAAAAGAATTTTTCAACAGTTTTAAAGTGAATTTAACAAGAATTACTTACGAATTAGAAAAAATGTTATAACCTTAGGTTAGGATAGATTATAAGAATAACCAGAAGATAATTTGGTAGTGATTTCATAAGGATTTCTATCAAACAAATTAATTTCAAAATTCTCAAATTATGGAAAATTATGTGAAATTATTTCATTTGAATTAAATTTAAAATTAAAAGAAAAATTGTATCTCCTTTTTTAAAAGGAACCATAACCGGAAAACTATAAAGATATTTTAAAAAAGATGATTTGAAAGAGGTTTCACAGAAAACGTTTTTAAGTAAATTGCTAGTATGAGTTGTATTTGAGTTATGAAAACGTACATAACATATACATAATTGGCCATTACAACCGTTTAGTCAGGATTACGACCTAGTTTCTCAGTTATGAAGTTATGATAACATCTCCTTTAAAAAAAAGAGGGCTATTTTAAACCTCATCTATTTTTTAATAGGCAACGTAACACAAAGGCTATCGAAATTAAAAAAAAAAAAAAACAATTAAATGAAACCAACTAAGTGATGGTGACTCGCTTGTAGTCTCATTGAAGAAACTTTAAAAAAACACACTCACTCTTGCTGCTCTATTTAGAGGCTTTGGGTCTTAGGAAAGAAATATTTAAAAGAATTTGTCAGTCATTCGGTCAAAAAGGAAAAAGAATTCAATAAGAAGTTTCGAACTGCCAGTAAATCTGATGTTACAAATTATAGGGGCAAAATATTATAGCAAAACTGAGTGCTATTCCAAAAATGTTCGAGAAACTGATTGCCGATTTTTTGGTCCATCATACTTCATCGTTATTATCACCTCATCAACATGGTTTCCGAAAGGGCTGCTCAACAATGACTAATGTGCTTCAGTTAACATCCATGGTAAATGCGGCCTTTTCTCAACATCAGCAAACTGATGTAATTTTTACGGATTTTAGCAAAGCGTTCGATAAAGTGAATCACAAACTACTGTTAACTAAATTGGAGTTAATGGGTGTAAATCATAGGAGTTTAAGATGGCTAGAGTCGTATTTGACTGGTAGAAAGCAGACCGTATGCGTGAACAATAGCTTATCTAAGTATATTTATGTGCTATCTGGTGTTCCTCATGGCAGCCATCTTGGTCTACTTCTTTTTTCGCTGTTTATAAACGATCTTCCCAACATAATTAATTTTGCCAATATCTTGATGTATGCGGACGATGTAAAAGTTTTTCTCTCCTTTAATAATTTCATCGAGCATATGTATCTTCAAAATGATCTCAATAATTTCTTTTTGTGGTGCGAGTACAACATGATGGAGCTGAATATTAAAAAATGTAAATGTATGCAGTTCTCAAGAAATAATTTTATCACGGTTAATTACTTGCTTGGAGGTCATTAATTGGAGAATGTTGACTCTTTTATTGATCTTGGGATCCTATTAGAGACAAAATTAAACTTTAATGATCATATCACTTTGACTGTAAATAAGGCAAGAAGCACTCTTGGCTTCATAAAACGTTGGGCAAAAGAATTTTCTGATCCTTATATTACGAAACAGCTATATGTATCACTTGTCAGACAAATTTTGGAGTATGGATCCATTGTATGGGATCCTCACTATGATGTTTACAGTGAACACATCGAATCTGTGCAGAAACAATTTCTTCTCTTCTGTTTGCGTGGCCTTGGATGGAATTATTTGGATATGCCTCCATATGCTAGCAGACTGGCATTAATAAAACTGCCTACCCTTAAGAGCCGTCGAACGATGTTAAATATATCCTTTTTGTTAAACCTGATCAATGGTAATATTTGCTGTGAATTTCTGTTAAGATCGGTTAAATTCAATATTCCTTGTCGTAACTTCCGCTGTTATAATCTTATTTATATTCAATTCTGCAGAACTAATTATGCTGTTGCTGATCCTTTAACTAGAATTTGCCGTCAATTTAATTATTTGTCAGACTTTATTGATTTTTCTTTAAATTCTTGCGTTATAAAACGGAATATTATTGTATTTCTCAATTCTTAACTTTTCCTATTTTTATTGTAATAATTACGTTATTCTTGAAGAAAGTGTTTGTAATTGTATTTAATTTTATTCGGTACCTATTTTTGTTATTAGTCAGTAAGGAATTTGTCCATTGACTTAATAAATAAATAAATAAATAAATCAGGTTCCAAATAATAGAATAAAAGTGCTGGTGGAAAGAATATCAGAAAAATTAATACGAATTTGCTAGAACTAATAAGTTCAAGACGTCAAACTCTTTAAGCATTAGAACTTAAATAGTTTTTCTTTAATTTTTAATTATGAAGAAGACAAAATTCCAGTAACTTTTCCATGAAATTTAGCTTTTAAGGTTTTCGTTATAAAGAAAAGTGTTTTCGAAATTTTTTTGTGCACTCTCCTTAATTACAACGTGGAAATTATAAAGTACCATACAACCAGGCTTTTAAACAACTTGAAGATTCTGCATATGTATCTGATTGGATTGACGAACTTTTTAGCAAAATTTGTTTACATTGGTGTATTAAGGCTTTTAAAGCATAAAAATAGCAGGATACGTTTCAAATTTTTTAATCCGTGTTTCTAAAATTCAAATTATACTCGAGAACTAATGAATTTAAAAAATATGTAATACTAAAGAAAATAGCTCATGAGGTCCTGATGTCCTTAAAGTATTTTTTTTTTTAAAAAATCGGTTATGGTAAAATCTAACAAGCCTTGACCTTAAAAAATCAAAATTCATGAAAATTCGTTGAAATCATGTATTTTTTTGAACGAAATTTACTTATCAGCATATTAGCGTTATCCCAAGCCGTCATTAAAGTATCAAGTGTTTAACAGACTTCAGACTAATAAGGCACTGAAAAGGGCGTTTTGAATAGTAAATGTATGCGTTAGTTTCCTGTAAGCATGTGTGTGTGTATGTATGTGTGAGTATTTAAAGGATTTCTTAATATTTTTCTTTCTTTCTTTTTTTTTTGTGGTTGTTTTGGGTGATAATGTGTTATGAAAGCAGAATAATGAAATAGAATAAGAAGAGAGAGTGTAACACGAACACATTTACTCACTCAAACTCCTTTCCGATGGTTCACGGCTTGAGGCATTAACGCCTCTTGCCATTATCGCTGCTATTGAGAAATCCGTGGCGGCGTTAAAACAGGAACTAGACTTGTAAATAATATTATTGTTATTATTGTTGTTGTTGCTGTTATTATGTTTATTATTTTTATTTGTTATTATTGTTGTTTTGCTATTATTTTGTTGTCGGTTTGTTGTTGTTGGCTTTTTAGCTTTTGCTAAATTTAAGCCAAAATTATTGAATTCCTTTAAAGAGCTGACAGCAGGCAAATTTATTTTAATTTGTTTATTTAAATAATTTACGTTTTGATTATTATTATTATTGTTGTTGTTGTTATTATTATTATTAAGATTATTTGTAATTTGTTTTAAATCGCTAAAAAGCATCTTAGTTTTTTTTTTTTTTTCAATTTAATTTTTCTTTATTTCTAAAGGTAGGTAGGTAGGTACCTATTCTTTTTTCGAAAATAATTTTTCTTTTTAAGGAATATTTTGATTTTTATTTTAAAAGCACATTTTCTTTTTCATGCGTTTAAGGTTTTAATAATTGAAGACAAAGAAAAAATTTTCTTTTTTTTTTGAATTTTTATTAGAGTTTGCAAAACAAAATTTACGTAAATTTTGCTTCAAGTTTCGTTAACAAACTCGTTTGTTTTGTCTATTCGATTTGTTTGATTTGAAATATTTGCTGTTCCGTTAGGAGGACAACCGATCCATTGTCGCGCTGACCATTGAATGAAGATGCCTATGCGATGCTAAGCGACAGCGACGGCAGTTAACGAAATGTCAGGTGGCGCCCATTTGAACGCGTAAAGTTGCCAACTTCGAGCTCCATCCATTCATCCAAACGTCCGTCTGTCTGTCCGTCCGTCCGTTCGCTTGTCGTTTGGTCTATATGTCAGACCAACAACATTCAGCCTTTCAAACATACAGCCAGCCAGCCAGCCAGCATATGTTTGTAGCAATTTTATTAGTGTTTCGGTGAGTAAAAAACTGAACTGAACTGAACAAATAAACTCTGCTATTCTTGATTTTATTATGTTGTAGGGGGTGGCTGACAGGCGGGGTTGGGGTAGTGGTGTTACATGTTATACAAAGAGCAGAAATCTCTGTAATGGAATGCGCACAGGTTTATTTACGCATGCAAAACCAAACATCAGCTGCAATATGTGTAAATATAGTAGTAGTGGTCAGACAGTCTTAGATGAAACAACAACAAAAAGAGTTTCTTTTAGACACAAACACACACACACAAAACAAAAGAGAGCTTTTCTTGTTTTAATGTAATAATATGAAGGAATGTTTTTGTTGCTGATGTTATTGTTGTTGTTTTTGTAAATGTCGTTTAGACGACCGACAATTGCCTACACGACATTCGCACTCGTAGCCCTCACCGAAAAAAAAAAACACAAACACACACACACAATGAAAAAAAATCCATCTTTTCAACACTTCATCATCAACAGAAAAACAAATACTGTTACACACAGTCATGCATTCTCACTCATTTCACCATAAGCTCTCTTCACAATACACGCACTTAACGAAATAAAAACAGTGTACTTCTTGTAACGGTTTTAAATACGGAAATATTTTAAAAGAAATTTTAAATTTCAAAAAATAAGTTTTTTTTTTTTTAAATTAATTTTTTAAAAAAATTTAATTTTTTTTTTATATTTTTAAGGCACTTGTTTATTGTTAAATTAAGCCGTGTTTTGACATTTTTTCGAATTGTTTAAGAGTTAACGTTAACGTTTAAAGCATGTCCACAACAACCGCATTTAAATCCGACTGACTGAAGAGAAAAAAATTATTGAAACAATAATAAAAAGCCATACACTACGTTACTCATACAGCCAGCAATACAGCCATACAGCCATACGACCATACGGTGATGATGATGATAATAATGATGACGATGTTGGTGATGGTGATTGAAAAAAAAAAAAAAACTTCAAGAAGAAACAAAAACGAGAAAAAAATAG
Organism: Sarcophaga caerulescens; assembly: GCA_927399465.1. Taxonomy (NCBI): domain Eukaryota; kingdom Metazoa; phylum Arthropoda; class Insecta; order Diptera; family Sarcophagidae; genus Sarcophaga; species Sarcophaga caerulescens. Next base: position 11,222,464 of record OV656866.1, on the reverse strand, counting down.
CGAAAGTTCTCTGTTTTGCTAAGCAATACACAACAAATAAAAATAAACAAACAGCAGCAGAGGCAAACAGACGAACATGTTTAAACAAAACCAAAGGTAAACACAAAAACATGTACCCCCCCCCCCCCCAAACCCATGCACACATACAAGAAATATATTCAAAGAAAACGAAAAAAATCAAGAAAAGAAAAAAGAGAGCATTAAGGGAGCTTAATAGAAATATAACAGCAACGACAACAACAACATATAACACATAACAGCTACAACAACATAACATCCATCAATAAAAGAAAAATAATTCATTCATTTACAAGCCTTAAGCACACACACACGAACATACTTGCGAATAAGCAAACCATACGTAAAGAGAGCTGCTTGTGCAGAGACTTGAGATTTAATTTTGTACGAGAGAGAGAGCGTAATACGAGGAATATGTACTTGTTATTAAAAGGTGGTGTTATTGTCAGCGAATGATAAACGGCACTCATACAATTTACACACATACACGCATATATCACACCAATTTAAAGCAATACAAACAAACAAACAAGAAACCTTATAAATAAGAAAAAATTCAAACAACAACAAATAATACAAAAATAACTTGATTATTATAACAACAAACCACAAAAATTCAAAAAAAAACACCGAAAACCAAAAACAACAAACATTAACAAGCATACAACATATGGTTGTCACTTTCTTGCTTCCAATTTCGAGAGAAACTGAACAAAATACTCATGTACATACAAAACATGTACAAATTTCTCGTTTAGCAAGAAAGAGATGCAATGCAAAACAATATTTTACTCTTTCTATTGAGTTTTTCTTGCTGCAAACAGTATTTTCTCTCCACAATACATGAAATCCAATTAGAAAAAAATTTCAAAATGACGTCTTATTGTTTAAAGGTCTCTCTCTCTCTCAGTGTTTCTATTTTACTATATGGTTATCTCTTTTCAATATTTTGTTTTTTAAAGCATATTTCGAATGCAATAGAAATATACTTTAAAAAGAGAATTGCTACTTAAAGTGAAATAGAAACTGGTTTTCATAAATTCGTCATTTTGTTTTTGTGCTGACAGTTGAGTTGGTTCGTCTTTTGTTTTTTTTCTGTGTTTGTTTGAATTCGTTTTGCTGTTAAAATATTTGAAGGGGGTCTTGATGTTTCATTGCCATTTCGTTTCTTTGTGCTTTTTAAACTCACCACTTATGTTTCATTTATTCTCTATGGCTAGCAACTGCCCCTGAGGTTATTAAAGGATATTTTCTCTTGGTCGTTGTGTTAATATTTTAAATATTAAAAGGGATATTTTAGTTTTTCCTTTAAATTATTTTCTTTTCATTTGTTGTTGTTTGTAAAGCCTATACATACATACGTATGAGTTTTAAATACGATCTGCTGTGTTGTATTATTGTGTTGTTTTTTTGTTGCTAGATTTTTAACAGTGAATGTTACTTTTCCTTACTTTTTGCATATCATGACAGATTAAATTAACAGCACGACTGTTGCTGTTGATTTAAAAAGCAAATGGAAGGGATTTTTCTTGCAGAGTTTTGGAATTGGTAGGGAAAGGTAAATGGCAGAAAGAAATTTTTTTTATTAACGAAAAAACATATGTTTTGATAACAAGAAATGAAAAATTTTAATTAAAACAACATTGACTGCCAATGTCAATGCGTGGCAGTTCCTCTACGTGCGTTTTTCTCCTCCAAAATAGTGCAAGGTTTGTAACCACTAGGTTAGGAACGGACTGCACTTTTTCCTCATCTCTGCTGTTTGAGCGGAAATCATTTGTGAGGCGTACAAGACCTAAATGCGACTCGTATGCGTGCGTATAATGTAATGGTCCGTATTGACCGCGATAACAATACTGATTTGGCTTCTTTGGAGCTTAAGGACACCTTTTGTGTTTGTTATCGAAAGGTTATTGCAATATTTTTATCGAAAAACTCCGTTATATTTTTTTAGATAACTAATCGATATTTTTTCTTAATAAAAATTTTTCCGTTAAATTTTTTTTTTATCAAAATGTTATCGATGCTTTTTTTATTGAAAAGTTATCGATAAGTTGTTACCGATAACTTTTAATCGATAATTTTTCCGTTAAATTTTGTTTTATCAAAATGTTATCGATGCTTTTTTATTGAAAAGTTATCGATAAGTTGTTAGCGATAACTTTTTATCGATAACTTTTAATCGATAACTTTTTATTATACATACATACATAATTGGTCATTACATCCCTTCAGTCAGGATTATTGACCTAGTTTCTCACACCACTTATGTGGTGTGTGTTAATTTTATACATAAGTGGCGGGACCTACAGTTTAAAGTCGACTCCGAACGCCAGATTTTTTGAGAAACTTTTCATGGCAATTTTGTTTACTCACAGAGTTTTGCCAGAAATCTGCTGAGAGGAAATCGCCGTAGAAATACTTTTTGTATTTTGTTTTGATGTCTGGCCTGGGGCTCGAACCCTGGCTTTACGTCTAATAAGCCAACACACTACGTACTAGACTACGGCGACTCATAACTTTTTATCGATAACTTTTTATCGATAACTTTTTATCGATAACTTTTTTTTATAACTTTTTTATCGAAAAACCTCCGATAGTTTCTTTTTCATCATCAAAAATTTGTTGATGACTCTCCATTCAATTTTGATCAGATTTTTTGTACTGTTCGGTCTCTGTTCGAAACCGTCCATCTGTTGTTGACGGAATCCATGAATGCAATGTCAATTAGAAGCTGCCAGATTGTCAAAGGGTTTCCCAAAATCGAAAATTCATTGAAAACTTCGGTAGTTGTTCATATCTGGCCATTTCATCTGTTACAGTTACTACAGCTACAGTTAGCTGAAATGTTCCTGTGTCCTGGACGCCATACTACGTTCTACTACCTCATTAAAGTACAGTATTCCCTCGATTTACGTCGTAGATGGTTCCAAAAAAAGGCGACGTAAATCGAATGACAACGCAAATCGAAGTTGAAGGGAACAAAATTTTTGACGAAGTTAATCGAAACAACGTAAATCGAGACGACGTAAATCGAGGGAATACTGTATCTGCGATATAAGATACTGTAGTTCGTCATTAACTCCAGTAAGAGACAATCTTTTAAAGAAATAAATTCATTTCCAATAAAATTTCCTTGAACTATCGGCCTTGATTTGTGAAACATCAGTCGGTCCTGTCTGTATAACCTTCATTTAAAAGTCAGTTGCCTCAAGTCAAAAGTGTGTCACAAAATTAAAACGACAATTGTTTTCTTAAAAGAAAAGAAAATTTTTTAAAACAATTTGAATCCATTATGGTCATAATAACCATGCCTGTATGTCCTTATTGACCAAATTATTTACGCTTATTGTGAAGAGGCAAGGACAAGCAGACTAAAGGCTATTAAATGAGAATGACAAATTTCGTTTAATTTCAAAAAAGGTGTTTCTTTTCCTTCTTCCTTAAACAGGGCACATTAGATCGATCGTTTGAATGGCCATATTTTATAGTAAAAAAATTTTAAAATAAAATTCGTTTCCGTTTACAGTGTTTCGCGTTTGAGATGTTTTAAATAAAACGTTTGTTGTAGCATTTCATATTGAAAATTTTGCATAAAAACTCTCTTAGATTTTATTGTAATTGCTTACGGACACAATTTTTGTATTTTTATTTCTGAAAAACAAGAAAAAAATTCGGAAAAAAATTATTAAAAACTAAAAGGTAGCAAAACAACAACAAACTATTGAAATAGAAATTTTGTTTTGAGCAGCAGCAGCTGCCACATTTGCATGGAATGATGGTTTGGATCAGGGGTTACCAAAAATTTTTTGGTTGTGTATTAGTGAGTAAGAGAGAGAAAATAAATTGACAAAATTGATTTATTTACAGCCATAGAAAAGTGTTAGTAATATACGCTATTTTGATTTTCATTTCATCAACATACATATGTAAAGCTATCTATCTTTGGCTTAATAATTTTAGATAAATAAAAATAAAATAAAAAAATCCATTTTTTATTAAAAGATCGTAAAGGTATCCATCCTTGGCTTAAAAATTAGATCATGTTTTTAGATAAATAAAATTAAAAAAATAAAAAACCATTTTTTATTAATAGAGAAAAAGCAAGCATTCCAAAGCATTTAAAAAAAATTATACTATGCGACAAAATAAAAAAAAAAGTGAAATACGCCCAGCGAATGACATAGTGTAGTGAGTTTTGTTGAATAGAACACAAATTTTTTTTATATTTCTCGAACCTTCCAGCGTTCTTTTATTTGACAAAAACCGATTTTTAATCTTTTCACACAAAATTATTGATTACCCAATTGTTTTTTAATCTATTTTCAAAATCCAAAGTTTCTTAAAACGGTATAGGTACATAAACATGTGGTTCAAATTTACACGTAATGATTTTTGACCGGGTAAACTTGGAAAAATTGATTTTCTTACATATTTTTTTTAGTTTGTCCATTCATAGTGGCAAACCTTAATTAAAAAAATATAAAATACTCGTAAGTGGTGACATTCTTAAAGTGTATTCTCTTCTGAAAAGTTTGACACTTCGTTTGATCAAAAAGGACAAAAATTAACGTAGGTATTATTTAAAAAATATAACAGATATGTCATCTTATCCAATGAACTTTTAGTTTAAAAATTTTTAAAATTTTTGATGGATCTTAATTGTTTATTGAAAATTGTGTCAATTTCACGTTTTAGCGACCACAAGAAATAATAATAATAATAAATAATATATTTGCAAAAAAACATAAACAAACATGGTCGCTAAAACGTGAAATTGACACAATTTTGACCTATTAAACCTTCATGTTTGCCCGCCATTACATTGGCTTCATCTGTACATATTCCAGCAAATTTGTTTCTATCTACATTAGAAAGAAGCTTTTCACTAACAACATTATACAACAACCTGCCTGTTACATTTCCATAAAATGTTTCTAAAGTATACAATGGTTTCAAAAATATTGTAAGATCTGTCTACGCATCGAATACAAATTACAAGTTGACAGAGATCATTGATATCAGTGCTTTCGTCTAAGCAAAGTGAAAAATTTTCACAGTTAATTAATTTTTCCCTAATCAGAGATTCGATAGATGTTCCTAACTGAAGAGTCCGACGGGCTACAGTTTTGTCAGACAGTGGAACAGACTGTATAAATTTTGTATTGTAATTAAGCCTTTGCCAAATTTTTTTTTAATAATTCTTTAATAAAAACGCCATCACTAAATGGTCTGCTCTTTCTTACAATTTCCAAACTTATTAATCTTGAAATTTCAATTTTTAATTTAGGAACTAATTTTAGTTCGGAAATTTCCTCTCTTTCCAACCAACCTTTTAATTTTTCTAAATAAATTTTTTTTTGTCTATTAAAAAACTCTTCCCTTTCCTTATCAGTAAAATTATTAATATGAATATGGTAACATACAAAATGTCTTTTAAGAACATATTCCCTACATTCCTTAAATGTTTTATAACATATAAGGCATTGAATATTATCAAAAGCATCTTTTAACATAAAATATTTTTTGAGTGTCATTCTGAAAAAAATGGTAAAACATCCGCCGTACATGTGTTCTTGTCGCAGTCTGACCGACAACTAAATCAAAAAACACAAGAATGCGTGTGAGTTCTCTCTGCACGATTGTGCTATGAAATGGTAAACACTGGTTTGGATTCATGCAAATACATACGAGCAGTACATATGTACGTACATACAGGTCACAATACATATGTAGTACATGATGGCATCATTTGGTTTTGTTTTTTGCAACAACAACAACACAATACTCGTACATACGCATATAAAAGCAATAAATTTAAAATCTGCAAAAATAAACTTAAAAAGACCAAAAAAATCCCAGAAAAATCTGTCATAGTTTTACAATTTTTGTTTAGCGGTGACATCAAGTCGATTTGGTGTTGGTATTGACGTTCAAAATATTAAAAAAAAAAAAAAATGCGAAAAAGCGATTGAAATTCGTTTTTGTCAATAGATATGTGACGCAGGTTTTGTTAATCCCGTCAAACTATGGTAAACTGTGGGTAAAAGCATTTATTTTTATAGAAAAAAAAAGATTTCTAAAGAGGGAACACAACTAATGCATCCATTTCCATCCACACTGATGGCGTCTGTCAAAGTTAAAAAAAAAAAACAAAAAAAAAAAAAACAAATCCTTTCAACTAAATTGACAACATTTTCTAGGGGTTTTGAAAAACATCCAATAAAAACCAAATGCGCTGCTTTACTCTGCTTTCTGTATGTCAGATTAGAGTGAAAATATTTTCAATTTTAAATTCCCTGCTTTTTTTTTTTTTTCGCATAAAACAACTTTAAAAATGACGCGTAATTTAGGTCGCTATTGTTATTGAAAGTTAGAAAAGTTGCCAAAGAACTTCTAACCGTTTTCCAACAAATGCCGATCAAGAAAAAATTCGTCTTATTAACTCTACTTCAGTCTTGTAAGAGTAGATTTTTAACAAACTTAAAGATTGGCCTGGATTGATTATGATTGTGGTGAAGAGGTGCAACCGTACGATCTATTGTACCTCCCGTCACACAGACTATCCCTATAATGTCTTCTCCAAGCCTATAGCCTTTGCAAAATTCAGAACGCTAATCGTTGTCAATAATAAAACGTTGCATTGTACTCTGAGTCTGCAGTTAGGTTAGGTTAGGTCGGAGTGGTAGCTCTGATGTCACAAAGCTCACTTGAGCACGCATAGCGGCCCGTTGTGATGCCACGGGTGAACGGGTCTGCAGTATCCTTTCAAGAAATCATTTATCAATCTCAACTTATTTCTTGATAGGCTGATGTCTGCCCTAGTTCTCCTATTATTGTTGTTTCCCAACAAAATTTCTGATCGCCTCAAACCCATTTGGATTGAGACGAGTCTTAGCCTTTCTTTATCGTCCTTTTCGAGCATACCTTTCCAAAAATTCGCCCCTTCTCCACTGAATCAGTCTGGCGCCAGCAATGGCATGTAAGCTCCCCTACTCGCAAGATCAAGATCTGCTTACTCAAGACCGAGAATTCCCGTATGATCTGGGACCCAGCAGAGGGTATCTACCTTGCTGATTCAGCTTCTTCAGCCAGTCAAACTACTCTCGATTTAACCTCATAAGAGGTCAAATATTATTGACAGCCATATGACCAGCTACGTTCGATGGCCCTTTTACACTTGGCCTTTGCATTAAGCGTTCAAGTTAAACAAAAAGAACCTACAGGACATAGGGACAAGGATATAATTTTACAAAATATTTTGCGATATCTAGAGTAAAATCTCGAAACGCTTCAGTTTTAATTTGTAGGCCACTAGATACGAGTGTTGCATTAACCAAGGATGAACTGTTTTTTAAATAAGTTTTTTTAAGTGGAACCCATTTCTTACTAGAATAAAAATTTACCTACATATGGGCAATTTCGTGTCAAGTGACCCAATTTTTAAAATCGATGTCTTTTGATTTGGATGAAATTTCCACCAAGGTTAGTACTATTGGATAGTAGGCCAGACACAAATTTTCAGCTCTATCAGTCAAGAACTGCCGGACTTAGAGGGGGTCAAAGTTGGACATTTTGGTCATACAGGGTTTTTTTAAAATGTGTGTAACTTTTCACCTATTGGTCCTAGCAAAAATTTTCCAAAGGATATTAGATAGCTATTTCTTCAATCTTTCCAAAAATAATTTATTTAATTTTAAAAAATTTTTTTTTTTAATTAATTTTTTTTCAATTTGGGCCTTTTTTTTTTTTTTTTTTTTTGCTTAAAAGAAAGCTTATAAAATTTCCTTTAAGGCCTTCATAATCGCTTAATGGGATGCGAGTGGGTTATCTATCAAAAAAATTATTTTTTAACTCAAGAATAAGATTTTTCAATATTTGGAGTTTTAGATTAATAGAGTTTTTTTTATTTTTCCTCAAAAGAAAACTTAGACCATTTCCTTTAAGATCTTTGTGGGCACTTAGTAGCAAGAGGCATATCTATAAAAAAAAATATTTTATCTCAAAACCAAAGTTTTTAAATTTTACCATATGCATAATATTTTTTAATGGATGTTTTCTTTAGCTCAAAGAAAGCTTAGTTTTTTTTCCTTTAAGAGCTTTGTGGTAACTTAATGGGATGCGAGTGGTGTCTGGTGCAAATTTCATCCAAATCGAAAGACATCGATTTTAAAAATTGGGTCACTTGACACGAAATTGCCCATATGTATTTGTATTCTAAAATATTATCCACAAAATAAATGATTACATTAAAAATATGTAATTAATAGATAAAAATTATATAGGTTCACAAATATATTTTAATTTTTTTTTAATCAGTTGCAAGAAAGTGCAAAAAAATTTTTTCTATTATTTCACAAGGTGTCTTAGGTTTAAGAAAAAAAATTTTTTTTGCTTAACTTTGCTTAACTCACAACTATTTTTCCATATATGCTACAAAATTTGCAAATTTATAGACCTTAACGAAAAAATTTTTTAAAAATAACAAAACTATATGAACTTAAAAAACAACGAAGCAAATATAATCTCAATCAGCTGTTGTTGAAGGCTCCTTATTTTTTTTTTTTATAATTTTTACTTAAAAACTTGCCGAAAACTAATTTTGAAAACACTGATAATTTAGTTTTTTCACTAAAAATTAAAAAACATCAAAAAACTCAAACTTCAAAAAGACGTAGTAATGTAACGGTAGTTGCTAGAGTTACATTTTTTTAAAATATTGATGCAGAATTTTGTGTGCTTTTAGCTCATGTAAAATTTTTGGTACTCAAGAATTTCATTTTCCAATTAATTCCCATTTTAGGCATCAAAAACCCCAATGTGGGACGTAAATCGAAGGATTACTGTATGTACGTTTGCAAGGGTTTTGTGTGTACGTTTTAAAAATGCGTTGCAATATTTTCATAATTCTTAGGTTCCCATTTAATTACCTACAAACCAATCTGTAGCTTTAATCATTTCAAACTTTTAATGAAATTTTATTCACTGCATTTCCATGCAATTGAACATGATAAATATTTTTCAATAAATCAAGATTGTTTGTAATATGGGAACACAGGAAAATAGGAAAAAACAATCCCTAAAAAACCGAAATATAAAAAAACAGTCATTAAAAAAAAAAATTGTCAATATGCAAATAAAGTTATAAAATAATAACAACAACAACAACAACAGAAAAAACCGAAAAAAAAAGAAACCCGCTAAAATAAAATACCAAAATTTGATAAAAAAAAAAAAAAATTGGGAGAAAAAATGAAAATGATATTCGCATTTGTTGGTTCTGAAACCTCATTTACATACAATCACATAAACTGTCAATGCGACATAACGAATTTATTACATGACATTGTAAACTCTCGCACTAGCTCTCTCTCTTTCCCAATACACTTTCTCCTTCCCTTCGCTTTTGCCCTCTTAATAATAATAATTCAGCCACACACAAATATGTAATGCCAACATAAAATATGAGACACACACAAAAACTGTGTATCAGTGTTGAAAAATTCAGTACTTTAGTACTTTTTTCAGTACCATATCATCTCAAAAATACCGCAGTACCCCCGCGATGCTTTCAGTACTTTTTTTATTATTACATATTTTATGTCTTGCATTTTTCAACTATTAATGCATGAAGATGTTGCTAGTTCAATGTAATGCTAAAAAGGTAGAATTAGGCTTTAGCCCCAGTTAGCCAAACGTCCACGAAACGTACATTCGTTTTTAAAACACGAAAAGCAATGAAAATGCTTGTCGAACCGTAATGTAATTTTGGTAAGAATTTGCATTGCTTTTCATATGCTAAAAATGAACGTATGTCACATTATATTCCATCGATGTTTGACTAAACAAGGCGTTTACGCGTTATTACGTTCCGAATCAGCTATTCTTGTCATATATGTGAGGAACACGAATAAATCATTGGGTTTGTGTATGTGTATTTAATATAAATAAATAAATAGTCTAGTCGGTACTGAGCGGGCTTACTAAACGTGAGCCCACGGTTCAAACCCCATGTCAGACATCTCCATTAAAGCGAAATATGGAAAAGTATTTCTCCGGCGACTTCCTTCTGGTATAGTTTCTTGAAAGTCTGTCGTCTGTGTCGACTTTAAACATCATGTCCCGCCACTCATGTATAAAATTAACACACCCTAAGAAAAATTTAATTAAAATGTGGAAGAAAAATGGAAAACAGAATTTTTTTACTTTAAATATGTTGAATGAAGTGAACAGGTAGCAAACATCATTATGGAAAGATTTACATATGTACATAATAATGTATTGAAATTTTGTGGTGATCGATTTGCGAAATAGAGGACCATAAAATATAAAGCTTTGAAACATTCAGGTACCTGCAAAATGTAATGAAGACTCTTGCTACAAAACCATAAAAACTTGTTGGAAAAATATTTATATTTATAAATTTCTCGCTTAAATTGCTAGCTTAAATCTATCGCTTAAATTACTCGCTTAAATTTCTCGCTTATATTTATCGCTTAAATTTATCGCTTAAATATATCGCTTAAATTTATCGCTTAAATTTCTCGCTTAAATTTCTCGCTTTAATTTATCGCTCAAATTTATCGTTTGCGTTTATCGCTTATATTTATCGCTTAAATATCTCGCTTAAATTTATCGCTTAAATTTCTCGCTTAAATTTATCGCTCAAATTTATCGCTTAAATATCTCGCTTAAATTTCTCGCTTTAATTTATCGCTTATAATTATCGCTTAAATTTATCGCTTAAGCTTATCGCTTAAATTTTTCGCTTATAATTATCGCTTAAATTTATCGCTTAAGTTTATCGCTTAAGTTTATCGCTTAAGTTTATCGCTTAAATTTATCGCTTAAATATATCGCTTAAATATCTCGCTTAAATTTGTCGCTAAAATTTATCGCTTAAATATCTCGCTTAAATTTATCGCTTAAATTTCTCGCCTAAATTTATCGCTTAAATTTCTCGCTTAAGTTTATCGCTTAAACTTATCGCTTAAATTTATCGCTTAAATATCTCGCTTAAATTTATCGCTTAAATTTATCGATTATAATTATCGCTTAAATTTATCGCTTAAGTTTATCGCTTAAATTTATCGCTTAAATTTCTCGCTTATAATTATCGCTTAAATTTATAGCTCAAGTTTATCGCTTAAATTTGTCGCTAAAATTTATCGCTTAAATATCTCGCTTAAATTTCTCGCTTAAATTTCTCGCTTAAATTTCTCGCTTAAGTTTATCGCTTAAATTTATCGCTTAAATTTATCGCTTAAATATCTCGCTTAAATTTATCGCTTAAATTTATCGCTTATAATTATCGCTTAAATTTATCGCTTATGTTTATCGCTTAAATTTATCGCTTATAATTATCGCTTAAATTTATCGCTTAAGTTTATCGCTTAAGTTTATCGCTTAAGTTTATCGCTTAAATTATTCGCTTAAATATATCGCTTAAATATCTCGCTTAAATTTATCGCTTAAATTTGTCGCTAAAATTTATCGCTTAAATTTCTCGCTTAAATTTATCGCTTAAATTTCTCGCCTAAATTTCTCGCTTAAATTTCTCGCTTAAATTTCTCGCTTAAGTTTATCGCTTAAATTAATCGCTTAAATTTATCGCTTAAATATCTCGCTTAAATTTATCGCTTAAATTAATCGCTTAAATTTATCGCTTAAATATCTCGCTTAAGTTTATCGCTTAAATTTATCGCTTAAATTTCTCGCTTAAATTTATCGCTTATAATTATCGCTTAAATTTATCGCTTAAATATCTCGCTTAAATTTATCGCCCAAATTTATCGTCTGAGTTTATCGCTTATATTTATCGCTTAAATTTATCGCTTAAATTTATCGCTTATAATTTTCGCTTAAATTTATAGCTCAAGTTTATCGCTTAAATTTATCGCTTAAATTTGTCGCTAAAATTTATCGCTTAAATATCTCGCTTAAATTTCTCGCTTAAATTTCTCGCTTAAATTTCTCGCTTAAGTTTATCGCTTAAATTTATCGCTTAAATTTATCGCTTAAATATCTCGCTTAAATTTATCGCTTAAATTTATCGCTTATAATTATCGCTTAAATTTATCGCTTAAGTTTATCGCTTAAATTTATCGCTTAAATTTCTCGCTTAAATTTATCGCTTAAATTTATCGCTTAAGTTTATCGCTTAAATTTATCGCTTATAATTATCGCTTAAATTTATCGCTTAAGTTTATCGCTTAAGTTTATCGCTTAAATTTATCGCTTAAATTTATCGCTTAAATTTATCGCTTAAATTTGTCGCTAAAATTTATCGCTTAAATTTCTCGCTTAAATTTCTCGCTTAAATTTCTCGCTTAAGTTAATCGCTTAAATTTCTCGCTTAAATTTATCGCTTAAATTTCTCGCTTAAGTTTATCGCTTAAATTTATCGCTTAAGTTTATCGCTTAAATTTATCGCTTATAATTATTGCTTAAATTTATCGCTTAAGTTTATCGCTTAAATTTATCGCTTAAATTTATCGCTTAAATTTATCGCTAAAATTTGTCGCTAAAATTTATCGCTTATAATTATCGCTTAAATTTATCGCTAAAATTTGTCGCTAAAATTTATCGCTTATAATTATCGCTTAAATTTATCGCTTAAGTTTATCGCTTAAATTTATCGCTTAAGTTTATCGCTTAAATTTATCGCTTATAATTATCGCTTAAATTTATCGCTTAAGTTTATCGCTTATGTTTATCGCTTAAGTTTATCGCTTAAATTTATCGCTTAAATATCTCGCTTAAATTTGTCGCAAAATTTGTCGCTTAAATTTCTAGCTTAAATTTCTCGCCTAAATTTATCGCTTAAATTTCTCGCTCAAATTTCTCGCTTAAGTTTATCGCTTAAATTTATCGCTTAAATTTATCGCTTAAATATCTCGCTTAAATTTACCGCTTAAGTTTATCGCTTAAATTTATCGCTTAAATTTCTCCCTTAAATTTATCGCTTATAATTATCGCTTAAATTTATCGCTTAAGTTTATCGCTTAAATTTATCGCTTATAATTATCGCTTAAATTTATCGCTTAAGTTTATCGCTTAAGTTTATCGCTTAAATTTATCGCTTAAATTTATCGCCTAAATTTAACGCTTAAATATCTCGCTTAAATTTATCGCTTAAATTTGTCGCTAAAATTTATCGCTTACATTTCTCGCTTAAATTTATCGCTTAAATTTCTCGCTTAAATTTCTCGCTTAAGTTTATCGCTTAAATTTATCGCTTAAATTCATCGCTTAAGTTTACCGCTTATTTTTATCGCTTATAATTATCGCTTAAATTTATCGCTTAAATTTATCGCTTGAATATCTCGCTTAAATTTATCGCTTATAATTATCGCTTAAATTTATCGCTTAAGTTTATCGCTTAAATTTATCGCTTAAATTTATCGCTTATAATTATCGCTTAAATTTATCGCTTAAGTTTATCGCTTAAGTTTATCGCTTAAGTTTATCGCTTAAATTTATCGCTTAAATTTATCGCTTAAATATCTCGCTTAAATTTGTCGCTTAAATTTATCGCTTATAATTATCGCTTAAATTTATCGCTTAAATTTATAGCTAAAATTTCTCGCTTAAATTTTTCGTTTATAATTATCGCTTAAATTTATCGCTTAAGTTTATGGCTTAAGTTTATCGCCTAAATCGAAATAATTATAAGCGATAAATTTAAGCTGATATTTAAGCGATAAATTTAAGCGATAAATTTAAGCGATAATTATAAGCGATAAATTTGCGCGATAAATTTAAGCGATAAATTTAAGCGATAAATATAAGCGAGAAATTTAAGCGATAAATTTGAGCGATAAATTTAAGCGAGATATTTAAGCGATAAATTTAAGCGATAAATTTAAGCGAGATATTTAAGCGATAAATTTAAGCGATAAATTTAAGCGATAAACTTAAGCGAGAAATTTAAGCGATATATTTAAGCGATAAATTTAAGCGATAAACTTAAGCGATAAACTTAAGCGATAATTATAAGCGATAAATTTAAGCGAGAAATTTAAGCGATAAATTTAAGCGATAAATTTAAGCGATAAATTTAAGCGATAATTATAAGCGATAAATTTAAGCGATAAATTTAAGCGATAAACTTAAGCGAGAAATTTAAGCGAGATATTTAAGCGATAAATTTTAGCGACAAATTTAAGCGATAAATTTAAGCGATAATTATAAGCGATAAATTTAAGCGATATATGTAAGCTATAAATTTAAGCGATAAATTTAAGCGATAATTATAAGCGATAAATTTAAGCGATAAATTTAAGCGAGATATTTAAGCGATAAATTTAAGCGATAAATTTAAGCGATAAACTTAAGCGAGAAATTTAAGCGAGAAATTTAAGCGAAAAATTTAGGCGAGAAATTTAAGCGAGAAATTTTAGCGACAAATTTAAGCGATAAATTTAAGCGAGATATTTAAGCGATAAATTTAAGCGATAAGCTTAAGCGATAAATTTAAGCGATAATTATAAGCGATAAATTTAAGCGATAAACTTGAGCTATAAATTTAAGCGATAATTTTAAGCGATAAACTTAAGCGAGTAATATAAGCGAGAAATTTAAGCGATAAATTTAGGCGAGAAATTTAAGCGAGAAATTTAAGCGATAAACTTAAGCGATAAATTTAAGCGACAAACTTAAGCCATAAACTTAAGCGATAAATTTAAGCGATAAATTTAAGCGATAAACTTAAGCGATAAATTTAAGCGATAATTATAAGCGATAAATTTAAGCGATAAATTTAAGCGATAAATTTAAGCGATAAATTTAAGCGAGAAATTTAAGCGAGAAATATAAGCGATAAATTTAAGCGATAAACTTAAGCGATAAACTTAAGCGAGAAATTTAAGCGATAAATTTAAGCGATAAACTTAAGCGATAAATTTAAGCGATAATTATAAGCGATAAATTTGCGCGATAAATTTAAGCGATAAATTTAAGCGAGAATTTTAAGCGAGAAATATAAGCGAGAAATTAAAGCGATAAATTTGAGCGATAAATTTAAGCGAGATATTTAAGCGATAAATTTAAGCGATAAATTTAAGCGAGATATTTAAGCGATAAATTTAAGCGATAAATTTAAGCGATAAACTTAAGCGAGAAATATAAGCGAGAAATTTAAGCGATAAATTTTAGGGACAAATTTAAGCGATAAATTTAAGCGAGATATTTAGGCGATAAATTTAAGCGATAAACTTAAGCGAGATATTTAAGCGATAAATTTTAGCGACAAATTTAAGCGATAAATTTAAGCGAGATATTTAAGCGATAAATTTAAGCGATAAATTTAAGCGATAAACTTAAGCGATAAACTTAAGCGATAAACTTAAGCGATAAATTTAAGCGATAATTATAAGCGATAAATTTAAGCGATAAACTTAAGCGATAAATTTAAGCGATAATTATAAGCGATAAATTTAAGCGAGATATTTAAGCGATAAATTTAAGCGATAAATTTAAGCGATAATTACAAGCGATAAAAATAAGCGATAAACTTAAGCGATAAATTTAAGCGATAAATTTAAGCGATAAACTTAAAAGAGAAATATAAGCGAGTAATTTAAGCGAGAAATTTAAGCGAGAAATTTAAGCGATAAATTTTAGCGACAAATTTAAGCGATAAATTTAAGCGATAAATTTAAGCGATAATTATAAGCGATAAATTTAAGCGATAAATTTAAGCGATAATTATAAGCGATAAATTTAAGCGATAAATTTAAGCGATAAATTTAAGCGATAATTATAAGCGATAAATTTAAGCGATAAACTTAAGCGATAAATTTAAGCGATAATTATAAGCGATAAACTTAAAAGAGAAATTTAAGCGAGAAATTTAAGCGAGAAATTTAAGAGAGAAATTTAAGCGATAAATTTTAGCGACAAATTTAAGCTATAAACTTAAGCGATAAATTTAAGCGATAATTATAAGCGATAAATTTAAGCGATAAACTTAAGCGATAAATTTAAGCAATAATTATAAGCGATAAATTTAAGCGAGAAATTTAAGCGATAAATGTAAGCTATAAACTTAAGCGATAAATTTAAGCGATAATTATAAGCGATAAATTTAAGCGAGATATTTAAGCGATAAATTTAAGCGATAAATTTAAGCGATAAACTTAAGCGAGAAATTTAAGCGAGAAATTTAAGCGAAAAATTTAGGCGAGAAATTTAAGCGAGAAATTTTAGCGACAAATTTAAGCGATAAATTTAAGCAAGATATTTAAGCGATAAATTTAAGCAAGATATTTAAGCGATAAATTTAAGCAATAAGCTTAAGCGATAAACTTAAGCGATAAATTTAAGCGATAATTATAAGCGATAAATTTAAGCGATAAACTTGAGCTATAAATTTAAGCGATAATTATAAGCGATAAATTTAAGCGAGAAATTTAAGCTACAAATTTAAGCGATAAATTTAAGCGATAAACTTAAGCGATAAATATAAGCGATAAACTCAGACGATAAATTTGGGCGATAAATTTAAGCGAGATATTTAAGCGATAAATTTAAGCGATAAACTTAAGCGATAAATTTAAGCGATAAATTTAAGCGAGAAATTTAAGCGAGATATTTAAGCGATAAATTTAAGCGATAAATTTAAGCGATAAACTTAAGCGATAAACTTAAGCGATAAATTTGAGCGATAAATTTAAGCGAGATATTTAAGCGATAAATTTAAGCGAGAAATTTAAGCGATAAATTTTAGCGACAAATTTAAGCGATAAATTTAAGCGATAAACTTAAGCGATAAATTTAAGCGATAATTATAAGCGATAAATTTAAGCGATAAACTTAAGCGATAAATTTAAGCGATAATAATAAGCGATAAATTAAAGCGAGAAATTTAAGCGATAAACTTAAGCGATAAACTTAAGCGATAAATTTAAGCGATAATTATAAGCGATAAATTTAAGCGATAAACTTAAGCGATAAATTTAAGCGATAATAATAAGCGATAAATTAAAGCGAGAAATTTAAGCGATAAATTTAAGCGAGATATTTAAGCGATAAACTTGAGCGATAAATTTAATTGAGAAATTTAAGTGATAAATTTAAGCGGTAAATTTAAGCGATAAATTTAAGCGGTAAATTTAAGCGAGGAATTTAAGCGGTAAATTTAAGCGAGTAATTTAAGCGATAGATTTAAGCTAGCAATTTAAGCGAGAAATTTATAAATATAAATATTTTTCCAACAAGTTTTTA
The DNA here is from genome assembly GCA_927399465.1 of Sarcophaga caerulescens. NCBI lineage: Eukaryota > Metazoa > Arthropoda > Insecta > Diptera > Sarcophagidae > Sarcophaga > Sarcophaga caerulescens. The sequence goes on along the minus strand of OV656866.1, from coordinate 11,205,220 downwards.
TGGTTTTGTAGCAAGAGTCTTCATTACATTTTGCAGGTACCTGAATGTTTCAAAGCGTTATATTTTATGGTCCTCTATTTCGCAAATCGATCACCACAAAATTTCAATACATTATTATGTACATATGTAAATCTTTCCATAATGATGTTTGCTACCTGTTCACTTCATTCAACATATTTAAAGTAAAAAAATTCTGTTTTCCATTTTTCTTCCACATTTTAATTAAATTTTTCTTAGGGTGTGTTAATTTTATACATGAGTGGCGGGACATGATGTTTAAAGTCGACACAGACGACAGACTTTCAAGAAACTATACCAGAAGGAAGTCGCCGGAGAAATACTTTTCCATATTTCGCTTTAATGGAGATGTCTGACATGGGGTTTGAACCGTGGGCTCACGTTTAGTAAGCCCGCTCAGTACCGACTAGACTATTTATTTATTTATATTAAATACACATACACAAACCCAATGATTTATTCGTGTTCCTCACATATATGACAAGAGACTGATTCGGAACGTAATAACGCGTAAACGCCTTGTTTAGTCAAACATCGATGGAATATAATGTAACATACGTTCATTTTTAGCATATGAAAAGCAATGCAAATTCTTACCAAAATTACATTACGGTTCGTCAAGCATTTTCATTGCTTTTCGTGTTTTAAAAACGAATGTACGTTCCGTGGACGTTTGGCTAACCGGGGCTAAAGCCTAATTCTACCTTTTTAGCATTACATTGAAGTAGCAACATCTTCATGCATTAATAGTTGAGAAATGCAAGACATAAAATATGTAATAATAAAGAAGTTCTGAAATCGTAAATAACAAAGACATAAAATATGTATGTAATAAAAAAGTACTGAAAGCATCGCGCGGGTACTGCGGTATTTTTGAGATGATAAGGTACTGAAAAAAGTACTAAAGTACTGAATTTTTCAACAATCCCATACGGTACTCTCTTGCCAACATAAAAAAACAAAAACAATAAATAAATACAATAAAAACGAAACGAAACAATTCATATTTTAAACAAACTGTGAATAAAAATAAAGACAAAAAAAAAGAAGCAAAAAACAAATATTTTATATGACAGCAACAAGAAGGCAATAAATACTCGAGCTCTTATACACTTATACAGCCAGACACACGTACATACATACATATATACATTCGTATAACTAACAGTAACAACATTATTATTTACATTTATCCTTAACGAGTCACTGCTGGTTTCCTTTTAATAAAACAGACACACACACATACATATGCTTCTATATGTTCGTATGTATACATATTGATGTAAATAAATATACAAACATACTTACATATGTACATACATACATACATTGTAAGCAAACATAAACAATATTTTTCCAATTTTCTGATATTTTTTCCAAATTCAATTAAAATAAACGATGAAAACGAACAAAAAAAAAACAAAAACAAAGAGTAACAAAATAACTGTAAACCCCGAACATAAACCAAAGAGGGAGTGTGGTGTGTAAATGATAGCAAAAGAAACAAAACCAAAAAAAAAAAAATAGAAAAAGTGTCTCAATTGACGAAATATACACACAAAAACAAATACAATTACAACAGACATAATGATTAAGGCGTGTGCACAACCACAAAACATTAATAACACCAGCAAGCACACTCACACACACATACACTATCTCACTACATTATCAACACAAAGCATTCGCTTGCAAACACACATACATACATGTCTGTACATACATATTTCTCATACACCACCATTGAAACTTTGTGGCGGAGAATAAAACCAATACCACGTTAACAATGATGATGACGATGACGATGATGAAGACAATGACGACTGCAATACAACAATTTGGTGACATTCAACCACGAATTACAACAAACACAAGCAACCAACTACAACATACTAGCCATCCTTTTTATATTCTCATGTAATTTTTACTCTCGTTGTTGTTTACTCATACACTGTGGTGAATTAAAATAAACACACTTGGAGAGTAAGTAAATAAAACACACGTATGGCTATGGTTTCGGTGAAACTTTCAATTCATTTTAATACTTAGAGGCTGCAATTAGATACGAAATAAAATTGATTGCCGAAAAAGATCCCTTGGAGGTAGTTTTTAATTATTTTTTTTTTTTTGCCATACACTAATACCCCGGTTTGCGTCGCGTTTCTTCAGGCCTTATTAGCGACGCAAAACGAAGCACGATTTTCCATACATTTGTATTGATTTTCATTTAATTGGTTCCGAGATTCATAATTTTGGGTGAAAAAATAGATTTTTTAATAAAAAATATTTAATTTTTTTTTTAAAATGCAATGCTATTCAAATTTCCACGGATTTTAAAACGGTCAAACCAACCTCTGCTTGCATCAAATTCTTCCGCACTTTCGGCACTTGATAACAGATAATCTTCTTTCAGATCTTCAAATAAAGTTAGTGCTTTCTTTTGAATTATCATTCTTCGCTGATTTTGATCTTCTATCCAAATGTTAAGAAGTGACTCCATTTTTTCCATTAAAGAACTTCTCATTTTGGTAACCTGTTTATGTTGTAACGATGAGGAGGTTTCAGCAAATTTTTTAATTTTATCAGCGTCTCTGGAACAAATGGATTTTATTGTAGAAGGGGCTAGTCTAGGGGGCTAGTTTCTTCCAATATCAAAAGCCCTTTCCCCTTATTTAAAACGTTTTAAAATGTCAAGCTTTTGTTATAACCATAATTGCTTTCTTTTTTGACTCATTGCTGCAAAATATTTAGATCAACTTTACTTCAGCAAATGTAATTTGTAACTACTAACGACCTACAACTTGCAACCATCAGACAACATAAATACATATCGCTCCTTTATTGCAACATAGTCATATCTCAAAAAATTAAAAATTTGTAGTTACTTAAGCAAAACTGCTCTTTTAGACCTTCTGTACATGTTGAAGAAAACATCAGTTTTATATCCCAAGCTGAACCGAAATTATAGCAATTAGAAGATAGGCAATTAGATCATAGGACTTATGTCTTGAAAACTTAAATCGCATTTTGTCAAGTTCAAGTTTTTTTGAGATATGACTATGTTGCAATAAAGGAGCGATATGTATTTACATATTTTGTAAGTATTTACATTAGACTTAAACGGGAAATCCCCTTTTTATGTTTTAGCTTTGTACAAACATTTTCATAAACAAACTGAAACAAAAACGACGTAACTTCAAAGTCACAGAAATTTTAATTTTGCACTAGATTTAAACGGGAAATCCCCTTTTTTCTGTTTTAACTTTGTACAAACATTTTCATATTAACGACGCAAACTGAAACAAAAACGACGCAACTTTGAAGTCACAGAAATTTTAAAAAGACACAACTTCGAATTTGCACTAGATTTAAACAGGAAATCCCCTTTTTCTGTTTTAGCTTTGTACAAACATTTTCGTATTAACGACGCAAATCGAAGCACTAACGACGAAACTTCGAAACATGCGACGCAAACTGAAACAAAAACGACGCAACTTCGAAATCGCAGAAATTTTAAAAAGACGCAACTTCGAAGCAGATGCAGAACGAGGCGACGAAAACCCCGGGGTATTAGTGTATTTCGTTTCCAAATACGGGCTGCACTGCAACATATTTCCCAGACTGTATTTCCTAGTAGCACCACACTGTGTATGCAAATGTTGTATACCAAGGATTTCTGTATGTTTATTTTCTTGTCTGTTTTTTGTCTGTCTTCCTATATACCTATTTAAATTATTATAGTATTTCTGTTATTGTTGTTGTATACAGAGAAGAAGAAAAAACAATAAATTGTTAAGGCAGTGAATGTTGTCACAATGGCGTGTGAAAGGAAACCAATTAAAAACCAACAAAAAAAAAAAAAAAATAACGTAACGGGAACTGAAAAAAGGAAAAGGAAGTATTTGAATTTACTGTGAAATTCAACCATATTTGTTGTTGAAAATAAAACCCAAAAACAAATAAAATGAAATGTAATGGAAATGATGGGGTCTGATGTCACTTCATCAGCTGCGTTTTCTATGTTTTTTTTTCTTCTGCTTAAAAATGTCATTTTATTGCATGATTATTTTCAAATTCAATTTGAATTCTTCTTTTTTTATAATTTGAAATTGAAGTTTTTTTAAATTGATAATTACACGGTGCGACAATGAAAATACACCCGAGTATCTACATAGTCCACGTTGTTCAGTTAGTTGAGTAGAACTCAAAAAACCTTTTTTATATATCTCGAACCCTCCAAACTTGTTTTATTTGACAAAAACTGTTTTTTCTGACTTTACGCACAAATTTCTGAATTATTCAAACATTTCTGACCCGATTTTCAAAATTTAAATCTTGTTGGAAAGGGGAGAGATGGACCTTTAAAACGTTATACATACATATATCTATTATTCGACTTAATATGCTATGAGGTTTGATGAGGTAAACTTGGAAAATGTGAATTTTTTTCATATTTTTTTCAAGTTTGTCCATTCATAGTAGCAAACTTTAATAAAAAAAATATAGGATAAGTGATAATATTCTTAAAGTCTGTTCTCTTGTGAAGAGATTGAACCATCATGTGACCAAATTGTATAAAAATTACTGTAGTTATTATATAAATAGTATAACAGTCGTGTTATATTTTTTATATATGTCATCTCATCAAATGAACTTTTAGTTCAAAAATTTTCAGAATTTTTGATGGATCTTGATCGTTTATCGGAAAATATGTCAATTTCACGTTTGCACGACTTCCAGAAGTCGGCTAATATTTGTGTTTTTTGCCAATATTATTATTTCTCTTTGCGCAAACTTTGGCAAACTTCTGGTGGCCGCTCAAACGTGAAATTGGCACATTTTGTGATAAACAATCTATCAAAAATTCTGATAATTTTTGAACTAAAAGTTCATTTGATGAGATGACATATATAAAAAATATACAGTGTTCGAAAAAATAATAGAAACGATTACTAGTTTATCATTAAAATATTGTATACTTTTTCGTAATAAACTTTTATTGTTGGAAATCGCTGTTAAATTCTTGCTAATGTAAATGACAATGAGGATACTTTTAAGTTTATATATATACTTTTTTTTATTTACTTAAAGATAAATAAAAATTTAAGGAAATAATAAAAATTTGATGCGTTTCTATTATTTTTTCCAACACTGTAACTCGTCTGTTAGACTATTTAAATAATAACTACAGTAATTTTTGTCCGATTTGATCAAACTAAGTGCCAATCACTTCACAAGATAATGCGATTTCAGAATGTCAGCACTTATTTCATAGTTTTTAAGTAAAGTTTGCTACTATGAACGAACAAACTTGAAAAAATATGAAAAAATTCACATTTTCCAAGTTTACCTCATCAAAACTCATAGCATATTAAGTCAAATAATAGATATATGTATACCGATTTAAGGGTCCATCTCTCCCCTTTTCAATAAGATCTAAATTTTGGAAATCGGGTCAGAAATGTTTGAGTTATCCAGAAATTTGTGCGTAAAGTCTAAAAAAACAGTTTTTGTCAAATAAAAAAAGTTTGGAGGGTTCGAGAAATATAAAAAAGGTATTTTTGAGTTCTACTTAACAAAACTCATAACCTAGACTATGTCATTAGCCGGGTGTATTTAATTTTTTTTATTTTGTCGCATAGTGTTAGTTATGACTGAATATGCAGAACTCTTACCACAAGAATAGTTACGTGGTTATTTGCTTTAGCGTTAATTAATTTTTCTTGTTCTCTGTTGAATTTATACTTTATTAGACGATTGTGTGGCCGTTCTACCTGCCAATCGCCTTTAAATCACGCATAAAATTCAGCATAGGGTGAATATATGTATGTTCCCAGCCTAGCTTTTTTAGATAATCGTAAGACTACTTCACAGGAACTACATTCTCAGATAGCGACCTGACTGTTAAATAATATTGCAATGTCCAGTCTTCCGTACTTCCTGCCCGAGTTGAATATCACAACGACATAAACCTCAGCTGGGAATATACCAGCGAGTTGTCTCAGGGGTTCCAAATATACATATGTGCGTGAAGCTAAATTCAAATTTAACTAGCAAAGACACAATTTTAACAGAGCCAATGTTAAAGTTAATAGAGTAAGTCGCCGTAGTCTAGTAGGTAGTGTGTTGGGCAGCCTGGCTGGACTTGGCTGAATTGTCCAGCTTTTCAAGCTAAATTTTAATTTGTCCAGCTAAATAGAAATTTTTTTAGTACACTTAAATAACTTGGGCAATAATTTTCATGTTATCTTTGTCAAATCATGTTAGCCAACACTGATTGTACATTTATTATATAAATAAGTTATGAGTTCCCTCTTCTATCATCACTGACAACATGTCTCAACACTTGAACAGCTGATGTCATAATAAATATTATTGCCAGCGATAGTCAATTTCTTTACGTACAGCTTTTATTTTTTTTTGTACATGAAAATAATAAAAATAATTTGCAGAAAATCTTGAAACAGATATTGATGAAGAAGCTGGTCCATCAAAAAGACGACTCACAACTTTCTGTGATAGATGGAAAGAGTTTGCAAAATATGCTAATTGGATAAGAAAAAAAAATAATTACACGGCAGAGTGTAAATTATGCCAAACAGACATTATAATCAAATAAGAAGGCAGCCGCTCGCTTGATAAACACATAAAAACATAATAAAATGGAGATGTCGCAGAAGTTGTCTCAAACTATTTCGAATTTTGTAGTCCCAACAGACACAAAAATTGTATTTTTTTATGTCTAGCTTTTTTTTGTTTTGTCCAGCTTTTTAAAACCCAATGTCCAGCTTTTGCGAATCGGAATCTGGCAACTTTAGTTGGCTTATTAGACGTAAGGCATCTCCAACTAAAACGAAAATATGAAAAAATCTTTCTTCGGCGACTTCCCCTCAGCAGATTTCTGGCAAAAACTCTGAGAGTAAAAAAAAAAATTGTCATAAAAAGTTTCGCAAAAATCGAACGACAGATCTAAAATTAACACATGCAACATAAATAAGTGATGTGAGAAGCTAGGTCGTAATCCTGACTGAAGGGTTGTAATGATCAAATTATGTTATGTAGTAATGTTAAATGTTTAATAGAAGATACAAAAAATGGTCATGGAAAAATCCCAAGTGATACCTGACCGTAAGGAAACTTTTTCTGGAATCCTTGATACCATGACTATCAAGCCCACTAGGTCCATTTCTCGCACAATTCCATTTTATTATTTATTAGTTTAAAAGTCTTGGTAACTCTATGATTCTAGAACCTCCCTCAGCATCAAAATCAGCCGTAGAGCTGGAAAAACTGGATGGCAGGATAGAAAAAAGAACGAAACAGGTTAATAAAAAGCCTTTTTGGCAAGGTTTTTACAATACACCTGTACCTCGATTTACGCGGTAGATACGTTCCTGGCCAATTCGCGTAAATCGAACCGCGTAAAGCGAATACCTACTGTAAAGAAGCTTTTTCATTTAAAAAAAAAAATATATATAGTTTTATACTGTTAATAATTTATTAAAGTATTATTTAAGTAAAAAACATAAACATTTATTCCATTAAAAAATACACATACATATACTATGTGCCTCATTACACAAAACATAAAATTTTTAAGCTAACTTAATCGCTATCATTTTCAACATTTTCATTGTTCTATCGGTACTATAATGGGAGGTGTTCTCGAGAGATAAGGGGCTTGGTTCCCGATAATCACATATTTTTACGTGGTACTCGTACCTCTCGCAGAGCACATCCTTTTGTGGTTGATTGTCCAGTGAACCGCACAATGAATTACAGAGAAAATTCATTTTTTGCCCGCACTGCTCGCTTGTTGAATGATCTTCCTGCGGAAGTTTTTCCCGTCAGTTACGATATTGGTAAATTTAAATCAAATGTCCACAAACACTACTCCCTCTTTCCACCTTCCTATAACCTATTTTCTTAAACCCGCACAATGCACTGCATGAGTAGGGGCATTCCCCTGAGTGCTGGTTTTACAAAAAAAAAAAAAAATTTCAACAAGTCTTTTTTACGAATTTCTATGATTTCCGACTCATCACTGGATAAAGTCATCTCATTAGATTGTGCAATGGTTGAATTAGTTTCAGTTTGAATAGAATATAAGTAAAAAAATTTTTTTTTCTTCATTTTAAAAACCGCGTAAATTCGAAACCGCGTAAACCGAGTTCCGCGTAAACCGAGGTACGGGTGTATATCGTTTCGGATTCAAAAATATTAACAAAATACTTCAGTTTTAAACAATTTTTAAAATTTTCATTATTTCTGATGTAGTTTAGAAGTACCAAGGCTACTAACTTTATACTTTTTCTGTCCCCTAAACTTGAAAAATCTCCGTTTAACGGATGTTTATACCATTGGGGGAATGAATAAACGTTCAAATGGTCATGTGTGTGAGCTGTACGTTGATGAATCCGCCAGATAGCTATGCATACACCTTACGCATCTATTTATAGTTACAACTTCCGTTTGTTTCGCGTTCATTTAAAATATTTTCAAACTCCTTTAAATCTAATTAACAATTAAAAAGAAGCAGGCATTACTGCCAAATGGTTTTTCATTTATTTTCCAGCGTTTTTAATCTCCAATGAACTTTCGCTTTTTTTTTTAATTCAATATTTTAATCGCTGATTGCCGCTTACAAACTATCTTAAGCATCTAATCCTGTTTCTCTGACAAATAAAATAAAAAAACAGAAAATCAGAAGGAATCTGCAAAAACTAAAGCCCGACAAATTATTTTCTTAACACACAGTCTCTACAACCAGACAAAATCTTAAAAAGAAAAATTAAAATTAAGAAAAACTGCAAAAAAAAAAAAATGAAAAAACTGATTCAACTTTTGTAGGCTGTAACATGCACTTGCTTAATTTGATTTCATTACCGCGCCCACAGAAAACACAGCCACAGAGCTTAAATTCCCTAAGAACGTCTTTGCGCAAGACTACAGATGACAGACAACAACAATAATACTGGACTGGAGTGATTCTATCCTTTAAAGCAGGCTGATTGCTTTACAGATGCTGATATTGATGCAGATGCTGTTTGTTGATGATGATGATGATGATGCTGGTGTGATGAGAATGATGATCGTCAGCAGCTTAAAAAACTCCAACTAACGCTGGCATTAACAATGCCACAAAAGGAGGAGTCTGGTTGTACATGTGATAGCGTTTATTATTTCTACACTGCGCCCCTGTACCTGCCTCTGCCTCCATCTCTTGCTTGGTTTAAGGTGGTGGGCTCATCCATATCTTAAAAACCATTTGTTAAGAAGTATTTTTTTTTATCCGTTTTCCTTTCCTTTAATGCGAAAATTAATCGAATCCAGAGATTGTAAAGATCATTGAAGGGATACTGGTTTGAGGTCGTTTTTCTTTTTGTGGTGTTGTTCTTGTTGTTGATCTTTAAACATTATGTGAAGCCAAGACTGTTCTTTGGAGATGCATAAAAAATATCATGTAAACGCCTTCGCTGCTGAAATAGCAGTTCAGTTAAGCATTGAATTTTTTTATTTTTCTTTTACTTCTGCTCCTTTACTATATGGAAACTGGCGTTGAAAACAGTTTTTGTCGGCATATATTGGCGGCGTATCACATGCAAACAGAGTGTAGAAAAGCTTCCTTATTAAGCAGCAGCGTAAATGTATTAAATCTCTATCTACGTGCCACAATATGTGGGCTAAAGGTTAGAAAGTTGGGACTCAGCTAAGCAAGAATTTATTGTATTACAACAGAGCCTTCACAACCCTTCAGTCAGGATGAAGACCTAGCTTCTCACACCACTTATGTTGTGTGCGTTAATTTCATACATGAATGGTGGGACCTACAGTTTAAAGTCGTCTCCAAACGACAGATTTTTGAGAAACTTTTCATGGCAATTCTTTATTTACTCTCAGAGTTTTTGCCAGAAATCTGCTGGGAGGAAGTACAGCCGAAGAAATATTTTCATAATTTTCGTTTTGATGTCTGACCTGAGGTTTGAACCGCGGTCTTATGTCTAATAAACCAACACACTACCTACTAGACAACGGCAACTTCATCAGTTAGTCGATCAGTTCTGAAATTATTCAAAAACCTAAATAATTGCCAGTTTAGGAGGCCACTATTGTGAACTGTTTCTAATCAAAATCGTTAGAGTTCTTCTCAGGTTTCTTTACCGTCCATTAGTTTGTTAGAGTGTCAGACCTCGTTGATATTTTGACCTCTAAAAATGCAAATAAGGTTCTCTTTTTCTTTCTTCTGCTTTTAAGACTTTTTGAAGCTACTTCTGCAATTCTTGTGGTCTGTGGTGTTGTGCTAATTTCTTTTTTTTACCGGAACGCGTATATATAATTATATAGATAGGGCCGATCCTGGGTAGGCATCCGCTCTGTGCGGTCTCATGTCCCAAATTTAACGACGGGGGTGATTTTCCATGATAATCCTGGCGGAGGCGTTTTTTTTTTAAGGTCTCACGTCCCAAATTTGAACACGGTGGGCAGGGAGATTTCCCCCAATTTTCACCCGTCGCCAGGATCGGCCCTGTATATAGCATAAAAAGGAAAGGAAACGAAAATCATTTCCAATTCTTGTTATCAGAAATCATCTTTAGTTCCGGAACGCGTTCCTGTCCAAAAAGGAAGTACCGGAACGATGTTCCGGAGCGTTCCGGCTCGACAACACCACTGCTTGCGGTCTTTCAGAAAGAAATTATTCTCTCAGTGTCAGCCTAGAGCGCAATAGTCATAAAAAATTCCGCATAGTTTGTATATTTACAAGTTCTTTGTGATTATTATTATCTGACAGCTTCAAGCCCCTTTTTGAAGCTACTTCTGCAACTCTTGTGGTCTTCCAGAAAGAAATTATTCCCTCAGCGTCAGCCTAGAGCGCAATATTCATAAAAAAATTCCGCATAGTTTGTATATTTACAAGTTCTTTGTGATTATTCTTATCTGACAGCGTCAAGTCCCCAAATAGCCTCCACTATATCAAGCTTTTTACATGTTTTTTACTGCACCAGTCAACAGAAAAGTTCTCTAACAAATGTGTAAAGATGGGCAGCTTCGGATAAGGGCAGAGCGGCGCAAAAAATCTGGCCAAAGCTGGATAGAAGGCGCACGACGACTCTGCTTAAGCTCCAAAGAAGCAGGCTCAAAGCTGTTATCGGGGTTATTACGGGGCATTGTATTATAGGAACACATGCGAGGCGTATTGGTCTTGGACACCTTGCGAATGATTTCTGCAGAAGCTGTGGAGATGAAGAGGAGGATGAAACTATTCTTCACCTACTTTGCACATGTCCGGCACTTGGTCGGAGGAGAAAGAAACACCTGGGTGCCTACTACATGGAGGACGTAGATGAACTGTCATGCGTGGATATTGGCAGTCTAAGTCGCTTCATCGGAAGCTCCGAGTGGTTCCTAGAATAGGGGAAAGATGAAACTGTGGTATCACAATGGGCCCTGTATGAGGCCTAAGTGTGTCCGCTCATCGGGTGGACAGCCACTTCTACCTACCTACCTACCTAATGTGCAAAGATTTCATTCTTTTCCAGCTCTGTACTTACCACCTCCTTTTTTGTATGTGTTTAAATAAGGTGATGGCGGCGGCATATTTTTTGTTGTTGTTGTTGTTGTAGAATTTTGATCGTTTTAAAAGCTTAATATTATTCCGAGATATTTCTAAGGGATAACAACACCTTTTGATAATGATGAGGTCTGAGCGATGAAGATGCTGATCGCTGTGGCACGCCTACTTTCACAATTAATTGAACGCTTTAAATGTAAAACTAAAAAAAAAAATAAAAAAAAAACAAGAAGAGGGTTAAGAAGTGAGTGGTATAAGAAGAGGGAAGAGAAATGAAATAAATTCGAAAGGAATTTTTGAATTTTACAAAAGAAATGTAATAAAACACTGGAGAAGTAAGGAAGAAAGAAAGAAACTTAAAAATTTTTAACGATCTTTTATGATTCTAGCTAATGGCGTCAAATGGTCTGTTTTGAAAAGAATTTCTTTTTTAATGTTTAATTATTAAATTTTATATTCTTAGTTGAATACATAAACTGAATTGACTGCAGTTTGTCTAACCAAAAAATATGTCTCGTCTCTAACAAAAAATTATTAAAAAATTGTTCTTAAAAAACTTTTTATGTTCCAATGATCAACCGACCACCTACAGTTTTTCTAAAATTTTATTTCATATTTTATGCACAAAAAACGGTTGTTTTTATGATGCTGTATACGATTTTCTTTTTTTTTTAAATTTCATAAATTTTTTCTTTTTTATTTGAAATTTTTTCAAAAATATTTCAAAAATAATCTGCCTTTCCATCGTATTGTTATGATTTGTTTTTATTGTCGGGTTGTTACTGTGCAGATCACTTGTAAAGCATCTTTCTAACGATCACGATTTATTTCTTTATTGATTGCGATCAAAAAAAAAAAAAAAAAAAAAATAAGAGAAAAGTAGAAGAGAAATTCCATTTTATTATTGTAATATTGTTGTTGTTGTATACATTTTCGACACGTTTTTATTGAATGCCTTCTTTATTTTGTAGAATTACATCTATTGACTGGCATGTCTAATTGATTTCGGTTCAAGAACGTGTTAGAAATTTTGCTCTTTTAGAATATGGATTTATAATGTATATTTATTGGTCGATTGTTTAATTAATAAAACATTAAGGGAGTTCGCATACATATCCACTACTGGATGCTAACCAGAGATCAGCAATGAATCGTTTTTTCGCTATTCATAAGCACTCATGAAATTTTGATTACCAATGAGTCAACAATATTGAAATTTAACTCCGTACGCTGATTCATTCGTATTCAATACAACGTTGATTTATAAGTACAGGTTGCAATGAGTATGCGTACAACGACGTTCACATCAAACTCATACCATTCGAAATATGTTTGATTCATAAGCCTACTCATTTAGATTCATAACTTTAGAAAAATGCTTACGAATGATTCGAGTGACTTGAATCATTCATTAAAATTTACAGCCTTAGTTGTTGTTCCATTTACAAAAAAAGGAAAATGACACATAAGCAGACGTCGGCACAAAGAGAACATGATAAAATGTGAGTGTATTTGTGAGAAGCATTTGTATAACCCAGAGGAAAATTGTTACTAATTTTTGTTTCAAACAGTGTTCGAACAAATATTATGCTTTTTAATGCCATTGGTATTTTTCGTACAAGTTTTTATGGCTTCGCAGCAAGAGTCATCATTATATATTTCAGGTACCTGAAATTCAATATATTTAAAGTAAAAAAATTATGTTTTCCAGTTTTTCCTCACATTTTAATTGAATTTTTCTTTGGGTGTATAATTGATACACAAAAAAATTTCAAAAAGAAGCGACGAGAACCTGCTTCACTGAATGCTGACAAGCAACTGAATGCATTTTTACGCTCATTTTAACGAATATTGTTGATGTTCGTATCCTATGTGTGTAAAACGCCGAAGATGTTTGGCTCTTGAGAGCATTGGTGCCGACGTCTGCACATAAGCAAAAGAGACAGAGCAGCAAGCAGAGCAAACACACAACCTTCTAGTGAGTATTTTAATGTTAGTACGCGATTCATACTTATTATTGTGCTTCGTGTATATGTTGAGTTATGCAGAGTCGAAATCAACAACATCATACGTGTTGTTAAGTATGAATATGATGAGTACTTCAAACTTTAAATATGAGTAGAGACAGGTTCCATGATATTAAAATAAGTATGAATGCGTATAAATATCAGAAATTATGAGTATGATTCAATTCTACTCATCTTTTTGAATACTCATTGCTGATCTCTGATGCTAACACACTAGAATAGTTGATATTTAACTATTTTATATTCTTTATCACAAAAAATAGTTTTAAGGGTATAGAGTAGGTTAAATGAACCTACATCAGCATCAGATCCACATCAGTTGGGCTATTATTTAAGAAGCAGAGAATTATTCCTACTACCACCAAACAACATCTCAGGGTTTGTCAATGCTATAGGATTTTGAACTACATAGTTTGTCCAACACAAAGAGAGAAAGGTTTTAATACTCTTATTATACAACAAATATCGAAATTATTGTGATCTAGTACATTTACCTACTTACATAGTTGATCATTACAACCCTTTAGTCCGGACTACAACCTAGCTTTTCATGGGTGTCGTGAAAGCTAGGTTGTAGTCCGTCAATTTTATCCATGAGGGACGAAACCTACAGTTTAAAGTTGACCTGAACGGCAGATTTTAAAGAAACTTTTCATGGCAATTTTACTTATGATGTTTTCTTTTCTACAAAGAAAATGTCACCCTCTTACAAGGTGCATTAAAAAAATTTTATAACCAACCCTGTTGTAATGTCATTTTTTATTTGAGAAGAACATAACACAAATATTAAAAAGGGTATGCCCTGTGTTTACCAATTATTAAGAAAATGAATGAGGAAATGCCAATTTGTTCAAAGGTGTTGCCAGATCGCTAATTTTTCGACCTCATTTTTTGCACGCTTTTTTTTATAACAAAAAAAATATTTTAACACTGTTCTAACATTGAATGCAATTTTTTATATTGCTGACCATGTAGCTTTAATAATGCAATATTTCCTTAAGATTACTCCACAAAACAATAAAAAAATTAACTTCAAATTGGATAACAATATCAGGCGACTTGTTTTAAATTTCATCTGGTAGCGCTATAAATAAACAAAAGTCATCTGCTTTACAGGGCATTATCAGAACTCTCGATTTATACAGGGCATAAAATGCAATGCCCTCCACCATTGGCAAGTGCGAATTATTTAGAATAAAACATATCACCCTTTTAGAGGGCGAAACATTTTTAAGAAACAAACGCAAAATTGCATTTTGCGTTAATAAAATGCACATTTTTTGGTAGAAAAGAAAACACCATTACTCTCAGAGATTTTGCCAAGAGACTGCTGGAGCAATACTTTTTTAAATTTTTGCTTTGTTCGAGATGTCAGACCTTGGATTTGATCCATGGGTTCACGTCTAATGAGGCAACACAGTTGAGTTTATGTCTAATAATCCAACACACTACCTCTAGACCACGGCGATTACTACTCTTGTTATACGATAAAAATCTGAATTATATGTATGTATATAGATATGTAACTATCTTTAGTTAGGACTACAACCTCGCTTCTCACACATCCGTGTTGTGCGTGTAAATTTTACAATTTAAAGTCGACTCCGAACGGCAGATTTTTGAGAAACTTTTCATGCCAATTTTCATTTACCTGCAGAGTTTTTTGCCGGAAGACTGCTGGATCAATATTTTTATCAATCTGTTCGAGATGGCTGAGCTTGGATTTGATCCATGGGTTCACGCTTAATGAGGCAACACACTCAGATTTTTTGCCAGAAGCCTGCTGAGAGAAGAAGTCCCCGAAAAAATATTTTTTTTTTTGAATCTTCGTTTTGTTCGAGATGTCTGAGCTTGGGTTTGACCCTACCTACTAGAGCACGGCGACGTAGTGTACAACCTCTTTATTCGAGTCCATCTTTTAAAAACGTTTAAGAATCCAAAAAAAGGGATTTTGCCAGTGGAGGAACACTAATCGATTATTTGTAGAGGTTACATCGAACATCGAACATAACATCGGTCAGCTGTAATCTGTCATACTTCCTTGATCCGTTCTTCTTATGGAATGCAGGCTGGAGATTATGCTGCAACTACGGAATGAAGGGGAAGGAAATTTTTTAATACTGTTACGCAGATCGAAACGACCTAATATCGTTTCACATAAAAACAAAAGCTACAACAACAAGTGACAATGCGTACACAATACACACGACACAAATACACATTAACACATACAGCGAACTTATAGGTAAACCAGCTACAATAAGTGTGAGAGAAAAAGGGACAGACAAGTATGCAACAGCAACAATAAACAATGTAGTCGCAAAAGAATTCTCGAGAAGGCGAGAACGCGAACCTTCCATCTCGAGAACCATCATCAGACTGAAGACGTTAGCATATAAAAGGGCAAGACAAGGCAGGAGTGAGTTAGTTGTAATTGAGTCAGTCTTGAGTGAAGTTGCGTGTGAACTAAATAGTCGTGTTTGAAGATATCGGTTGCGAGCAATAGTTGTGTGTGAATAACAGCAAGTAATTATTGTTGTATCGGTTAAGTGTGAACAGTGGCATATAAGAAAGTGTGGACAATAAAGAGAGTTTAATTAAAATAAGACACATATTTGTTTTTACTTGGTTTGCAATTAACGAACTCATATTTAAACGTTTTTAAAAAGGTAAAAACGTAACAATACATTTCTTCCAAATGATAGAAACTATACGAAATGCTTGATTAAATCTCATGTTTTCAATGAACCTTTGTCAGTTTGTC
Source organism: Sarcophaga caerulescens (assembly GCA_927399465.1). Classification (NCBI taxonomy): domain Eukaryota; kingdom Metazoa; phylum Arthropoda; class Insecta; order Diptera; family Sarcophagidae; genus Sarcophaga; species Sarcophaga caerulescens. The sequence goes on along the minus strand of OV656866.1, from coordinate 11,188,842 downwards.
TTGCTTTTGCAATATGCTGTGAACACCCTTAATATTAATTATTGAGAAACGTTGTTTATTTTGCCCCTTGCTGTGCCATAAATTAAATTTTTTGTGCATGTTTTTTGAAATTTTTTGCTCTTAACAATAGATTTTTACGCATTTCAGCGTTTTTCTTTTTTGTTTACCAGGTGATTAAGATTAAAAAGAGATGTTTTTGGAGAGAGAGAGAGAGAGAGGAAAAACGAATGCAACCAACCAGACATAAAATAGCCAAAATATTTTGATTTTAAAAATCAAGTCATGTTTTACTAAAGCGGTGATCAAGTGTTTGTGATAATCATTTTGGTGTTTAAAAAGAGTATTTTCCTAAGACTTGGATAGAGAGAGAGAGAGAGAGATAGAACAAAAGCAACACTTGTTTTAAGGTGCTTATTTGAAATGCACACACTCACTTTTAGACAGAAATGAGAAATGTCAACTTGTCTTCCAGGAGAAGAGAAGGTTCCTAAAAGTCTATTGTTGGGAATGGCTTTGTCTTTTACTCTCCCTCTCAACTTATGATCCTTTTTTTCTGATTTTTAATAGAAAATTTGATAGAAATCACATTAATCATGTGATTGTTGATGGCTAGAACAAAGAGGCCTATCACTGCACCCCCAAAACAAAACAAAACAATACAATTGCCAGGGTTTTCTGTTTTTTTTTACAATGACTTGTTAAAGGTGTGATCGTTGACAATAATTTTGGTCAACCTGTTCTGTTCTTTGGTTGCAGGAAATCATTTGAAATTAATTTGAAATGAATTTTCTTGGTTTTGTACGTAGTATGTAAGTGAGTGTGTGTTTAAGCCATAAATAAAGATTTTATTGGAGTTTTTCTTTAAGTTGTCAATAACTTTGCTTTGTACAGCAGAGAACAGAGAACAATTCATTCCATTAAACATAGAAAAAAGGGCTGCCAAACAAAGCATTCATTTAACTAACGATACTAAAGTCAAATAAAAAAGGCTATTGTTGTTAGCCAAGATCAGCCAAGATTTTTTGGATTGGAAATCTATTCTGTTAACTACTTTATAACTGCGTATTTCTCCTCTCAATAAAATAAAAATTATTTTCAAACAACATTATGATAAAAACGTTGTTTTATAATGTTTAATAAGCCTTGATTCTGTTGTATTGTTTGGCTTTAAAGTTAAAGGTGGGTGTCCCCCACATGGCTTAAACCATGAATATAATGATTTTGTATAGATTATCCCAAGTGGCCAATGCGTGTGGTCTTATTAAACAAATTATCTTTTAGTATTGTTTTCTGCAGCAGCAGCATCAGCACTGTGAGCAGCATCAGGTCTTCTTTCAAGTTTATTAAACGTCATTAGTTGACTTGACTTGACATGCGTTGGAGATGGCAGTTCCGAAATATGCATGTCGTTCGTAGTAATTAATAGCGTTTGATGCGTATCGAACCGCGTATCATTAGTTTTTTTGCTTGTGTCGTTTGTTTAGTGTTTCGCGAATTTTTGCCACAAAATTTTTTCTTTTATTTGCTGTTGTTCTTCTTCTTCTTCGGTGGCATTTTGGTGGCACATTGCGAATTGTCTAATTGCTAGAAATTTTGTTCATTTGTTCACATTTCACTGTGACCTTTGGGATTTACATGGTTGCGCATAAAAAAAGAGGTTCAAAGATAACATTAACCATAAGAATCACTCATCTGTGTTGCACATCAAATACAGTGGGGATCAACTACCAACAATTTGCAAAAAATGTGAAATTTTTTTTTCTAAATTAGACTAAGCCTTAGACAATGTATCCTACAGGTAAAGTTTCATCCCCGATTAGTTCCGCAGTAGCGTTCACATTGCAATATCCTTCTAACATATTGTTACGCAGAACGAAACGACTTAATATCGTTTCACATAAAAACAATAAACAAAAGCTACTAGCTACACTAACACATATGTACATCGAACCATACATAAACTAACAATAACATCAGTATGAGTATGAGAGAGATGGATAACGCAAACGCAACATAAGCGAACGCAACAAGAGGCAATGTGTATACAATACACAAATACATCGAACATCTTCCAAATAAACCAACAACAACAGGCATGAGAGCAAAATGGATGGACAAATAAGCAAGCGCAACAACAAGCAATACAGTCGACATAGAAATTGCGAGAATGCGAAACCGCGAACATTCTTCTTCAAGAACGTTCGATGTACTGTTCGTGTTGGACTATAAAAGGGCAAGACAAAGCAGACGAGTGAGTCAGTTGTAATTGAGTCAGTCTTGAGTGAAGTTGCGTGTGAACTAAATAGTCGTGTTTGAAGATATCGGTTGCGAGCAATAGTTGTGTGTGAATAATAGCAAGCAATTAATGTTGTATCGGTTAAGTGTGAACAGTGGCATAAAAGTGTGAATAATAAAGAGAGAGTTTAATTAAAATAAAACACATATTTGTTTTTACTTGGTTTGCAATCAACGAACTCATATTTAAACGTTTTTAAAAAGTTAAAAACGTAACAATATGTATCCATGAGACCCTGCATTCCCATTTGGAACCAGAAATCGGAGGAAACTAAAAACGGCTTTTTAAAGCGAGTGGCACAGTGTTCCCGTTAAATATATCCTTCAAAGATTTGGGCCCAAAACTGCTGAAAGGACGTCCCCTAAATAAATACTTTTTTCATATTTCGTTTTTTGCTCGAGATATCTGGGGTGGTGTTCGAATCACGGTCTCACGTCTAATAAGCCAACACAGTAACTACTAGACTACGGGTCTTGTATACAGCACAGGGCAAAATCTTTGTTTAAATAGGGACGAGCCCTCCGCGGTCGGGTGAGGGTGGGTTAGTGTGTGGCCGGGGACGTTCGAAAAAAAAAAAAATTCAGGCTCAGCAGTTGAACCGCAAACAATCCAACCAGATATCCAATTGCAGCGCACAAGTCGTTGATTAGATAGGTGGGTTGGAGTGGTAGCTTTGATACCAAAAACTCAATTGAGCACGCATAGCGGCCCGTTGTGATGCCACCAGCAAGCGCAATCCCCGTATTGACCAAATTCATTGAAGAAATTGATCATCGCGGGAGCTGCACATTAAAAGCACGACTCCCCTTAGGCTGAAAACCAGCCTGAAAGTTTTATGAACAAAGCTATATCCTTGACATTAATGGATGATAACTCCGTTAAGCTGACAAGGAATGGAAAGCCAAATAACCAAAAACTGCTCCTCGCAAGAGATGGGCATTGACAAAGAAAGTAGATAACAGTTTCCTCCTTTTCAGCAGGCCCATAACCTGGGCAGTAGTTGTTCGAAGCTTTCACATAACGCAGTGACCTATAAGCATGGCCTTTGTGATCGAGAGGACCTTACGATTGCGTTTGAGTAGTTGGTTGGTACGTTTCCTATCCATCGTGGGCGAAGTGAGCCTGGAAATTGAGCAAGATTCTTCATTTGTCCAGGATAGGTTGGCGTCCCGACAAAATTGTTTCCTAATGGCCAATTTAACCGAGGTGAGTGGCATACATATATAATTGGTCATTACAACCCTTCAGTCAGGATTACGACCTAGCTTCTCATACCACTTATGTTGTGTGCGTTAATTTTATACATGAATGGCGGGACCTACAGTTTAAAGTCGACTCCGAACGACAGTTTTTTTTTGAGAAGCTCCTCATGGCAATTTTATTTACTCTCAGAGTTTTTGCTAGAAATCTGCTGAGAGGAAGTCGCCGAAAAAATATTTTCATATTTTCGTTTTGATGTCTGACCTGGGATTCGAACTCGGGCCTTCAGTCTAATAAGTCAACACACTACCTACTAGACTACAGCGAGTGGCATACCCAATTCAAATTGCGAAAGTTTCGAAAGAAGTGCACCTGCTCGGGCAAGCTAATCAGCCCTACAGTTGCCAAAGTCATTACATTCACAAAAATGTCTGAGTGTCTCGGTATTGTACCTATATTAACCCCTTGAATACACGATCCTGATAGTAAAGGAATTGAGAGTCAACGACGATATTAATCTTCTGTTCGCCTAATTCAAGTTCCCTTAATAATACCGTAAGGGTTTATAAAGCATCAATTTCATGCATGCATGAAGCATGAAGAACCGTGTAAAAGTCTAGGAATGAAAACATATTCAAAGACATTGGAAATTAATATTGGCCATAATAGCAGATTAATGTGCCAAAATTAAGCAGCAGAGTATTCGAGAAAAAAAGTCCTACGTAAGATCTTTGATCCAGTGCGAGTTGACGATGATTTCCGCATTCGATCCAACACTGAGCTGTATGAGATCCTCAACGACATAGACGTTGTGCAGCGTATTAACATCCAGAGGCTGCGCGGTCTCGACCATGTCATTCGAATGGAGGAGGATGCTCCGGGACGGGCATTTGATAAGGAGATCTGCGGAAGTCGACGAAGAGGACGACCTTGTTTGCGTTGGAAGGACCAAATCGAGGAAGCCTTGTCTTCGATTGTTGTGACCAACTGGCGTAGGCGCGCAAGAAGCAGAGGCGCCTGGAGGAATGTGTTACGGCAGGCCGAAATCCGTTAATCAGGTTCTTAATGGCCAATTAAGCAAGTAAGTAATGTGCCAAAAGGAAAGTATTTCTGAACCTATTCGATGTGATCAAGAACAAACTCTTTTAAAGTATTGTTAACACACTACAAACCTAATGCCCTTTGCTGGCTTTCAATTGTTCATACAATGTCTTTCAAATTTATCTTTTTTTTGCCCCACTGTGTAGCCTTTAGCAAAAAAAAAAAAAAAAAAGAAAATGAAGACATTTAAGTGTAGACTTATTTCGCTGTCACACATAAAAATGTGACTGTCAATTAAGTTGCTACTGCAACAGCAATAGCGATTAGGACTATTATTACTGCCTGCCACGACGACGACGACGACGACGACTGCAACGAAACGTCCATAAAAAAAAAACCGCTAAATTTGTGTGAAACTTGACACGAAACCTTAAAAATCTTGGCAAAAAATTGTTTTTTTTTTTTTTTTTGGTTTTCGTTCGCACTCTTAATGATTGAACATTTGGCGGTCGTAATCGTATGACTGTGATGACTCGAAACTTTGACCATTTGGTCTAAAAACTATGGACACAGTGCCCTTTTGAAAATCATTTTATTGGTGGTGGGTGGTGGGGCAAGAAGCAGTGGAAGGAGGTGGAAGGTTCATAAGATATTTAAACTGGCGGCATCTTTCTATAGCCAGTGGCACTTTAATGGCAATCAATGTGATTGATGTTGTAGGCAGGCAGCACAAGGAAAACAAATGGTAAAGAAAAAAAAAAAAAAACGATGGAAATTATAGGAATGACTAGAGAGTTACGATTGCAATAACACGTATTTTTTCTAGGCACACACATACTTCGTTTTCTCTTCCTTTTTTTCTTTTTGTTTGCATTTGTTGGTTTAGAAAAGTTTACAGTCATGATTTTATGTCAGTTTTTATGACATTTACACGCACATAAAACTGTTTTGTTTTTTTATTCTTCTTCACTTCAGCTTCATTTATTTCAAATGAGGTTTATGGGGGGGGTACCATTAGTTTATCTTGGTATCAGAGAGAGAGAGCGAGGCTTTGGTGGGAGTGCTTACATACTGGTTGCTTTGCTCATTAGAAAAGCAATTTTAAGAAAGAAAAATAATTTTTTTTTTTTTACAATTTGTTGTTGTTGTTGTATTGTATTTTTGCTATTCTACCAAATACCAAAAACGAATGTTTCCAAGAACATTTAAAACAATTGTGAAAACTACACGTAAAAACCATATTCTGCACATGCTGTTCAGTTCTGTTCTGTTCTTTAATAATATTGACTGGCTTGGCTTTACATGTGCCACTAATAAGGAGTGTGTGTGCATACTATGTGCTGTTGCATAAACGAAAGCAATTTTAAAATTATTCGAATTGAAATCATAATCCTTTCATTTGTTTCACCCACTTCCATGAGAATGAGTTCTAAATGAATCCTTTTATACCGTGGCAACATTTGCACTCACGTTTATAGTCAATAATGTCTCCGTCTGTCCGTCATCGTACGTTTCCAAATACTTTCTCTCCTCCTTGCTCTTACGCATTTTGCTTAGTACTATAGAATTTCTTGTATAAATTTTGCTATTTTATCTTCACATATTCCTGCCACCAATTTTTGTCTCAATTGTCTTCTTTTCTCTTCTCATCTTTTTTTTTGAGATTTTCATATTGGATTCTTAATAGCTTATACGAGAGTTTGTACAGCATTTTTACTTTGCCATATGAGGCAAGGAGTACATGAGTACATGTCTGTAAAATTCATTCGGTTGTGGAATGTAACTGTACATTGAAGGCTCCATTTGTTACACTTCAGTTACAATTCAAACGCTTCTCATACGCATCAATTAAATTGAGAGAAGAGGCAGTAAGAGTAAAAAAAAAAACGAACGAGAGGTGTTGTAAGGATACACGGCAATAATAAAGTGAAATAAGAAATGGGAAAATAGATATGAAGTGATTTTATTTGAAGAACGGAAACATACAAGACAATTGTCCATTTTCAACTGTTTATCTTGGTAGGAGGCCGTACCTTTTTTGGTTTGTTAGCGAATACCTTCCTTGTAAGTCCTCATTCATCCTCAACTCAAAAAATTCAAAAAAGTAAGAATGAATATTTTTGTCTTGTCACTGTAATAATTTGTACACAGAAAGAAAAACGGCGTGCTAAAATCAACTTTTCTATTCTCAATTTAAGCCAAAAAACGTGCTTGAAAAATTAAGCCCGTTTTGGCTATTGATTCTGGATTGATGTGAAAAACTAAACCTTATATTACTAAAATCAACACTAAAAAGCTCAAATCTATCTAAAAAAGTGTAATTTTGACTTATTTGTTATTTGAGTTATGGAATTGTGGGTTTTAAGTTCAAAAGTAAAGATTTTAATAATTCTCATTTAGTTCATGTGTATTTATACAATATATATCCAACAAAATGTCGTATTTTTCGCAAGTTGCATTTCTTTGGTAGATGACTTGGATTATTCCGGTCGATGACTTGCATTTTTTTCAAATCATTGAAGGCTCCATTTGTTACACTTCAATTACAATTCAAACGCTTCTCATACGCATCAATTAAAGTGAGAGAGAATAGGCAGTAAGAGTAAAAAAAAGAAACGAACGAGAGGTGTTGTAAGGATACACGGCAGTAATAAAGTGAAATAAGAAATGGGAAAATAGATATGAAGTGATTTTATTTGAAGAACGGAAACACATTCAACTGCTTACCTTGGTAGGTGGCCTTACAATCAGCGTTGCCTTCTTTTCCGTACCACTTTTGGTTTGGAAGGCATTCGCTAGGCCTTCCTTATAAGACCTCATTCATCCTCAACTCAAAAGAATTTAATGAGAGAATGAAGGCTTTTTTGTGTTGGCACTGTAATAATCTCAGTTTTTGTAACCCATCCAACAACTCAGGATACGATGTTACGTTTCAACCATAAATTGCTTGAACTATTTCGATGGCTAAGAGTGGTACCTAAAATAACCTACAGAAATAGGTCTCCAATTTAAAAAGATTTATTCCTCCTATATATCGAGTTAAAGTAATTGAAAGTGTAAACAAAGAACTGGATGTTAAACTTGGCATGTCAAACTTGGCATGCCGACATGGTTTGCTGAAATTTTTGAATATAAATTGCACGAACTATTTTGATGGCTAAGAGTGGTACCTAAAATATCCTACAGAAATAGGCCTCCAATTGAAAAAGATTTATTCTTGCTATTTATCGAGTTAAAGTAATTGAAAGTGTAAACGAAGAACGGCATGCAGACATGGTTTGCTGAAATTTTCGAATATAAATTGCATGAACTATTTTGATGGCTAAGATTGGTACCTAAAATATCCTACAGGAATAGGCCTCCAATTGAAAAAGGTTTATTCTTGCTACTTATCGAGTTAAAGTAATTGAAAGTGTAAACGAAGAACGGCATGTCAAACATGGCATGCCGACAGGGTTTAATGAAATTTTTATATATAAATTCTCTAAGGCTCTATTAAACTTGGGGGTGCCTAATGACATGCTTAGAGGCAAGCTTCTGAGGATGCGGTAAGCAGTATCAACATGGTCCAAGCAATTGGTTAATGGACTTACGTATGGAGACCAGAAGCTTTGTAGGCGACATTGGAATCACGAACGTTGTAAACGTAACGTGAGGTTTGTTTTACTTGATGACTTGAACACTGCTAGTGCTTTTAAGCCATTGTTTAGAACAAATATTGATAATATAGGGACCAAGAATTGACTGAAATTCAAAGCTCTTACGCAAGTAATGTTTGGATTTCATGTAAGTCCAAATTCGGTATCGAGAATTGAAGTGGATTGGTTGTACCCTGGGCAGATTGGCAATCAAACTACCCAAGAATACGTTGGACTGGAACTTGCAGGGTTGAAGAAAGTGGAATTGGCCAAGAACAGCGTGGCAATGGACATTAAATGCGGAGGTTTCTTGAAGCTGAAGGCAGGCCGCCCAGAGGCTTGAAACAATACAAAGGCTTATCTAGAAGTTGTAGTGACTGTGGAGAAGAAAAGGCCGCAAAACTTCTCTCTGTTAATGTACGACTCTTGACATTCTGGGAAAGATTCTTGGACATCTGAAATTTATTAAAATAACGTGTCTATTCGAAGTTGCATAAGTCCTTCAACGACGTGGACGTTGTGCAGCGTATTAACATCCAGCGGCTTTGCTGGCCGGGCTATGTTGTTCGAATGGGGGGAGGATGCTCCAGCGAGAAGGGTATTTGATGCGAGGATTTGCGGAAGTCAGCGAAGAGGATGACCTTGTATGCGTTGGAAAGAAACCCTGTCATCGATTGGTGCGACGAAGGCGCGCAAGAAGGAGAGATGCATGGAAATATGTGTTTAGATAGGCCGAAATCCGTTAATTAGGTTTGGAAGTCGCCGTAGTCTAGTAGGTAGTGTGTTGGCTTATTAGACTGAAGGCCCGAGTTCGAATCCCAGGTCAGACATCAAAACGAAAATATTTTTTCGGCGACTTCCGCTCAGCAGATTTCTAGCAAAAACTCTGAGAGTAAATAAAATTGCCATGAAGAGCTTCTCAAAAAACTGTCGTTCGGAGTCGACTTTAAACTGTAGGTCCCGCCACTCATGTATAAAATTAACGCACACAACATAAGTGGTGTGAGAAGCTAGGTCGTAATCCTGACTGCAGGGTTGTAATGACCAATTATGTATGTAGGTTTGTTAATGGCCAATTAAGTAAGTAAGTCTATCCAAAGCTATCAGGATGGATATGTCCACCCTTTAGAAATTAGTTACAAAGCTTGTAGCATGTCCTTATAACCTTAGCATTTTGTAGGGCACTGTTAGAAATTCTTGATTTTATTCTTTTTCCTCGTCGTTTTTCTTTTTCTTCTTGCCTGAAGTAAATTTGTATCTGCAGTTACAGATACGGATATGGATGGACACGGTCAATACTTAAGAAAAAAATAGTTTTTCGTTTTAGATTTCATTCGACAGACATTCGTAAATTGCGTTCAAGAATTATGGGATTGACAATTTGAAAATTGTTATTCGTCTTTGGGCCTTTTGTCAGTTAAATTATCGGCAAAGAAAAAACGAAAACGAAAAAAAAGATAAAAAAGCAAAAGACGATGAAGAAGAAATAGAAGAGGAGATCATAAAAAATAGACTAAAAAGAGTCATAAATATAGAGCTATTCTGTTCGTCATGCATTTAATCTCGAAACTATATTTAAAAATTTTTTTTAATGTTTTTAATGAAACAATAAATTTATGCTCGAAAGCAAAGGCTATGCATTTATTTTTTTACTGAATGTAGGCAGAGAGAGAGAAAAGTAATAAAAAGTGGAAAAACAAAAACTCTTAGTTCTGTTTCTGTTTTATTTTTTTTTTTAAATTTTTGTTTATCGTTTTAGAAAATATAAATATAATAAAGACCACATCACACAGTGAGCACTGCAGAGCGGGCGATCATTACATCTGTTCCACATAAAACCTCATAAAAGTTTGGCATAATTTTGTTCATAAACGCCGCTTTACATCAAAAACAAAACTGCACTGTTGGGATGGCACATGTCAATGACGATAAAAATGAATATTCGGAATGAGTTGTTATGCTTCTTTGTTATACGGCCGCCCTAGTAGGGTTCTTATTTTATTATTGTCTTACACGTTTTAAGAGATGCTTTTAATTTTAATATCTTTTTAATATTAATAATCCTTGACTAGGTGTTACGTATGTATATGGAAAAATATGGAATTTAAAAAATTTCCTTTAATGTGTTGAAATACATATGAAGGAATGAAACTTTAGATGTAGAGGAATTTAATTTAAATGTCTCGATTGGTGGCTTAAAAGTAATTTTCCGCTTGTGTATATCAGAGATCAGCAATGAGTATTCAAAAAGATGAGTAGACTCGAATCATACTCATAATTTCTGATACTTATACGCATTCATACTTATTTTAATATCATGGAATCTCTTTCTACTCATATTCAAAGTTTGAAGTACTCATTATATTCATTAGGTCTGGTAAAACTTTCAACTTTGGAACGTAGAAGGGCTGTGTTAGGCGTTTGTTTTGTCTATAATCTGGTTAAGGGTGATATCGATTCCGAGTTTTTGCTTTGTAACCTAAATTTCAGTATTCCAGCAAGATTTTCACGGCACTATCGTCCTTTTTCCTTAGATTTTTATAGAACAAACTATGGTTGTAATTTTCCTTTTCGTAGATTATGTAATGATTTTAACATGTATTATGATTTTATTGATTTTAATTGTACTGTTTATAATATTAAACGTAGCTTATATGCTGCCATTAATTTGTAAATTATTATAGAAAAATATATTCTCGTTCTTGTCTTAGGTAGTTATGGTTTATTGTTGCTTTATTCAGCTTGTGATTAAGTTCTGTAGCTGATTTATGTTGTCGTTGCCTTTACTTTTCCCTAACCCGCTATAGTCCGGACTGTAGTGTGTACGTGTCCCTACGTAATGGGGACGAGCCCTCCGCGGTCGGGTGAGGGTGGGTTAGTGTGAGGCCGGGGACGTTCGACAAAAAAAAAAAAAAAAATAAGTAACAACACGTATAATATTGTTGATTTCGACTCTCCACAACTCAACATGTACATGAAGCACAAAATAAGTGTGAATCGAGTACGAATGCTAAAATACTCACTAGAAGGTTGTGTGTTTCCTCTGCTTGCTGCTCTGTCTTTTTTGCTTATGTGTTTTTTTTTTTTTTTGTTTTTGTAAATGCAACAACAACTAAGACTGGAAATTTTCATGAATGATTCGAGTCACTCGAATCGAATTCGAATCACTCGAATCATTTATAAGTATTATAAGTATTTTTCTAAAGTTATGAATCTAAATGAGTACGCTAATGAATCAAACATATTTCAAATGGTATGAGTTTGATGTCAACGTTGTACGCATACTCATTGCAAGCTGTACTTTGTAACGACACGTTTCCGCTCGGATGCTGGGGTAGTTCAGCGGCGTCCAGTGGTTACATAAATAAAAGTCATTCTTTCGTAGATTCTAGGCTATTTATTTACAATTAATAAAATAACTTAAAATAGCTTAGTTACTATACTACGTCAGGATGAGAAAAGAAATACTATGTTAATTTAATAAGCCCTAGGCCGGCCAAATAACGGTACGCACAGGAAACCTGAAACCTCTGGTGTCTGTCCAATCACAGTTGCCAACGTTTTTCTGGCTCCAAATATCTCACTAGTGGGGACAACCACGCCACTTGTGATTTACCTGGGTAACAGTGAGTCTGGTCAACCAAAGGGAAATGTCAGAGCGACAATCAAACGGCCTACGCACAGGATGATTGTGGCTCTGAAACCTTCGGTGTATATCCAGTCAGCGCTGTCAACGTTTTACGGGCTCTAATCAAGTCTGGTCAACCAGAGGGGAATGTCAGAGCGACAATCAAACGGCCTACGCACAGGATGATTGTGGCTCTGAAACCTCTGTTGTTTATCCAGGCACAGTTGCCAACGTTTTACTGGCTGTAAACAAGTCACAAGTGTGGGGGAACCACGCCACCTGTGACCTGCCTATTTTTATTAGCTCAGTCGATGTCACAAGATCGACCTGCCTTACCAGCAACTCGTCACCAACTGCCCCGACTACTGAAGACATGCCTGCTTTTATACACAAAAGAAATGGATAGCGGATCGAACATGATCGAACCTCAAACAAGTGATGTCCTACGTTACAACTCACCAATGTGAGAGCAAGCAACAATTGAATTCAGCAGAGAGATCTTGTAGGTCAAATGAGAGTTGTACGACAACCGTTATTACTAAAAAGAATATTTCTAAAAATAGATCACAAGAGCTTCATAAAATAATTTAAATATTTTAAGCACAATGGGCTAGTTATGACTTATTCTAAAATAATTACAATGGTTTTATTAAATAATAATCAATATAATGCAAGAAAAGAAAAATTAACATAAATTCATAATATGTGTAGGCAAAAACGAGGTCCCCGACTTTTGTCGTCACAACTTATAAATCAACGTTTTAGTGAGTATGAATGAATCAGAGTACATAGTTAAATTTCAATATTGTTAACTCACTTATATTCAAAATTTCATGAACGCTTATGAGTAGCGAAAAAACGATTCATTGTTGATCTCTAGTGTATATCAGTCTTAAAGTTTGATCAAACTATGCGAAAACTGAATTGAATATTGTAGACATCACTGTTAGTCCTCTACAATAGGAGTTACTTGTTACATTTGCAATCCAGACTTCACATCTGGCGGTTGTCGTCGCTACCACAGAGAATGCTGGTGATTAAACACCCTTTGGAACATAACACATTGCAGTTCCACACGATGCTTATTATCGTTAAATGCACAAGTTCTTGAAGCCAAACTAGTCATAAACGCAGCTTGCATTCAATCTCTGCCGAGTACAACACATGCCATATGTGAAAGGAACCAGCGATAAGCTGTAAGACAGTGAAAAACTTTTAGAATGTCAATGAAAATTGTCTTGACTGCCAATGAAATATAGGTAAACAAAATGAGGCATCTGTCGCAGTGAGGCTTAATGTTCTGTTACCCTGGCATATTATTCCCTCTGAACATTCCTGTATCCTATCTGAGAATTTTGCACCACAGAATAAACTGACAATTTCATATCAGCATTCTGAGTAGGGAAGACTGGTGCACTGACATGGTTTATCTGGGAAATTACTTTTGGAATCTACACAAACTGTTTTAAACTTGAGAATAAGCTAGGTTGTGAAGTTTTCCCCGAAGAGCAACTCCTTTACTACTGCAGTGTGATAATCATAAATAATTAAATAATGCTACGAAACTAAATAAGGGATCTTCAACTACAAGCATTTCTAACAGTCTGCCAGCAATTAGATCTCTTTCGTATACGTCGACCCCTTTAATCGACTAATACAGCAGTTTTCTGTTAGTCTAATATGGTTTGGGTTCCTAGTCATGTAAATATCCTAGATAATTTTGTAGCTGATGATCTTGCTCCTCCTATTAGGCACACTCCTATCCTATTAGGCAAAGGTCTATATTGGCCGCTAACAAATCCTCGTTCGGAGTCGACTTTAAACTGTAGGTCCCGCCACTCATGTATAAAATTAACACACACAACATGAGTAGTGTGAGAAGCTAGTACTGAAGGGTGCGGGCTTCTTGGAGACGATTGCTGTAGACTGTCTAATGGTGAAGGTATAGCACTGGCCATTTTATAGTCACCTAGCAGCAACTCGTTTCCTTGCCGTTTGCATCTTGAGATGTCCACAAACACTACTCCCTCTCTTCCACCTTATTATAACCCATTTTCCTAAAACCTGCACAATGCACTGCATGAGTAGGGGCCATACCCTGAGTGCTGGTTTCACAAAAAAAAAAAAAAAAAAGTTGCTTTATTTCAAGGCGTCCTTGGGTAGCGTACCATTGATGAGGTCTGAGATCGTATGAACTTCTCTGTCACTGTATATACTTTTCCAGAACACTCCAGAAAGGGTAAACATGAGTAAGAACTTCATTTGTCTGCAAATTCTTGGACACAGATTGTAGATGGGCTGAAAAGGATGAAAGTATACATACATAATTGGCCATTACAATCCTTCAGTCAAGATTACGGCCTAGTTTCTCACACCACTCATGTTGTGTGTGTTAATTATACACATGAGTGGCGGGATCTACAGTTTAAAGTCGATTTCGAACGACATATTTTTGAGAAACTTTTCATGGCAATTTTATTTTACTCTCAGAGTTTTTGCCAGAAATCTGCTGAGAGGAAGGCGCCGAAGAAATATTTTCATATTTTTATTTTGATGTGTGACCTGGGGTTTGAACCGAGGTTTTACGTCTAATAAGCCAACACACTACCTACCAGAGATCAGCAACGAGTATTCGAAACGATGAGTAGATTCGAGTCTTACTTATACTTCAGCTACTTATACGCATTCATACTTATTTTAATATCATACTCATACTACTCATATTCAAAGTTAGAAATACTCATCGTACTCATACTTAACAATATGCACGATGTTGTTGATTTCGACTCTCCATGATTCAACATATATACGAAGCACAAAATAAGTATGATTCGAGTACGAACACCACAATACTCGCTAGAAGGTTGTGTATGTGCTTTGCTTGCTGTCTTTGCCTTTTCTTTTCTCTTCTTTTGTAAATGCAACAATAACTACTACTGTAAATTTGACTCGAATAAAGTGACTCGAATCATTCGTAACTATTATAAGTATTTTTATAAATTTATGAATCTGAATGAGTAGGCGTATGAATCAAACAATGAATCGAATGTTGTGAGTTTGATGTCAACGTTGTACTCATACTCATTGCAACCTATACTTATAAATCAATGTTGTAGCGAGTACGAATGAATCAGAGTAGTTGAATTTTAATACTCTTGACTCACTCATACTCAAAATTTCATAAGTACCTATGAGTAGCGAAAATACGATTCATTGCTGATCTCTGCTACATACTAGACTACGGCGATTGATGAGAATATTTACTCGCCAACGCTTACCCTTTCCCGATTGTCCAAAGGACTACAATAAATTTCATTAAATTTCAGGTTGGTTTTCAAATTGATTCCAAAGAACTCATGCTTTAAATGCAAAGCCCTAGACTGGTGAAGCAGGACTTGTTAATAATCATGAGATATTGTCGTGTCACAGTGGGCCGCTAAGTGACCGCAAGTGGTCAAAGCTGAAACTAATTCCTGTTCTAATCCACAAACAACTGAGAATGAAAAAAATGTCCTGAATATAGATTAGCAGTGGATAAAAATTGAAAGATTCATGGTATAAGGTGAAAGAAAATACGTTCACAATTCAGAATGATTTGATGATGAATGTATTGATGTGATGGAATCTAGAAACATCTTGGTTAAGTATAATCCTCACAAGGAGGATTAGGATTAGGAGTGTAATAAAGGGTCCGCCAAATAACTTTTTTTTTTGAAAATGCTTTAAAAAAAAAACTACTGAATAAGTTCTCAAATTTCTTTTTTTATTTGAAAGTACAATCCTTCCGGTTAATAATGGAAAATAATTTCATTCAAATGGCTGCCTCGACTGGCCATGCAGTAGCCTAAACGATCGGTCCAATTTTTAAGCACATTATCGATTGTGTGCAGCTGTATTTCACCAATGGCTTCACGAATATTGTCCTTTAAAGCGTCAATTGTCTCTGGCTTGTCGGCGTAACACTTATCTTTGACGGCACCCCACAAATAATAGTCCAACGGTGTCAAATCGCAGCTCCGAGGTGGCCAAACGACATCAGCTCTGCGGCTGATAATGCGATCTTCAAAAACAGGGCGCAAAACATCGAGTGTAGCTTCGGCTGTGTGGCACGTAGCGCCGTCTTGTTGAAACCAAATGTTGCCAATATCCTCCTCTTCAATTTTTGTGAACAAAAATTCGTTCAACATGGCCCGATAAGGATCGCCATTGATTGTAACGGCCACTCCTTGCTCATTTTCGAAGAAAAATGGCCCAATTATGCCTCTGGACCAAAATCCGCACCAAATAGTGACTCGTTTTGGGTGCGTCGGCTTTTCAATGTATGCGTGTGGGTTTTCTGTGCCCCAAATGCGACAATTTTGCTTGTTTACATACCCGCCAAGATCAAAATGAGCTTCATCTGAAAAGATGATTTTTTTTTTGCCAAAATCGGCATCTTCTGTAAGTCGATTGCGGGCCCCCTTAGCGAAGCGAAAACGCATTGGATGGTCACCATATTCGTTCAGCGGAAGGATAAAACTAATTAGCTGTCAAATCAGACATGAGCTAAGTGTTACCATTCACGAAATAAGCACTAGTTGAAAAAAAAAACGTTAGATGGCGGACCCGATATAACCCATAATTTATTAAACTCGTTAACAGAGACTAGAATTTCTATGTTGTTTAAATGCATGGCCAAACATTATCTTAAGTGAACTCCTTGATACTTGGGAGATTTTTTAAAATTCTGGTCTTCACGAAAATTCTAAATCGATTGAATTTGAATGGAAAATATTGAACCATCTTTATAATAAAAACTGTTTCTAAAGTGAATTTTTGAAAAATATTTTGTCTTTGCACGTAATTGAAAATCCTTAAAACTGTAGACGACATTGAAAAGCGGCTCCTTTTAGTGGCTTTTAATATTAATTGGCGTGTTTAAAGAAAATATATAATTTTGTTGGCCAATCATAAAGGGAACATTGAATAGCCTAAGGTAAGTGTAGACTTGACAACACTTGCTTTAGAAATTGTCGCCGATAAGAACAATAAGAAATTTGAGCTGATGAAGGTAAAAATGGAGTGGTAAGACCACCTTGTAAACAAGCAACAACATTGAAAGCAGTAAACCTGTTGATCACTGAACATTTTTTCATAATAATTATGTGGCTTTTTTGGTCTTCCTGTTGTTGGTTTCGTCTTGACTGACAATTTAAGCAAAAGTTTGTGGCTGCCAATCATTTCAAACGTTATTGGTGACTGCACCGCGATGGCCACCTTTGCAGCAATTAGTCATTCTGTTAAGAATGCATCAGAAAATGACTTGAATTGAAATCATGTCGTCGTTATCGTCATCGTCATCGTCATCGTCATCGTCATCGTCATCATCATAGTCGTCATTGTTGTTGATTATAATAATGGTTTCGAAAATTTATGCTCAAAGGGGAAGCCACCAATCTCTGGCCAGCAGTTGGCCGAAATACAAAATTGATGGTGTGTTGCAAATAAATTATAAAACGTTGAACGTAGAGTAGACGTTGGCCATATTTGGCCAAGTGTAAATTTCTTAAAAGCCTTGCTTTTTTTTTTAAAAACATTACCTTTGATTTTTTTTTTTGGACATTATAGAAGTATATACTGTGAGTGTCAAAAGAAAGTGTACAATTCAAAAAAATATACATTAATAAATTACCGTTAATATTTTTTCAAATTATTTTATTGCCAGTTTTTAAAATAGAAACAAGAAGAAAAGAATTAGAAAATTTTGAAAATATTGTAAAATTTTTTCGGGCACTCTCCTTAAGTGGAAAACTTGAGTTGAGACTGTTAGAATTTTATCCATAGTGTACACTTTCTTTTGACGCTTACTGTATGTATGTTTTTGTATTTGTAGAAATGGCCGACATTTTGTTATAGTGGCCGTAGTAGTAAATATTGCCTGGAATTATTTACACGTTTTCTTAGCTGTACTTACACTTGCACTCTTACACTCCATATTGTACTGGCAGACAAAGTAATGTTCTGTCATACATATTTGATGAAATTTATGCTGACATGTAACACGCGAGCCTTGGCCACCGATTTGATCTCTGTGAGCGTTTTTTGTTGTTTTTTCTTTTGTATACACTTCTATGGAAGTTTTTGTTGATATTTTAACATCATCTAGGCGGTAACGTTACAAGTCAAATAAAGTGTGATTAAAAACATGAAAAAATCGTTAAAAACCAAAAAAAAAATTCTAAAAAAAAAAGAAATAAAAAATATTATGATTGCGTGTTGCATTCATATGTTTTAACCACTTGATCACATTTTCAAAAAAACAAAAAAAAAAAAAATATTTCGTGTGTTTTTTTATTTTCGTTTCTCAAATAAATTGTAGTTTTTTAGAGCACTTTAGTTGGTGAATATCTATTGTGTGGCAATCATTGTAAATTATAATCAAAACTAATAAATGCAATGAAAACAGTTGCAATCAACAATTCAACATAAAATTAACATATTATAGTTCGTGGTTATTGTTGTTGTTGTAGTTTTTTTTAAATTTATTTTGAATTGGCTAGAATGCATGAAATCTGTTGTTTTTTGCTTCTTGAAATTGCAATTTAGCTCGCCATTCCCATCAAGAAAAAAAAGTTTTTTTTTTTGATTTATTACAATGTAATGTGCAACAATTTCATTATTTTAAAACATTCAAATCTAAAATTTTTTAATTAATTTTAATTAATTAAAAATCGCCATTTTTTATATAAATACTATAAAACTGGGAATCTAAGGATTGTTATTCATATATTGCGGAAAAAGTTGCATGCGTTTCAAAAAATTTTTAAATAACTTTTTTGTATACTCTTCGTCTTTGGAGTCAAAGGAGTTCTGTGGTCACAAAACACCGGTAAATGGTTTTTTTTTTTTTTTTTTTTTTTGTCAGTCTTTATTTGCAATCTATTTTACAATATTAAGCAAATTTGGTAAAAATATAATACTAATAACTTAAATTATTGATCTTTATCAAGATCAACATAATAAAAACTAAACTGAGATCAAAATAGTTTGTTAGAAGAACAATATTTTATCATTATGGTTTCTAAAGGGTAAATCAAGAACATGATATCTTTTCAACCTACATACTTCACCACTATCATTTAACAACGAAATTGCTAAAGGGTTTACATGGTCACTTAATCTTTGTAAATATTGATTACTGAACTTTCTTATCTCCGTTAATACGTAAGGAATTTTAAGATCATTACGTAAGGTGTTATTAGTAACAAACCATGGTGCGTTTGCCATCATTCTTAATGTTTTAGATTGAAATCTTTTAATAAAATCAATATTTGAGTTGCTTGTAGTTCCCCACAGTTGAATGGCATATGTCCATACAGGTTTTAAAATAGTTTTGTAAATAAGAATTTTATTTTCTAAACTCAATTTAGATTTACGACCAAGAAGCCAATACATTTTTTTTAGTTTATTATCAACTTGTGTTCTTTTGCTTTTAACATGATCTTTCCACGTAAGTCTTCTGTCTAAGCATATTCCTAAGTAATTCACAGAATTACTTTTTTTAATAACTGACCCATTGAGGATAATATTTGGACAATCTCCTGTCTTTAACGTAAATGTTACATGAGTAGATTTTTGCTCATTCCGGTAAATATAAAACAAATTTATTGTTTTCCTCATAGTTACGCTATTCTAAGGCAGCCTTTCTCTGTGGATGTGGGGCAACATTAAGGTTAATTTATAATTTTTAAGTCGAGCAGTATTTATATGGAACCTATACGGCAGCCGGGTATATAAAACTTCGTAGGCAAAGGCTGTCCTTATTTGAAGTCGCCGTAGCCTAGTAGGTAGTGTGTTGGCTTATTAGATGTAAAGACCTCGGTTTAAACCCCACGTCAGACATCAAAACGAAAATATAAAAAAATATTTCTTCGGCGACTTCCTCTCAGCAGATTTCTGGCAAAAACTCTGAGATTAAATAAAAATTGCCATGAAAAGCTTCACAAAAATCTATCGTTCGGAGTCGACGTTAAACTGTAGTTCCCCACGCCACTCATGTATAAAATTAACGCACACAACATGAGTGGTGTGAGAAGCTAGACCGTAATCCTGACTGAAGGGTTGTAATGGCCAATTATGTGTGTATGAAAGAATATATTCAGGACGGATGTAGCATCCATTAACAGAATAAATTTGCTTATTTTCGAAAGAGGCTTGATTCAAAGGAATAATGCGAAAATAGCAAAGGAATGGCAAAAAACTTAATATGCTGTAATAATCAGTGGTGTTGTCGAGCCGGAACGCTCCGGAACGTCGTTCCGGTACTTCCTTTTTGGACAGGAACGCGTTCCGGAACTAAAGATGATTTCTGATAACGAGAATTGGCTGACGTTTAAAAAAAATTAAAAAGAATTGCTGATTTTTTTCTAATTTTTGACGAATTTTTATATGTATTTTTATAAACAAGGGTTTGAACCGAACCCGAACCGGAACGAAAAACCGGAACGAACCGGCTTGTTTTTCCGAACCGTGAACCGGAGTCCGGAACGTTTTTTTCTGCTGAACCGGAACGCGTTCCGGTAAAAAAAAAAATTAGCACAACACCACTGGTAATAATGATGTAATAAGTTAATTCCAAATAAATTCTGTATAACCATAGCCATTCCTGTTCCTAGACTACTAGACTGACCCTTATGAATCTAATTTAAATATTACTCATCACTTTTAATAATCACTCAAATCTTAAACGACATTAATCGGTAAGAAATGGAATACAATTCTCAAGTATGGAACGATGCTTTGAACAATATTTTTTGGCTCCTGGACTTACAGTACAGAAAAAGGCAAAATTGCTCATTAACTCTATTGATGCATTGAAACACCGTCACAATGTGGCTTGTATTTCATGTCCTATCTCTACTAAAACGGATTGCATATACTCTAGCGAAACTCGTCTTTTGCGTAGAGCACATCCATTCGTCGTCCACTGGCCAGTAGAACCCGCAATACATGCAGTCGCGCTCTCCATATGGAGAACGTTCTTTCCTTCATTGTTATCTTCAATGAATGAACAGGATACTACAAAACATTTAAGGACTTACACTTTTCGTTATAGAAATAAAACTAATTGGCGGATTTTTTTCGTTTTATATTTCAATTAAAGTAAATTATATTTAAATTCTTTTGTGTATAAAATTTTTTTCTGACAACTTTTTGAGCCACTTTCCTTCCAGACATGTTAGGGTGTTTTTTGAAAAATACGTATTATTTTACTTGCTTTGTTTTGGTTGGCAAATCCTTTTTTTATTCCACTTCCACGCTTTCTCTCAATACTCAAACACTCCTTATATTATTTTATTCTTACCTTTGAAACTGTTTTTTGGTTAACACCTGCGAGCCTAGCAATCGTTTTTTTGTAAGCGGCGCGGTTTTTCATTGAAAATTTCAATTATTTTTTTACGACATTCTTGTTGGGTGCCCATTTTCAAAAAACTAATTTTGCTATTGCAATTACATTTAGCCCGTGGATTTTGAAACAGCTGACTGCACAAAAACAATGTAACGGTATTCATTTTTTTCAATTACTTATGATAAAAATTATAAGCTTAAAAGTAGGCCCATTTTTTTTTGTGCGCACTCCTTAGTATTTTCAGAAATGCTTTTTTTTTGAAATTTGGATTATCAAGAGGAGCTTAACATTGCAGAAAAATAGATTTTTTTAAGTACCTAAAAAAGCACTGTTCTTGGCTCTTGTTCGAACATCTAAAGACGTTGCTAATGTCTATACTCAGTAAACATTTTCTCGTGTTTTAAAACACCAATTTGAATCAAATTCCTTTTTTAATTGGTTAAGAGCAATCAGTCTTATCATCCAGCTGTCTGACTATAAAAAAAGCACTAAAAACTTTTGGCCATTTCTTAAAACCTCTGCGCCAACCCTCGTAGAAAAGTGTTTTCAACTACAACCTGCTATGAAATTATGGTATCTGGTACCCATTTTGTTTAAATGGAAATCATGCAAATGGGCGGCTTCGTGTGTTTTTTTTTTTTTTTTGATTACATACAACATTACATTGCGTATGTATTGTGAAATTAATGCGTTTCTCTATTTGCATAAAAAAAAAACAAATTTCCAGCCAGGGTGACACTTTTATGCAACGTGCAACAATATGGCGGTGTTGATATGACCACATAAAACTAAAAATACACGCAAATGGCTTTTAAACAAAACAAGAAACGAAAAAAACACGAAAAAAACGAAACAAAAAAATAAATTTTCATGCACACACACACACACACATACACTGCCATGAAAAATCCTTTGTATTTATGGTTTACCTATGCAACGCTACTACTCTATAATTATTTATTGTTTTCACCGGACGCGTTTACACACTTACATTCCCGTACTCACTTACTCTCGCTCACTCACTTACTTATGGTATTCATTTACTCACTGGCCTCTACACGTAGACGACATCATGTTGTTTGGTTGTTGTTGTAGTTGTAGTTGTAGTAGATTTCGTTGCCATATGAAATGCTGATAATTCGTTGAAATGAAGCACTAAACTTTGGCAAATTCACGCAAACTGAACAAACAATACTAGACATGCATTCGCAATTAAACAATAACAACAACAATAACAATAGCAACAACAAAAGGAAAAAAATTATTTTCAGTTTGTAATACAATACTGTACTGATCTATTACATGTGTGTGTCTGTCTGTCTATGTGTGTGTCTGTCTGAAAGTGTTTTTTTGTTTCAGTTTTAATTATGACAGCAGTGGTCAGTGTGGATGATATGAAATCTATATTGTTATTGTTATTATTGTTGTGTATTATTTGTTATTGTTTGTGCAATTATTATTTAATGCATTCAGAGATGAGAATCGTTAATGTTTTTAAATTATAGATTGTGTTTAACAAACAAAAAAAAAAAAACACAAAGAAAATGTAACAACCAACACCACCATAATTACACTCAACAATTACTCATGCACCATCAAGTTAATCTTGTTGTTCTTCAATACAATCGGTGTTGGGTAATTAGAAATAGAATCGCATATGAGAAAAAAATCAAGGATATGTACTTACTCGGCATAAATTCCATTCTCATTTGCACTTCTTATTTATTTTATTGAATAGGCCTCTAATGGGAGTAGAAGTTGTAAAGAATAGAAGATAATAATTGAATATTCGGAAGGTTATAAAGGGTGATTTTTTAGCCATTATCTTTCTGGCAACACTGGTTGAAACAGCTCACGCACGTTTCGTGTTTTGTTTCACTGTCAAACATCTTCAGTTTGGTCTATAATTTAACCATGAATCGTCTTACAAACGAACAACGCTTGCAAATCATTGAATTTGGCATCATTGGACCGTACTTCTTCAAAGATGCTGCGAATCGTAACGTAACTGTGAATGGTGAGCGCTACCGTAAGATGATATCCAACTTTTTTTTGCCCAAAATGCAAGAGCTTGACTTGCATGACATGTGGTTTCGACAAGACGATGCCACATGCCACACAGCACGCGCAATAATGGACTTATTGAGAGGCGAGTTCGGTGAACATTTTATTTCACGTTCGGAACCGGTCAATTGGCCGCCTAGATTGTGCGATTTAACGCCTTTAGACTATTTTTTGTGGGGCTATGTTAAAGCTCATGTCTATACAGACAAGCCCGCTTCAATTGACGCATTGGAAGACAACATTGAAGCATTTATTCGTGAGATACCGGCCGAAATGTTGGAAAGAGTTCGCCAAAATTGGATTAAGCGGATGGACCATTTGAGGCGCAGTCGCGGTCAACATTTGCATGAAATAATCTTCAAACATTAAATTATATGGACCGTACTATCGATTCAAATAAAGATTTCATGCATTTTTCTGAATTTTATGTGTTTTTTTCTTTGAAAAATTTTCCGATAGCTCTTAAAAAATCACCCCTTAGTAGCTTACAATGGACGGATTCGTACATTATAATCCTAGTGGTCCGCAAATCAAGTTTTGGTATCTTTTGCGAAGATTTATTTCAATTTATTAATAATATCGACTGACGGTGCTGCTGTAGTATAGTAAATAATGTGTTGACTTATGCAACGCGAGCCCGTGGTTCAAACCACAGCTCAGATGTCTTGACCAAACCAAATATGAAAGAATATTTCTTCGGCGATTTATAACAAAATTTCGGAGAGTAAATAAAAAATTGCCATCAAAAGTTTCTCAAAAATTTGTCGTTCGGAGTCGATTTTAAATTGCCTCAGGGATAAAATTAATACCCATTAACATATGTATGTAGGTGGTGTGAGAAGCTAGGTTTTAAGACTGACTAAAGGGTTTTAATAACCAATTAAGTAAGTAAGTTTTGTATCGGAAGTCGTCGTGGTGTAGTAAGCAGTGTGTTGGCTTATTAGACTTGAGGCCTCGGTTCAAACCCCAGGTCAGACATTAAAACGAAAATATGAAAAAATATTTCTTCAGCGACTTCCTCTCACAAGATTTCTGGCAAAAACTATGAGAGTATAATAAATTTGCCATGAAAAATTTCTCAAAAAGCTGTAGTTCGGAATCGACTTTACACTGTAGGTCCCGCCACTCATGTACAAAATTAACACATACAGCATAAGTGGTGTGAGAAGCTAGGTCGTAATCCTAACTAAATGGTTGCAATGACCAATTATGTTATGTATGTCTGTTTAGTATCGGCTAGCGATAGTTGTGCTGCATTGAGTCAAAAATTTTAAACCATTCTTGAAGAGGAACATTTATTTTTGTCCGACACCTTAAGTCCTAATTTTCTAGTTACTTCCTCCACACGAACACCAGCCGCTTAGAAAAAATAATGACCTCTGGGCACGTAGTTTGAAAGGTGGAGAAGTTGGTGAAAGATAACACCATTCATATAAGCAATCACGTCGAGTTTCTGTGTGCTTCTTCTTGAAACGTACCAACCGAGTAGTTTAAAAAAATCTGTGTTAAAGACGAATTCACTTTTCTTAGATGCGTGATAATAGGTTAGGTTAGGTTAGGTTAGGTTAGAGGACGTGTACTTGTCCGTTAAGACAAGTACAATACCCGGAGGTCGAAATTGACCCATTGTACAACGTCCTTGGAGAGGGAAGGAAATAGAGGGAATAGGATGAAAGGAGGGCATAAGGGTAAGGGGAGGATGGGAATCACACAGAAAGAAACAGACACAAACAAGGGTTGAGTGCGCGACTACACTTATGAAGCCCTAGCACCTCTCAACCAGCTCAAACTGCTAATGAATCTGTGGAGAGCCTTGATGTCGGCTCTCGACACAGAACTCAAGCTCTCAAAGAAGGCTCTGCCAAGGGTCCTCAACCTCAACCTACCAAGGGCTGGGCAGTTACAGAGGAGGTGTTCGATAGTCTCTAACTCCTCCTCA
This sequence comes from Sarcophaga caerulescens, assembly GCA_927399465.1. Taxonomy (NCBI): domain Eukaryota; kingdom Metazoa; phylum Arthropoda; class Insecta; order Diptera; family Sarcophagidae; genus Sarcophaga; species Sarcophaga caerulescens. Next base: position 11,163,648 of record OV656866.1, on the reverse strand, counting down.
TCGCAACATACCCTGCAATAGTCCGGCTGGGATCTGTTCCAGATCCCCGTCAGCGACCTAATCTCGCAGTGCCCTGTGATAAAACCGACAACCAACCTTACGCTGGCTTTAACCAAGCCCAGCAGCCAATCTGTTCTCTTACTGTCCACAGCAGGCCATAGACGTCTAGAGACAGAACAACCTGATCCGTTCCTCCAACGCCTCTGCTCTTCCTCCCTGACCCATCCATCGATGAGGCCATAGAGGTGGCAGACTGGGGGTTCAGGACCAACTATTAAATCGCCCCCCGAAAGGGGGTGATAATATGTTTTCCCTAAAATATTGTTACCTGAAGCGTTTTAAAACTGAATGATGTTCCTTCTTCATGTACTTCAAATTTATCCGTAAAATCAAGTGCTCCGACACCTATCTTTCTGCTTAATCAATACATATTCAGACTTAACAAGCCCTTGAATTTACGCATATCTGGTTTCCCCATAGTGTCTTGATGATGTAAGGCAATATGTTGACTATTTCGCAGATTAATTAGCGCAGGAGTATTTCCAGTCTTCTGGACCACGTTTAAAGTATTCAGGCATCACGTTTCTTTGCTTTATAGTGGGACCTTTGGCTTTTATATCAGTTGGATGCCTAATTTGCCAATAGAAGGTGTTGATGGCTACATATTGAACTCAAATGAACACGTGAGTGCAGTCCTTACCTAATGCATTGAAGAACTTATATTGTATTGAATCGCCATAGTTCAAGGGTTATAGAAACACCAACCGATACCATGCGTTATCAGCATATTCAGAACGAAAACTATTTTTCTTTCCATTAACTTAATGGCCATTTTACTATGCAATGCTAAGCAATTTATTTTTGAAACACTATTTTTGTAATTTCTATGCATAAAACAACATTCATTCATACATACGTACATATGTAGCATCATTTTGTTTTGTTGAGAAAAGGAAAATTTTTAATCAAATCAGGTAAAATTGTCATAAAATACAGAAGGTTTTTTTGTTTTCTTCTTTCTTATTGTTTTGCAGATTTTGTTTTGTTTGTTTCGTTTTAAAACATATGCTTCGTTATATTATTTATTAAAACAACAACAAAAAATTGCTTAAAAAAAAAAACAAAAGTTTTACGAAATTTATTTATTTATTAAGAAAAACAGAAAAAAACGGAAAACTAAAATGAAAAACTACAGAAAACAAATATTTTAGAAGAAATAAAAATTTATAACTTTGAATTATATTGTAAGCATATAAGTTTCTATGCACAATGGGTCATAATGCTGAAAAAAATTAAAACAAAAATAATTTTTTTTATACATTTTTTGAAGATTATTCATGATCAGGTATTTGATAATTTAGTTGAACCACTTGTCTTGCCGCGATTCTTGTTTATTCCGCTGTTAATATACTGAAACCCAAACAACATGTCTCTGACCTTGACACATTGGAAGTGAACTTAAATTTCGGCAGATTCCATACTTTGTATGGAAACGCCGTAGTCTAGTAGCTTGTGTGTTGGCTTATTAGACGTGAAGCCGTGATTCAAACCCCCCAGTCCAGACATCTCGAACGAAACGCAAAATATGAAAATATATTTCTGTCGGCGACTTCCTCTCAACAGCGTACTGGCAAAAGCTCTGAGAGTAAATAAATAAAATGGCCATGAAAAGTTTCTCAAAAATCTGTCGTTCGGAGTTGACTTTAAACTGTAGGTCCCGACCAGAGATCAGCAACGAGTATTCAAAACGATGAGTAGATTCGAGTCATACTTATTATTTCTGATACTTATACGCATTCATACTTATTTTAATATGATACTCATACTACTCATACTCAAAGTTGGAAGTACTCGCCGTATTCATACTTAACAATACGCATGATGTTATTAAATTTCAATTCTGTTGATTCACTCATACTCAAAATGGTGGGACCAGAGATCAGCAATGAATCGTTTTTCCGCTACTCATAAGCACTCATGAAATTTTGAATAAAAGTGGGTCAACAATATTTTAATTTAACTATGTACTCTGATTCATTCATACTCACTAAAACGTTGATTTATAAGTACAGCTTGCAATGAGTATGCGTACAACGTTGACATCAAACTCATTCCATTCGAAATACATATGTTTGATGCACATAAGCCTACTCATTTAGACTCATAATTTTAGAAAAATACTTATAATACTTATAAATCATTCGACAGACTCGAATCATTCATCAAAATTTACAGTCTTAGTTGTTGTTGCATTTACAAAAAAGAAAAAAAAGATATAAGCCAAAAAGACAGAGCAGCAAGCAGAGCAAACTCACCACCCTGTAGTGAGTATTTTAGGGTTCGTACATGATTCTAGTATTGGGTCCGCCATCTAACGTTTTTTTTTTCAACTAGTGCTTATTTCGTGAATGGTAACACTTAGCTCATGTCTGATTTGACAGATAATTAGTTTTATCCTTCCGCTGAACGAATATGGTTGTGTATTCGCGTTTTCGTTTCGCTAAGTGGGCCTGCGATCGACTTACAGAAGATGCCGGTTTTGACAAAAAAATCATCTTTTCAGATGAAGCTCACTTTGTTCTTGGCGGGTATGTAAACAAACAAAATTGTCACATTTGGGGCACAGAAAACCCGCACGCATACATTGAAAAGCCGACGCACCCGAAACGAGTCACTGTTTGGTGCGGATTTTGGTCCAGAGGCATAATTGGGCCATTTTTCTTCGAAAATGAGCAAGAAGTGGCCGTTACAGTCAATGGCGATCGTTATCGGGCCATGTTGAACGAATTTTTGTTCACAAAAATTGAAGAGGAGGATATTGGCAACATTTGCTTTCAACAGGACGGCGCTACGTGCCACACAGCCGAAGCTACACTTGATGTTTTGGGCCCTGTTTTTGAAGATCGCATTATCAGCCGCAGAGCTGATGTCGTTTGGCCACCTCGGAGCTGCGATTTGACACCGTTGGACTATTATTTGTGGGGTGCCGTCAAAGATAAGTGTTACGCCGACAAGCCAGAGACGGCGCTATGTGCCACACAGCCGAAGCTACACTCGATGTTTTGCGCCCTGTCTTTGAATATCGCATTATCTGCAGCAGAGCTGATGTCGTTTGGCCACCTCGGAGCTGCGATTTGACACCGTTGTGGGGTGTCGTAAAAGATAAGTGTTACGCCGACAAGCCAGAGACAATTGACGCTTTAAAGGACAATATTCGTGAAGCCATTGGTGAAATACAGCTGCACACAATCGATAATGTGCTTAAAGATTGGACCGATCGTGTAGGCTACTGCATGGCCAGCCGAGGCAGCCATTTGAATGAAATTATTTTCCATTATTAACCGAAAGGATTGTACTTTCAAATAAAAAAAGAAATTTGAGAAAATTTTCAGTAGTTTTTTTTTTAAAGCATTTTCAAAAAAAAAATGTTTTTTGGCGGACCCTTTATATGTTGAGTTATGGAGAGTCGAAATCAACATCATAGGTGTTGTTAAGTATGAATATGATGAGTACTTCAAACTTTGAATATGAGTAGAGGTTCCATGATATTTAAATAAGTATGAATGCGTATAAGTATCAGAAATTATGAGTATGATTCGATTCTATTCAATTTTTTCAATACTCATTGCTGATCTCTGGTCCCGACACTCATGGATAAAATTAACACACACAACATGGATGATGTGACGTAATGCTGACTAAATAGTTGTAATGACCAATTAAGAAAGTGAAGAAAGTTAAGATAGTAAAGAGTGTTTGTAAGATGCGTTATTTTCTTTTAAGCACAACTATGTTTAGGAGTGATCCGGACCAGAGATCAGCAATGAATCGTATTTTCGCTACTCATAGGTACTTATGAAATTTTGAGTATGAGTGAGTCAAGGGTATTAAAATTCAACTACTCTGATTCATTCGTACTCGCTACAACATTGATTTATAAGTATAGGTTGCAATGAGTATGAGTACAACGTTGACATCAAACTCACAACATTCGATTCATTGTTTGATTCATACGCCTACTCATTCAGATTCATAAATTTAGAAAAATGCTTATAATACTTACGAATGATTCGAGACACTCGAATCATTCATCAAAATTTACAGTAGTAGTTATTGTTGCATTTACAAAAGAAGAGAAAAGAAAAGACAAAGACAGCAAGCAAAGCAAACACACAACCTTCTAGCGAGTATTGTGGTGTTCGTACTCGAATCATACTTATTTTGTGCTTCGTGTATAATTTGAGTCATGGAGAGCCGAAGTCAACAACATCGTGCGTATTGTTAAGTATGAGTACGATGAGTATTTCTAACTTTGAATATGAGTAGTATGAGTATGATATTGTTACGCAGATCGAAACGACCTAATATCGTTTCACATAAAAACAAAAGCTACAACAACAAGTGACAATGCGTACACAATACACACGACACAAATACACATTAACACATACTGCGAACTTATAGGTAAACCAGCTACAATAAGTATGAGAGAAAAAGGGACAGACAAGTATGCAACCGTAACAACAAATAAAGTAGTCGCCATAGAATTCTCGAGAATGCGAGAACGCGAACCTTCCACCTCGAGAACCATCATCAGACTGAAGACGTTCGCATATAAAAGGGCAAGACAAGGCAGGCAGTGAGTCAGTTGTAATTGAGTCAGTCTTGAGTGAAGTTGCGGTTTGAAGAGATCCGTTGTGAGCAGTATAGCGAATAGTTGGGTGTGAATAATAGTGAACAAACAATAAATTGTAGTAATTATTGTTGTATCGGTTAAGTGTGAACAGTGGCACATAAGAAAGTGTGACAATAAAGAGAGTTTAATTAAAACGAGACACATATTTGTTTTTACTTGGTTTGCAATCAACGAACTCATATTTAAACGTTTTTAAAAAGGTAAAAACGTAACAATATTAAAATAAGTATGAATGCGTATAAATAGCTGAAATTATAAGTATGACTCGAATCTACTCATCGTTTTGAATACTCGTTGCTGATCTCTGATCCGGACCACTTCGTGCAAGATAAAACGTCCTAAATAAAACGTCTCACGGCATTCATTTATTTGATTGTTCAACAAATATGCTACGACCATTGATGTATTCGATGCAGGATTTTCTAATAAATGTTGTTCACCGAACCCCATTGTGCATCATCTGTGCTACATACGCATTTGAAAAACTCCAATAGTATGCAAGCAAAATACTCTCCATTTATTTATAAAAATATAATAAAACAAACCCAAGTAAATCTAAACACACGTGTGTCCTTTTAATTTTTTTTTTGCTTAAACAATACATTCGCATATGTTGGCTACACTATGCTTACTACCATGTTTTGGGTTTGCACGGATAAGTTTTAAGGATACTTTTGCAAATTATGCGAAATCATTTCTAAAATTGCTGCTCCTGCTCTTTTTTTTATTGTTATTAAATATTAAGAAAGTTGTTTGTTTTTGTTTTTGTTTCATTTGTGCCATGTCCTTACAATTGGTCACTTAAGCGAGTTTTTTTTCCTTTCTTGTAACTGCAAAGGTAATAGCTAGAAAGCCCTTTTCTTTGCAAAAAAAAAAAAAAAGTAGGAAAAGTTTTTTGGTTTTTTCTTTGTAAATCTAACTAAACCTGTGAGTTTAAGGAAGTTTTGTTTTTTTTTTTTTTTTTTTGGTAAAAATAAAGGACGCAATACATTTCATATGAGGCGTATAGTACATATGGTTAGTGGTTATGGTTTTGTTGTCGTTGGCCAGTTTAGAAATGTTTACGAGGATTTTACGTTAATTTTATAACTTTGATAACATAAGGTCGGTTAAGTTTTGTTGTCCTTTTTTGTTTTGTTTTTGTGTGTGATTTCATATGGTTGGTATCATTAGTTTCATAAACCAATAAGAATTTCTTGAAGGTATTTTGCTTAGATCTCCGCTTTTTTTATTTCGTTTTTTGTTGGCAATTTTTGCTTCGTAATTCTTTTAAAACTATAATAGATAAGGGGAGTTAAGTAAAGAACAAAAAAAGAAAAAAAAAAAATAACAAATAAAATAAAAACAAATAATGCAAATGGAAATTGTGTGATTTGTAAATATTTGTGTCAGGTTTATAAAAAAAAAAAAAAAAACGAAAAAAGAAAAATACCGGGTTATCCATTTCGTGGTTTCAAAAGTAAACGTAAATAAAAAACACATATAAAATATTTTTTTTCATGATATTTCTTTTTTATTGTAAAGTTTGAACGTTGACATTATAAGTGAAACACTACATCATTTAAATGACTGACCTCCACGCGAAGTGTTGCAAGCATTGATTCTTTTGAGGTAATTTTCGACCACTTTTTGACACATATTGGACGGTATCTCAGCCATAACAAGACTGTTGAATGTTGGTTTTTAAGTGCTCAAGAGTTGAAGGTTTATCTGCATAAACACGGTCTTTCGCGTTGCACCACAAAAAAAAAAAGGTCGAATGGTGTCAAATCGCATGATCTTGGTGGCCAGTGGATATCGCCATGACGAGAAATTACACGGCCAGAAAATGTCTCTTGCGTTAAAGCCATATTCGCTTGAGTTGTGTGGCATGTGGCACCGTTTTGTTGAAACCACATATTCTCCAAGTCGTATTCTTCAATAGCAGGCAAAAAAAAGTCGGTTATCATATGACCATAACGCTCCGAATTGACGGTGACAGTCGTTCCATCGTCGTTTTCGAAGAGAAGTAAGGTCCAATCACACCTTCGGACCAAAGAGCGCACCAAACAGTGACTTTTTCTGGATGTAATGGCCTCTCTTCAATTACTTGAGGATTCTCAGAACCCCAAATACGACAATTTTGTTTATTAATATACCCACCGAGTGTGAAATGTGCTTCATCGCTGAAGAAAATTTTGTTCGAAAAATTGCCGTCCACCGCCTGTTGTTCAAGCACCCATTCCACGTATCTACGACGTTGTGAATGGTCAGCTGGCTTCAGTTGTTGCGTGAGCTGGATTTTATATGGATGTAGGTGTAGATCTAAATGCAAAATACGCCATAATGTGCCGTAAGACAGTCCTAATTCCTGAGAACGACGAGGAATCGACACATTCGGGTCTTCGGCAACACTTTCACTTACAATAGCGATATTTTCAGCGGAACGAGCGAAACGATGATGAACAGGCCTTTCAATATTTATAACCAGTCTCTTCAAATTTCTTCACAATTTTGCCAATTAACCATAACCATAACAACCATAATCTCCTCTTAAAGCACGATACATGGCTGTGGCAGAATCACCATTTTTGTAGTAGGTTTTGATAATTTTTATGCGTTGTGTGATAGTTAAGCGATCCATTTTCGTCAATGTCAGACTTTCAACTGAAAAGAAAAAAAATTGGTTTCACAACTTAGTTTGACAGATGTCGAATTCCAGTCCCTTACTTTTGAAACCACGAAATGGATAGCCCTTTACTTTTATGAGATGATTTGATAATAAACAGGCATAAGTGAATTGTTGAGCGTCTACTACACAATAAATAGAAAATCATATTGTTACGTTTTTACCTTTTAAAAACATTTAAAATATGAGCTCGTAGATGGCAAATAAAATAAAAATAAATTTGTGTTTAGTTTTAATTAAAATTCTTTATTATTCGCACAATTCTATAAGCCACTGTTCACAACTTGATGTATACAACAACAATTGCTTTGTTTGTTATTCCTCTTTACACTCCTTTGCATAAACAATAGCAATTATTCGACAGATCTTTGTAACGGAGATCTTCAAGCCACGATTATTCTCTTCAAACACGCCGCATCTTCACACAAGACTGTCTGAATTTTTACTAACTCCGTTGCCTGCTTTGCCTTGTCTTTTATATGGCAGGGTAAACAGTCTGATGAATGCTTTTGAAGGCGAATAACTTCGCCTTCTCGAAATCGTATCGTTTTAAGACGTTGCTCGGTCAATAGTTATTCACCCTTATCGTGGTTGTCGTAGTCGTTTTTAGTCGACTGTCGTATTTGTAGTCGAATTTAAAACTCAATGGTATCGTGAAAACTTTACGACTACGTCAATTTTGTAAAAGAGCTGTAATGTAATAGACTGCTTAATTTTATTTGATTTTGAAGCAGCTTGTTACAAAATCTGTCAAGAACAACAGTTTTTTACAAAAATTAAAAGAAAAATAAAATAACAAAAAACAAATAAATAAACAATAGTAAAAATAATTTCATTTCTTGGTTGGATATTTTTTAATTATGTTGAGCTTCGCATTTTATTCATCTTCAGAAGAAGATGAAGAAGAATTTTGTGCTTCAGATGCTATTTAAGAAAAAATTAAGGCAGCAAGGCGATATATTTTCCATGCCTAATAAGAAGTGAGTTTAAACATAGGTACACATTTTTCGTAAAAGAGATCTCATAAGCAAATTTATTCCAGATTTGTTAGTTATTTTAGGCTTAACAAAGAGGCCTTCAAATATGTTTTAACGACGATTTCTGCGAAATTGAAAATCCCAAGAAAGCAAACCGAAGTGTCCAAAGTGGTCAAGCTAACTGCTGCTTTAAGAATACTAGCTGAAGGAAAAAGGAACTGGGAATAACTTAATGTCAACCTTTGTCAGTCTTCTGTAAGCGATTCCTTTCATGAATGCATAGAAGCTATATATAATGAATTTTGTCCTCATTGAATACTAATCCAGAGGAAAAATATGAAAAAAAACATTTTATTTTTAAAAACTGGATTTATTTTATTGAATTTACTTCGTCGTCGTGACTAAAAATGCTTACGACTATTTTTGAAATATTCGACAGGCAAATACGACTACCTCGATACCGTTGTTGTAATAGATTTTTAATCAGTGTCGAATTTAGAGCCGTTTTTGCCAACCACGATACCTTTTTTTAAAAACGCCTCAAATACGCCACATAAACGTCTACCACGATAAGGGTGATTGTGTCAAGTAGATATCAGAATGGCTCCACACTCTCTATCGAAATGACATCACTGTATTGTAGCTCAGCTTTCCCGCTAACGCAGAATATATAATAACATCACTCTGCATAATTTCTATTTGCGTGTGCTTATATGCGAGAAGGTAGATGTCATCGGCAAAGTTAGGGTCGAATAGGTTGTTTTGAATTTACGATGTTCACGGATTATCACAGACAACAAGGAGTAATGTAGGGATACATCCACGGCGTCCGTATATGTTCTAAACAGAAACCATTTCGTAACCATTTCGTATTTACTTGCGTTTAGTTACGTTAACTGATCTTCTGAATGTATCTCTAAGCGAGACGAGGGAGGGAACAAACAGGAAACCTAACGTTATTTATTTTAAAACATTCCCCATCAGAGTGGGAAACAAGTGCTCCTTGAAATGGCATAGCCCATTGCGTCAAAGACTCTTTGATTGCACTTGGATCTCAGCCACGAAGTGAACCTCTTCACCTGGACGCTTTCGGTTTTTTTTTTTTTTTTTTTTTTTTTTGTGAAACCAGCACTCAGGGGATGGCCCCTACTCATGCAGTGCATAGTGCAGGTTTTTAGGAAAGGTGGAAAGGGGGAAGATGCGAACGGCAAGGAAACGAGTTGCTGCTAGGTGACTATAAAATGGCCAGTGCTATACCTTCACCATTAGACAGTCTACAGCAATTGTCCCCAAGAAGCCCGCAGTTTCTCACACCACTTATGTTGTGTGTGTTAATTTGTATACATAAGTGGCGGGACCTACAGTTTTTAAAGTCGACTCCGAACGACAGATTTTTTGAGAAACTGAGAAGAAATCGCCGAAAAAATACTTTTTTTTGTATTTATTTTTGATGTCTGGCCTGGGAATTGTATAAAACCAGACTTAGATACTTAAACCCATTTGCCAATTACAACTGCATTCTGTAGAGTATAGTAAGTGGGAAGCAGAGGATCTCTAGAAGAGAGTATTTATTGCAGTTTAGCCACTCGCTGTACGTCAGAGAGTCCAGTATTGTCAGGACGAGTGTTTCTTGTATAAGAATCTTGTTAAATCACAATTACTTTCTAAGTCATTCAATTGTTTCAAATTATGCTTTATGATTTTACGTAGGGTATCTATCTTACCTATCAAGACTTATTTTATTTTTTTTTTTTTGTATTTTTTTTTTTTAACTGTCCTGGTCAATTTGTGCTGCTGTCACTGTGCAGCTCTAGCGCATTATCTCTTAAGGATTTACATATTCTTTGTGTCTTAAACTTATGAAATCTTCATATTTCTCTGCATAAAACTTATTATGATGATTCGAAAAACAAAAACAAAAATAAAGAAAAAGAAAAACAGAAAAAATTTTCCAAAAACTAATGTTTTATGGTTCATATGTTTTTTTCCTATCATTGGCGTAGAAATTTTTATAAAAGTGACCACAAACTTTGTGCACACATAAGTTAGTACACACATGTTGGTTATCTTTATTGAAAATAAGCAAGAAAAAGGTTATGCGCTACGCTGGCAAATGTAATTTGAAATGAAAGAAAACTTCATAAATAAATGAGACCCAAAGACTTGATATTAAGTTTTTGAAGATAAAAAAAAGAAAACTTTTCAAATTCCTCGTTTCTATTGAAAATTTTCCAATAATCGTACATTGAACTAACCTTGATTTTTTTTTTTTTTTTGTTCTTCTTTTTACCTCTTGATTTTCCTGAACTCATCATCGCTGAATTTTCTTTACAATTTCTTTTTAAAATATTTCTGTAGCCTCTAATAAATCTTTGATTTGATTTCATTTGAACAGCGCGTTTCATTTTTGTTTTTTTTTTTCTTTTGAAATGGGTTTTTAAAATGACGTGAGTGAGTGTTCTTTTATGACAGTAGATCCATCATATTTTAGACTTTAGAGTTTTTCAAAAATGATTCCAAAAATCTTTCAATCATTCCATTTCATTTGATTCCAGGTTTGTGTTTTGTTAAGGCCTTTTAAAGAATTCCATAAAAACGAACGCCATAAAACGAGTGTTGACTGAGTTTTACATGTCAAATCTGGGGATTAATTTGCTTCGAAATGAAATGTTTTTTTCCGCCTTTTTTTAAATATTTTTTAAAACCTTGTTAATGTAGCTTTTTATATGAAATTTGATTTGATTTTTTATTTTTATTTTTTGTCTCATTTATTTGTCATTTTTAACTAACGTTGTCGACTGTATTATAATAATTATTATACATGAGTGTGTCTGTGCAAATCACATACAAGATTACAAGTTAACAAATTCACGCCATTGAAAAACCAGGAGACCACCCATATTGTTATTCATAACCGTGTGTATTATTGAAATTTCTTTTGTTCTGGACTTTAGGAAGATTTTTATTTTTCCCAATTGGAAGAAAATAGGGTTGATTATGCCCGGCTCTTTGGTACCCTAAATTTAAAAAAAAATTTTTTTTGCTTTTATTTTAATCTGGAAATTTTGTTAGATGAGGCATTATCGTTTACAAGAGAATCAACAGCTATGAATTGATCACCATTTTGTAATACGTCACGGTCAGCAGATTCCAATCGTACATTGACTACATTTCATGGTTTATCAGGGAGTTACAACGCTCTAGGATGGATATATTCCTGGTCTATAGCTACTTGGTGCGTTCCCCGTTTAGCTCATAGTTTGAGGCCGTTTTTAATATACTCAGGTATGTTCTGAAAATCACAAAATTTTAAATCACTTGTGATTTTGAAATCACAATTGAGAGGTGTTCTGAAAATCACAAAACTTTTAACTTTTCGATGTGATTTTACCCTTTCGAAAACACAAGAAAACAGCTGATTTTTTGTTTAGATTTGGTGACACTTTTTATGAGTTGAGAATTAGTCAGTGTTTTGGTAAAAATATCAAGGGAAAAATAAACTAAAATTAGTTTTTTTACAAAAATTAAAAACACTGTAATGCCTGGAGTTTTGTTATTATCAATAATAGATTTGGAAAGAAAGCAATTAAGAAATGAATGAATGGAAGTCAAAAAATTTAATTTTGGCAAACATAAGAAGTTGGCACAGTTAACTCCGAAGCTGCCACTGTTCGTAATTGCTTATTGTTGCCATTTGTTATTACTTTATATGTAGATATTTTTAAAATTAGGCAAACAATTGATAGTTTTTTTACTAAATTAAATATTACTTAACAAAAATAATTAAGTTTCATTGGAAATAGTTCATTTATTTAAAAAAATCAAATACATTTGTCTTTAGTAGAAATATTTTGCAAATCTGGCAAGCTCTGGTGTATTTTCGAAGTTCTCAAACAGCTGACAACTAAAAAGTAAATTCAAAATCACAAACCAAATAACAAAATTTCTTGAAATGCGAAGTGTCTTTAATTTTATCATAATTTTATACTTTTTTGATCCAAACTTATTCATTTTATTATAAAAATTAAGAAAAAACATTTGAAGCTATTCGTTTAATTCATTTATTGTGAAGTTCAACATAAAATGGTTGAAAAAATAAGCAAGTGATTCTAAATCGGCAGCCACTTAGCTCACCGGTTTGAAATCACAAAAATTACAAAAGTTTTGTATCCAGAACACCTTTCTTGTGATTTCAAATCACTTTCACAAAAAGTGATTTTCAGAACATGCCTGACTGTTACGTTTTTACCTTTTAAAAACGTTAAAAATATGAGTTCGTAGATTGCAAATAAAATAAAAATAAATATGTGTTTAATTTTAAGTCAATTCTTTATTATCTGCACAACTTTTGTGCCACTGTTCGAACTTATTCCACGTATACAATGATAACTTTCACAATATGTGCTTATTCGTGATATTTCTCTGCTTACAACCTTTTTTGTAAGCAACAACAACACTTGTTAGTTATTCTTCTTTGCTCACAACCTTTTTTGTAAGCACAACACTAACAACTGTTTTCTTCACGCAACTTGTCTGCACACAAGTCTGAATTATCACTCGATCTCGTATCTTCACACACCACTCGTATCTTCACACACCACTCAATTCAACGCGACGTCGTCACACGACTAACTTAACTCGAACTACGAGAATCACGTGTCTTCATACACGACTCACTGAATTCTAACTGAATCCTCGTTGCTCGCTTTATCTTGCCTTTTATATCACTGGATCAACAGTGTGATGAATGCCCTTGAAGGATGATTACGGCCTTCGGGAACAATCCAAAAATGTAAACATCTCGTCATCATTGTTGTTCGTGTATCTTGTTTACTTTCGTCCAGGCAGAGTTGTTGTTGTTTTGTTTATTTGTCTTTCCGCTATATTTTTTATATACGGACGTTGTTGCTATATTTTTTTTTGTTTATTCATCGATCTTCTAAACAAGCCCGTTATTTTTGTTGCTATATGTTTACTTATTCGTTGATCACGTGAACAAGTTCATTGTTTTGTTTTTGAAGCTTTTGTTTATCATTTTATGCATGATCAAGTCCATTGTGTTGTTTTTGGAGCTTTTGCTTATTATTTTAACAACACCTTTTCCATTTTCGTAACAATACACATATTTTCTATTTATTATCTGTAGTTATGGCATCGCATTTGATGACCTCTTGTTCAGTTTTCTGACGGACATACATAGTTAACAATTCTTTTCTTTCTCTTGGTCTTGCATCTTCACATCTTATTTCCAATATTTGTCGTTTGAGGCTATCCCTACAATATGATGAGACCATCTTATATTCTCTTCTTCGATGTGTACGATGAGCCATATCCCGTTCGATTCTAATTCATTTTCTCGTAAATTTTTTTAACTTCACTTCAGAGAACGACTGTGTATTCGGGTGCCTAGTATTTGTACTCTATTTTTATCTAGCTATTACATACATACATACATATATAATTGGTCATTATAAAACTTCAGACAGAATTACGACCTAACTTTTCATTACAGTAACCAAACCTAGTTTTATGTGGATTTTGCTTTACGTTTAAATGCTCTTGAGGCGGGTAAATGCTTTGCCGTTACCACAAAAAATGATCTCAGTCCGGAGATCAAGTGCAGAACCACTCAGGCCAACAGGTGCTACTTTGGCCTCGATAGGCAATTGGGTAGCAAAGACTTCTCTCCTACGACAAAACTAATACCCTACAAGACAATTATCCCCCCGTGCTTCTTTATGGCATAGAGGCATGCACACTATTATGCAATAATGCAGCAGCCTTGAGAGTATTCGAGAGAAAAATCCTACGTAAGATCTTCGGTCCAGTAAGAATTGGCGATGATTTCCGCATTCGATTCAACAGTGAGCTGTATAAGCTGCTAAACGATATGGATGTTGTGCAGCACATTAACATCCAGCGGCTGCGCTGGCTCGGCCATGTTGTTCGAATGTAGGAGAATGCTCCGGCGAGATGGGCGGGGATTTCTGGAAGTCGACGAAGAGGACGACCTTGTTTGCGTTAGAAGAACCAGATCGAGGAAGCCCTGTCATCGATTGGTGTGACTAACTGGGATAGGCGCACAGAAAGCAGAGGCACCTTAAAGGTTGTGTTAGGGCTGGCCGAAATCCGTTAATCGGGTTGTTAATGGCCAATTATGTAAGTAAGTAATTGCCGTGTTACTTTACTCAAAGATATTGCTTTGAAGATAAAATTGTACATCAGATTAGCCATGTTTTTTCATGACATAGACCTGCCCAAAGAAAATACAACAGTTGTGAAGTATTTCGGTCTTCAAAGAAGAGAAAAACTATACACTGAACCAAAAATTTCCGTAAATACTGTAGAAAGAGGTGTAGAATTGAAGAAATATCGTTATATATCAGCTAACAAAAATGTGTATTCATATCTACATCTTTTTTAGTAAAAATTAGTAAATTATTCATATTGAAAAAATTTCTTCATATTGAAGAAATTTCTCCATTTATTCATATTAAAAAAATTTCTTCAATATGAATAAAATGCTTTCGTTATTTTGCGGGATGTAAATATGAAGAAATTTAATTGAATTTAATAAAAAAAATTGATTTATATTAAGGAATTTTTATTTAATTTTATTAATATTTTTCGTTAATATTTATTCATATTGACGAATTGTTTTTAAAATTAATAGATGAATTTTGTTAATTTTAACATTTTAATTAATCGATATGCAGTTAAAAAAGTTTTATAATTATTATATATATACAGACAATGTACTTTTCGTAAAAAAGTCTTGTGAACAGTTAATTTAAAAATACTTCTAAAAAAGGAACATGTAAATTAGTTTACAAACAGATAAATTTATTTCAAACTTAAAACTGAGTGTAACTAAAGTGTATTTCGCACTTGCTACTTCCGATTGCCGGTAGTTTTTAGTAGCTGCACAATGGTTTTCAATTTCCCCCAAGTGCAGATGTCGAGACAGATTGCTTCGCTGCTTTCCTCAGCATTTTTTTCAGGAGGATCTAGTTAGACATTATATTACTTAATTCTTTAAATAAGTTTGTACAGTTCTTACCTAAATTTACAGCTCCAAATTGCTCACCAACTGCAATTTGAAGAGTAATTCTCTTTTGGATAACGCCAGTTATTTATTTATATATTGAACTAATATTGCAAAAATTTTTTACACTTAAAACGCATCATATTTTTAAATATTAAATTATTAGAAGAAAAAACTCACTTTAAATTACTACTTATTGTAATTGAAAAACACAATTTTTTAATAAACAACATTCGTAGCAGATATGAAAATTCTGACAATAATTTTTCCAACGCCTATTTCGTTTTTTTAAAGTTTCAAAAACAAATTAAACTTACATTCTGAGAATAATTTATCCAACGCTTATTTGGTTTTTCTTTTTAAATTTCAAAAATAAATAAGTTGAATTAACGAACTTTCTTCAATTCTTTCAATTGTACTATAATAAAGGTCTTAAATTGACGAAATTTCTTTAATTTTAATTTCCAAAGTAAATTTAACGAATTTTCTTCAAATCTACTGAATTATATTTAAATTAACAAAAAATAATTATTCAATATGACTAAAAAATAACTAAATATTTTTGTTATATTTATTATAGTAGATTTATTTAATTTTAGGTGGATTTTAGTTAATTTAACAAAATCTTAGTTAAATTAACAAAATATTTATTATTTTTAACAAAATTTTATTCAAATCAACAGGTTCTACTTAAATAAATTCTAAATATGAAACCAATCTTTGTTTTTAATAAAATTTATGTAGATTTAAAGAAAACTTGTGTAGTCTTGAATAAAAATCTGTAGAATTGAATATTTTTTTCGTTAAATGTTTACTAAATTTTTTAGTTAATATTACCTACGATATTTTTTTCAGTGTACTTTCTAATGGAAGAACTCTCAAAGCAATCATTTTTTAAGGGTAGGCATACGTATACGGGCTCGTACATACATACATACATAATTGGCCATTATAACTCTTCAGTCTGGATTACGGTCTAGCTTCTCACAGACGGGCTCGTACAAGCGCATTATATCTGGGAAGTATACCGTGAGATTTTTTTATTTTAGACAACTATGTTCAGAGGATATAGGTCTCAGTATCGACTTGATCCTAATGTTTCTTATGTAGAAATCCAGTGTAGTGATCAAAAGCATTGTGGGTTGTTTTTCATTGAAACGTTTTTAAGTCAGAAAGGTAACCAATATCCCGATTAAACTACTGCCTTATATGGTGCTTTCAAAGTCCTACCATTTTTTTTTTCAAAAATAATTTTGCAAAACAAAGTACTTATGAGTTTTGGGTTCACTATAGCACCCGCCGTTTTTAAATTATAAGGTGACAATGTTAGTTAAAAATAATTTTTTTTTTAATTAAAGTAATCACTTCAAATGCTACTTTAAACATTTCATGTGTATTTTTGGAATGATTTTTGTTTTTGCTGTATAATATTCTACAACTGATATTAAAATGTTTTCGGCATTTTGAATGAATTTCTTTTAATTCGAAAAACATTACAAATTAAATGAATTGTCGTTCAATTTATCTGCCGCTAACATGTGTCACCTTTTAAATTCAATCATATTTAACCATGAATGATTACATTCAGTCAAAAAAAAGTCAATTTGCTTAGCAATAAAAAAAACCTTACATGGCTTAAATAGCATTTATAAACCGTGATACAAAGATACACCTTTTTAATAAACCAAAAGAGAATAGTTGTGTTGAGTCAGTTGAGTCAGTCAGTAGTTTGACTGATGGCCATAAAACACGCTTTGTTTCTAGAAAAACAAAACAATGCTCCATGTACGGTATTTCGAATATAAATTTTTGTGGTATTTCAGTTTCATAGGCTATATATGAAGAACCGAGTGAAGTCGAAATTACATGTTTTTTGGATAATTAATTCTCTTAGACAAGTAGAACCATACCAGCAAACCGAAACCATTTGAAAAATAATTTCTGTTTGGCATAACAAATTCTAGAATATTTTCTTACAAGATTGCCTGTGTTAAAACACAGAAAAAAGAAACTAAAAAAATCAAAAGGAAATAAACGTTTAACGATTAATTTGCTTTAAACATTGTTGTGTTTATTTTGCTGTTGAATTATTTTCAATTTTGATTTTTGTATCTTGAACTTTTGGTCTTTGGTCTCTTAAGATTGTGTAACAAAATAAATTTCAAATAAAACCAAAAACAATAACAACAATTAGATGTGATGTGTTTTGTGGTGATAATTTGAGAAGCGTGGAAAAACTGTATTTCATAGAAGATAATCTCAACGCAAAACAAAAGACTTAAGACAGCAACCTGTTTGAGAAAATAGATACAGTTGATAACGTTTGATTAGAAACATTACATTACTTTGAAGGCATTTAGTTTATAAGTTTAAATTTTAAAATACAGTGGGACCTCGATTATCCGTGATGGTCGGGACCGGAAGCATTCCGGATAATCGATTTTCCCGGTTAATTGAGTACCAATTTTGGCTAGTTTTTTAATAGATATTTTTATTAATTAATAAATTAATATGTACATATTTATATAAAAACTAAATAATTCAAGGATTTTATATACATGTTTCAAAAATATAAAAAAAAAATAATTTTGTCAGAAAACAGTGAACAGTATATAAGGATTTCGTATACTAAAGACGGAATTCCCCTTTTTCGCTTGTTCAAAATAATTGTTCAAAATAATAGAAAAAAATTTTTGCTTATAATCACGGATAATAGAGGTAATCACGGTTAAACGATGCAGAAAAAAGTCGATCCAAAATAAAATTAAGTCGATGCAAAAAATTTTCTTTTTCCATCCCGGATAATTGATGTTGCCGATTAATCGTATCACGGATAATCAAGGTCCTACTGTATTAATAATGTAGTCTAGTAGGTGTGTTGGCTTATTAGACGTAAAGCCCGGGTTCGTATCCCAGGTCAGGCATCAAAACGAAATATAAAAAAAATTTTGCTTCGGGGATTACTTCTCAGCAGATTTCTGGCAAAAACTCTGAGAGTAAATATAATTGCCATGAAAAGCTTCTCAAAAATCTGTCATTCGGAGTCGACTTTAAACTGTAGGTCCCGCCACTCATGTATAAAATTAACGCACACAACATAAGTGGTGTGAGAAGCTAGGTCGAAATCCTGACTGAATGACCAATTATGTATGTATGAATATTGTTAAAGCATAGAACAATACTGGGCATGGGTTACTGATAACCCATGTTTAGAATAATGTTGTAACCCAGTAATTTTGTTACAGAGTCTACAATTGCCTCCAAATAACATACTGTTACGTTTTTACCTCTTAAAGACGTTTAAAATATGAGCTCGTAGATTGCAAATAAAATAAAAAATAAATGTGTGTTTAGTTTTAATTAAAATTCTTTATTATTCGCACAATTCTGTGTGCCACTGTAAGCAGCAACAATTGTTTTTCTTTGTTATTCCTCTGTTTACAACCTTTGCATAAACAATAGCAATTACTAGACAATTGTTCGACTTATCTTTGTAACGGAGATCGTTAAACCACGATTACTCTCTTCAAACACACCCCGTCTTCACACAGGACTGACTGAACTTTACTAACTCACTCGCCCGCTTTGCCTTGTCTTTTATATGGCAGGGTAAACAGTCTGACGAATGTTCTTGGAGGCGAATGTTCGTGGCTTCATAATACATAATTGGTCATTAAAACCCTTCAGTCAGGATTATTGACCTAGTTTCTCACACCACTTATGTTGTGTGCGTTAATTTTATACATGAGAGGCGGGACCTACAGTTTAAAGTCGACTCCGAACGACAGATTTTTTGAGAAACTTTTCATGGCAATTTTATTTTACTCTCAGAGTTTTTGCCAGAAATCTGCTGAGAGGAAATCGCCGAAGAAATACTTTTTGTATTTTGTTTTGATGTCTGGCCTGGGGCTCGAACCCTGGCTTTACGTCTAATAAGCCAACACACTACCTACTAGACTACGGCGACTTCACGATGTTCGTGGCTTCACCTTTTCGAAATCTCTATATGCGTTGTTTACGTTTATTATTGTAGTGTTGTTGCTTTATATTTTTGTTTACTTGTTTACCATTTGATTTATGCATTTTATTTATGTAAACAAGTTTGTTTACTGCATTGTTTCGTTTTTGTAGCTTTTGTTTATAATTTTAATGTTAAACGATGTAGATGTAAATCACCGGTATCTAGATTTTTTATTTTCGTAACAATACATACATAACTGCTCATTACAACCCTTCAGACAAGATTATGGACCTAGTTTTCACACCACTGATGTTGTGTGTGTTAATTTTATACGCGAGTGGCGGGACCTACAGTTTAAAGTGGACTCCGAACGACAGATTTTTGAGAAATTGAGTAATTTTTCATGGGAATTTTTTTTACTCTCTGAGTTTTTGCCAGAAGTCTGCTGAGAGGAAGTCACTGAAGAAATATTTTTATATATTTTCGTTTTGATGTCTAATCTGAAGTTTGAACCAGAGATCAGCAATGAATCGTTTTTTCGCTACTCATAAGCACTCATGAAATTTTTAATATATCGACGCATCCATTCTATAACGTTCTAAGTGTACTTAGAACGTTTTTAATGTTGTTGCATTTTTAAATTCTACGTTCTCTAACTTAAATACTGTCAAAATTTGGTTAAGATCCGCCGATCCGTTCCGAAGTTATAGGGAAAAATCTACTTAGAATACACATATAGTCTTATGTAGCGTGAAAACTTTGAGAGCTCATAACTCAAAACACACTTTTTCGACTTAGAATGTTATAGAACGGAGGCGTCGATATGTGAGTCAACAATATTGAAATTTAACTATGTACTCTGATTCATTCGTACTCATTACAACTTTGATTTATAATTACAGGTTGCAATGAGTATGAGTACAACGTTGTCAACGTTGTTGTTGCATTTACAAGAAAAGAAAATAGACCCATAAGCAAAAACGGCAGAGCAGCAAGCCGAGCAAACACACAACCTTCTAGTGAGTATTTTAGTGTTCGTACGCTAGTCATACTTATTTTGTGCTTCGTGTATATGTTGAGTTATGGATAGTCGATTAACAACAGCATCATACGTGTTGTGGGGTATGAATATGATGAGTACTTCAAACTTTGAATACGAGTAGAAGAGGTTCCATGATATTAAAATAAGTATGAATGCGTATATGTATCAGAAATTATGAGTATAATTCGATTCTACTCATCTTTTTGAATACTCATTGCTGATCTTTGGTTTAAAGCGCGGCCTCACGACTAATAAGCTCTCCTTCAGCTCAAGAGACAATAATTTCCACAACGAATATCGCAGAAAGGTTAGTCTCTGGAGAAAGAGTTGGACGCGATCAACAAATATGTTCCGTATCTGAAATTTATAAAGTAAACTTAAGGCATCCGTTAAGGGTGTATTCAGATTTAAGTTTAATAGTGGAACTACGAAGTCGCCGTAGTCTAGTAGGTAGTGTGTTGGCCTATTAGACTGAAGGCCCGAGTTCGAATCCCAGGTCAGACATCAAAACGAAAATATGAAAATATTTCTTCGGCGACTTCCTCTCAGCAGATTTCTGGCAAAAACTCTGAGAGTAAATAAAATTGCCATGAAAAGCTTCTCAATAAAATTTGTCGTTCGGAGTCGACTTTAAACTGTAGGTCCCGCCACTCACGTATAAAATTAACGCACACAACATAAGTGGTGTGAGAAGCTAGGTCGTAATCCTGACTGAAGGATTGTAATGACCAATTATGTATGTTGTGGAACTTAGATTAGATTGGATGCTTAAATTCAAACTTTTTCTCTCTCTTTCTTTTTAAGGAATTTCAAATGCATGTAACAAATATTTTCATTTTATTATTGTTTGTCTTATACACCGATAATCAATCTAATTTTTCATATTGCCAAGGCAACAGCAACAGCAGCATCATTTTAAAGCGAAATATTTTAACGCATTCATCAACTCAGCAGGATGTGCCTTCTTAAACATGTCAAACAGTTTAACTCACTAAGAATGTTATTCTGACTCCCTGATCAACAGCCAGCCTACACCCAGTTACCGGCAAACACAACACATCACATCTCTCATCTCATGATGTGTTTAACGTGGCATTCCATATGCTGCTGCTCGTTCATATTCAATTAAAGTACTCTGGAATACAAAACAAAACAAAAGCAAGAAGAAAGAAAAAAAAACTCAAATGATGCATTTGAGTATTTGTGATAGGCATTCTTAACTGAAATCTTTCACTTTAATCTTGTATTAGTCAATAAGAATGAATGGCGTGAGTGTGGTAAGACTGTATGGTGCAAAGGCTCTTTGTGTATGATTGGTTGTGTATGGGTGTATGGGTGTATGGATGTTTACAAATACCATTAAATTTTCGCTTAATCACTGTCCAACAAAAACAATAGAGGAAACAGGTATAAAAAGTGTTATTGTATCCTTGTTTGTTACCAATTTTAATATGACAACGCCAAGTTCAGTTTATAATCATCAAAAGCCACCTCGTATTTGTCCATACAGAGTGTGTAGACCAAATGGCATTTCAATGCCATGAGTTCCAAAGGGTAACAGATCAACCAACCAACAACCAATATACGCCTGTCAACCTGAAAAGAATTTCATTGAAAATTCCTCAGTGTATGTATGCATGCGTACGTATGTGTGTATGTGTGTGTGTGTTTTAACAAAAGAAAATTTGAATTTTTATTAAAAATTTTATTCTTTAAGTTGGGGTTTCTTTTTCTTTTTTATGAAAGCAGCATAGAGCAGAAACACCTTGTGATGGGCATTTGTTTAGACATTTTGTTTCGATTATTTTTATTAATAAAATGAGCTCCTCTTGTTGTTTTTTTTTTAGTTTTGTTGTTGAATTTATTTTTTCGTATGGCAAGACAATTTGACAAATTAGCCTCATTTGTCTTTTAAAGTCAAAACAATACCACACTACGTACGACGACTACCAGCACTAAGGCTAAGAAACCAAAGGCGGTGATAAACATCGCGAGGTCTCCCGAGTTGAAATAAAAAAGTTAAGTTAAATGGCTTATAAAAGAGAAAGAATTTGTTAAATTGCCACCGTATAATGAGCTGAATGACTTGACTGACTGACAATGGCTGACATATGTACGTATGTATGTATGTTAAAAAAAAAAACTATTCATTGTATGAGCATTAATTGTGAGTGGGTGTATAAAATATTTAAAATGAGATTAATTATGCCTCGAAAAGAAGAGAAAGAGTATTAACAGAAAAGAAAGGCAAATAATATAAATACAGGTGATGTTAACTAATTAGAAATAAAATGTTTGAAAATACTTTCAAATTTGTTTAACTTCAATGCATTTAATGGGTAGAATTATATCCTCCTTTGGGTTCTACAGGGTGGCTAATATATAATGCAACAAAGTAAAGCGCTATATTTTTTTAGTTTTTTTTTTAATTTTATTGTTCAAAAGCAAAAAATGTTGGAAATAACATCAAATTTTAGAATCAGTTTAGATTTGTTCGAATTGGCCATCTTTGGTACGAATTATGGCCTTTAAACGGCCGACAAAGCCATCACAGGCTGCACGAAAGGGCCGCGGCGGTATTTTGGCCAATTGCCGGCGAAGCGCCGTCTTGAGATGATCGACGTTTTGGTATTTTTTAGTGAGAATCTTACTCTCCAAAATGCCCCAGGCGCAAAAGTCCAACGGATTGAGATCCGGAGATTTTGGTGGCCATTGTGTGGTAGAAATGAAGCGAGGAACCTCTTCTTTAAGCCATTCTTGGTTGACGCGTGCTGAGTCCTGTTGGAATGTCCATGGCCTGCGGCCGAAATGTTTGTCTGCCCAGGGCTTCAATACTGTCTTTAAGACATTTTCCCGATAATATTCGGCATTTATTTTGACCCCACGGTCGATGAATAAGAGCGGGGAGCGACCATCGGCCGTTACGGCGGCCCACATCATTACCATCGGCGGCGCTTGAGTTCTGGTGGCCAATCGCAGGTGTAAATTTTCAGCTGACCTCTTTGGCAAGTAAACCCGATCATTTTGTATGTTCACAAACTGCTCAATTTGGAATGGCTTCTCATCGGAGAGAACCAAATTCGGTAACTGGCCACTTTCGTGCAAGCGAAGTAACTCCTTGGCTCTTTCCAGTCCAACTTTTTTTTGTCCATCGGTGAGCTCTTGTACTTTTTGGAACTTCAATGGCTTTAGTCCAAGCTCATTTTTCAATATGTATTGCATCCGTTCTCGCGATATGTTCAGCTCACGAGCAATTTTTCTACCACTGCGTCGTGGATTTCGATCAAATCTGGCCTTCACTTTTCGGATCATTTCTGGTGTTGTTACCGTTTTTTTTCGTCCACTTTTTGGAGGCAATGCAACACTGCCAGTATCACGGTAACGAGCAATGGTATGAGAAACAAAAGATTTATTCACATTTAAATGCTGGAGGGCTCTAACGATGAATTTTTTCTGAATGCAATAGATCAAAATGCTTTTGTAAGCTTGTAAAAAATAAAATAAACTGTCACTTGAATAAATCTGTCAGCTGTCAGACGAGCGGTTTACAAATGATAACAACCTGAAGTTGGTTACAATACATATCAGCCACCCTGTAGTTGTAGCAGCAGGTTAAAAATTTCAATCTTTTGGGTTGTTCGGAAAGTAATTTCGTTTTTTTTTTTTTTTTTTTGTGAAAATGAAATACAGTTTTCGTATAATAAACAAATACTTTAAAATTAAATTATATTGAATTTGATAAATTTAACCTCAATCCAATCTCAAGTGTTGTTGTTCGCCGGTTCGCATCAACTAATGCCCTAATTTATCAGCTTCAACTGGCCTTCCCGAACGTGGTGCAAATTGCCGGATCGAAATTTAGCGAACCAGTTCTGGCACTGGCGTACTGTCAATACACCTTCTCCATACACGTCGGTCAATTTCTTTTTGGCTTGAACAGCATTTTTATCCTCTCTGTAGTAAAACAGTAAGATACTCGTATGTCGAAAATATTGCTTATCGCTCTCCATATTTAAAAGGGCACCAACCGAAAACTACTGCGTTGTAATAATTGGAATTATTCACACACAAGCCTTACTTACTATATGAGCTCTCAAAGCATATACAAATTATACGGTTTAAGTATAAAGTTGGGTACAAAAAACTGCAATTAAATCCTCTGTCGGGAAAAAAACGAAATTACTTTCCGAACAAACCAATAATTACCACGAGCATTTTTATCATCTTTGTTATGATTTACTATAAGAATTTACTGCTAAAATAAACGGAAAACTCTTTATTGTAAGGTAGACGGGAAATAAATTCGGCTATAGACGAATTAACTAACTTTTTTGGTCATTACAACCTATTAGTCAGGTTTACAACCTAGTTTCTCACATCACCTATTTTATGTGACTTAATTTTATTCATAAGTTTTAATTGATTCTGAACAACAGATTTCTGAGAAACTTTTCATGGAAATCTTAGTTATTCTCAGAGTTTTTGCCAGAAGTTTGCTGAGAGGAAGTCGCCGAAGAAATTTTTTTCTATATTTCGTTTCATTGATGTTTAAGCTGATATTTGAACCACAGCATTGCGACCAATAAGCCAACAAATTACATACTAGACGCAGCAAAAGGTTCTTGCCAATAAAACGTTGAATTTTTGCTGATATAGTATGGATTTTGGGGGTAATTTGGTTGCTGAAAAGTGCGGTCAATAGGTTACATATTTCGAATTTGAACCACGTAATGCATTGTCTTTTGTTGTTGTTTCGCTTAGAGTGGAGGTGTACTGTGCTCTGAGAATTCAAGATTGATTTGCATTTAAACAAAACAATGAGGAGATTATTGAATATTTTCTAAATGTGACTCATGCAACAATGATGGATCTACCGTGATGGATCTATCGCATTTGTATTGCTAAATGCCTCCGCTAGAGAAGAAAATTATTAAAATTATTAAATGAAATTCAGGTATACATGTTTCAAAAAGTACATAATAGGGCCTCAGCGCCTTATAGGCATTAAAGAGGCGAGCTGGCAAAAATTAACAAATTGCTAATATTAAAAATAAAATATACATTAAAAAAAAAAAAAAAAAAAAACAAAAAATATAATATATATATGTATATATAAATTATAAAAAATTGTACATACGGAAATAAAAGTATTTTAACTATTAAGATAAAAGTTCTTCAATATTTTCTAGTAAAAATTTTTTTAAATTGGATTTAAACATCGAGATTCTATTGACAGATTTCAAACTATCAGGCAAGTTATTAAATTCTCTACTACCCATGTATTCTATGCGCTGCTTTGTCGTTTCCAGCCTACATCGTGCTACTGCTAAATTCATGTTGTTTCTAGTGTTGATTATATTTTGATTCTGTGAAAATTTTATTGTATGATGTCCTATATTGTACAAGGATTTGAAGACATAAACTAAAAGCTGAAGTTTGTATGTACCATAAATTGGTAACACCGATTTACATACGTTTTCATATAAACATATAGTAGAATATGTTATAGGAAGATCATATACGACTTTTAGGGCTCTATTTTGCATGCGTTGCAGTGTTTTTAGCTCAGTAGTTTTTTTACAACCATATATGATTGCTAAATAATTCAAGTGACTTTGAACTAGTGCATTATAGATCAAAAATTTTGTATTTACATCAAATTTGTTTTTGAATTTGTACAATATTCCAATTACTGAGGATATTTTTGACCTAAGGTATTGAATATGTAGGTCCCATACTAGGTTGCTTTGCAAATTCATGCCTAAATATCTAACTGTTTTCACTTCATAGACTTCTGTTCCATCGACAAAAATGCAAAATATGTTATTTGAAGGACTATGAGGCTGAAAACGAATTAACTGCGTTTTTTTTAGCATTTATGACGAGCTTATTTATTTTCGCAAATTCCACAATTAATGCTGCATCTCGTTCCATATACGCTTTAACTGCCACCTCATGCTTAAATGGATAGAAAAGGCAAATATCGTCAGCATAAATAAAAAGTTTACCATAGAGATCAAGATTTTTGATATCATTAAGATAAATAGAAAATAATAGCGGTCCCAGCACACTGCCCTAAGGGACACCATGTTCCACTCTACCAACAGAACTTTTTTCCTTATTTATTTGGACAAATTGTTTCCTATTTGTTAAATAGCTCTCTAAAAGTTTTACCTCATTGCCACGAATTCCATATAACTTTAGCTTTTGCAATAAAATGTTGTGATCAACAATATCAAAAGCTTTAGTAAAATCGAAAAAAATACCAGCCACGCCTTTATGTCCTTGATCCAATTCTTTGCAAATAAAGTTAATGACATTTACCACAGCTTCCTCTGTGCCACAACCTTTTCTAAATCCATACTGATACTCGTTGAGTAGTTTGTTGTTTATCAAATAGTTAAAAATTTGATTATGCAAAATTTAAAATTGATTGTGCGCTGATTGTGTTCAATCTACTTGAGGTTTGACAAGGCATATATGGTTTCTTTGTGATCGAAAATAAACTAATGCATTGATTAGCATTCAGAGAAACCACTGACGCAGTACAATCGTAGTAATTACTGGATAATGCCTAATAATAATTCATGCGGGAAGGATATTCCATCCCTTTTGGAGCTACTGGAGGACTTTTGATTTTAAACTTCATTCATTACTAACTAGCACTCAGAGAACTCAATTCCTCGTGGTAATCGAGGTGGTTAAGAGGTATAGTTTCACAGTGAGTTACGCTATAAGTATGAATTCTTAGAACAACAAATTCTGTAATGTTGTCAGATCTGATTCGCTATAGATCGAGTAATATAGTAGTCGCCGTAGTCTAGTAGGTTGGCTTATTAAACGTAAGGCAACAGTTCAAACCCCAGGTCAGACATCAAAACGAAAATATGAAAATATTTCTTCGGCAAATTTCTCGCAACAGTCTTCTGGCAAAAACTCTGAGAGTAAAACAAAAATCAGTCGTTCGGAGTCGTCTAAACTGTAGGTCCCACCGCTCATGTATAAAATTAACGCACACAACTTAAGTGGTGTGAGAAGCTACGTCGTAATTCTGACTGTGGGGTTATAATGACCAATTATGTATGTACAGTATTGGCCAAAACTAAAGCACCCCCTCAGTACATTTTTTTTAAATGATAATTTTTTTAAGAAAACAAAGCTATTAAAATTTTATTTTTATTTTTTTTATGTATTTATATCCTTATTATTGAAAAACACAAACTTAAAGAATTCAGAATTTAAAAAAAAAAAGTTAAAATTCAAAAAACATTTTAAGTCGCAAATATAAGCGGCAAAACTGAAGCACCCCCCCCAATTAAGGTGCACAAAAAACTATTGAAATCAATATTTCGTTGCGAATCCTTTATTCTGAATGACATACGCACATCTTTTAGGCATAGGGGACATTAAATTATTAATTATTTCAGGAGATATTGCTTCCCAGGCTATTTTTGCGGCTTCAAATAAATCTTCTTTGGTTTTGCAATTTTGTGGGTTGATTTTTAAGTTAATGATTGGATTGGAGAGCTGGCTTATCAAGCCATCAATTGAGTGCAAAATATTCAATCAACAGATCAATTATTTCTAGGCTAATTTAAAAGTTTTTACAGACTGGTCGCACATCTGCTACTCATTCTGGAGGAAGGTCACGTGAAACCTTGCGACATGAAGACTCCTTAATTAAAAGGACAATCCAAAATGATCCTACAGCATCTTCTAGTCACGTACGAAACCGCTTAGATTTAAAAATAACCGAAAGAACGATTCCCAGAAGGGCGGTAGAGGTCGGATTATTCAGTCGACGACCAGCAAAAAAACCTTTGATATTGCCAAACTTGAATTCGCTAAGACCCATCTCAACTGGAGTGTCCAAAAATGGATGAATGTGCTGTTTTCTGACGAATCTAAGTTTAAATTAAAGGATTCAGATGGCATAAGGCATCCAGAGGCAGGCCAAACGGACAACGGTTCAATCCTAAATGTGCTGAGGGGGTGCTTTAGTTTTGGCCAATACTGTATGTATGACATAATGCAGTGATTTGTGTGTTTCTCTTTAATAAAAATAATTCAAATCGCATTTGACTACAGGGTATGTACAAAAATTCATTGTGTTCGGAATTGTAATCAAAATTCCGCACGTAAAGAACTTAACCAGAACGTATGAAGGCATTTTTCGACAAGATATCTGTGGAGATTGAGGCTGTTGTAATAAAATTAAAGCATTTAAGATGTGCTACACCGAAATGTGAACAATATTGCTTAATAAGTACACTAGAGCCCCGACTTGCGTCGTTAATGGGGACCGGAGAATTGCGACGCAAATCGAAACGACGCAAATCGAATCAAATTTTTCTATATAAATGCATTGAAATTCATCAAAATGAAGCAGAAAAACTTAATATTTCGGATAAAACAGAATTATGAAAACATTTTTCATTATTTTATTAAGTTGAGTAAAGTTTTCTCTAATTATTATAAAGAAATAGCAAAAATATAAATTAAAAAAAAAAAACTTAACAAAAAGCAATAAAATTCATTTATAAAAAAATAAATTTTAAAGAAGAAATTGTGCTTTGTTTAGTTTATGTGGTGCCTTCTTCAGATAATAAATTCAAATCAACAACATTGTTAACAAAAAGTTTTGTTGAATTTTTAGAGATTTTTTGCTGATATGTTTCCTTGTAACAACTAATGGCTTGGTCAGGAGATGCTGCTACGCCCTCACTACGATTTTCGTCAGGATCGTTTTCAGAAAATATATCCAATGCATGGGAAATTAATTGCATAGCTTTCGAAATATTGGAGATTGTTTTTTTTTTTTTTTTCCTCTAATGTATTATCAATTATCATAACATCATCTTCTAAAGCATGCTGAATATTAATGGATAATAAATTTTTATTATCAAGCTCCTCATCGTGAGACAGTAAAAGTTCATTAATGTCATCCTCTTCCATTCCTTCAAATTGGGCTAAATTTAATTGACGCAAGTTGAAATTGCAACAACGCAAGCTGAGTTTTGTCAATTTTTAAAAAGTGACGCAAATCGAAACGACGCGTATCGGATTGACGCAAGTCGGGGCTCTAGTGTATATAAGTTACAGGCAAATCTTTGTACCATCCAGATCTGATTATTGGGGCTATTACGCTGTAATAGTTTTCCAAAAAGTTAAAAAATCTTTGCAAAAATCTTTGTAAAAATATTTTTGTCTTGAAAAGGCCATTTGTTTTGCGTATTATTTATTTATTGTTAAAGGACGAAGAGATAAATGACTTTGAAAGTATATTTATTTGTTTAAATTATATGAGTTTGCCTTGTAATAGAATGTGCCAATTTAACACCTTTTTTTCTGGCATTTTTGTTGATCATTTTGTTTTTTTCTCTTCTTGTGTGTTTTTGGCAAGCTGGTATAATTTCCAAACAATTCATTTCATTTGTTTAAGATTTTCCATGGAAAATACATGGAAAATCAAACGTATTTCAATAGTTTGAGTTACATTTTAACACTAATGATGGTTAAATCATAAAGGTTTGCTCTTACAGCAAACACATATGCAACATCCTTCTTTATTATTTTTTTTTTTTCGAACATAAAAATCATCAATAACCAGGATATTTATTGACAAAAAGTAGGTGACAATAAGTGTAATGAAAGACCTTAAATGTGTGGCATTATTTTTGTGTTAGAAAGTGAACAAAAAAAAAAAAAAAGAAAACGAAACTGAGTATCTGTTGTATCAACATTACGGCACATAAACCACAATACAATGTTGCATCAACTCGAAAACAAACCAACCAGCACATGCTGGGTGACAATAGAAAAAAAGTCAACGTTTTGTTGTTTTTTTTTTTTGTTTGTTTTTCTCTAGTGTTTATCCCTCATGTAGATTTAGGAACTCGTTTCATACTCCTTGAAACCACCCCGGGGAGTGACAATTTGGGATACGTTTTCATATTTTATTTGAATGTTGAATGTTGTCAAATTGTATGTTAAATGTGATCATAAATTATATGCTCGTATCGTATGTACTCGCTTGTATTCTATTTCGAAAACTATTCAAAGGCTCGACGAATATTATCTGCTGGGAGTGTTGCAAACGCCTGATTGCATTACAATTTTTTTGTTTTTTTTTTTTTCACGAAGTGTATGTGTGGCATTGTTTTTGTGTAATGAAAAGAAAAATTCTTCGTCTTCCTTTTAATTAAGAGGGGATATGCTTCGTTGAATATTTTTCATGTTCAAATATCCTGCAGTAAAATTTTATAATTTATGACACGTCTTTGCTTGTAAAAAAGAAATCATGAAATTAATGTCACTTATAAACTAAATG
Organism: Sarcophaga caerulescens; assembly: GCA_927399465.1. Lineage (NCBI taxonomy): Eukaryota > Metazoa > Arthropoda > Insecta > Diptera > Sarcophagidae > Sarcophaga > Sarcophaga caerulescens. The sequence continues at coordinate 11,132,929 of OV656866.1, read as the reverse complement.
AGGCCTTCTTTGGCTTTACTAATTATTTTTAGGAGAAGTTAAGTAAAAATTCGAATTTTTTTTTTATTGAATTTACGCGAATAATTAAAAATTTATAAACAAAATGTATTTAAATTTTCATATTTAATGCCAATAAACTGTTTATAAAAAGCCCTCAATATGAAACAATACAGTACAACCGCCATGCCATTCTCATGCAATTTGAAAGCAGTGGCAGCGGCAGCAGCAACAAATACTCCTCCATTATTAATGGAATAAAATTGAAAACCAAGTCCATTTGTGAAAATAATTTATTACGGCCATATGTAAATAATAGTTTTACTACAACAACAAAAACAAAACAAACAAAAAAAATTTAAAAAAAGAAGAACAAATATAGTAGTAGACTCGACGAATAAATTATTAAAAATATTTTAGTTGAAAACGTTTAATTATCAACAATTACAGGCATTTCATGACTATTATTAAAACGTGAATATTGTTGTTTCTTTTCTTTAAACAATGTATTGTATTGCATGGTATATGGTATGTATTATGATTGGAGGGAATTATTAAATGAAATGCAATGCAATGCAATGCAATTGTGCCATGCCATGCATTTAATATTCAAACTGTTGCCAACTTTCAACAATCAAAACAATTATAAACTCTGTACACTCGTCATTAGTTGCGTTTGTTTTGTAAATGCTTTTGTAAATGTGAATCAAAAGAAACTTATTGAGTTTCAAACAAAATAAGAAATTTTATTGAAAAAAAAAAAAAAAAAATACAAAAAAAGAAAAGAAATTTATTTTCATAAGTACCCGATAGTTTTCCCCGTGGGTAGTGTTAGCAGTTATTGAAGCATAACGAATAACCAATGCAAATGGGTACTTTTATTAAAAAGGAAATATAAACCGCATACATGTGCTCCAGTCTTCGTTTTTCGAATACAAAACCTTTCCTTCTCATATACAAAGCATCTCAAGAAAGGCCAAACATCAGACTTACAGGAAAATCCTTGAGTTATAACCCAGGAATTATGCACAGCATGTATGCCATAATGGTCACACTCATGGTGATCTGGGCCAATTATCTAGGCAAATAGAATAAATCTGAAAACAGCTGAAATGAAGTTGGACAAGAGAGTAGCATGTGATCGCCGCGAAGGCTTACCCCACGGTGCTCTAAGCACGGGTAAATACAATGCGTCTACCAGCGCTCCCACGCATAATGATGCAAGCATATGACATGCAAGAGCATATTATTGATCACATCATCATACGTGAGTACCAATTCGAAGCCTTGCATTTGGACAAGACTTCCCTCTTGGTTAGGGGTGGGAGACTATCTAAACTCCACTTTTGAAAATGGTTGAGAATGCAACGCCACACCGAGCTTGCGCTCTTCCCGCGATTTAGGTTTAAACCACAGCCACAACGTTGCTCCCACAAGGGGGCCTCACCATTGTCGGGCAGAGATGAATCTCTGGGGCTCCCGACACCCGTGGTACCAGAATTAAGCCTCCGGTCGAGCTTCGCAGTCCAGTCTGCTACCATTTGAACTCCACATAGTTCGGGACTGGTGGCCCTTTGAACGACAACGTCCCAGCTTTAGAGGAGCACCAAAAACAAAACTAATAAAACAACGACAACCAACTACCAGAGGAACACAATTTAACGGCTACAAAAACACTGGACAAAGGACACAAAAAATGGCAAGATTAGGAAGCCACTAGTGAGTGAAGTGAAGGGGAAAACCTCCACTAACGTCGTGTTCTTCTCCTACTAAAAACTTCATCGGCGAAAACGCCCAACCTCCCAATCGTCCGAACGTCTTCTAAGGCCCTACTGAAATCCCACTCCCCCCGAGTATAGGTAATACCCATACTATCTAAATCTCTAATGTCATTATAGTCTGAGCATGTTGTCAGTACATGCTTCCAGTCATCAGTCCCCATCCCACACCGACAGTCAGCTGTCTCGGTCAGGCCCCTCGCATGCAAGAATGCATTAAAGGTACCATGTCCCGTAAGTATTGGAAGTCGCCGTAGCCTAGTAGGTAGTGTGTTGGCTTATTAGACGTTAAGCCAGGGTTCGAGCCCCAGGCCAGACATCAAAACAAAATACAAAAAGTATTTCTTCGGCGATTTTCTCTCAGCAGGTTTCTGGCAAAAACTCTGAGAGTAAATAAAATTGCCATGAAAAGTTTCTCAAAAAAAATCTGTCGTTCGGAGTCGACTTTAAACTGTAGGTCCCGCCACTCATGTATAAAAATTAACGCACACAACATAAGTGGTGTGAGAAACTAGGTCAATAATCCTGACTGAAGGGTTTTGTAATGACCAATTATGTATGTTATGTATGTCCCGTAAGTATGAACCCCAAATTTAAGCCAAAGCGAAAATCTGGGTGTTCCTGTACGAACGTCACGTCAGGTATAAAATTATAAGTCACCCTTCCCTTGTCATTGTTCGTCCATCTTGTCTGCCACCTAACCTCAAGACACTCCTGAAGAAGTGACTTGATCCTAACACTCCCATTTGCAAGATCAGAGGAAGAAATCCAATCATGTACAAGAAGTGGCAGTCCCTTCTTGATCCTAAAAGCGATACTGCGACGTATCACCTTCAGATCAAGGGGTGCCGCACCAGCGAGGACCTGCAATGCGTCTGTTGACACTGTACGACAAACTGGGATACATGCCAAGAGAGCAATTCTATGACAACTAAGAATCTTACGTCTGCCAACAACAGTCATCACCGCATCATACCAAACAGATGTACCATACGCTGCGCAAGCAACGAACAGTCCATCGTATATGGTACGAACGGCACGCCTGCTGAGGCCCCAATCATTCCTCAAAATGCGCCTGACCTTCCCAACGACTGCTGTAAGTTTTTCTCTTATGCGATCGAGATGAACATGGAAGCGCATGCGCTCCCCCATAGCTATTCCAAGATACTTGACCTCAGTCACATACCTAATGCAATTTTCACCAACTCTAATGCTTGGGTGTCGCGCGTGTGATAATCTACCCTTGAGTAGCATCATCACCGTCTTATCAGTCGCAACCTCTACACCAACTTGTGCATCCCAATCACAGACAATACGGATGGCCTCATCACCCCTTCTCTCCAGCTCAGCGCGAGACTGGCCTTCGATAAGGATGAGTAGGTCATCCGCATATTTATAACGGAGACAATAAGAACCTATCCTACACTGACACTAGAATTTCTATTGGATTTAAGTCCGCTGCACATGGTAGTGAATATCAAAACTTTTAAAGCCAATGGTTAGGTTGACGAGAGACTAGTATATCAGGAAATTTTTTAGGGAATGTCAGGACATAGGAAATCGTTTCGCAGAAAGCTTACTCCTTAACTGTGTGCTCTTTTAAAACAGGGACTATTTTGTGGTACACAGATGGGTCATGAACAAATCTTAGAATAGGGGTAGTTCAGGTTTTGGTTCATAACATAACATAATTGGTCATTATAACCCTTTAGGATTACGACTTAGTTTCTCAAACACACTTATGTTGTTTGTGTTAATTTTATACATGAGCGGCGGTACCTACAGTTTAAAGTCGACTCCGAACGACAGATTTTTGAGAAACTTTTCATGGTAATTTTATTTCACTTTTTGACTTTTTGCCAAAAATCTACTGAGAGGAAGTCGCCGAAGAAATATTTTTTTCATTTTTCGTTATGTATGGTGATGTCTGACCTGGGGTTTGAACCGTGGCCTCACATCTAGTAAGCCATAATAGTACATACTAGACCACGGCGATTTCATGTATAACATAAAATTCTTTAGAGGATCTCAGGACCTAAGAAACCTTACCTTTTGGCCCTTACCTTTTGGCTGAAAGCTTACTCCTTAACTGTATACTCTTGAAAAAAAAGACAGTCTTTTGTGGTACACAGATAGGTCATGAACTGATCTTGGAGTGGGGTTAGGAGTTATTGGTTCTGGAATGAAGTATTTAGAGCATTGAGTTTGATAACCGGGTTTTTTTCACTTTACTCTGCGCTTAGAGTGCACTTATTAAAAAATGAGTCTGTTTCCAGTCCAACATTCTGTAACGATGAGAATGAATCATTCTTGAAACCCATGAGACATTGACGCATCCCGAAAGGAAATAGCTGAGTGCATATTAGCTGCTAGGCAGAGAATTGGTATTGTTGACACCTAACTCGGAGTATTCTGTAGTTTGTCAGGCCAACAGAAATTGTCAAGAGACCCCTCTACTAATGTGAAAGATTACAACTTTTTAAATGTTTTATGAATTAAATTCATGCAGAATTTATCAAGTTTTGTCTATCGATGTAAGAGAAACAATGAAATAGAAAATTAAGATTGCTTAACGCTGTAAAGGCTAACAATCATATCGCAATTCCACTGTCCTTTAGTATAACCTATCTGATGCATAATCTATCTATCTATCTGTTATGGAAGAGGACTGTATGTCTTTTATTCTTTTTTAGAAATTAAAATGCAACATATTTGCGCTAACTTAGAGTCTTAAGCCTACTTTAACGAAATCTTGCATTATATAGTAAGAAGCGAGTGTAAAAAGTATTAGAACATCTGTTTTGGTTACTTTAATTTAAAGAGTATAAAAATTAGTGTTCGGTTACATTTTACATGATTTTCTGTATCGAATCGAATTCTTTTATATCCAATCACTGAAAAAAAAAACAAGTGCCACCCACAAAATAAAAAACAATAAATTGATTGAAGAAAAATTGAATCAAACTGCCCCAATCTGTAAATTGAAAAAGTTGAAATTGTTTAAAATGAATTAGAAAGACAATGAATGGGTAAAATAAGCAAAATCATATTGTTACGTTTCTACCTTTTAAAAACATTTAAAAAATGAGCTCGTAGTTTGCAAATAAAATAAAAATAAATTTAAGTTTAGTTTTAATTAAATTCGCATAATTCTGTGTGCGACTATTCACAACTTGATGTAAACAACAACAATTGCTTTCTTTGCTATTCCTTTGTTTACCAACCTTTACATAAACAATAACAATCACTAAGCAATTATATGACAGATCTTTGTAACGGAGATCTTTAAATCACGATTACTCTCTTCAAACGCAACGCGTCTTCACACAAGACTGACTGAACTGTTACTAATTCAGTTGCCTGCTTTGACTTGCCTTTTATATAGCAACGTAAACAGTCTGATGAGTGTTCTTAGGGTGCGTACAGAGTGCGCGCTGAAAGCCGAGCCGAGATTGTCAGTGCGATAAAGATTGTCAATGCGATAAAACTGGTTACATACAAGTCAATACAAATAAGCTTGTGTATAACACAGTGAACGCCGACGAAAACTGAGATCAAAGCCGATGAGTGCGAGAAAACAGTTTCAAAGCGTTTTGCGCGCTTGTTTGCATTGTTGATGTTTACTTTTTAGTGTGCAGGCGTGTTTTTTATGGTTTCAAATAAAAAAAAATGGATATCGAACAAATAATAAGTGAAATTTTCTTAAATCATTATATAAATGATGAAATGCACCAAATTCATTAGTGTAATTAGATGTTTTCCAAATTCTTTTCTGTTAATAATTGCATTAATCACACTAGGAGAAGCAAAATACTCTTCATCGGAGGAATCCATTACAGTGTACAGCAATTTTATAAACACAAATGAACAACAAGCCTAAATGACATAAAAGCAAAACACATGCAATAAACAGAATTTCAGCGCTGATTTCTCGCATTCACTGTGTTATACCCAAATGTTCTTCTCGCATGAAAATAAGCGTCAATAAGCTCGGCTCGGCTCCGCTCGGCATCAGCGTCCACTCTGTTCGCACCCTTAAAGGCGAATGTTCATGGCTTCGCCTTCTCGAGATCTCTATAAATGTAAACATCGTTGTTTCATTATTTTGTTGTTTGTGTATTTTGTTTACTTGTATATCAGTTTTTTTTTTATGCTGGTGTTTTGTTGTTATATTATGCAGTGCGATAATTTGTAAACAAGTTCATTGTTTTTGTTTTTGTATTTTTTGTTTATAATTTTAATGTTAAACGATGAAAAAGCAAAACACTAGTTCAGTGGGACCTCGATTTTCCGTGATGGCCGGGACCGGAAGCATTCTGTATAATCGATTTTCCCGGTTAATTGAGTACCAATTTTGGCTAGTTTTTTAATAGATATTTTTATCTATCTATCTTATATTATATTATATATTATATTATATATTATATTATATTATATTATATATTATATTATATATTATATTATATATTATATTATATTATATATTATATATTATATATATATATAAAAATGAATGTATGTTTGTATGTACCTTATAGAATCGTAAACTATGCATTTGATCATGTTATGATCTTTAGCAAAGTTGTTGCGCATGAGCATGGGAAGCTTTTTAGGTTGGTATGACCAATTTCCGATAGGTGGCGCCACTGAAAACTTATAAAAATGAATTAAATCGTTAACTGTGCATTCGATTATGTTATGATCTTTAGCAAAGTTGTTGCGCATGAGCCGACGAAGGCTTATAAGTTGGTATGACCAATTTTAGACAGGTGGCGCCACTGATAATTACTATAAATGAATTAAATCGTAAACTGGGCATTTGATTATGTTATGACCTTTAGCAAAGTTGTTGAGCATGAGCCGGTGAAGGTTTCTAAGTTGGTATGACCAACTTCCGACAGGTGGAGCCACTGAAAATGACTAATAATGAATTAAATCGTAAACTGTGCATTTGATGATGTTATGATCTTTAGCAAAGTTGTTGCGCATGAGCGGACGAAGGCTGTATGACCAATTTCCGACAGGTGGCGCCACTGAGAATTACTATAAATGAATTAAATCGTAAACTGTGCATTTGATTATGTTATGACCTTTAGCAAAGTTGTTGCGCATGAGCCGGGGAAGGTTTCTAAGTTGGTATGACCAATTTGCGACAGGTGGCGCCACTGAGAATTACTAAAAATGAATTAAATCTTAATCTGTGCATTTGATTATGTTATGATCTTTAGCAAAGTTGTTGCGCATGAGCCGACGAAGGTATTACCAATTTCCGACAGCACTTTAATAAATGTTCATAATCGAAAACCTCTACATTTTTAAAGTTTATGTAAATTTTTTTTAAATGAACAAAATCAATAAAATGATTCAAATTTGTTTTAGTTGGAGGCGTAGCAACGCGCGCAGGATACAGCTAGTTAAATGAAATAAATGAATATGTACATATTTATATAAAAACTAAATAATTCAAGGATTTTATATACATACATACATATTTCAAAAATATAAAAAAAAATAATTTTGTTAGAAAACAGTGAACAGTAGTTAAGGATTTCATGTTATGTAAGGGAATTTCCCTTTTTCGGTTGTTTGTCCAAAATAATAGAAAAAAAATTTTTGCTTATAATCACGGATAATAGAGGTAATCACGGTTAAACGATGCATAAAAATTTAAGTCGATCTAAAATAAAATTAAGTCGATGCAAAATTTTCTTTTTCCATCCCGGATAATTGATGTTGCCGGATAATCGAATCACGGATAATCAAGGTCCTACTGTATCTAGATTTTTGCCATTTTCGTAACAATATGTAAATAAATAGGAATACAGTATTTCCCGGATATAAGCACTTTCAAAAATGCTTACAAGACGGTGCTTATAAGCGGGTGATTCTTATATCGAAATCTCGCATAGCGGACATCAAATGCATTAATACAAATCTGTGTTAAAATTCCATTTCATTATTTTTTATTAAACAAAAGCAAAAAACAACTCATTTATAAAACAATATAAAAAAAACAAAAAATCTGTTGACAAAAAAACACTACATATGTTTATAAATCGTCGTTGAAAATCCAAAAGTACGTAACATCAGTTTTTAAAACTTTATAGGAGAAAAAAAAATACGATACGTTATTATTGTTATTGATAAGTTACTTTGAATAATGGATATAAAAACTTAATTTTTTACAAAGAGTTCTAAAATTTTTTAGAGGTATGTAGTTCTGTCTAACAAATCAGAATCAATAAAAGCCACGATTACGATTTTTAGATGGTACGTACTTTTGGGTTTTCAACGACGATATGTAGATATACTTAAGTCTAAGGAACTGAGATCGATTACATACATACATGTACCGATTATGTTTTTAAGAAAGTGTTGCCATAACAAATTTTAATGCCGCTGAATAATTTTATTGCCATTCAAAATAATTGTGACCGCGTGCATATAAACGAATTTTTTTTAGAGAAAATTTAAATTATGAGGTAAAATTATTTGTGTTTATAAGCGGGGAGTGCTTATAAGCGGGATGCATATATCGAAATATTTTCAGTATATTGTTAAACAAAAATCAAGTTTGCATAAGTTTTGGTGCTATTAAGCGGGGAGTTCTTATATCCGGGGTGCTTATATCCGGGGAATACTGTATATGAAGACAGGATTTTGTTGGATTTTTGTTTGCCTATGATCCTTGCAGACAAAAATCAGTTCATATTCCTTCTGTCGTAATTATTAATAACCAGGGCCTACTGTATTATAGAGGCGAGATTTAGATCACATTTTTAGATCTATATTTTTTAGGTTACAGATCGAATTTACTACTATTTTTTCATGGCGTTGCCATATCTGTCTATCAATTCGTTATGGAGTAAAGTTTTTAAAAATTTAAAAGAAAAATCTTGAATACTTAACAGAACAGGACTGCAAATATCTCAGTATTGGTAGCAAAATATTGAAAATAAAAAAAAAATCTGTCGACCATAAAAATAAATAAAACATGAACAAAGTATCGACATGTCAGTTATTAGCAAAATATTAAAATAAAACGTTGCCAAAACACCCATTTGTTGGTTTTTCTTTCTTTCTTTTTTTTTGTTCACAACGTCTCCCTATTTGTCTCTGTAGTTGGCTGGCTGTCTGTACGTTTGTCTATTTCTATCGTTTGCCACCAAAAGATTGAAAAAACAACAAATGACAGCAGCAGCAAAAGGTTTCGTTTGGTTTGGTTATAGAAACGTAGAAATTTTTGCCGCATTGTGTCAGCCATTATTTTAAATGTCTGTGAAAGCCAGGTTTTTATTATTGTTGCTGCTGCTGCTGTTGTTGCCACCACTGGGCCTTCAAGCAGTCAACAACAAGGACAGGAGACATGGCTAAAAGGGCAAGACAATACGGTAACTAACACCAGTTTTTCCTTTTTTTTTGGTATTCAAAATATATATGATTTGCAAACAATAAAGAAAAAAAAAACGGAGAAACGGAGGCAACAACTGCAATTTTAAACGATAAAATTGCAATAAAAAAAGCAACAAAAACAAAAAACCTTAAAAACATACAAATGCAATGAATGAATGAATGAATGGATGGATGGGTTGAATGGATAGATGTATGGATGGAAGGAAGGAAAAAAAGAAGAAGTAAAAATAGACGGACAAAGTTGCAAATGTAACATAATTGCCACTTGGCACACACTCGTCATTATACACACTGTAAAGTCCACTACAACATATACTTGTTGTTGTTGTTGGGCATTTGTTGAAAATATCAAACCTGTAATCACGTGCTTCAAACTGCCGCATTGGATAGCTGCCACCGAAGACATTTTAACGAATATTTTTCTGTTTTTTTTCCAATTTTTTATTTGTATCTGGGCATTGGTCTGCAGTATGTAGTGTAGTAGTTGCTCTGTTGCTTATTATGTTGCAAGCTAAGGAGTGGCAAAAATAGTTGAAACTGCTGGGTATTTGGAAACTCAATATTGACAATTGTTGTTGTTGTTGGCTCTGTTATTACAATGTGAAATCAACTGTGCAATATTAAGTGAAATAATTATCGTTATTTTCGGATGGACTTCACTTTCCCTAGGAAAGTAAGTTGTACACTCAGGCCTCGTTTTATGCGATAGATGCGTTCCAAAAAAAATCGCATAAATTGAATTCGCATAAAACGATACTCTAGCGTCATATAAAAATTAATGATTCGTTCCAAAATCCTGAAAAACCGCATAAATTCAAATTTTAATTGAAAAATCAAAGCATAATCGCATAATCAATCAACAAAAGTATATTTATTTCATTTTCTTAAACAATAAAAACAAAAACTACTAAAAAAAATAAACAAAAATAAAATATTAATTCATTATTTACAGAAAAAACAAAATGATCCAGAAAATAATAAATAATAAACTGAATTCTATAATTATGAATGTACGATCAATCATTCTGCATCGTTTTGGAATTGGTTCGATGTCACTTTTATCATCATTATCACATTACATACCTATCCGGTAGTGCATACATACATATGTAGTGGATTAGATCAACGAAATTTTAGAAAGTTTAATTGTTTCTTTTATTGGAGGATATGTAGTCAGTTATTAAACTTTGTGACTTTGAGTTTTTAAGTTGCCTATGCAACTCATGATATCCGGAAAACAGATCAGTCAATCCGCCTTGAATCTTCAGTGTTCTTTCGGTATCTGGGTCCATAATGTAAATTATTAACTTTGTTGAATATATCACCAATTTGTTTTGAATTGAATTGTACAACACTTTCTTCAGAGTCACTCTCTTCATTATCCACGTTTTTCTCATTCTCGGTGAGTAAACTAATAACGTCGATATCGGTTAATGGTTCGTCAGCTAACAGTTCTTCTACATCATCCTGCTTCAGCGAGTCAAGTCCATCTCTTCCAATTTGATGAGCTAAATCAATTATTTCACTGGGCAGTGTCTACATTTCATCGCAGGATGCAAAAGTTTAAAAAGTATCATAACATTTTAAACCCTATAAAAAATCCAAAAAAAAGTTTTGATTTAAAATTCCACAAATTCGCATAAAAAAATCCGCATAAAACTAGACCCGAGTGTAATCATAACAAATATTTGCTGTTTTTTTATTGATTGATTGTAATAAAATGTTTGATAGCATTTAGCATAGAATAAGTCAACTTGACCTCCGTTTACTGTACCTATCTCAATGGCAAGTACACATCCTCTAACCTACCATAGAATGCTGAAAGAATTGCTTGTGTTCTCTTGAACTTCTTTGAATTTCTTGGCTGCTAATAATCCTTTAGAACCACTTGTTCAATTTTGCCCAAAATTTTGTTAAATTTTTTTTTTTTATAAATCAGTGTTGCAATAGAAACAGTTGTTGTAATATTTTCGCATTATCATCCATCAGTCTGCTATTAAAATGGCTTTACAACTGTCTGTCTGCCCGGCAGTTACTTCCAGACTAGGGTTGCCACCCTGGCTGGACTTGGCTGGATTGTCCAGCTTTTTTGATGCTTGTCCAGTTTCAAGCTAAAATTTAATTTGTCCAGCTAAATAGAAATTTTTTTAGTACACTGCAATAACTTGGGCAATAATTTTCATGTTATCTTTGTCAAATCATGTTAGCCAACACTGATAGTACATTTATTATATAAATAAGTTATGATTTCCCTCTTCTATCATCACTGACAACATGTCTCAACACTTGAACAGCTGATGTCATAATAAATATTATTGCGAGCGATAGTCAATTTCTTAACGTAGAGCTTTTATTTTTTTTTGTACATGAAAAGAATAACAATAATTTGCAGAAAATCTTGAAATGTATATTGATGAAGAAGCTGGTCCATCAAAAAGACGACTCACAACTTTCTGTGATAGATGGAAAGAGTTTGCAAAATATGCTAATTGGATAAGAAAAAAAGATAATTACACGGCAGAGTGTAAATTATGCCAAACAGACATTATAATCAAATATGAAGGCAGCCGCTCGCTTGATAAACACATAAAAACAAAAAAACATAATAAAATGGAAATGTCGCAGAAGTTGTCTCAAACTATTTCGAATTTTGTAGTCCCAACAGACACAATAATTGTATTTTTTTATGTCCAGCTTTTTTTGTTTTGTCCAGCTTTTTAAAACCCAATGTCCAGCTTTTTGCGAATCGGAATCTGGCAACCCTATTCCAGACGTTCATCTCCTATTTGGAGCCTGAATTGTAACACGTCGAAGTTTGATTTAACAGGAGAACATAGGCACGTCCTAGGAAGTCGTCGTAGTTTGGTAGGTAGTGTGCTGGCTTATTAGGCGTGGAGCCACGTATACTAGTCATTAGTTGTTTTTAAATGCGAATCAAAATAAACTTATTAAGTTGCATACAAAATAAGAAATTTTATTGGAAAGAAAATAACATAATTGCATAATTGGTCATTACAACCCCTCAGTCAGGATTATGAATCTAGTTTCTCACACCACTTATGTTGTGTGCGTTAATTTTATACATGAGTAGCGGCACCTACAGTTTAAAGTCGACTCCGAACGACAGATTTTTTGAGAAACTCTTCATGGCAATTTTATTTACTCTCAGAGTTTTACCAGAAATCTGCTGAGAGGCAGAATCGTTTCAATCGTATTAATTTGATTACAGTCTTCATTTTTTGAACACGAAAACTTTTTATACTCATACAGATCATTTCAGAAAAGGCAAGACATCTGGCATACAGGGAAATCCTGGTCACTGTCATAGTGATCTGTCTGGCTTATTAGATGTGGGGCCACGGTTCAAATCCCTGGTCAGACAATCTCCAAAAAAATGAAAAAGAATAGAATATTTCTTCGGCGACTACCTCTCAACAGATTTCTGGCAAAAACTCTGACAGTAAATAAAATTGCCATGAAAACACTCTCAAAAAAAGAAGTCGTTCAGAGTCGACTTTAAACTGTAGGTCCCCCCCCCCTAATGTATAAAATTAACACACACGACGTAAGTGGTAGGAGAAGCTAGTTCGTAATTCTGTCTGAAGGGTTGTAATGACCAATTATGTATACAGGAGAACATAGGCACATCCAATGAAGTCGTCGTAGTCTGGTAGGCAGTGTGTTGGCTTATTAGACTTGAGGCCACGCTTCAAAAACCATCTCAGCAGATTCCTGGCAAAAACTTTAACAGAAAATAAAATTGCCATGAAAAGTTTCTCAAAAATCTGTCCTTCAGAGTCGACTTTAAACTGTATGTAGGAGCCGCCACTCATGTCTAAAATTATTACACACAACATTACTGGTGTGAGAAGCTAGTTTGTAATCTTGACTAAAAGATTGTAATGACCAATAAAGTAAAACTACCGGTAGTACCATTTGAAGCCATTATCTTCTTTCTATTAGATGTCATCAGATATGTCTTCCTCTCTCGATCTTATACGACAGCTGTAATGACCGAAGGACTTTCGCCTATAAAGCCAAGATACTTTCAATAGTCCTCTTGCCGAAGTAGAGGACAACTTTCTATTTAAAATTTTGGTGAGGTATTTAGCACTTCCGTGAATCTAATCTCAAAATCATTAAGAAAACTGTAATCTTAATCTTTCTTTACTCGTTCATTTCACTTGGTTTTCCAGACCGCTTTCTAGAATATCGTGAATAATGCTAGCAATTTAAGCCGTCATTGCGCTTGCAAAGTCTTTCGCATCGTAGTAGCCAGTAGATTCCAGAGACCACAACACCAGGTTCAGAAATGGGTTTCCTAACAGTGTGAAAAGCATTCTACCCTATAGTGTCTCCCTATTATTAGAACGCCCAATAAGGGACAGAACCAAAGTTGACGTAATTCATCTCTCTGTAAGTAGGCCTATAATCAATCTAAGTAATCGCATGTCTACTTTCATATCCGATAGTGCCTCCACAGCAGAGATCAGCAACGAGTATTCAAAACGATGAGTAGATTCGAGTCATACTTATAATTTTAGCTACTTATACGCATTCATACTTATTTTAATATCATACTCATACTACTCATATTGAAAGTTAGAAATACTCATCGTACTCATACTTAACAATACGCACGATGTTGTTGATTTCGACTCTCCATGATTCAACATATACACGAAGCACAAAATTAGTATGATTCGAGTACGAACACCACAATACTCGCTAGAAGGTTGTGTGTGTGCTTTGCTTGCTGTCTTTGTCTTTTCTTTTCTCTTCTTTTGTAAATGCAACAATAACTACAACTGTACATTTTGATGAATGATTCGAGTGACTCGAATCATTCGTAAGTATTATAAGTATTTTTCTAAATTTATGAATCTGAATGAGTAGGCGTATGAATCAAACAATGAATCGAATGTTGTGAGTTTGATGTCAACGTTGTACTCATACTCATTGCAACCTATACTTATAAATCAATGTTGTAGCGAGCACGAATGAATCAGAGTAGTTGAATTTTAATACTCTTGACTCACTCATACTCAAAATTTCATAAGTACCTATGAGTAGCGAAAATACGATTCATTGCTGATCTCTGCTCCACAGCTGTAGCCGGAGTAATTATATCCAGGAATTCGCCAAAAGAGAGTGTGTTCTCAACCAAACTTGCCAGCAGACCCAGGAGGTTGTTCTAGACTTTAAAAATTATTTTTTTTTTGTGGGAAAAAAAAATTTAAGAAAAAATTTACATCATGTAAGGCGGCCCTATGTTCCAAAATTGTTGACCAAAAAAAGGTTTGTTGGTAATTTTTTATATTTAAATCCCCATTTAATAATCCCCATTTACTTTTTTTTAATTATGATTATAATAGACAATTAAGTTAGTTTAATCCCGTTATTGTTAAAAAAATATTTAATTTTCTAACTACAGTTTAGATCCTTCAAAATCCTGCCGTTCTTTTTTTTTTTTTTTTTTTTCTTTTGCAAACAAAGCCATTAAATGCTCTTATTTTACGATTTATTTTTCTTCTTTTTGTTTCACCATAATATTTTACAAAAGATTGAATACAACAAACAAAAAAAAGCGTTAGAAAATGGAGATATTTTTTTAACAACTTTGGTAAAACGCAGCACCTGTGACTGCAATTTCATAGCAAATCATTCTTTATAAAGCAAGCGAGAAAGGCAAGTGAAAATGTAGAAAAAAAAACAACGAAAAATTGAATCCAGAAGCCAATAATCGAAATACTGGCTGATGCGCCATAATCCTGTTTCGTATACTGACGTGACGGCATATTAAGTTCGTTTTAAAACGAGCAAAAAAAAAAAAAAAATGCCAACAATGGCAACAGCAGTGACAAAAAAAAAAATGTAAAAAAGAAGCAGAAGAAGCAAAAAAAAAATTGGAAATGTTGTAATAAAGTTCGTTTGTCAGTTTAGCAGCCATTTTGCGGTTTGCAGTCGTGGTAATGACACTGCTTGCAACATGAGAAATACACACACTCGCCCACACCCACACACACTTATCTACACTCTCTTTTGAGTACTGCTGACTATAATACAAGGATAATAACTTCCTGTGTCCTCCTTGTGTGAATGTGGTGGGTGTGCCATGCCTTGCCTTGCCTTGCCACTATGCCTTTATTTTCTCCCTTATTTTGCAATAATTTTTTTATTCTTTTTCTTTTTTTTTCCTCCCATTTTCATTTCACTGTTTACATAAACAATATTTTTACGAGTTTCGTAAACTTTTTTATAACACCCCATATCCATTGGGTGGCTTGGCTTGAGCATGGTAGCTGGGCTGGAGTTGTGTAGTGGCCCTGTTGTGACAGTGTCATGTTGGTTTATTAGGTATTTGGGTTGAGTTTTTTCTTGTTGTTGTTTTTCATTTATTTTAACTGTGATAAATCTGTTTCAATTTGTTTGCTTATAACGGTTATTATAACGTTCTTTTTATTTATTAAGGATGGTATGGTATGGTGTTTGAAAAAAAATTTCTTTTTCGATTACACTTGAAGAAAAATTTGGTAGTATTCGTATGGGAGTTTATGAATTTGTTCTACTTTTAGTGCTGACGTCTCCCTCCGTTACTGACCTCTGCACAGAACCAATAGCCTGTGTGTTTACGGAAATTGCTTCACAACTGGACTTAGTAACAATATTTTCATAGTATACGAATGGGTCGAGAACAGATATTGACACAGGAGCGTTGGGTTTTTACTTCCAGAGTGAAATATTCCGACTCCATGAAAAAATTCGGTTTCTTCTAAGCGAATATCTATGCCCAAATCAACACCAAATCTGACAGTCAGGCCACCATTCCAGCACTTGGTTTGAACTATCTGAGGAAGTTGAAACGCTTATTCCCGGCAATGACATGACAGGTGAGCTTGCGCAGGCAGCTTCTACGTCTGTCAAGGGTTTAGGACCTTTCTTTGGATAGGGAAGAGTTATTTGGAAGCTTATACTTGGCGAAAGATACGATGGAGAAAGTCGAGGACTCTTCTCTTTTGTTGGGAAACGGCTGCTGGGTTTATTCATGCCATTTATCATGCCTTTAGCAACCCGCGTGGGCTCAAAGTACATCTGTTCAGAGATCATCTATTCTGTTCGAACCTAGTACAGGGTGGGCCAAAAGTCACGAAGGGGTTTAATCGTTTAATCGTTCTTGGGAATCTCGTGGCTTTAGTTCTTGCACTAACTGCAGCTTGTATGGGAAAAGATGTAAATTTCCCTTCAATATTCTGCGTAAAGACCGCCGAGACATTTGCAGCTCAGCAGAGCGCTTTCGAGTTGATGTTTCAGGATTCTCCTCAACACTCTCCAGAACGCGTTGAATATTTGCTTCATTAATTACAGAATGTGGTCTTCCGCTTCGTGGAAGATCCCTTAGTGAGCCTTGTTCCTGAAAACGTGTCATTAATTGATTCGGATGGTGAATTCCGCACATTAAAATGACGACGATAGGCTCGTTGAGTTTGAATTATTGATCGATGATGTTCAAAATAAAGTTCTATGATTTTGGTTCGCTGGATAATGTTGTAACCTTCCAAAATTAATCTCCCAGATTTATTTTACAAGTCCTAAAAAGAAAAATAAAAAAAAAAATTAAACTAGAAAAGTTATTAATTTTTCAAATCCCTTCGTGACTTTTGGCCCACCCTGTATATATCGGGTCCGCCATCTACACAGCCGCAGAACTGATGTCGTTTGGCCACCTCGGAGCTGCGATTTGACACCGTTGGACTATTATTTGTGGGGTGCCGTCAAAGATAAGTGTTACGCCGACAAGCCAGAGACAATTGACGCTTTAAAGGACAATATTCGTGAAGCCATTGGTGATACATACAGCTGCACACAATCTTTATGTGTGCTTAAAAATTGGGCCGATCGTGTAGGCTACTGCATGGCCTGCCGAGGCAGCCATTTGAATGAAATTATTTTCCATTATTAACCGGAAGGATTGTACTTTCAAATAAAAAAAGAAATTTGAGAAAATATTCAGTAGTTTTTTATTAAAGCATTTTCAAAAAAAAAAAAAGTTATTTGGCGGACCCTATAGATTCTGTAATAGCGAGAATAAATCATCCAAACGTATACTTGGCATTAATTCATCCTAAATGCATATCAGGTTCTGGGCAGCGGATTGTATTTGTTGACACCCAGCAGTATCCAGAAAGTTTTTAGGGCATTAGGCTTATAGAAGACATTAGAAACATACCCTCGATAGATTAAGGGTAGTTGCAATAGATCGTATGGTCGCAGTATTATGGCGTTAAATGCTAGGAATTATGCGTTGAGTACTCAAAATAGGTTTCCTGTCGACATCCTGTATAGTTCAAGGCTACAAGTTCTGGCGAGTTGCTTTGATTAATTCTTATCCCATACAACTCTATACGAAGTGGTCTGTTGCTGTTCACTATCAGTTAATATTGTCACGAAAATGGATAATCTAGACACTGATGCTTTTACATCGCTTAACATTAAAATTATAAACAAAAATACAACAGCAAAGACCAGCATAAAAAAATGTTAAACAAATAAACAAAAATACAACAACAAACACTACAAAAGTAGATGTAAACAAAAAACACAAACAACAATAATGAAACTACGATGTTTACATTCAAGACAATGCCACGAACATTCCCCTTCAAGAACATTCATCAGACTATTTACTCTGCTATATAAAGGGCAATGCAAAACAGGCGAGTGAGTTAGTGAAGTTCAGTCAGTCTTGTGTGAAGACGCGCTGCGTTTGAAGACCTCCGTTACAAAGATGTGTCAAACAATTGTTTAGTGATTGTTATTGTTTATGCACAGTTTGTAAACAGAGGAATAACAAACAAAGCAATTGTTGTTGTTTACATTAAGTTGTGAACAGTGGCACACAGAATTGTATGAATAATAAAGAATTTTAATTAAAACGAAACACAAATTTATTTTTTATTTTATTTACAATCTACGAGCTCACATTTTAAACGTTTTTAAAAGGTAAAAACGTAACAATATGATTACTAAGGGTAGAGGGTTGTAGAGGCTTGCGTGCAGTTAGGTCCGCTTTCCCAAAGCAGAAATCTATCAGCGCTTCTTCTGCATTGGTTGGAAATGAAAGCCACCAGATTTCTTATATCGGACACACACATATCATCAGGCTGAATAGACTGGTTATGCAGAAAATAAATCTGTTCATAGGTCACTTAAAGTGAACGAATTTCGAAAAAATGCTTTTGTCAGTGTGTAAAGTTTACATAGTCCTTTGAAATTTCTCCCAGTGTACTGTGTACACTGCACTCTGTTCTGCTTGTAATAGTGAATGCGTTTGAATACCCTCAAGTGTTGGTAAGTAGTGCAAAGGGGTTTTGATTATTATTTTCCTGCTTTATTGCATTATATTTAGTGATGAGCCCATTCTCTACTTTTATTTTATGCTGATTTTTCTATCCTCCAGTTTATTTTGTTTTTATGTTCCTCACATTTGTTGCTTACACTGCCACTACTACTACCATCAGCGGGAATAATAATTTGTAGGAAATTCTATACGATTTTTCTTGACTCAGACTACACTGTTTAACATACTTAATCGGTAAAAATAGTATACGTTTGTGTTTATTAGCCTTTGTGGTATGTATTGACGGAGAGAGAGAGAGAGAGGGGGTGGGCACTCACGCACTTTAGTTGCGTTAAGAGACGCAGCTTGTGTAAGTGATTTAAAGTGGCTTAAACGCTGATTGAGCTCATTAAACGCCCACTGTTTTTATAACTTTTTTTCTTGATTTTTTTTTCTTTCGTTTTTTTCTGTGATAAAAACACGCACGCACATCATATAAAATTGGTGACTGACAAGGGTGGAGGTGGAGGTGGCAGGCAGGCAGGCAACAACTATGTTTTGTGCGGTAAATTGAAGAAGATTTAAGTATGATAGTCCTTTAAGGATTTGCTTTATTACAGTTTAATTAAATTTTCGTGCTGCATAGATATGTTTCCTTGTTTCTCTTGCTTTTTTTTTTGATTTCGTTTTTTTTCCGTTCCTATAAGCCACTGAATGTTTCAATTACGCAGTTAATCGTAAAAAATCCTTGCACTGATTTGTTGCCTTTATTTGTGTGTGTGTGTGAGTGTGAATGTGTCCAGAGTCCTGGCCAAGTATGTTTGGGTCATAAACATTTGTTTTGTATTCGTAAAGGCAAAGGAAAAAAAAAAAGAAAGAACGAAAACTGCCCCTTAAGAGTCTGTCTATTGGTAAAAGCATACAAATACCTGTGTTTATACTCTCTGGATATTCTTTTTTTTTTTTTTTTGTATAAAAATGAATGAATAAAACCGAACGAATGAATGAATGAATGAATGAGTGCAGGAATAAATGGTCTCAGGTGTGTTCGTTGGCGAGTTGATCCATTTATGGCTTTTATACATTTCATTTATGCCACTACACTACACTACACTACAAAACAAACATATTTTTTGCATTTATTGTGGACTTTTCTCTCTCTTTTTCTTTCATCTGCTTCCTTGTACTGTATTGGGGGTTTTACGATATTTCTTTCATATTTTTTTTTTCCAAACCATACCTTCTTGCTTCTAGGACATGACCACAACTGGACCAACAACAAATAAAAACTTGATACAACAAAAAAAAAAAGAGAAAAAAAACGATTCCTAGGAAGTGTATTAATTTGCTTGAGTAGTAGAGAATTTATGACTCCAGCAGCCGTTTCAGTTCAATCTATTGTTCCTTTATATTTTTTTGTTCTTTCCTCTGCTTCCTCTATTGAACCCTGTGTAGGAGTGTTTAAGCGTTTCGTTTCTTTATATTTTATGGCTGCTTTATTTAGTTTCTTTTAAGGATTATTTTGCACTTTTCTCAGTGCACGAAAGAAAGGATACAGCCTGTTGTAATGCCTTTCGTAGCCGTATTGCAGGATACGAACATGAAAATCTTGGTTTTTTTATTACTTAGGTACTTAATCGTAGGTAATCAAGGTAAACAGAAGTTAAACAGGATTTTTCTTTTAATTTAGTTTACGATGCACATCCCTAGATGGATGGCGGGGTTTGAATCATAAACTGATTAATCTAATTAGTACGGCAAAAAACTCCACTGCAATAATAAAAAAAAAAACTAAAAACGCTAATGCACTGTGGGCCTGGGACTTCAAATTTCTGAATTAAAATATTTTTTTATAATTTTTTTTTTATCAGAAAGAAAGTTTTTGAGAAATTTCTTCCATTGTATTTGGTACAACAGCAAAAAATTATCGAGAGTTTGTTTGAGATAAGGAAGTCGCCGAAGAAATATTTTCGTTTTGATGTCTGACTTGGGATTCGAACTCGGGACTTCAGTCTAATAAGCCAACACACTACCTACTAGACCACGGCGACTCTTAATATCAATGGTTGAACAATTTTTGTTTTAAGCTGTTTTAAGCTTTCTGAAATTTTTTTTTTTAAAATTAAGAAATTTATTTTTGGAAAGATTGAAGAAATAGCTATCTAATATCCTTTGGAAAATTTTTGCTAGGACCAATAGATGAAAAGTTACACACATTTTAAAAAAACCCTGTATGACCAAAATGTTCAACTTTGACCCCCTCTAACTCCGGCAGTTCTTGACTGATAGAGCTGAAAATTTGTGTCTGGCCTACTATCCAATAGTACTAATGTTGGTGCAAATTTCATCCAAATCGAAAGACATCGATTTTAAAAATTGGGTCACTTGACACGAAATTGCCCATACACGTTTAGTATACATACCTAGCTACAGGTATTTGAGTACCAAATTTCAAAAAGACATAAAAGAGTAGGAACGTAAAGAAGACTATAAAAAGCCAATCCTGATCCCTTGTAATTGGGTATTTACGGTGGTGATTTAATTTTTTTTTTTTAAATTTTTTACAATTTTAACACACTTCGTACCCACTGTTCTGTATTGTTTTGAACTTACTTTCTTTTGTTTTTTTTTTGTCACTTTTCAATCCAAATGAAATCTCAAGTATCACGTAAAAGTTAAAAGGTGGAGTTGAAATCAAATTATAGAATTTCATTAGAAAATCTACACAAATAAATGCGTTTTCCTTTCCACATCTTTATAAAGGGTGTTTTTTATAGAGGTATAGAACTTTAAGTTGGCATTACTTTTCAAGATGGCGACCGATTTAACAGCTGTCAAGTGATTTATTCTCAGTTTGGTTTGGCAATTCATCATGAATAGACTCACGCCTGAACAATGCTTGCAAATAGTGCAATTTTATTTCGAAAATAATGGTTCTGTGCGGAAAACGTATCGCGCACTACGTCCGTTTTTTCGTCAACAAAATCGTCCATCAGAGCAGTTAATTCGATTAACCATGGAACGTTTTCGCACCACGTTTACTTTTATTGATAACTCGCATCCCCAGAGACGCCGTACGGTGCGTACAGAAGAAGCTATTGCTGCTGTAGGGCGTAGCATTGAGGAAGACCCGAATGGGTCCATCCGCCATCGAGCACAGGAATTGGATCTGTGTCCATCCACTTTATGGAAGATTTTGCTTATAAAATCCAACTCGTGCAAAAATTGTAAGTAAGGCGTAGATTCGTCGAATTGGCCCAAAACGAGATTACCGTTGTTCCCGATTTCCATAAGCGAATTTTGTTTAGCGATGAAGCGCACTTCTGGTTTAATGGCTACGTCAACAAACAAAACTGCCGCATTTGGAGTGAAAGTAATCCTCAAGTGTATGTGGAAACACCGTTACATCCAGAAAAACTGACTGTTTGGTGCGCTTTATGGGCTGGTGGAATCATTGGTCCGTACTTTTTCAAAAACGATGGTGGCCAGAACGTTACAATCAATGGTGATCGGTATAGAGCCATGATTACTAACTTTTTCATTCCTGAATTGAATACCCATGATGTCCAGGAGATGTGGTTTCAACAAGACGGCGCAACATGTCACACAGCTCGTGCCACAATAGATTTATTGAAAGACACGTTTGGTGACCAGCCTAATTTCACGTTTTGGACCTGTGAATTGGCCTCCAAGATCTTGTGATTTAACACCGCTAGACTACTTTCTGTGGGGCTATGTAAAGTCATTGGTCTATGCGGTAAAGCCACAAACGCTTGACCATTTGGAAGACAACATTCGCCGTGTTATTGCCGATATACGGCCACAAATGTTGGGAAAAGTCATCGAAAATTGGACGTCCAGATTGGATATTTAAAATGTAATGCCACAAGATTATCTTTCGGATAAATAAAATTCATGTCAATCGAATAATCCATCGTTATTTTATTGCAACTTAAAGTTCTATACCTCTATAAAAAACACCCTATAGTTCAGAGACAGAAACAGAAACAATTTGATGCGTCACACCTACAATCAAAATGACTCATTGACGGTTAGACTATTACAATGACAGTGATTGGGTGGATGGATGGATGGATGGATGGATTGTTTTGGTGTATAGCGTTATAATGAAACCATAAAATAAAGTATGAAAGGAATCTACTTTCTTACAAGTCTTTACGAATGTCGGCAACTGTTTGTATACCACTCGGGTATCACGACTACAGTGTGTATTATTTATATTGTGTGTGCTGTAGTTTTTGTTGAGGATAATTGCTGGATTATGATGGGGATTACGAAAAGTAAATTGAAAACCTTTATTTTAGTAATTTATTTACTCTTTTTTCTCTGCGCATTTTTTTCTTCTCCTCTTCCCTTGGCAAATAATGAAATGGGTTTTGAACAACAACAACAAACAAACTAATGAATGAATGGATATCGGTGTGCAAATAAAACATCTGAAATTAGAGTGAGAGAACACACAAAGAGAAAGAAAAAAAAAAATTAATTTCCATTTTAAATCGTTAAGGTGTGATTTTTCTCACTGACTTTTGAAAATTTCCTTTTCAATTTTCAATTTCAATTTCAAATGCAGTTGCTTGCTACTCGTTTGTATCATTCCATTTTGTGTTCATTCATTCAGTCATTCATTCATTTTTAATTTATGGTTTGTATGTGTGCTTCTGTTGTTTGTTTATGTAAATTTTTCCGTGCGTTTAAAGTCAACAAAGATGTGATTTAGTTGGCTTGATTGGCTTGACAAATGCTTCTGTTAAATACAGTTTGAAAGAAGGCAAAAACTTCAAATTATTCCTTCAATTCAAACACGCACACACATGTGTATGAAGGCTAAAGGCACGGCTGTTAGCCGTTCATTTGTTTCTCTGTCTGTTTGTTTGTCTGTTTTTTTGTTTGTTTGTTTATGCAAATTAAGTTCAGCAAATTGGTAAATGAAAGAATGTTTGATTGGGTAGTGAGTAGAGTAGCTCTTGTTGTGATGACTGCTAATCCTGTTTGATTCCTTTTTCCATTGCTGCTGTTATAATTATTCAATCACTGCTATTTTTGGGGGTAATTTTTGTTATTGTCGTCGAAAAAATCTAATTGTTCTGCTAGAGGAAACTATAAATATTTTGTTAGAAGTGGTGTGTAAATGTGCGCAGTGATGTTGTCAAAATGGTTTTCATAAGTAAATAAATTTCATAATTTACTTGGTGGGTTATAATAAATGCGTATCCTTCCATATCATTTCATTTTAAAGGAGTTTCAGCAAAAAAAATTTTTTTTTTTTAAATTGAAATCGTTTTCAAAAGACTTATTATACTCTGTACACTCAAAAAAAGAATCGAGCCATCCGGGCTTGAATCAATCCATATCGGTCACAATAGTACGGCAAGTACGGTTTGGCTTGAATCAAGTACAAAAGAGTTGAATCAAGCCCGAATCAGCCAAGTACAAAAGTGTTGATTTTAGCGCGATTTAAGGCTTTTTGGGATCAAAGTGATCTCATCATGTATTTGGTTTAAGCATATTTTTTCTTGATTTAAGATCGAATTCGTACTTGATTCAAGAGAATCAGAAGTTGAAGTAATCCTTAAGCGCACTTGTTTCAAGAATTATAAAGTTGATTTAGGCTGGATTAACTTATAAATGGGATCGAATTGAGGCAAATCGTACTTTATTCGAGCACAATGAAATTGATTTAAGCCCTAAATTATACTTGATTTAAACCTAAATTTATCCAAAAAACGAGCTTGTTTCAAGAATTTTGAACTTGATTTAAGCTCGAACTCGTACTTGATTTAATCCTAAAATCGATTGATTTGAAAAAAATGCAAGTCATCGACCGGAATAATCCAAGTCATCTACCAAAGAAATGCAACTTGCGAAAAATACGACATTTTGTTGGATATATATTGTATAAATACACATGAACTAAATGAGAATTATTAAAATTTTTACTTTTCAACTTAAAAATCCACAATTCCATAACTCAAATAACTCAAAATTACACTTTTTTAGATAGATTTGAGTTTTTAATGTTGATTTTAGTAATATAAGGTTTAGTTTTTTAAATCAATCCTGTTTTTTGCTTGTTTTAAGCAAACAATAGCCAAAACGGGCTTAATTTTTCAAGCGCGTTTTTTGGCTAAAATTGAGAATAGAAAAGTTGATTTTAGCACGCCGTTTTTCTTTCTGTGTAAGGAATATACAATATTTATTTATCTTTCAGCGATATAACGGGTTATCCATTTCGTGGTTTCAAAAGTAAACGTATATAAAACACATACATATAAAATATTTTTTTCATGATATTTCTTTTTTATTGTAAAGTTTGAACGTTGACATTATGTGTGAAACACTACATCATTTAAATAACCTCCACGCGAAGTGTTGCAAGCATTGATTCTTTTGAGGTAATTTTCGACCACTTTTTCACACATATTGGGCGGTATCTCAGCCATAACTTGACGAATGTTGGTTTTTAAGTGCTCAAGAGTTGAAGGTTTATCTGCATAAACACGGTCTTTCTCATGATCTTGGTGGCCAGTTGATATCGCCACGACGAGAAATTACGCGGCCAGGAAATGTCTCTTGCAATAAAGCCATATTCGTTCGAGTTGTGTGGCATGTGGCACCGTCTTGTTGAAACCACATATTCTTCAAGTCGTATTCTTCAATAGCAGGCAAAAAAAAGTCGGTTATCATATGACCATAACGCTCCGAATTGACGGTGACAGTCGTTCCAACGTCGTTTTCGAAGAAGTAAGGTCCAATCACACCTTCGGACCAAAGAGCGCACCAAACAGTGACTTTTTCTGGATGTAATGCCCTCTCTTCAATTACTTGAGGATTCTCAGAACCCCAAATACGACAATTTTGTTTATTAACATACCCACCGAATGTGAAATGTGCTTCATCGCTGAAGAAAATTTTGTTCGAAAAAGCACGATACGTGGCTGTGGCAGTATCACCATTTCTGTAGTAGGTTTTGATAATTTTTATGCGTTGTGTGATAGTTAAGCGATCCATTTTCGTCAATGTCAGACTTTCAACTGAAAAGAAAAAAATTGGTTTCACAACTTAGTTTGACAGCTGTCGAATTCCAGTCCCATACTTTTGAAACCACGAAATGAATAGCCCATTACATTTGAATTGTAGCAAGTTTTGATTCTTTCAAGGTTTTTTTTTCAATTTTAAAGCCAGAGAAATACTTAAGAAGTCCAATTCAGGTGGATAAGGCATCTGAGGCATGTTTTCAACAAAAAGTTACTTTATCTTCAAATTAAACCATTTTAAGTTATCAATACAAACCTTAAGTCGAGATGTGTATATAATTGATCTATAATTGATATAATTATCGTAATGATTCGACTGTTTTTTTTTTCGTATTGCTCATACGACTTTGTGTTAAGAGCTCCTGGTCTAGTACGTCAACAAAATGTGCAGCCCTTGCGCTGATCAACTTCTTCCTTTTCCCTCATTGTGGTGGAACTTGGTCAGTACAGGGACTGCGTTCACCCGTGGCATCACAACGGGCCGCTATGCGTGCTCAAGTGTGCTTTGTGACATCAGAGCTACTACTCCGATCTAACCTAACCTAACAAAATCAAAAAACCGTGGATCTTATTATCGTCGCCTTACTACTGCGGTCTTACGATCTATTGTACTCTCCTAATATTTTATAGGGCAGCCCTATAATTAAAATAAAATTCTCATGAAAAATTTTCTTAAAAATCTATTGTTCGGAGCCGACTTTAAACTATACGTTCCATTGTGGGAAGCTAGATCGTAATCCTGGCTAAAGGGTTGTAATGATCAATTATGTATGTATGTATCCCTATAAGGTCTCCATCAAACCTATTGCCATGACAAGTTTCAGGATGTTGTTCGGTATCAACAACGACAGACCCTTAGCTTGAACTGAATATCGTCAACTAAAAGACCAAACAACCTATCAGCAGTTTTCTAGATTTTACAGGAGAGGGAAAAAACGTTATAAAATTGGTACTATTTGCAACATTGAAACGAAAATTATATATTACGATTAAAATGAAACCGGAAGTATATATCGGTTGAGATATCTTTGTTTTTCTGGACACAGCTTATGATATGGCGCTTAGGGTATTTTGAATTGTAAAAATCTGAAACCAAACAACCTATCAGCAATACTAATTAGTATGAATAATTAAGCATTCCTTTCAACACATAATTATTATTTACATTAAATAATAACAATTATAGATTTTTTTACTTGTTTAGACAAAAAAGTGAATAGTGTTTGCCTCAATTACACTATGCAACAAAATTAAACTTTTATCATTATTTTTAATGATTTATTTTCCTCTTGTTTAGTACGTCACGGTCTTCTAATTTGGTAATAGCTTGGTTATTTGTAATATTAGACGTTCAAAATTTTGCATACATATGCTTTATGATATAGTGAATTATATTAAACAAAAAACTCAATTTTGAAAATTTTGCTGATAGGTTGTTTGGTCTTTTAGTTGACGATATGCATTCAGGTGTTTTTTACTAGAATGCATCAAAGGCCCACAGCTTCCACGAATGTTTTCCGATGGTTTACCCTCATCTTAACAAAAAAAATGTTCAGGTGTGAAGTAATGTGCACAAATATCTCATAAGTGATTACTTATTGACGTAATAATTCGGCAATTTTGCTGAGACACTTCCACAAATACTCTATAGAAACATTTTCACGACTTTGATCGTATTTTCTTCTCACACATTTTTATCTGCATTCTTGCTTACTTACTTACTTGGCCATTACAAGCCTTTAGTCAGGATTATAACTTAGCTTCTCATACCACTTATGTTGTGTGAGTTAATTTTAATACATGAGTGGCGGCGGGACCTACAATTTAAAGTCGACTCTAAACGTAAGATTTTTTTGAGAAACTTTTCATGGCAATTTTATTTTTTTTTTGTTTGAAATCTGCTGAGAGGAAGTAGCCTAAGAAATATTTTTTCATATTTTCGTTTTAATGTCTGAGCTGGGGTTTGAACATGTCTAACTATGTACCTACTACACTACGGTGACTTTAAGTATCTGCACCTTGGTTACTTAGTTGGGATTACAACCCTTTAGTCAGGATTACATCCTAGCCTCTCACGTCACCCATATTATGTGTGTTAGTTTTATCCACAAATGGCGGGAACTACGGCTTAACTTTTTCATAGCAATTTTATTTTACTCTCAAGGTTTTTGCTAGCAGACTGCTGAAAGGAAGTCTCCGAAATAATATTGTTTTCTGTTCGTTTTGTTCGAGATGACTGAGTTCGGCAACTTCGAGAATACGAATTTCGTTTGAAAATTTGCATTTCCTTTGTCCGTTTGGTACTTTTTAAGAAATTTCTCTGTTTAATCCTAAGTAAGGTATCATTTTATGATACATTCAGCTTTTAAAAAAAATTCTTTTCAAGTCCTTTAAAAAGGTGTCCTTGTAGAAGTAGCCGATCCCTTTCAATTTATCCATCTACTGAACATTTCTGAAAGCAAAATAGAATGAAGAATCCTTTAACCTCTAAATTTTATCAGGTAATTTAAATAAAAATCCTTCTTTCCATTTTCTTTCTCCATTTTCTTGGTTCTCAGTTAAGGTGGGTATCATTTGGTTTTTTGTTTTTTTTAATCCTCAAAGCGACTCCTTCTAATCGGTGCCATCTTATTTCGCACCTTATTTATTGAGCATTTCAAACAGATTTCGGTGCTTTGAAAGTTCACTTGGCGATAAGCGTTTGTGTGTTGTTTTAAAACCATCATTGCCGCTGCAACAGCAAGCAATAACAAGATCGGCAAATGATAGTGAAGACAGTAAAACATGTACTACAACGCCAGCGCGCCTATAATGTCGGGGAAGAAAGAAAACTGGCGAGATGGCCAGTAAATTTTTTTTTTTTAATTTTTATTAAAAGCCTTGGGTTGCGAAAGTGCTAATTTGAATTATTAATAAGCAGGCAACAAGCGTTTCATGCTTCTTTAATAATTTGTTTCTTTTTTTTTTTGGGGTTTCTTTTTTAAATTTAAAATTCTCTTCTCTCTTTTTATTAAAAATATGAAAATGAATAACAAATAAGAAAAAAAGAGGTTAAAAAAATAAACGTTTAATCAAGATAATATGGCTGTAATAAAATACAAAAAAAAAAAAAGTTTGCATTGAAGTCTTGAAAAGTTTTTTTTTGCTTTTCTTTCATTTTTTTCTGTTGCATTTCTTCTAAATCAACTCGAGGGCGGCAATTGTTGTTGGCAACAAAAAGGAAAAAACTACAACAACAACTTTTTGTTGAAACTAATCATGCGGTGAGATTTAAAACTTAACGAAAATTACCAAAGTAGAGTTTAGTTTTTAGGATCAAAAGAAGAAGAAGAAGAATTACTCCTTCCCAATACAAACAAGTATTCATGGCACCACCATTCATGTACTTGACTGGTTGCTATCGCGTTTTACTGTGTGTGCCTGTTTCGTGTTGTATTTGATCAAAGTGTTGCAGTGTTTTAAAGTTTATTTGTTCGCCGTTGGTTGGCTGGTTCGATGGCTGTTTCGCTAAAAGTATGTATGTGTTTATGCATGTGTGTGTGTAATAGTTTTTCTTTTTGTTTTGTTCATTTTGGCCATTCATTGATTTAAGCGGGTTGTCGATAAGCAACGCATTAAAAATCCATAAATCAATGCGATAAACATGATTTGCTGCATGTTTTATTGACTATTGTGTTGTCCATGTCCATGCAATACAACACAACACTACACAACATAACACAACACAGTACAATACAACACAATACAGCAATTCAACAACAGCAACAGCAACAACATGAACAACAACTTCAATTGAACATATTGAAGCAGTAGACAGATACTGTAGAAGAGGCGTTTATTGGATGCTTGACTATTACCTGGTACTGTACTTACTATACACACAGCTTTGCTGTACGTATGTATGTACATATTTCTCAACCTCATCGCCTTTATTTCTGTGGGAAGTTGTATGTATGTATGTATATATGTATGTATGTATGTGTTTAGATTCCTATTTGAAAAATATTTGCCATATTTGTTGTTATTGTTGTTGTTGTTGTTATTCTTTCAATAGCTTCCTACATGCCATAGTTTTTCTTATAATTCCACTCCTAAGCTCAAGTGCTATTTGTTGGTTGGCTGGCATTACGGCAGTATAGAAAATTTAACATCACGACTCTGTGTAAATATTAGATTTTCTTTTAGAAATTTGCCGTCTTCCAAGTCTACTAAAAACAGAGAAAAAAAATAGGAAAAGAAAGAGGAAAAAACGAGGATTATAATGTTTTTTTTTTTTTGTTTTTTTTGTCATTGCAATCATAGGAGAGTTCAATATGGGCATTATTAAATGCGAATAATTCCTAGAATAATTTCAAATAATTTAAGCAAATTGGATTTGGATTTTGTTTTTTCTTTCTTTGCATTCTTTAATTATACTGACAGTTTCTGCTCGTACTGAGTAAGGGGAAGTAAAATTGTAAACTCAAAAAAATTGTAAAATTGTAAAATCTCCTATGATTTTTAAAATACGGCGAAATTCGTTAAGATTTAGAAGAATTGTTCTCTTCTCTTGAAGTCGCTGTAGTCTAGTAGGTAATGTGTTAGCTTATTAGACATAAGGTCACGGTTCCAATCCCAGGTCAGACATCAAAACGAAAATATGAAAAAAATATTTCTTCGGCTACTTTCTCTCAGCAGAATTCAAACAAAAAAAAAAAAAAAAAATCAAATTGCCATGAAACGTTTCTCAAAAAAAAATCTATCATTCGGAGTCGACTTTAAACTGTTGTTCCCCACGCTACTCATGTATAAAATTAACACACACAACGTGAGTGCTGTAAGAAGCTAGGTTGTAATCCTGACTGAAGACTTCTAATGACCAATTATGTATGTATGTACATATGTTCTCTTCAAAGTTTTCTAATAAAGGATCCGCCAAATAACTTCTTTTTTTTGAAAATGCTTTAATAAAAAAAACTACTGAATATTTTCTCAAATTTCTTTTTTTATTTGAAAGTACAATCCTTCCGGTTAATAATGGAAAATAATTTCATTCAAATGGCTGCCTCGGCTGGCCATGCAATAGCCTACACGATCGGTCCAATTTTTAAGCACATTATCGATTGTGTGCAGCTGTATTTCACCAATGGCTCCACGAATATTGTCCTTTAGAGCGTCAATTGTCTCTGGCTTGTCGGCGTAACACTTATCTTTGACGGCACCCACAAATAATAGTCCAACGGTGTCAAATCGCAGCTCCGAGGTGGCCAAACGACATCAGCTCTGCGGCATATAATGCGATCTTTAAAAACAGGGCGCAAAACATCGAGTGTAGCTTTGGCTGTGTGGCACGTAGCGCCGTCCTGTTGAAACCAAATGTTGCCAATATCCTCCTCTTCAATTTTTGTGAACAAAAATTTGTTCAACATGGCCCGATAACGATCGCCATTGACTGTAACGGCCACTCCTTGCTCATTTTCGAAGAAAAATCGCCCAATTATGCCTCTGGACCAAAATCCGCACCAAACAGTGACTCGTTTTGGGTGCGTCGGCTTTTCAATGTATGCGTGCGGGTTTTCTGTGCCCCAAATGCGACAATTTTGCTTGTTTACATAACCGCCTAGATCAAAATGAGCTTCATCTGAAAAGATGATTTTTTTTACCAAAATCGGCATCTTCTGTAAGTCGATCGCAGGCCCACTTAGCGAAGCGAAAACGCCCTTATTCGTTCAGCGGAAGGTTAAAACTAATCTGTCAAATCAGATATGAGCTAAGTGTTACCATTCACGAAATAAGCACTAGTTGAAAAAAAAAAAAACGTTAGATGGCGGACCCGATAGGAAAAGAAAGAGGTAAAAACGAGGATTATAATGTTTTTTTAAACAGCATTTTAATTGAAGCATTCACTTTTTAATACACATCCAAATTGGATTTGGATTTTATTTTTTCTTTCTTTGCATTCTTTAATTATACTGGATGGTGAAAAATAGTATGAAACTTATGTACGACTTGTTTATGGGATAACAAAAGAATTTCATATTTGAGGCACTTTCGGCTCTTAGTGAGTAAGGGGAAGCGGGAATTTGTAAAATTTTAAACTCAATTCGTTGAGTTTCCACAACGTGCTTTTCGATTCCAATTGGCAAAGAAACTTTAATTCCTTTTTCAAAATCCAAAATTCAGATTTCTGGATCCTTACCATCATCAAATCCTTTTATGAAATTCAGCTTATGCTTGACTTCAGCTTTCATACCTTGCTATTCTTATCCGTTTTTCTCATATTTGACAACCCCTTAAACGCAAATATGTGCCAGTTTCACTAGTAGTATTTAGACATATTTGGTGTGAAGCCATGTAGCATTTCTGGATTTTCAAAGCAAAAATCCAATTCACAGGCAAGAAATTTAAACTCATACCATTAGGAGAAATCGGCAATATATAAATCTGTCGTTCGGAGTCGACTTATGTATAAAAATTAACACACACAACATAAGTGGTGTGAGAAACTAAGGAGTGCGCACGAAAAAAACTGGACTTACACTTTTCGTTATAGAAATAAAACTAAGTGGCGGATTTTTTTCGTTTTATATTTCAATTAAAGTAAATAATATTTGAATTCTTTTGTGTATAAAATTTTTTTTTCTGACAAAGGTCTCAGAGCATCCAACTTTTTGAGCCACTTTTCTTCCAGACATGTTAGGGTGATTTTTGAAAAATACGTATTATTTTACTTGCTTTGTTTTCGGTCGGCAAATCTTTTTTTCTTCCACTTCCACGCTTTCTCTCAATACTTAAAGACTCCTTATATTGTTTTATTCTTACCTTAGAAACTGTTTTTTGGTTAACACCTGCGAGCCTAGCAATCGTTTTTTGTAAGCGGTGCGGTTTTTCATTGAAAATTTCAATTATTTTTTTACGACATTCTTGTTGGGTGCCCATTTTCAAAAAACTAATTTTGCTATTGCAATTAGATTTAGCACGTGGATTTTGAAACAGATGACTAACAAAAACAATGTAACGGTATTCATTTTTTTAATTATGATAAAAGTTATAAGCTTAAAAGTAGGCCCATTTTTTTTTTGTGCGCACTCCTTATAAGGGTTGTAATGACCAATTATGTACGTATCTTCTTTGTTTGTGGAAGAGTTTTCAATATAAAAAAACGTCTTAACTATGCCCGACAGTTATGATTCGAGCTTTACACAAATGTGTTAAACAGATAAGTGATTCGAGGATTGTTAAAATTGTTGCCAAGGCAAGGTTATACCAAAGAAAATAAAGTATAAAGAATGTGCATTTCAACATATTTTGGAATATTTTTCAAAAATACTTGATGACGCGGGGGGAAAGATAGAAGGGAAGGAAAGAGAAACGAAGAGCGTAACAATGCGTTGCTCTCATCGTGCGTTTTTGTTGTTTGACCACTTTTTTATTAAATTTTCTGAAATCACTTATTCTGGTCAGTATTGCCACGAAAAAAAATATTGTAACCAACATTTGTGAAAAAAATTACCAAATAAGAAAAAATATAACCAAAATTAAATTCACAGTTTTTTTTATTTTATTTTTCAAATATAAATTATAATTAATACAACATAGTAAGAAAAGAAACAAAAAATAACAAACTAAAATTTTAGTCTTACAAATTAATTAATTTCTACAAAAAAAAGCTCTTTTTATAAGAAAAATAAGTAACCAAATCCGGAAATTTTGGTTAAAAATAGCTAAACGGCAACACTGGTTGTTATTAGTGAGCAAGAGAGAGAAAATAAGTTGAGAGAATTTATTTATTTACAGCCATAGAAAACTGTCAATAATATACGATACTTTGATTTTCATTTCATCAACATACATATGTAAAGCTATCTATCTTAATAATTTTAGATAAATAAAGATAAAATAAAAAAATCCATTTTTTTTATTAAAATAACATAAAGCTATCCATCTTTGGCTTAAAAATTATACCTAGTTTTTTTTAGATAAACAAAAATAAAAAAAACTCATTTTTTATTAGAAGAAAAAATAAAAAAATTAAATACGGCCAGCTAATGACATAGAACATTTTTAACATAAAATATTTTTTGAGTGTTATTCTGAAATAAAATGAAAACGCATCCGCTACACATGTGTTCTTGTCGCAGTCTGATCGACAACTAAATCAAATAACACAAGAATGCGTGTGAGTTCTCTCTGCACAATTGTGCGGGTCGTAATTTTAACAAATTTTGGTGAGAGCGGGTCGTAAAGTTACAACCCGCCATAAGAAATTTTACTTCTACATGATGCGCATTCTTTATATCCATATTCTTTGGTTGTACTTTATGCTGACATCTGCGTACAGCCGTGTCATTGAGGTCGCTGTATGTTAATGTGCTGAACAACATTCATGTCATTGAGCAGCTCATACTTCTCTTTTTATATTGAGATTTTGAGGTTTTAAAAAAAAAATAATTAAAAAATTAACTTGAATGCACTCTGCATGGAATAGAGAAATTGCTTGCTGGAAAAAATTTTCCCAGAAATATTTTTTTTCCTGTAATTTTTTTTTTTTTTAATTTTATGTGATCAATTTTGTGTAGTTTCTGCGAAATTATAATTCATTTCATTTAGAAGGGGGGGGCTTGTAAAAATTTTTACATAAATTTCAAGGTTTTTTGTAATTTTTATTATAAATTATCAGAAAATGACTTGGCAAATACAAGCATAAGAGACAAAAAACCGAAAAAAACAGGAAAAAAATTAAAATATTGTCACAAAATATGATGTTTTTCGTTTTGTTTTAAAAAATTTAAATACACCTGGTTTAAAGGAAAAAACAACAACAAAAACAAAAAGAAAACACATTAATTTTTAAGACAAAAATATTTTGTCAACATGAGGTCCTCCATAACTCACACCCAAGTAATGTAACTGTTATGCACCCTACAGAGCGTATTGGCCAAAGGTGTATTGATCAAGTTAAGGTAGATTTCTTAAAGAGACACCAAGACGCCTTTAAAGCGAGTTAAGAACTCGTAAATTAACACACTGTGTATTTTTTAAAATAAGTATGAGTATGTGATTTTACTTTTTCTGGCTAAAATATTTGTAAATATTTTCATGGCAAAAAAAAAAGCAAAAAAAAGAAGAAATGAAAGAGGAATAAATGGTTTCCTGTTTATAGGTTTTCATAACAATAAAATCTTTGCTATATTGCCGCCTATATTCGCTATAAACTGCAGGATATATTGTTTGCTTATAAAGGCTTTAACACTTTAGGGGATTTGCCTTTTAAACACATATGTATGCTCTCTGTAGCCTTGTGCTTTTCTATTTGTAAATGCTCTGTAGGCAGCTCCTTGGAGACCACTTGGTAAAAAGCAAAAAAATTTCTTTGGCTTATCCTTATTTCCTTTGCTGTATGCCATGATGATAACATGCTTATATTTGAACATTACCGCTAAATTATCAGAATTAACGGTATTGGTTAACCATAACTAGAAATAATACCGTATTGTTTGAGTATACATATGAATGTGTGTGTATGGATGGCTACCGTAAACCGTTAGCCAGGTTAATAAACTAAATGAGAATATTCTAAGATTTTCTACCAAATACTCCAGGGTATATTTCCAAAGGCATTTCAATATTTTAACAATACAAACGGCCAAGCTACTGGTTTTCCCATTGACGCTCTAAAACAAACAAATAAAGGAAAAGAAAAACCAAGAATGAATATAAAAATATAAAATTAATGATTTAAGCAGGTTAAATAGCAGGTTTCAAGAGAAAACCATCATTTAATCTTAGACAAAAAGAAGAAGCAGCAGCAGAAGCGTTTAAATAAATTGTCAAACAAATGCCTGGTTTTTGAGGCATAAAATGTGTGTTTTTAAACTGTGTTGGATTTCTAACGAAATAATTGTCTTCATTAACAGAGTTAAAGACCGCATAAGCATAATTGTTAACGTTGTTTTTTTTTTTTGTTTAAAAATTAAACAAATTTTTTTGAAAAAAAAATGGCGTCAACCTTACTTCCTCCCCTAAAAAGCCTATGGCCGTGGCGTTCTCAATGAAAAATTGTCAATTATTATTCACATTTACGTTTTATAACACGATTCGTGCGTTCATTTAATGTCTTTCATGACACTGCGTTTGTTTGTTTATTTTCTGTTTTATAAAATCAGATAAAATAACAATTTTTTTGTATTTTTTTGTGTTTTGGTAGGTTTCATCAAGATTAACACCCATCTAACCAAAAATTGTTGTTACCCCGGACTGTATGTTATCATTATCATTATTATACAGCCCATATACAATAGAGCCCCCTCCCCACCAATTGTATTTATTTTTTAAATTGCCTACCAAAACAAACAAAAACAAAAACAAAAAAAAATATTCAAAAAAAACGTAACGAAATATTCATACAATTATTGTAATGATGGGTTTGTGTAATACAGTGACTAGCTTACTGACTGACTGACTAACTTGACTTGACTTATACACTCTCGAATCAGTTAAGTTGGTCGTTCACACCAGAGTAAATATCACCATTATTTACTATGTATGTAGCTGTATATACATACATACATGTGCAGTATGTATTTGATTTTAATCTTTTTAATAATATTTCAAATAAACATTAAAAGCGTCAAGAAATGTTTTCCCCAAAACAAAAAGGTGTAACTCAACAGAGCCTAAATATTAGCTGGCAGCCTGGTTGTTTGGTTGGTTGCCTGGTTATTTTAGCTGTTTGTGGTAAATTGTTAAGACAGTTTCGTTAAAACATTAAAATCTCTAAAATGGTGGCAAGCTGCTTGATATAATTTCAAAATAATTATTGTGTTGCAAGTCACACCCCATGCCATAAAATACATGAATACGATGCAATACATAAATACGAGGGTATTTTAAATTTTGTTTTTCTTGATGTTTTCACTTAATGCAGTGATTTGCCTTGTGATGCTTTATTTTATTGCCAAAAAGTTTCTAAGCTTTAGGTGTAGTGTACTTAGAGTCAATAATGCCCTCCCAAAAGACCGTTTATTAACCTCGGGACGTTCGTGAGCAGTCGGATGCATTGCATTGTTTTCCTCATTTTGTAATTTCTCAACAAAAGTTTTAATTGCCTCAAAACTCGCTTGGTTTGAGGAGAGACTTTGCCTTTCTTTATCTTCCCATTTGTTGAGTATACTTTTCCAAACATTTGCTCCTACTACACAATAGGTTTCTGACCCTATTAGCGGCATAGAAGCTCTCCTTCATGCAAACTAGTCTCGCGTTGCTTATTGCCAAGGATTTCAACATGACTTGGAACCCAGCAGTTTCTACAGACAGTTCCATACTACATACATACATACATACATAATTGATCATTACAACCCTTCAGTCAGGATTACGTACTAGCTTCTCACACCACTTATGTTGTGCGCGTTAATTTTATACATGAGTGGCGGGACCTAACGTTTAAAGTCGACTCCGAACGACAGATTTTTTGGGAAACTTTTCGTGGCAATTTTCATTTACTCTCAGTGTTTTTGTCAGAAATCTGCTGAGAGCATAGCTGCCAGATAAATGAAGCATCAAATCGTAAAATATTTGTGAAAAAATCGTCAAAATCGTCAAAGACGTTCATTGAAATTGTAAAAAAATCGTCAGAAAGAATAAATAAATAAATTGAAAGGTTTTAAAAACAAAAGCATATAAAGTCAATGTTAAGCAGCAATAATATTGCATCATCTATACCCATGTGTGGTGTAAATATTAGGGAGTCAGAAGATCTTGACGTTATGGGCATGAAAATTCAGCGTGATGTTCGCTAGAACTGACACTTTTTTCAGTGCCTTGGTTTCTTAAGACGCTGCAATAAACACTTCACTTCATCTGATCTACCTAACATTTACACCATTTATAACCGACCGAGAATGGAATACAACTCTCATGTATGGGTTGGCTCTTAACGTCTATTTTTAGGCATCTCGACCATTTGCAGGAGAGGCCGTAGTAGCTCGTTAATCATGATAGTGTGTCCAACTCCATTGATTCATTGGAGCATCGTTCCATGTGGCTTGTGTTTCATTGTTCTATCGCTACAACAACGGATATAGCTCGATCGAAATAAGGGAACTTGTTTATGAAAATCATGTATTCCTTCCTACGTAACACTCGTCTCGGCCAGTACATCCATATGTGGTGGATTGGCCAGTGTATCGCACACTGTATTACTGACAAAATTCGTTTGTTAGACGGACTATTCGTATGTGAAACTCCCTTCCTGCAGAGATCTTTCCTGTTACTTTTGGTATTAAAATGTTATAAAAATATTCAAACCTAGTGTTCAAAAACACTGCTCCCTCTTTCCTCCTTCTTATAATATATTTTCCTAGTTCCAAACACAATGCCATTCCCTGAGTGTTGGTCGTAGAAAAAAAAATAATGGCACTTGCCTTTGTTCTTCCGATGGTAATATTAGAAGCTATAAACAAATTTTTAAAGTTGTCTGCAACGGCAAATGATAATTTATGCTCAACTACGATGTTTTTTAGGAGTTGTAATTTTTTGGCTTTTATTATTCGAGTATTCGAAAATATCTTAAAAATATAATACTTTACTCCATGTTATTACTAGCATAAATTTCCAACAGTAACAATTGCAAAGCAAATACAAAGCTTAAGGAGACTTTTAATGAACTAAAGTAAAGAAAATGATGTAAATTTTTAATTGCTAAAAATCGTCAAAATAAGGGCATAAATCGTCATGTCGTCAAAATGATATTTTTGGAGTTCAAAATCGTCAAAATGACGATAAATCGTCAAATCTGGCAGCTATGGCTGAGATGCATTGCCGAAGAAATATTTTTATTCATAATTCCGTTTTGATGTCTGACCTGGGGTTTGAACCGTGGCCTTACATCTAATAAGCCTAGTGTGTCGGCTTACTAGACTACGACGACTACTACAGTTCCATACTATCGATCTTCAATTTAATTTTACAAGAGCCGAGTGGTCGAATGACGATCTGAATGTCAGTTAGTACTACTAAGTCATGTCTTTTGAAGTTCCCATCCAAATTGAATTGAGTACATCTATCGTTGTCATAGACTTCAGTTTAGAAGATACTTGGGAGAATGGAGCGTCTTTTCATTTTTGATGCAAATCCCACCTGATTTGTGATTTCAATTTAATTAATTGTTCCACTATTATCCTTAAACTTTTTATATAAACGTAGCAAAGCATGTAGGAGCTGTAAATCCTAAAAGTATAGCTTCGGATAATCTATAGCCTTCAACGTGAATTTTATTACTGTTATGGCGTGTTGCGTGTTGAAATCGCCGTAGTCTAGTAGATAGTGTGTTGGCATATTAGACGTGAGGCCTCAGTTCAAACATTTTGCTATGAAAAGTTTGTTAAAAATCTGTCGTTCGGAGTCGACTTTAAAATGTAAGTTCCGTCACTCATGCATAAAATTTACACACACAATATAAGTGGTGTGAGAAACTAGATCGTAATCCTGACTAAAGGCTTGCAATGATCAATTATGTACGAATGTATGTATTGTGTGTTATACCTTTGACTAGGTTTTCAATTTTCCAAATATTTTCCATAACAGCCTCAGCCTGAAGTTTAAAAAGTTTTACGACGAATAAATTTTTAATGATTTTTCAATTTTAATTAATTTTTTGTTTTCTTTAAATATTTTTTAATTGGCACGAATGTTTATTTTTTTATTGATTTTTTATTCAACAAAACATTGAATTTTCTTAATAACAACACATTGCAGGCATTTTGTACTGAAGAATTTGCTAAAAAGCACTGAAACGACTGAAGCGACTATTAAAATTTATCGCTGACATCAATATTATTAGTCCAGTGGTCTCTATTTTTTATGTTTAAATATTTTGCTGTTGTAGTTGGTTTCTTAATAATTTGTTCCAGCGCCTAAAGATCAAAGGAAAACTATTTTCATTTCGCCAATATTTTCGATAATATTTTCCCCAACGTACATATGTATGGTTTTGCTTAGTGCCAGCCAACAAAATTGTTGCCTGCAACAGCAGAACCACTAGATAAATTCAATTAAATTTCAATTAATTTCGTTGAATTCGTTTCGTTTTTTTTTTTTTTTAATTTTTCTTAGGTTTTCTGATTTTCATTGTTTAAGCCTCAACACAAAGAGATTTTCTCGTTTGATAGTTAAAGTATCAAAAAAAAATTTAAAAAAAAAAAAATTATAAATAAAGATCACAAGTAGGAATGAGAAGATGAAGAAGAAGAACAACAACAACTACAACAACAATTTATTTTCAATTTAATAATTGAAAATATTTTTTATCAACTTTTTAGCTGGTGATCGTAAAAAATTTCATGAAAAATAAACGAATTATAAGGTTCTTAACCCATAAACGGTATAGGGGGTGTAAAAAAGCTGCTTGATATAATTTCAAAGCTATAGTAAAGAAAACGAAAGGACATTTTTTTTTAATATTGAAGACAAAAACTCTTGGGACAATGCTCATTTAAGGGTTAAAGGCAAAAGCTATAGTAAAGAAAAAGAAAGGCAATTTTTTTTTTTAAATATTGAAGACAAAAACTCTTTTGAAAAATGCTCATTTAAGGGTTAAAGGCAAAAGAAAATTTTTTTTTTTAAATTTTTACGACCCTAAAAAAGCTTTTCAAAGCATGCAATTAAAATGCTATAAAATTATTAACTGAGTGGTATGCTAGACTAAAAGCATTTTTATCATTATTTTTCTTTTTCATACACAAAGAAAATGTACACAATCAAAGAAAAATATAAAGAATTTTCCCCAAACAAAACGGAAATTGTTTATCTTTAGCGCCAAAGCCAAAAACGATCAAGAAGCAACACTCGAACAATTTAAAACTGCAACAGCCCTATAAAGTGCTTCTAAGACTCAATTATTAAAATATTCTTATCAGTCTTCAGGAAATACTTTAAATAATACAGCGCTTCAGAGGCGCAGTGCAGTCATTGTGTAAATGATGCACGTGTCCCCACATGTAACCATATGTACGCGGTAATGGGTTTAGAGGAAGAAGAGTAATGTTATCATAGGGTTTTTTTCTTTTCCAAGTGGCACATGCTAAATTTCATTGTGTTGTTGTCGATTATGGATTTTTAACGAGTTTTCAATTTATATTCCGCCATATTTCAAGTGCTCGCTCGCTGCACCACTTTCCCTACCTACCTACCTACCTACCTACCACTAGACACAATAGACGCATAAGTTAAAGCGTCAAGCACTTGAATTACACCAGCAGGAGAATATATATGAACATTGTAGGTTGACTGGTCTGCTGCTAAGCTATAACAGAAAGAACAACAGCAGCAGCCATTGGAATGAATGAAAGATTATTGCACCACATTAAGAAAAAGTTGGGAGAAACAATTGGAAATTTGTTATCACAATAGGCGTCTGGCTTTTTGCATCATCAAAGTGCAGCCAATAGATCGAAATTAATGATAAATTGGAAAATTAAATTCAATTTTTTCTTTTGTTTTTTATTATTATTTCATTGGAAATTTACAAGAAATTCGATTATTTAAAATCAAATATTTGTTGAAAATAAATCCTAAAAAAAATATTCAAATTTCTAATCGGATTTACTCAAATACTACATGAAAGTGATATCCTGTACATCAGTTACGAGTATGCTGTTGAATGACAACATTTCTATAATTTTTTATACGTTTTTTTTTTATTATAATTTCCATAAGACATAAGCAGTGATGTTGTATTTACCACACAAATGAATCTCTAGCACTATTGCCTGCTCTTGCTGAGCGGATCAGGCGCACACTGTGCTACGCGGTAAAAAGTTGGATAGCAGGCTCTACTAGAAGAACTATTCATCTTGAGACTTTTAA
Organism: Sarcophaga caerulescens; assembly: GCA_927399465.1. Classification (NCBI taxonomy): domain Eukaryota; kingdom Metazoa; phylum Arthropoda; class Insecta; order Diptera; family Sarcophagidae; genus Sarcophaga; species Sarcophaga caerulescens. The sequence continues at coordinate 11,091,500 of OV656866.1, read as the reverse complement.
CCGCGTCGTACATTGTGCGCCTTATCCGCTCAGCAAGAGCAGGCAATAATAGTTGAGATTCATTCTTCTGGTAAATATAGCCGCACATCTTATATCGTAATGTGTTCCTCAAATCCAGTACATCAGTTTCATGTACTGTGGATTCAGATCGATGCACGATATTTCAGAGATTTATTGCATAACACAACGACCGTACCCAGAGGTTAAGGGAAGCCGAGCTAACACACTGAGGGCCATTATTACAACTTACCGTTAAACTTGGATTTAGTTAAAGGTACCTTTAGCTAAAGGGAACTTTAACTTATTTTCGTTATTATAACTTACAGGTACCTTTCCAAAAATATGGCAGTGCAATGTCGATAACACTGCTCAATTAAACAAGTTTTTTTTTAAACGCAGTGGCAACGACGGGCTTCGTTTTTTTGTTGTATATGCTCATTTTGTTTATATTTGAAGTTGCCATGTTGAAATCACCCTTATTCTGGTTGTCGTCGTCGTTACCAAAAATGATGTCGATAAAATCCGAGTCGACAAAATCAGAGTCGACACAACACAATATCGACGGCGTATTGACTCACAGAATACCAAATGTGTGTCGACAGTCATCTATAACTGTCAATAACGACAAACAGAATACCAATTTTAAACTGTCTACGCAAGACGACGTCGACGACGACAACCAGAATAAGGTTGAATATAATATATGATATGGCAAGTTCAAACATAAACTTATCTTTAAAAGTTACCGGTAGGATGATCCTCCCTTTAGCCTAACGCTCACTTCTACCATATTGTCCACTTATTATAATAAAAAACAATTTATCTGCCCGTTAAAATCCTGCCTTTAGTTAACGGCAAGTTGTAATAATGGCCCTGAAATGAAAGTGCTAAAATGTGTGTTCCTTCTCTGCATGACTAAAGCTACGACAAAGAAGTCGCCGTAGTCTAGTCGGTAGTGTGTTGGCTTATTAGACGAAAGGCCCGAGTTCAAATCCCAGGTCAGACATCAAAACGAAAATATGAAAATATTTCTTCGGCGACTTCCTCTCAACAGATTTCTGGCAAAAACTCTGAGAGTAAAAATTGCCATGAAAAACTTCTCAAAAAAATCTGTCGTTCGGAGTCGACTTTAAACTGTAGGTCCCGCCACTCATGTATAAAATTAACGCACACAACACGAGTGCAAAGTTCTAATATTATTCATTTTCTTGTTATGATTAGAGAGCGAGAGAGAGAGAGATTGATAGTATCTTTAATGTCCTGTCGCCGATCAGCGGTCTGAATATTTTCACTACATAATGCAGATCTATTCGTACTCAGTTAGTGCTTAACGACTTTTAAATATTTCTCCCTCTCTCTGTCTCTCTCTCCCTCTCTTTCTCTCTCTCTCTCTGTTAATTGAATGAGAGTAAAAATGTGGCTTTAAATGACAACTCGAAAATGTTGTCTACAATCACTTTTTAAGAATTTGCGAGTTGCTTAAATAGATTAGAATGTATTGATCAATTCGTTTTGCTATTAAACAATCGTGTTTTTCTTTTTCTTTCAGTCCAACAATTTTCTTTAATCTCTTATGCATTGGCAGAAAACAACACTCATGATGCTGCTTTAAGCCATAACGTCTAATTACACACGTTTTATGGCAAATCTCCCACTGTAAGTATTTAAATTTTTTTTTTTTGAGAATTTTCCTTAAGAAGATGGTTTCTTTTTTTTACAAGAAGTTAAGCCTGTTTTATAAGATTTTTGTTTGTTTGTTTTTTTGTTTTTGTAATAATTTATGCGTCTTTTAAATCCTTCATGGTGGCCATCGTAACGTCTGTCCAAGCGGTATCATTCGTCATTTTGTTGATGTTTGAGAAAGAGTATTAATGTTGGTGGTTATTTGTGGTAAAAAAAAATAAATTTATAAACGACAAGAGTCACTAAATCATTTTTAAGTCCAGTTAAAAACATGATTTCTGAGTTAATAAAATCATGTCTTTAACAGGCATTTAATAACACTCGAAACTATAATCTGGGATGGGCGTATTCAGTTGGTCATAGAGAAAGGTGACACATACGTCCATTACATACATACCTAATTGGTTATTACAACCCTTTAGTCAGGATTACAACCTAGTTTCTTACATCACTTATGTTGTGTGTGTTAATTTTATACATGTGTTGCGGTACCTACAGTTGTAAGTCGACTCCGAACGACAGATTTTGCTGAGAAACTTTTCATTGCAATTTTATTTACTCTCAGAGTTTTTGCCAGAAATTTGCTCAGAGGCAGTCGCCGAAGGAATATTTTTGTAACTTTGAACCAAGGTCTCATGTGTAATAATCCAACACTATACCTACTAGACTACGGCAATTATATACGTACCAGAGATCAGCAATGAATCGTATTTTCGCTACTCATAGGTATTTATGAAATTTTGAGTATGAGTGAGTCAAGAGTATTAAAATTCAACTACTCTGATTCATTCGTACTCGCTACAACATTGATTTATAAGTATAGGTTGCAATGAGTATGAGTACAACGTTGACATCAAACTCACAACATTCGATTCATTGTTTGATTCATACGCCTACTCATTCAGATTCATAAATTTAGAAAAATGGATATTTACGAATGATTCGAGTCACTCGAATCATTCATCAAAATTTACAGTAGTAGTTATTGTTGCATTTACAAAAGAAGAGAAAAGAAAAGACAAAGCCAACAAGCAAAGCACACACACAACCTTGTAGCGAGTATTGTGGTGTTCGTACTCGAATCATACTTATTTTGTGCTTCGTGTATATGTTGAATCATGGAGAGTCGAAATCAACAACATCGTGCGTATTGTTAAGTATGAATACAATGAGTATTTCTAACTTTGAATATGAGTAGTATGAGTATAATATTAAAATAAGTATGAATACGTATAAGTATCTGAAATTATAAGTATGACTCGAATCTACTCATCGTTTTGAATACTCGTTGCTGATCTCTGATACGTACATTACTTGTAGATTAATTTACTCAAGTATTCAAGGAATTTTGAAATAAAATTCCTAATCATGTGTTGTTGGCTGATGGCTACAAATTCAGCAGATCCACTGAATCCGGTATAAGAGAACAGAAAGTAGGGTATTTGTCAAACCATTTGAACTGCTGCTTTTACTCTCTCCACTGTTTGTTTTTGAAATTCTTAAGGCCTTGTAATATATTAATTTCAATAATTCACTTGATGTTCAAAATCGAAAAAACAAAAAAAAAAAAGAGCAACACACTCACTGCGATATTCACTAACAAGACGAAATGTATGGAGATGATCAACAAATTTTTGTTGATTTTGACAAAACAAATCCGCTTTTAATAAAATCCCCAACCAAAAATGAAAGAAAAAAAACAAGATGAAACCAACATTAAAAATGTTATAAATTTATCATATCAAATAAAAACGAGCACAAAAAATAAAATACAAAAAAAAAAAATTTTTTAAATCCAAAAGATGAAAACAACATGGTTGGTCAAAATGCAAGACATACAGCACACATCACACACAACGCACACACATTAAAATCGTAACTGGAGAGTGAACTGGAGTGAAAAAAAAAAACAGAAAAAAATTCATCATTTGACAGTAAAGTCACATGTTATAAAAGCTGATGTCCAACTGTGAACCAAAACATCAATCTGCATGAGATTACAACTTCTACAACATTCTTCTGAGTTGTTGTTTTCTTTCTTTCTTTCTTTCATTTTTCATCTCTCAAAAGATTAACACAGAAACAGTGAAAAAAAAAGAAACGAAACGAAAATTATGACACTAATGTTTATAAATTTTAATCAAAAGCAGAAAAAAAAACAAAAAAAGGTTAATAAAACTCTTTTTATTTTCTGTTTGTCTTTTATTTTACAAAACATTTGTTTGTTTTTATTTTTCTTCAAATTTCTTTTTTCTTCATTTTCATTGAGAAGCGTTGACATGACAACTTAAGATCACACACAGATAAACTCTCTTAAGCCAACATTTACAAAAAAACAAAAAAAAAAAATCGAAATAAAAAGAAACGGAATCGTTCAATTTTGATTTTAAAGCTCTATTTATGGCCACCACTTGAGCTAAATAGGCCCTCACACATTTCTAAGCCCTGCGGACGAAACATAATCGCTTGTTGTAAAAGTAAAGAAAGGCAAATCAACCATCCAACCAACCAACCAGCCAACCAAGCATTTAAACAAAATTTTTAATCACGTTTTCTATGTTGTTGTAGCATTTTTTTTTCCTCAAACATCGAAATATCAATCTTGAAAACAATCTTTAACAATAAGATATTGTTTTTGTTTTTTTTCTTTCTTTTTCTTTTTTGTTGTTAAATTTGATTTTAAAAACATTAAAAACGTAAAAACATTACTTCTCCACCAGCATTTAATATAAAAAAAATTAAGTGAATAAATCTCATGATCGTTACTTTATTTACACTTGAAGAAAAATTGTTTGGAATTCTCTTACAACTCAATCAATCAATCAAAAGCTTTCTTAAAATCATAACTGTAAGCAAAAGAAAACTTTTCTATAGAAAATGTTTGTTATCGAAACGTTTTCTATAGAAAATATTTGTTACAAAAAATGTTTGTTATCGGAATGTTTTCTATAGAAAATGTTTGTTATCGAAATGTTTTCTATAGAAAATGTTTGTTATCGAAATGTTTTCTATAGAAAATGTTTGTTATCGAAATGTTTTATATAGAAAAAGTTTGTTATCGAATTGTTTTCTATAGAAAATGTTTGTTATCGAATTGTTTTCTATAGAAAATGTTTGTTATCGAAACGTTTGTTACGAAATGTTTTCTATAGAAAATGTTTGTTATCGAAAACTATTTTATAGAAAATATTTGTTATCGAAATGTTTTCTATAGAAAATATTTGTTATCGAAATGTTTTCTATAGAAAATATTTGTTATCGAAATGTTTTCTATAAAAAATATTTGTTATCGAAATGTTTTCTATAGAAAATATTTGTTATCGAAATGTTGTCTATAGAAAAAGTTTGTTATCGAAATGTTTTCTATAGGAAATGTTTGTTATCGAAATGTTTTCTATAGAAAATGTTTGTTATCGATATGTTTTCTATAGAAAATGATTGTTATCGATATGTTTTCTATAGAAAATGATTGTTATCGAAATGTTTTCTATAGAAAAAGTTTGTTATCGAAAACTTTTCTATAGAAAATGTTTTTTATCGAAAACTTTTCTATAGAAAATGTTTTTTATCGAAATGTTTTCTATAGAAAATGTTTGTTATCGAAATGTTTTCTATAGAAAATGTTTGTTATCGAAAAGTTTTCTATAGAAAATGTTTGTTATCGAAATGTTTTCTATAGAAAAAGTTTGTTATCGAAATGTTTTCTATAGAAAAAGTTTGTTATCGAAATGTTTTCTATAGAAAAAGTTTGTTATCGAAATGTTTTCTATAGAAAAAGTTTGTTATCGAAATGTTTTCTATAGAAAATGTTATTATCGAAAACTTTCCTATAAAAAATATTTGTTATCGAATTGTTTTCTATAGAAAATATTTGTTATCGAATTGTTTTCTATAGAAAATATTTGTTATCGAATTGTTTTCTATAGAAAATATTTGTTATCGAATTGTTTTCTATAGAAAATATTTGTTATCGAAAGCTTTTCTATAGAAAATATTTGTTATCGAAAGTTTTTCTATAGAAAATATTTGTTATCGAAAGCTTTTCTATAGAAAATAGTTGTTACCGATTACTATTCTATAGAAAATGTTTATTATCGAAAACTTTTCTGTAGAAAGAGACATTTGGCTCAATTCGGATGAATGGTTACGTCAGCAAACAAAACTGTTAAATTTAGAACGCTGCTCATCCACATGAGATCAAAAAGTTAACAATGAATTCTGAAAAGGTCACTGTTTGGAAATTCGAAAAGGATTTACATACATACATATATAATTGGTCATTACAACCCTTCAGTCAGGATTTCGACCTAGCTTCTCAAACCACTTATGTTGTGTGCGTTAATTTTATATATGGGTGGCGGGACCTACAGTTTAAAGTCGACTCCGAACGACAGATTTTTGAGAAGCTCTTCATGGCAATTTTATTTACTCTCAGAGTTTTTGCCAGAAATCTGGCATCCCAGGTCAGGCATCGTTTTGATGCCTGACCTGGGATACGAACCCGGGCTTTACGTCTAATAAGCCAACACGCTACCTACTAGACTACGGCGAAAAAGATTTACCGGTATTTAAATAACTTGCCCAAATATGGACAAAATTTAGTTCATATATGGACTACTGGAGTCACAGTCTTTCACTCATTTGATTATGTGCCTTATTCGGAACCAATTTAGAGAAACCTGCACAATAGCAAATTGTGCAATTATTCGAATCCATCTAAGAGTTGTTATTTATTTATTACAGAGGCTAGAAGCCATGGGACTAGACGAGATCTATTATGCAAGACTTCACAATCTGAAGTTTGAAATGGAGTTTGAACCATAACGCTCGCGTCTAATAAACCAACACACTACCTAGAGATTGACTCTTAGCTAGCCCTTCGAAGTTGCTGCGTCCTGAAATGATTTGATTGCAACGTTCTGCATGACAATAATTGGGGAGAGTCATATCTAGCAGGGCCTTTAGGCTTAAGCTCAGGTAAGTGTTTCTTATCAATTCTTTACTGTAGTGATAGAAAAATTTTACGTTAAAAAAGTTACCTTTAATGAATTGTTTTTGCCCTGTTTTGGCCGCTTTAGAACAATCTAAATACCCTGTCATTCCGTCTAATAACTTATGCTTCCGATTTAAACCCAATTTTTTTCGGCAGTGTATGTCTTTATTGCCTCCCTCAAAAGCTGTTGATGCTGATGACTATGATTCGTGTTCGTTTTTGTTGCTATTACTGTTGGTAGTGATTGGGTTATATTGTCAGTTGTAGTTGAGACCAAGACAAATTTCTGTTTTCACGCCATTAGCTTTTAACCACTTCTATGATTTGACAACCAACAAAAATTACCAAAAAAAATATATAAAAAGAAACGAAAAAGATTTAAAAAAAGAAACATTAAACGGTTAATATAAACACTTTGACCTCTTGATTTCTTCTCTTTTAAGCAAAGAAGCCAAGAAAAAAAAAACAATTCATTTAAAAACTGTTACCAGCAAGCATGTGTTACCAACGTTTAATAACCAAAAAATGAAAAAAAAAAATTACCAGGCATTCCATGTTGAGCGCGCTAAGAAAGTCTGAAACGATGGAACAAGATTGTCACTGATTGATCGCATTGTTGTCTGAAAGGCATGTTGCATGAAATTTTGAAATATTTCTTTAACAAGCATTTTTTTTTGGGGGGGCTTTTAAAAGATTTTCAGATTCGATTTGTTATTGTTTTCTTATTTCAGCAAATGTTGTGGAGGGCTATCACAATTGTTTAAAGGGTGTAGGGTTTTTATACATTTAACTGGTGTTTCTTGTTATCTTAACGATTACATCTTAACGCAAATGATGTTTTTTTGGTTAATTTTAAAGTTGCCACAGAAATTATTTTTGGTAAGATTTTCAAAAAACAGAAGAAAAAAATCCAACAAAATTCTTTATTTTAAATGATGCTGACAAAAAGTTTGATTTACACGATTAATTGCTGATAAAAAAAAATATATTGTTGTTAGTGTTGTTGTTGTTGTTGTATCATACAAATGAAAACCCACATTTAAAATTGATTTTTTTGTTTAAAAAAAATTTAAAATTTTTTATTCGAAAATAAAAAAAAAAAAACAAAATACACTGTGATGTTGCTTGGCTACCTATGTATACATACATTCACTGTAGAAGTAATTTATAAATGTTTTCTGATTGTTGGTTGGTTTATGTGGCAGCAGCCACAAACAAACAATAAATTCATCAACTACAACAGCATTTTGTTGGCATTTAAATTCATTACAATACCATCAGCCCCCCATATGCTAACCAACCAACCCAACCATTCATCCACCCGTTCGTTTCCAGCATTTTCAGGTGCTTTCGCTGTATAGTCAGTCAGTCCATATCGTAGTTGACTGTTGTTGGTGCAAGCAACATCTGAGATGGTGTCATGCATGCATGCATCATTCTTCTTATTCGAACATATACGTTACGTACATATGTATGTATGTGCGATATGATTGTTTGTGGTGGCAACATTTTTTAGCTACCGAAAGTATGCAAATTGCCATCACTTGCAATTTATATCATACGCTTAAATAATCTCATTTCCAATGACAGGACTTTTGTTGCACACAGTCACACAGATAAATATGAGAGCGTATATGTACATATGTATGTGCATTAGTATAGGTGTAGTTGTTTTCAAATTTAATTTATTTTCCTGAAGATATAAAAATGTGCACTGGAGACCATAATAATTTTAGATGGATGAGGTGCCATACCCATGCTTTGCTGCACTGGTTTAGGGTACCAGAACAAGTCAAGGATTTTTTTTGTTTTTTTTTATTAAAAAATTTATTTGACAAGGCGCTATACAAACAAACAACAAAAAAGCAGATGTTTTGGTATCAAATAAAGTCAGTAACTCAAACAATGTATTCATAACTGCTATCCACATCTTTGTGATGTATTTCATAGAATGAAATTTATATTCTCGAGTTTCAAACCTACGTTTTATTTCAACTTTCAGGAGTGATTTCCCAGTAGTTTTTCAATTTTCATGTCAGTTAAGAAATTGATTTTGCATTCTCATTTAAAAGCTTTTTAGATCGTCCAGTTCATCTTTTCTCAAAGTCCTAAAACCCAAGTATTAAAACAAATACTGTAGCACCTTTGGTGGTAAACATTGGATGCATGTCACGAATTGAACTCTTTGAGAAATACGGGCAATCGATTGTTCGTACGCGATTTATACTTATTTTGTGATTCACTTAGCTTAGCTTAGCATCCAATAATGGTGGCACCCAGAGATCAGCAATGAGTATTCAAAAAGATGACTAGAACCGAATCATACTCATAATATCTGATACGCATTCATACTTATTTTAATATCATGGAACCTCTACTCATATTCAAAGTTCGAAGTACTCATCACATTCATACTTAACGACACGTATGATGTTGATTTCGAGCCTCCATAAATCAACATATACACGAAGCACAAAATAAGTATGAATCGCGTACGAATACTAAAATACTTGCTAGGAGATTGTGTGTTTACTCTGCTTGCTGCTTTGTCTTTTTTGCTTATGTGTCTTTTTTCTTTTTTTTTTTATAAATGCAACAACAACTAAGACTGTAAGTTTTGATGAATGATTCCAGTCACTCGGATTATTTATAAGTACATATTATAAGTATTTTTCTAAAGTTATGAATCTAAATGAGTAAGCTTATGAAACAAACATATTTCGAATGGTATGAATTTGATGTCAAAGTTGTACGCATACTCATTGCAACCTGTACTTATAAATCAATGTTGTAGTGAGTATGAATCAATCAGTGTGTGTAATTAAATTTCAATATTGTTGACTCACTTATATTCAAAATTTCATGAGTGCTTATGAGTAGCGAAAAAACGATTTATTGCTGATCTCTGATTTGAATCTAGGATTCAATCTTGGCTCGAACAAAACGAAAGAATTCTTCAGATCATTTTTCTCAGCAATCATCTATCAAAACTTTTGAGAGTAATTGAATTGCTTTGAAAAGTTTTTTAAAAAGACTTTTAACTGTAGGTCCCATCACTCATGGATAAAATTAACACACACAACATGAGCGTTATGAGGAACTAGGCCGTAATACTGACTATAGGGTTGTAATGACCAATATTTCTGGGAGACACAGGCTACTGTTAGGACACTGATTTATCAAAAAATGATCTTTACATCTGGTTTTGGCTGTAGTGAGTTTCTTAACGAGATGACAGAGCAGTACCACATTCACATTCATATGTATGTGACACAATCATCGAACTTTGTGGCGAATTCTGCTCATTTTCATCATTGCATTTTGTTTACTTAAGCCTTACTTAAGTATTGGTCTTGGTCATATCGGTACTGACTTCTGCAGGAGATGCAGACACGAGGAATAGGTAGGTAGGTAGGTAGAGGTAGGTGCCTATCTAAGAGAATTAGATGGACACCAGAGATCAGCAATGAAGTGAGTCAAGAGTATTAAAATTCAACTACTCTGATTCATTCGTACTCGCTACAACATTGATTTATAAGTATAGGTTGCAATGAGTATGAGTACAACGTTGACATCAAACTCACAACATTCGATTCATTGTTTGATTCATACGCCTACTCATTCAGATTCATAAATTTAGAAAAATACTTATAATACTTACGAATGATTCGAGTCACTCGAATCATTCATCAAAATTTACAGTAGTAGTTATTGTTGCATTTACAAAAGAGGAGAAAAGAAAAGACAAAGACAGCAAGCAAAGCACACACACAACCTTCTAGCGAGTATTGTGGTGTTCGTACTCGAATCATACTAATTTTGTGCTTCGTGTATATGTTGAATCGTGGAGAGTCGAAATCAACAACATCGTGCGTATTGTTAAGTATGAGTACGATGAGTATTTCTAACTTTGAATATGAGTAGTATGAGTATGATATTAAAATAAGTATGAATGCGTATAAGTAGCTGAAATTATAAGTATGACTCGAATCTACTCATCGTTTTGAATACTCGTTGCTGATCTCTGATGACACACTTAGGCCGCATAGGGCCCATTGGGTTACCACACGAGGATAGTAGTTAGAAAAGGAGACACCTGAGATTTTACCATAAATGTGATCTCTTTAATCTGCTGAGGATCTCTGGTTGGTTCCATTACCTAAGTGAAGAAACTTTACTGTGGTATCGCAATTGTTAATCTTCCTACCTACTTTGGTTAAAGATTACTTATATGTAATATGGATCTCGAAAATGGATTCTGTACCATAACAATTTTAAAAAAAGACCACAAAATATTTAATAAAAAGGGAAAGCAAGAAGAATTATTTCCAAATACTTTTCAAACAACATTACAAAGAATCTGACTCAAATACGTCAAACAAATAAGTTCGTAGGCTCATGTATCGCATATTTTTCATACTAACGAAAGCTTTTTATGGCATTTTAAACTCTGATGAGCTCTAAAATCATGTAAAAGAAAATCTTTAATCCCCCTTCTTACCATAATCCATGTTTAATCCGAAATAAAACGTCAAATAACTTGTCATCTTTACAATACACATGCATGCCAACGTGTAGGTGTTCCTTTTCGATACAGTTTTACAAACAAATTTTCCATTTATGGTGGTCAAACAGGGGAGTGTGTTAACAAATAATTTAAATTTATTAATAAAATATTTAAAAAATAAGAAGAAGAAGAAAAAGCAATTATTAAATGATTTTTGATTGATGACTACCGATTAGAGTGTGTGTCTTTTCAACTGCAGATATACGAGAATGTTTTTTAATCCAATTTACTTACGTATTTCACATTAATTTACTTCAACGCCGTTGCCTGAATCTCTGGCACAAACAAAGGCATGGCCTTGAATATTAAAACCGTCATTTGCTTTCAATCGTTAACCGAACATGGTCAGCTTAGAGAAATTTCATTAAAAAAAAATCAAATTATTAATCCAAATATATTGCAATAATTATTCTCTTTTTTTCTTGTTTTAATTTCCTTCTTTAGAGCGGCATATGAATTCAAAATTAAATTGATTTTAAGCTGAACTTAAATGTTCGTAAATTATTACGTACTTTCCTACGTAAATTAGGTTTTTTTTTTTGGATATTAAGCTTAGACTATAAGCTTTACTATTAAACTGTGTGTGTGTGTTTTGACGTGAATATTTCATCTACTATATAAAAATAAGTCGGGTTTTCCTTCCTGACGCTATAACTCCAGAACGCACTAACCGATTTTGACCAAACTTATACATGTTCTATGGGGCGTGAGGAGTGTTTCTGTGTAGTTTGAAGTTCGTCCGACAGATGGCGCAATATTTAGTTTTTTTGTGTTTTTGCACCGGAACTCAAGAACTACTGCACTATGCTGTGTTTCGTTGAAGGCGTTGGGTCGTTAATCAGCGTGCAGTGGCGTTAATTAGCCCGATACCGACTGAAACCTAACATCTTTTTGTGAAAAAAATATATTATATTTTATATATTATATTTTTTAAACTCTATTTGCGCAATAAGCCTATTTTATGTTTTGCTGAAGGCGTTAGGTGCTTGATCGGCGTGTGGCGAAAGCTTATCAGGTTTAGATGGCTTAAAAAAATTCGATATAGCAAAAAGTAGGCGTGGCAAACCTTATATTTAGGGACATAGGGATCGTAGACGAATGCAATTTGGTGGGTAAGTTCGTAGAGTCGATATCGACAAACTCACCAAAAATGGGCGTGGCAATCCTCCCCCTTTAAAAGATACCATAAGTCGGCTAATTCGATCGTTTATAACTACATATGTATGTACATACATATCTAACATGTATGTCTGTTAGTTTTTGTTTTGGAGCGACAACTACAACTACAACTTCATCAGCGCTACCCATGACTCGGACCTCTTATTGTTATTCTTTGTATGCCTCACCTAAATAACGTACCGACTTCGATTAAATTTTGAACTAGATAGATAGATCCATACACTTATAGTAAGTTAGTTATTTTTATATATAGTAACTGTTTTATGCAGCGTATTACAGCAAATATATAGTGTGACCTGTTTTGGGCAATAAAAAAAATCAATTTTGGGCGGGACGAAGTTCGCCGGGTCAGCTAGTTGACTTATAATTACTAGAGGGATTCGAAAAGTAAAGACAGGTTTTACGAGAATTTTACGAGATATTTTCGTAGTTTTTCTGTCTACTCGCCATAAGCATCCTTTCTTTCTTCCTTACAGTCATAAATAATCAGAATTTGCGAATGCCGAAATTTTTTTATTAATTTTTTGGGAAAAAATTTGGAATAACAATTGTTTCATAAATATCGCTCAGGCTCTAATAACGATGATTCTGATTTACTCTAAAGTATCAGAATAATACCAAATGACAAAAACATGCACGAAATAGAGGCGCCTTTAAAGAATATCAGTCCGAAATCCAACAAAGGAGTTGTTAAGACCACCAACTTACCCCAAACAAGAAATTGGATAGATACAATTACATGAAACCCATTGTCATTCTACAGTTTCCTGTTTTCCCCAATTCCCGGAACCATTCGGATCTTCTGATGAAGCGATTTAGGCTGGCAATGTTCACACCAGTCAGTTTTTTTAGATCGTTCATTTGGAAAGTACCAAAATGCCTTTTCCATCTCCTGCATACGCCAATAGGTGAAAACCAGTCTCTGCCCCTTCCTCGTCTACAGGAAGGGTACCCATAATGGCAATGCCCAGCAACGACGCCAACAACCACGCCGAGTGTGCTGCTTTGCAGTTTTTTTCTGTACAATTTGGCAAGATTTCCTGCACCGTTTTGCCTGTATCCGAAGCCGACCATCTGGCGTTGATGTAAATCTTTTCATTATCAATTATAAGCTCACAGGTCTTCAGAAGGATTCTCAAAGTAGAGAACTCATTGGAGAGTTCGGTGGTTGTGCCACATCTGGCCAGTTCATTGGAAAGCACTCCAATTATTATGGATTACATCGTTCGGCTACCTCGTTGAGATATCGACTGCTATACACCGTCTTGAAGTTCATCACTTTAGAATCAAGTGCTTTGATAGCCGACCGGCATCCAGGAAGTGTGGTAATACATATACTGCCTGGGAATATTTGCATCTTCAGGAATCCCTGTACGGCCGATACATCCGTCTGAAAGACGCCTTAATGATTTGGCTGCCTTATTTCTACCAACCACAGTTCCAATCAACTTGGAGCAAACAGCGAAGATTTGAACGGTGTGGTGTATGCACTTTAAATTTTTCCATACATCTTCATCAGGAATGGATGTCCTAAATTTTCTTGAGTAGACGTATCGCATGTAAACATTACATCGATAGTCCCAAATTCTTTTAGAATGCTTCATAACAAAGGCTAATGGTGTTTTCTTTTCTACCAAAAAATGTGCATTTTATTTTAAAAAATGCAATTTTGTGTTTGTTTCTTAAAAATGTTTCGCCCTCCAAGAGGGTGGTATGTTTTATTCTAAATAATTTGCACTTGCCAATGGTGGAGGGCATTGCATTTTATGCCCTGTATAAATCGAGAGTGCTGATAATGCCCTGTAAAGCAAATGACTTTTGTTTATTTATAGGGCTACCAGATGAAATTTAAAAAAAAGTCGCCTGGTATCGTTATCCAATTTTGAAGTTAATTTTTTCTTTGTTTTGTGGAGTAACATTAAGGAAACATTACATTATTAAAGCTACATGGCCAGTAATATAAAAAAAAATTGTATTCAGTGTTAGAACAGTGTTTTTTTTTGGTTATAAAAAAGTACTCAAAAAATTAAGTCGAAAAATTAGCGATCTGACAACATCTTTTTCATATTTACATATTTTATTGAAAACAAATCAAAAAATACAATATATTTTTAAATTAAATTTTTAAATATGGATATTGCTGCATCTATTTTATTTGCGAAAATTTAAATAAATCAGTTATTAGATTCATCTTCGTCATCTCTTGAACAAATTGGCATTTCCTCATTCATTTTCTTAATAAGTGGTAAACACAGGGCATAGCCTTTTTTAAAATTTGTGTTTTGTTCTTCTCAAATAAAAAATTACATTACAACAGGGTTGGTCAGCAATTTTTTTAATGTACCTTGTAAGAGGGTAACATTTTCTTTGTAGAAAAGAAAACACCATAAGGAGAAAGAGACCTTAAATTATCTCCAGTGCACAGTGGTCGATCCCATTGGCCAAAAATAAAAAAATAAAAGTCAAAAATTTGTCACCAAATGTGGCATCACTGTTTCTTATAAAAACAAAGTTTTAAAATCTGTAGTTGTTTTTGTTTTATTCTAACTGTAGTCTTTAAGAACAGCTTCAAAAAGAGAGCAAGTTAACATTTGGTTTTTGCAGTGTGAAAAAGTGGAAAAAAAGTGTTACTTTTAATTAATTAAAACAAAAGAAAAAGCATTTGTGTTAAAAAAAATCAGAATGAATATTGAATATAAAGGTATTAACTAAGTTTTAAAATAATTACAATGCGTTTTGCTTATTGTGGATTTGTTATATAATTAATATTTTTGTAGTGTCATTGTTCATTCTAGTTAATTCATGTATATACATTTCAACTGGAGTTTTAGTTGAGTTCCCCCCTGAAATCTCTAACGAGGTTTTTTTTGTTTATTGTTTAATACTCCAAGAATAAAAAATTGGCAATATCAGCTGCTCCTTTTTGCCCGTTTTTTTATTATCTCCTACAGACCAAACCGACCTCTTTGTTTTTATGTCCAACTTTGAATTTTGTGGTGTTTTGTCAATTTGTGTTCGTTCGTGTTACATACTCTGTTATTGCTATGCATGCAAAGAAATGTGTTGGTAATTTTTTCCTTGTTATTAATTGTTTTTCCAATAGACTCACGTTATACTTGCACAATTTCGCGCTCATATATTTTTGACATTTGGCTTTTAGAAAAAGGTGGAAATGCTGAAAAAGCTAGGAAAGTGAAGGATATTGTGAAAAGCTATATTAGAAATGAAAGCTTTATAAACAGTAAACTTAATAGTCATTTTTTTACCTTGTTACGATAACATTTTGAAAGAAAAAAAGAAAAGTTACCCAGACAAAATAATAGTCAGCGAATCTCACGCTGAAGTTGAACTTCAAAGTCTATTAGACCATACCGCTACTCGGATATTAGAACTACAGAGAGATGTTATTAAAGAAGTTTTGGATGACTCTGTAAACGGCCTTACATTAACAGGAAAATGGGGGTTTGATGGCAGTTCGGGACACAGCGAGTATAAACAGAAAGTTGAAAATAATAGTTTGGATGATAGCAACATATTTGTTACGTCATATGTCCCGCTTCAAGTTGTAACAAAACCAGATGACGCTCAAATTACCAAAATAATTTGGAAAAATCCTCGCCCATCGTCCACCCGCTATTGCCGTCCTATCAGGTTCCAATTTAAAAAGGAGACAGTTCAATTGGCCATCGACAAAGAGACATATTTCAAGAAGAAAATTGAACAGTTATCTCCCACAAAATTCAAAATTGATCAGAAGACGATATAAGTATATTGACCACATTCTGCAACTAACAATGGTAGATGGTAAAGTATGTAATGCCTTAACTCAAACTTCAACTGCAAAATGCTACATATGTAATGCAAAACCCAAAAAATTAAAATAGATCACTATGAATTTGGACTGTCACCTTTACACGCATACATATATAAGATTTTTTGAGTATTTTCTTCATATATCGTATAGGCTTCAACAAAAACGATGGCAAATTAGGTCCCTAGAAGGAAAAGCAGAATATCTCAAAAGAAAACAGAATATTCAACTACAATTCCGAGAAAAAATGGGACAAATAGTCGACAAGCCAAAAACTGGAGGGAGTGGATCTTCCAATGATTGAAATACAGCACGACATTTCTTTAACGATGCTGACTTGTCTGCGGAAATAACAGGCATTGATAAAGAAGTAATTGAGAGATGTGCAATATTATTGCAAGCTTTGTCTTCAGGGTTTAATATTAATGTTGAAAAATTTAGGAAATACGCGCTGGACACTGCTAAGATGCTGACAAATAAATATTCGTGGTACTATCTTCCCCCCACAGTCCATAAAATTTTAATTCATTCTTCAGATGTTATTAAACATGCGCTGGTATCAATTGGAGAGCTCTCCGAAGAAGCTGCAGAATCCAGAAACAAAGATATAAAGAAATTTCGACTTAAACACACGCGCAAAATTTCACGGATTTCAACAAATACCGATTTGTTTAACCGTTTACTTTTAACTTCGGATCCTTTTATAACAGGTCAACGAAAGTTACCATGCAAGGAGAAAGCAATTTTAATAAAATCAGTTTTTGAATTGTTAGAATAATTTTGAAGTCAATTTTCATTTAAGGGGGATGTTACTAAAAAAGCAGTTTTTAAACTGCTAAAGGGTCCTCAACCATTCCCAATTTATCACTAACTAATTCTGACATATTTATAAAGCCGTGTATGAAGTTTCACGATGATACCTATACTGGAAATATTTTTGGCCGCCGACTCCATACAGCTCCGACCACTGTGCAATGGTAACGTAGGTGCAATGCTCATGTCACCACCAATAATTATGGAAGGCAGATCTTTGCAACCACCATATCAAATTTGTTGTTCTACCAAAGGATCCATCATCCACCATCATAGTAGGCATCCGCTTTGCATCTGATTTGGTCACACTTAGTAGATTATAAGTTTCTTAAGAAATTAAATTTTTTTTTTAAATACGAGCCTATTTAAAACTTTTGTATTTTATTGTAAGAGTTGGATTAATTTCTTGATCTCTGGATCACTTGTTTATGACAGCGTGCGAATATTTTCATGAAAAGCAATTGTTTCTTCCAAATCTTTCCTATTTACGTCTGACATTTAATCAAATTTGTTCAAATTTTAGTGGGTTTTCTGAAAATATTTCAATATGAAAATCTAAGTTTATTTTTCTATAGAGAAGTTTCCTTTATGTAAATACAATTTGAGTTTCTTTTTTACTTTTAAGAGATTCAGAAATTGTACATGAACAGCTCATTGTCCTCTTAACGTTACACGTTACATGCCCAAACTCTGCAAAACCACACATGCAGTGTTGTAGCGTAAAAGCGAAAAGAAGGAAGCCAAATTAAAAGTAATACGATCATCAGATTTATAAAAAAGAAAAAAATGAAAGAAATGAAGCACACCTCTAAACTGTAGGGCGTATCTTATGAAATTGTAGTAAAATTAATTGCATCGTAACAGGCATAAAGGGATCTTCGCTACAGATACAAGAAATAGAAATAGGCCCTACGCTTCATTTCATTCATTTCAGTTGTACTCGTATGCACTTTAAAAATATTTCTACATGTGCATGATGATGATTGTTGTTTTGCTAAGCAAGTCCAAAAAATAATTGTTGCACACATGTGTGCATGTGTGAATTATCCTTCACGCAGGATATGTGTTGTAATTTTTTAAAACACAAAAGATTTTCGATTTTTTTCTTAACACATTCGATACTAACGGATATGAGGATTAGTTATGCTTTCCAAGTGTTACAACATTTAAGAAAATGTGTGAAAATGTTTTTCAAAATTTTTAATTTTTTTGTTTTTTAAATTTAAAAAAATATTTTATTGTGTTACAAAAAAAAAAACAAATTTCAAATTTTTCTGTAACATTTCTTAGCCATTTTTTTAACGCTCTTTTATTGTGTTTCTCTACTCGCATATTGTATAAGAAATTTTTCTTTTGTTGAAGGCGTTACCTTGTTTGTTACCTAATGGAACAAGCGAGCGAAAGAAAAGTAGCAGAATTTTGCACTGACTGCTGCTGCTGCTGTTGCTGCTCCCCCTACTCAATTTGACTCAAAAGTTGTCGGTGCGTTTAAAAACTTGTTGAAATGAGTGACTTTTGGCTGCTTTTGTTGCTTTTCGAACGAATTGCTTTTTAAATAGATTTTCGTCAGTTTCTTCTTGTTAAAGATTTTGATTTTGAGCATAAAAAACGGCCAGCCCAACCCATAACCAGTTTGGAAATATAATTTGCATGGCAGGCTGTTGGTATTGCTGCTGATCCCAGTAGTGGTTGTGGTTGCTTATCAAATTTAAATGCTTAACCGTCGGCATTTAAGATAAAATAAGAAAATAAAACACATTCAAAAATGTTGGGAAGAATTTTGGTAAAATTCAATAAAGTTTAGAAAGAAATTTTTTCTAAAAATGCTTCAAAATCTAAAAAGACTTTAATTTTGAGTGAAAATTAAAAATTTAGAAAAAATTGTTTTCGAAATATAAGTTTAGAAGTCGCCGTAGTCTAGTAGGTAGTGTGTTGGCTTATTAGACTGAAGGCCCAGGTTCGAATCCCAGGTCAGACATTAAAACGAAAATATGAAAATATATCTTCGACGACTTCCTCTCAGCAGATTTCTGGCAAAAACTCTGAGACGAAATAAAATTGCCATGAAAAGCTTCTCAAAAAATCTGTCGTTCGGAGTCGACTTTAAACTGTAGGTCCCGCTACTCATGTATAAAATTAACGCAGACAACACGAGTGGTGTGAGAAGCTAGGTCGTAATCCTGACTGAAGGGTTGTAATGACCATTTATGTATGTACTCGTATGTAAGTTTTCAACAATTTACAATTACCACACATAGTCCCTGATGTTAAATTCTTATTCAAATAGAAATTATTTCATATGTCTCCCAACATAACACTCGTCTTTATAGATGAAACGATGATAGATTTTCTATGTCGTTGCCTAGCCTTTGGAGACATGAGTTCACAATATTTTGTGGATGAATCTTAAGGATATGTATATTACTCGTCTAAGAGGTGTGAAATACGTGGTTGACTTTTCATATTGGTGTACGCACACCAGACCATCGTAATAGCTTAGGTGTATGTCTACAAGACATGTGTCATCATCATATTGTCTTTCAGTATAACGCTGGAAGCAATGCCGAAAAATTTTCTTCTGCTCTTAGCTCCAGGAAAACATGGCAAACCATACGTGAAGTTGGTATTGGTAAAACCACTACACATGAACCCTGTGTAATCGATGCTAACATTATGAATGAAAAATTTCTAAATATTCCAATAGTGGAGGCTGATTCGCATTATTACGATAATCACCCCAACAATATTTCTGAGGCAACTTTTTCTTTTGAACCTGTGGATGAGTGTGATGTGCTAGCTAGTTTGTTGTCGATTAAATCTAATTCTGTTGGTGCGGATAACAGTAATCCAAAATTTCTTAAAGTCCTTCTCCCTTCATTGCTTCCTTTTATTACTCTTATTTTTAATAGAATTCTTACGAGCAGTGAATTCACTTCGAATTGGAAAATAGCTATAAATGTACCTGACCAAAATCCAGTTCCGAGTATAGACCAATCGCCATTTTACCATTTCTCTCCAAGGTTTTCGAGAGAATTATGCATAAACAGATGACACGTTTCCTCGATCGGAACAATATGATAACGCAAACTCAGTCCGGCTTTAGAAAAAATCATGGATGCATAACAGCGTTAGTTGATGTTGCTGAAGATATTCGAAGAGAAGTGGATGATGGAAATACTGCCTTTTTGGTCTTGCTGGACCACTCCAAGGCTTTTGATACCGTGGAACACAATATTCTATGCTTCAAATTACAAAACTTCTTCAATTTTTCCTTTTCTGCCACCCAGCTCTTGTCAACTTATCTCTGCGGAAGATACCAATACACTGAAGCACATGATGGAAAATCTAGAGCTCTTCCCGTGTCAAGAGGAGTACCACAAGGTTCTATTGTAGGTCCTCTTTTATTTTCAATGTACTCCAACGACCTTCCAACTATATTAACAGATTGTAAGATAAGGATGTATGCAGACGATGTCCAACTTTATACTAGCTGCAATAATGCAACGATTACTCAATGTATAAGTTCATTGAATCAACAGATGCATCGTATTCAGACATGGGCTCCTGCTAATGGTTTGGCAATAAATTCGGCAAAATCAAAATGCATTGTTATTCAGAGAAGGCTTGCACAATCAATAAGTGTTCCTGATATATGTATAAATGGTCAAAAAATACAAATAGCCACATCAGCAAAAAATCTGGGTGTTTATTTCAATAAAACCCTTACGTGGTCTGACCACGTCAACTATGCTTATGGACGTTCTTTCTCTATGCTAAGAACTATGTGGTCATCTCACTACTGCACACCAATGAGGATAAGAATACTTCTGGCGAAAACATATTTAATTCCCACTTTACTTTATGGATGTGAAATTTTTTCTAATTGTGATTCTTCTAGTAAGAGAAAGTTAAACGTTGCCTACAACAACATTATTCGTTATGTATACGGCTTAAACAGACGCACCAGAATTTCAATGTTCGCAGCTCAATTGTACGGAATTTCTTTTGATTGCCTGCTTAAATTAAAAGTTTTGGTACTTATGCACAAGATAATTTATACCCGCCAGCCGGAGCATCTTTACAATAGACTCTCTTTCGCAAATAGCTGCAGAGGTAGAAGAATAAGATCGTTTGGGTACAAGAGCCTCATCTCTAGTTGGCATTTTTACATATTTGCAACAACTCTCTGGAACTCGATCCCCTACAGCTGTCAAGTATTAAGTAACGCACGACAATTTAAAGCACAACTTATGAAACTGTTTTCAACGTAATAATTTTCTAAAAGTCTACTAAATGTTTGTATTTATCATGCATGTACGTATGTAAAGTTTGATCTCTAAAATTGTTATACTATGTAAAATTTAATTTATATTGTTATTTAATTGTATGTAAACATTGTTTCTCTTACATGTTAATTAGTTTCATACTGCAATATAAGACATATGGTCTTGTGTATGGACCTTTCAAATAAATAAATAAATGTTAGTACGGTAAAGGCTCATTTTCTTTTTCACACCGGATGTTGTCCTCACTCTCTGTGGTTGACATTTGTTGTATTTCCTCAAGCTCAAGGCCAGTGAATTCGCGGTTTTCGGATGTCTTTTGGAATTTTTAAAATCCTTTCAAGTACACGCCTATCACTTAATCACTGCCTGTACCGCTGCATAAATTCTTTGCATTCTCAAGGCCAATTTTACTGCATGTACTTACAGCTTTTCCAGCATCTTGGGTGCTGCTAAGGACAACGCTTTTGGTTTTTTATTTTTAAGGGTTTCAAGTCCTTGATCACTCTTGATATACACCAAGTCCTTCATCTCTTTTACTGAAGCGAGCGTCGGCATAACACTCGTACCCGAATTTTTCCGAGTTTCGAACTCAGCATCAACATTCTTGGTTTTTTAATTTTTATTGAAATTTTTAATACTTTTTTGTCTATATTTTCTGTACTTTTGGTACCACGAATCGCTGTAGTCTAGTAGGTAGCATGTTAGCTTATTAAACGTGAAGTCACGGTTCAAACCCCAGGTCTAATATCTCCAACAAAATCGATATGAGAAAATATTTCTACGGTGACTTCCTCTCAGCAGATTTCTGGCAAAAACTCTGTGAGCAAATAAAATTCCCATGAAAGGTTTTTAAAAAAATTTGTCGTTCGGAATCGACTTGAAACTGTAATGGTGTTTTCTTTTCTACAAAGAAAATGTCACCCTCTTACAAGGTACATTAAAAAAATTTTTGACCAACCCTGTTGTAATGTCATTTTTTATTTGAGAAGAACATAACACAAATATTAAAAAAGGGTATGCCCTGTGTTTACCACTTATTAAGAAAATGAATGAGAAAACGCCAATTTGTTCAAAGGTGTTGCCAGATCGCTAATTTTTCGACTTCATTTCTTGCACGCTTTTTTATAACAAAAAAAAATTTTTTTAACACTGTTCTAACATTGAATGCAATTTTTTATACTGCTGAACATGTAGCTTTAATAATGTAATATTTCCTTAAGATTACTCCACAAAACAATGAAAAAATTAACTTCAAATTGGATAACAATACCAGGCGACTTTTTTTAAATTTCATCTGGTAGCCCTATAAATAAACAAAAGTCATCTGCTTTACAGGGCATTATCAGCACTCTCGATTTATACAGGGCATAAAATGCAATGCCCTCCACCATTGGCAAGTGCGAATTATTTAGAATAAAACATACCACCCTTTTAGAGGGCGAAACATTTTTAAGAAACAAACACAAAATTGCATTTTGCTTTAATAAAATGCACATTTTTTGGTAGAAAAGAAAACACCATAAGTCACGCCACTCATGGATAAAATTAACACACACAGCAATAGTCATGTGAAAAGCTAGGTCGAAATACTTACTGAAGTGTTGTAGTGACTAATTAAGTAAGGTAGTAGAGTTACGTATAAGGAGTTGGTACACCTGAGCGGGAATCCACAATTCGCGGGTAAGGCCGGAGATCACCGGGTAATCGTGGAGATCGCCAGGATAGTCCATTCGCAACTGGGATATTTTAAGATGGGCCACTAATTAGGCTGACTCTCGGCACGGGGCGTATAATACCTTAGTCCAGCCCATTCCTCTATCCAATGGTGGGAGCCATAATTCATAAGAGCAGGGCCAAATGAATGTGGTTCCCCACCTCTTTTGATGGTCACCCTGTCGGCCAATCTCTATTACCAGCCGACCCCTACGTGGAGGGTTTGATAGAGGATTTACGTTATCCAGCATACTACATTAAAAAACGAATCATTTCTTTAAATACAGTATTCCCTCGATTTACGTCGTAGAATGTTCCGGAAAAAGGCGACGTAAATCGAATTTCAAATAACTCATACTATCAGATGCATTTATTTATGCACATTTTCCAAAAAAAAAACTAAAATAATTCAATTTTTATCCTGTATAAATATATCGGGTCCGCCATCTAACGTTTTTTTTTTCAACTAGTGCTTATTTCGTGAATGGTAACACTTAGCTCATGTCTGATTTGACAGATAATTAGTTTTATCCTTCCGCTAAACGAATATGATTCCATCCAATGCGTTTTCGCTTCGCTAAGTGGGCCTGCGATCGACTTACAGAAGATGCCGATTTTGGCAAAAAAAAAATCATCTTTTGAGATGAAGATCATTTTGATCTTGGCGGGTATATAAACAAGCAAAATTGTCGCATTTAGGACACAGAAAACCCGCACTCATACATTGAAAAGCCGACGCTCCCAAAACGAGTTACTGTTTGGTGCGGATTTTAGTCCAGAGGCATAATTGGGCCATTTTTCTTCGAAAATGAGCAAGCAGTGGCCGTTACAGTCAATGGCGATCGTTATCGGGCCATGTTGAACGAATTTTTGTTCACAAAAATTGAAGAGGAGGATATTGGCAACATTTGGTTTCAACAGGACGGCGCTACGTGCCACACAGCCAAAGCTACACTCGATGTTTTGCACCCTGTTTTTGAAGATCGCATTATCAGCCGCAGAGCTGATGTCGTTTGGCCATCTCGGAGCTGCGATTTGACACCGTTGGACTATTATGTGTGGGGTGCCGTCAAAGATAAGTGTTACGCCGACAAGCCAGAGACAATTGACGCTTTAAAGGACAATATTCGTGAAGCCATTGGTGAAATACAGCTGCACACAATCGATAATATGCTTAAAAATTGGACCGATCGTGTAGGCTACTGCATGACCAGCCGAGGCAGCCATTTGAATGAAATTATTTTCCATTATTAACCGGAAGGATTGTACTTTCAAAAAAAAAAAAGAAATTTGAGAAAATATTCAGTAGTTTTTTTTAAAGCATTTAAAAAAAAAAAAAACGTTATTTGGCGGACCCTGTAGATGGATTTTTCATTTGTTATAAAAATTTATTTCATAAGTTTAATAAAAAACAAAAAATTATCCATTAGCACTTAAATATTTATTTTTTTTCAAAACTCTATTTTTTATTCAAATAGTTACACACAAAAATTGAATTTTTTTTAAAGAGGGAATTCCCCTGGTTTTGTTTATAAACAACAGGGGCGATGTAAATCGAATGACGACGCAAATCGAAGTTGAAGGGAACAAAATTTTAGACGACGTTAATTGAAACAACGTAAATCGAGGGAATACTGTAGTCAACCTTGCTATCTAAAAACTTGATATCGAATTTATTTATTTTAAAATGCGACATTAATTTCTAATGAAATATTTTAGCAATTAAACACATTGTTGGCGACACATTAAATAATTGCGCAAGTAATTTAACTGCTCGTACTTAAAAGCACTTGTTCACATTTCAATATGAATCGTTAAATAAATGTACTACACATGAATAATTATTATAAACTATAATAACTATAATCATAATAACAACAACAATAATAATAATAATAACAAAATACAACATACAAGTGTAGAATATTAGAGTACACAACGACTATAATAATGTTGACCAATCAAGCAACAACTTGTGAATATTTTTCAAATGCCCCAACCCAACCTTGTGGAAAATACGTAGAGAGACCGGCTATGGTTTGAGAGTAAATTATTGCACTATTACGATGACATAAAATGAATTTGAAAAATTGAAATAAATATGACAACAAATTGATTGTCAAATTAATAATTTATTAAATAATAATAATAAAAAAGAAGAAATTTTATAAATAAAACTATCGTGCTGTTCGTAATGAATTGAAATGAAAATTATGTTCTCCACGAACCACTACTGGAGTGCTATGAAAATTGTCTAAATGACATGACTAATGTCGTTGGTTTAGTTTTGTACTGTTTGACCAACTGAATGTCTGTCTGTCATAATGACACACATTTGCTGCAAATCAAATCAAATGCATGGAATTGTATTGAATTTAAATTATTTATCAACTGAATAACTAAACTGAACCATATTTATGGTTAATTTCTTTTTTATTTTTTATTTAAAAATGTTTAAAACGATGGCTTTTAGTTTTATGAACGTCTAATTGTATTATCCTTTCGTGTTTAACATTCTTTTTTATTTAAAAAAAAAATTGTTTTTTTTTTCTTTAATTTTTTTTCGTGGGGTTTCATTAAAAACCCGTTAATGTTTTGCTTTAAATTTGTTGAACTGACTTTAATACGAAATAAAATCATATTAAATTTGCACCTTGACCAACAACGCGGTGAATTCCTAAATTATGCAATACTCTGCGTCAAGTGAATAGGGCAAGAAGTTGTTTAACATAAATTATTTGAAGGTTTAGGTTTAGGTTGGGAAACTGACAAGTCTTAACTGACAAGTACACGTCCTCTAACCTAACCTAACCTAAACGTCGCTATGGTCAGGTAGTACCCAACATAATCGAATTTGATAAACCGACATAAGATCGCTTAAGCCTACTTTACACGGTCCCACAAGTAATATGATCTGTTAAAAATTTGTGTAGAAGAGTACGGATGTGATCGTCTAAAGTTTAGACTCTAAACGTACTATGGAATGAAACCACCACACATTGAGAGAAAATACGGATGAAAAGTTTGACAGTCATATGGCTCTCTTCATTTTTTGAAATGATTCAAAAAACAAGCAAGTCGCATTAGATCAGGGATGTATTTTTATGTAAACACATAGAAAAAAAGTGTAACAGATGTTTTCATTTTACTTTGTTATTGTCTTATACCGATCATGTAAACGCAAAAAATATAAATCATACTTTTCAGACTTTTATTCTCTTTTTTGTCATACGGATGGAATTTAATTTTACTTTTTCATTAGACTTTACGTACGTAAAGTATTACCGTGTGAAGTGGGCTTTAGCAGCCTTTTACAATTCCATTTCAAATCTGATGTAAACATACATATGGCCTCTTAAAGCCTTCAGTGTTGCCACATACATATGTTGTTATTTTTTAGGTTTTTGTTATGAGCTTCCTGGCAAGTTCCATGGCCTGAAAAACTCTGCCTGGAAAACACTACATCCCGCAGGTTCCATAGACGAAGATACCTGTTGCTGTTAGCTTCTCTATTTAAGAAACGTCTGTGAAAATAGCTGAGCTATCAAAGAATTTATCCGAACCTATCCCGAATTTCCCTTCAAATATCACAGAAGTAAACATTTGTGGGCATAGAATCCATCATTCCGACAGTCGAAATGACTTGCCACTGGCATTTTTTTTTTTTAAATATTCCTCAATGTCCAATAATTGAAAAACACATTCAGAACTACTTAAAGCTGGAGGTCCACATCACGCGTTTTACGCGTTTTCGCATTCTACGCGGCTGTCAAAAAAGTAGAATTAATGTATTTATTTGGTGCAAGTTACACGCACAAAAGCGTAGGATGCCTTGACGCATAGAACGCGAAAAGTAGATCTACTTTCTACTTTTGTAAGCATCACAAGCGGCGCGCGTACAAAACAGCTGATTTTGACAAGTTGTTTTGTTTTAATTTGTTTAAATTTTTTGAAAAAGAACAGACACATCTCGTTCCAAGTACAAAGGACGCACCCAAAATCGTCGTTTGTTCTTTTGGAGCTTATTGTACACACTTGTGGCAAAAAATATTATTTTCACAAACTCTATTAATTCTATAAATTGTTTAAAATTTTCAATTTCATTTGCCATTTATTCAAGTATTTTCAATCAAATGTTTTTATTTTGTTAACAGCTGATCAGAACAAACATTGTAAAAAGCGTTGCATGTAACTTGAAGCGTAGAATGCGAAGAAGGTATGAAATGCACGCAACGCTTTGACGCGAAAACGCGTGGTGTGGACCTCCAGCTTAAGGCGTGCTTGTTTGTGAAGATAAATTCGAATTTGAAAATCCAAAACGCAATCCATAAATTTTAGCAGCGCCACATTTGGCGTTAACAGAGTAAAATTTCCTCTTAACAGAACAAAATTTAACCTTAACAGAGTACTGTTAGCTATTTAACAGTATCCATCTGAAGAAGCCCACTTGTTTAGGAGCTAATTTTGGGAAATACTTTAGGTCCATGAGTACCATACTATATGCACAGGAAGGTTCCAAGGCCTCTTAATATAATCGGCAACATAGTCACATATAAAATGATATGCTATTGAGAAATTTGCCTTTGAAAATATCAATTTTTTGCTTGAAAATTCTCTAGAAGATCAGTGGTCATTTTGGAACATATTCGAAATAGCACACCATACAGACTATATGCAAATGGTAGTCCAGAGGATCCTCCTTCGAACCATGGTACGAGGGTTGCCTTTTATATTTCGGGATTTGGCAATCCTAGTGTTGCAATCTGCCAACTGATAGCTCTATCGTAAAGCTTGACATTTTTGAGGTTATACGTACTCAGAACGTTTTGACATACGAGCGCTATTTGTGTTGTTTACAGTAACTTAAAAGATTCCTCTCGCCCAAAGCGATTGACAAATTGTATGGGATCCAACGCGAACAAATTTTTTTGGACAGTCAAATGTTCATGCAATATTGAATGTATGCTGGTCCCACTAATGCCTAAGGTTGTCTCAATCTCACGATAGGTCACATGACGATCTGGCAATTGGCGCACAGCATCAATGGTTTCCGGAACAACAACTGATTTTGGACGACCTTCACGAAATTCGTCTTGGAGTGAACTACGACCTCGGTTGAATTCACCATACCATCGATAAATACTGGTCCTTGATGGAGCTTCATGGCCAAAAATTGAATTAAGTTCATCGATGCACTGTTGTTGAGTTAATCCACGTCGAAAGTTGTAAAAAATAATCGCACGAACATGTTTACGATTTAATTCCATTTTTTTGGGCGAGATGAATCTTTTAAGTTACTGCAAACAACACAAATAGCGCTCGTATGTCAAAACGTTCTGAGTACGTATAACCTCAAAAATGTCAAGCTTTACGATAGAGCTGTCAGTTGGCAGATTGCAACACTACAGTTGCCAAATCCAGAAATATAAAAGGCAACCCTCGTAGTGGGATAGCTGCAATAATTTTGAAATTTCCGTCCTCCAATCATCCTTTACATTTCAATACTGTTGTTTACAAATAATAATGATCATAATGAGAATTATATTTTATGTCAATAGTCTGCAATAATTGTAAAATAGAAGACTAATCTACTATTGCCACTGTTAAATAGCTAACAGAGCTCTGTTAA
Organism: Sarcophaga caerulescens; assembly: GCA_927399465.1. NCBI lineage: Eukaryota > Metazoa > Arthropoda > Insecta > Diptera > Sarcophagidae > Sarcophaga > Sarcophaga caerulescens. The sequence goes on along the minus strand of OV656866.1, from coordinate 11,062,826 downwards.
TAGCAAAGTTTACATTGTTAGAGGCAAGAAGTGACGTTGCTAAAAGTATAGGTTTGCGTCTTTGGTTTTTATAATCGAATTTATCTTCACACACATTCTAATAGCACTTGTAATACTACAAAGAATTCAACTTAAAAGAAGGTCACCCTTAAATCACAAGGAATTGAGGGAATTGAGTTTTCACCCCATTCTAATGTTTCGGGGTGTTTATGGCGCATTTGTATAAGTATTACCCCGTGTATGCGGTAATTTTAAGAGGTGATCGGCATCCTTTGAAGATACGTTTTCTTTTTGTTGTAGTGCGTTGTTGTTGTTGCTGCTTTGTTTTATGAAATTACCGCGCATTTAATTTTAACTTTGATATTGCATGTTGTTGCAATAATAATAACAACAACAACAACTACAACAGCAACAATACATTTGCCGACAATGTGTTGAACGCTTGCGCCAACGCTTATTGAGATGAAGAACTGAATGGCTGGCTGGCTGACTTTGATTGTGATTCTTTAAATTACCCACAATAAACCATCACCATCACCATCAGCACAAAATAAAATTGCCCACGTACATGAGCGGTTACAACTGCACTGCTGCTATAGTTTTTATTAAAGGATTTTATATATATAGGCCACGGCTAGAGAGCTTATGTGTGTAAGAGAGAGAGAGAGAGAGTAAGTATGTTCTGCATATGTGTGTGCGCCAGTGTGGTGTGTTTAAGTCCATCATAATAACAAATTAAGGTTTAAATTTAGGATATAAACAACAAAACAATTGCCATCTACATATATGTTGTGATGTTGTATGTTGTGGTTTGATGAAGATGAACTCCAACAAAAAAAAAAAAGAAAAAACATATTCAAGTTGCCGAATATCGTGTCATAATAACGCTGTTATGTGGCAGGCAAGTCATACTCATTCATTGATTGATAGTGTTGAAAATGAGTTTTTATTTGTGCTCATATAATCGCCATACTCATAAAGGATGTTTATGTTTGTTGATGTTGTTGTTGTTGTTGCTGTTTAGACCAGCACTAAATGTGGTCATAAGGCACATAAGGAAAATTATATTTTTTTTGTGTTGATTTTCATTTACTTTTTCCATTTATAAGAAATAAACGAATAAAGAAAAAAAAAATTGTTATATGAAGTGCAGATCAATTTACATGCAAATTTTCGCATAATTAGCATGAGGCTTTAGTGTTATAGACTGAAGCAACAATCCTGTGTGCATAAGGAAGTTAGTTGCTTGGGCTGTGGCATTAAACCTTAAATTATTTTAAAGTTGGCCCGGCTGAATTCAAAATTAATGCCACAATAACTGTTTGTTATGCTAAGAAGAAAATTTTTACGTCACGATTTCTTATGTTTTCTTTATTGTTTATTTTCATTAATGACGCATTTATGAATTTCGCACGCCAGCACTGCGATTATGTGGCAACACAGGCACACACACACCCAGTAATTCAGCTCATATGTATATGTGTTTACAAACTCTGTAATTATGGATTTAGAGGGTAAGCCATACCCTGTGATATTATTTAAATCAATAAAAAAATATATGTGATGACCCCAAAGCTTTATTATTTAATATGTGAACTGAATTCAAATTAATTCGGAATAATTTTCTTTCTTTGAAAAGAAAGGTAGGAAGCCTGAGTCAATTCTTTGCCTTGGCTAGAGCATGAGGATTTCCATTCCACTGATGCAGCAGGCTTGAGAGTATTCGAGAGTATTCCTACGTAAGATCCATTGCGAGTTGCGATGATTTTCGCATCCGATCCGACAGTGAGCTGTATGAGTTCCTCAACGACATGGATGTTGTGCAGCGTATTAACATCCAACATCTGCGCTGGTTCGACCATGGCGTTAATATGTGAACTGAATTCAAATCAATTCGGAATAATTTTCTTTCTTTAAAAACAAAGGTAGAAAGCCTGAGGCAATGGCTGTTATTGAGAGAAACAAATTCTTTGCCTTGGCTAGAGCATAAGGATTCCCACTGCACTGATGCAGCAGGCTTGAGAGTATTCGAGAGAAAAATCCTACGTAAGATCTTCGCCATAGTGCGAGTTGGCGATGATTTTCGCATCCGATCCGACAGTGAGCTGTATGAGCTCCTCAACGACATGGATGTTGTGCAGCGTATTAACATCCAACATGTGCGCTGGTTCGATCATGGCGTTAATATGTGAACTGAATTCAAATCAATTCGGAATAAATTTCTTTCTTTGAAAACAAAGGTAGGAAGCCTGAGTCAATGGCTGTTATTGAGAGAAACAAATTCTTTGCCTTGGCTAGAGCATGAGGATTCCTACTGCACTGATGCAGCAGGCTTGAGAGTATTCGAGAGTATTCCTACGTAAGATCCATTGCGAGTTGTCGATGATTTTCGCATCCGATCCGACAGTGAGCTGTATGAGCTCCTCAACGACATGGATGTTGTGCAGCGTATTAACATCCAACATGTGCGCTGGTTCGATCATGGCGTTAATATGTGAACTGAATTGAAATCAATTTGGAATAATTTTCTTTCTTTGAAAAGAAAGGTAGGAAGCCTATGTTAATGGCTGTTATTGAAAGAGACAGATTCTTTGTCTTGACTGGAGCATAAGGATTTAAACTGCACTGATGCAGCAGGCTTCAGAGGCTTCGACAGAAAAGTTCTACGTAAGACCCAGTGTGAGTTGGCGATCCGACAGTGAGCTGTATGAGCTCCTCAACGACATGAATGTTGTGCAACGTATTAACATCCAACATCTGTGCTGGTTCGGCCATATCGTTCGAATGGAAGAACATACTCCGGCAAGAGGGATATTTGATGCGAGGATTTGAAGAATTCGGCACAATATGACTACCTTGTTTGCGTTGGAAGGACCAAATCGAGGAAGTCCTACCATCGATTGGTGTGACCAACTGGCGTAGACACGCTAGAACCAGAGGCGCCTGGAAGTATGTGTTAAGGCAAACCGAAATCGTTTAATCGGGTTGTTAATGGCCAATTAAGAAGTCGCCGTTGTCTAGTATGTAGTGTGTTGGCCTATTAGAGGTAAAGGCCTTGGTTCAAACCTCAGGTCAGGCATCTCCAACTAAACGAAATTTGAATATTTCTTAGGCGGCTTCCTCTCAGCAAATTTCTGACAAAAACTCTGACAGTAAATCAAATTGCCATGAAAAGTTTCTCAAAAATCTCTCGTTCGGAATCGACTTTAAAATTGTAGATCCCGCCACTCATGTATGAAATGTACGCACACAACATAAGTGCTTTGAGAAGCTAGGTCGTAATCCTGACTGAAGGGTTGTAATGGCCAATTAAGTAGGTAAGTAAGTAACTTTGATAAGAAGCCTGAATTATTTTACTTGAAATTGCTTTTTAAGTCCGCTTAAATATCTATTGAGATAAGGGCTATCGTTCCGTATCAGTTTTTTTGTTCTCTCAACTTCGTGTGATCCTCAACATATCGCTACATTGAAATCCTTCTCCATGTAAACAGTTTTTCTGCTTCCCTTCAGTCCGCTTCAGTCAGCGGCTTGTCAAGATATTTTCCTTGACTATTGCCTTTGTTTATATCCGATTCATATTCCTTTCCTTTTCTTTATAACATTGGAAAACGTCTCTAAATTGTGTCACCCTGTCCCAAGTACACACCCTAATGCACATTTTAGCACTTTGTAGGGAAACTTTTCCTGTGTTCCAAGCAGACAAATTCGAAAACTTTTAATTTTAAAATAAATTTTCATTAAAAACTTGCATCATATTATAGTGTCATTATCGATTTTGAACTCTCTGCTGAAAAGTCGTAAATTATTTGCGTTTATAAGCCGCCGCTATTTATTTATTGTGAGTAGGCAGCACTTAATTTACGCTGCATTCATTTCGTTACGTTTTCTAAGCCATATGCCGATGCTGCTATGAATAGTTATTTTTACATAGGTTTTGTAAATGCTGTCGTGCTATTTTCTGTAAGTTTTTCGTTAATTTAACAACTTTAGGTGTTTGGTGAATGCGTAGGTTTTTTTTAAAACGTTTTAAAAAAATTTTTGATTGGTTGAGTTGAAAATCTTTGATGATGAATGAAAGGCTTTATTGGGAAACTATGGAGTGTTGATTCTTGGTTTTATTTTTTTTTTTTTTGACATGTTAGTGAAAGGAAATTGGTTGAAGTGGTGTGATTAGAGTCAATACCAGCGTGGCAAAGAGCAATTTTGAAGCTTATAAAATGGAACTTTGTACATTTTCTTTTTCCATTCCAATATTCTCTAAAAAGTTTTTGTGTTCTTGCAACATATGGTCGAGCTTTGTTTATTCCGGGCTGTTTTCAACAAATGCTCGCTTCAATCCAAGTGTTAAGTGCGGGTCTTTTAGCATTTTGTGCATTGGTTTCAGTAACTTTAGGATCAGAACCCTTCTGATGCCACAGAATATTTAGAATACCTCGGCAATATAAATAGTAGAGCGACTCATTAAAAAAGTGCTTTTGTCCTCTCGTGAGCTGGACCATTTTGAAAAACGGTCTACTTTTGCATGTTTTGTTAATTTGAGAACCTGTTTCCTTACCAACATATACAATATGTATGTCATAAGAAAGGTTTTTTTAAGGCGCGTCCAACAGTATATACAATTTGTCCAAGGACTATCATCCATTTCCTTTTTAAGGATATTCTGTAAAAAATAACGGTTTTTGAATTTTTTGTTCGGGGTTGTTTGTAATAATAATGTCAAATTAACATATTTTAATCTTTAGTCGATTTTATTAAATACGGGTCTCAGCTTTTTTTGAAATTCGCTGTAGTTCGCGTTTTGAAAAAAAAATAAAATGGGATGGTAATCCTTCGTTGTAAATAGGGCAATTGGGTATCAAATTTTTTCTTTTACCAAGTACATCATCTTTGTATGTATATAATTTAGATTTTTGCAAATTAGATGCATTTTACACGGTGCTCTGGATATATATATATAAATGCAATTTTGTAGTAACTCTAATATTATAGCGGATTTAGTTTCTAGATTATGTATGGATCAAAGTAGGACTAAAGAGAGAAAAAAAGAAATGATCCACGACTTTTTGGCGGCATATTTGTTTCTCAAATTAAAAAAAGTTGTAAAATTTTATTTTTTATATTTACAAAACTACAAACTACAATTACTACAAAACGCGAACTAGCGCGAATTTCAAAAAAAGCTGAGACCCGTATTTAATAAAATCGACTTAAGATTAAAATATGTTAATTTGACATTATTATTACAAACAACCCCGAACAAAAAATTCAAAAACCGTTATTTTTTACAGAATAACCTTAAAAAAGGACATGGATGATCGTCCTTGGACAAATTGTATATACATATTGGATGCGCATAAAAAAAACCTTTCTTATGATATACATATTGTATATGTTGGTAAGGAAACAGATCCTCAAATTAACAAAACATCCAAAAAAAGAACCTTTTTCAAAATGGTCCAGCTCACGAGAGGTCAAAGTTGGAGCCGAAATGTTTTAAATGTCATCATAAAAAATACCAATGTTCATTTTGAGGGGGGGTACACTTTGCACGAATTTCGCTTCCATATAACTTGAGTCGCTCTAATAAATAATAAATAATAGTCGACTTTGGAATTTGATTGGCTTAGTTTCACATACTATTTCTTACGCTTGGCATTACTGGATCGATTTTTCAGTGTCAGCAGTGCTTTGATTACTTATTTTTAAAGCGTTTTGGACATGCCAAATTGTCTATTAAAATCTCTATGGGTCAACTTGTATAGTACATTGCTGTTTGCCATGATTTCTAATTCCGCTTCCCTATGATTGTGCAACTTCTACTACAGTTCACGGACAATCGTCGTAAACTAATGCCTCTCATTCAGCATTTATGGCTGTTTTTAGAGATCGTTGGCTTCCATGTCAAATTAATTTCGCAACTTCTATTTGAGTAATCTTTATAAAGTAATGCCTTCAATTCTACACTACGAACCAGAGATCAGCAATGAATCGTTTTTCGCTACTCATAAGCACTCATGAAATTTTGAATATAACTAAGTCGGGACGAGCCCTCCGCGGTCGGGTGAGGGTGGGTTAGTGTGTGGCCGGGGACGTTCGAAAAAAAAAAAAAAAAAAAAAAAAATATTGAAATTTAACTATGTACTCTGATTCATTCGTACTCACAACAACGTTGATTTATAAGTACAGGTTGCAATGAGTATGCGTACAACTTTGACATCAAACTCATACCATTCGAAATATTTTTGATTCATAAGACTACTCATTTAGATTCATAAATTTAGAAAAATACTTATGTGATGTTTTTGTAACACAGGCTACTTGTCTGGCAGGCAAGTGAAATAGCCTGTGTTACAAAAACATCACATTATAATATCGTCGTCGAAAATCCAAAAGTACGTAACAAACATTTTTCTAATTTTACAGGAGAAGCAAAAAAAGTTATAAAATAACAAGTACTTCATATCGTCGTCGAAATCCAAAAGTACGTGACAAAAATGTTTCTAATTTTACAGAAGAAGCAAAAAAAGTTATAAAAAACAAGTACTTCATATGTAGAAACATTTTGAATTATTGATATAAAAACGTTATTTTTGGTCGCAAAAATCTAAAAATTGGTAGAGATATGTTAGATAACCTCACGAATCATAATCAATCAAAAACTCGATTTTGATTTTATTGATGATACGTACTTTTGGATTTTCGACGACGATATGTACTTATAAATGAATCGAGTGACTCGAAGAAAAAGAAAAAAGACAACCAAGCCAAAATGGAGAGAGTAGTAATTAAAGCAAACACACAATCTTCTAGTGAGTATTTTAGTGTTCGTACGCGATTCATACTTATTTTGAGATTCTTGTAAATGTTGAGTTATGGACAGTCGAAATCAACAACAACATCATACGTGTTGTATGAGTATGAATAAGATGAGTACTTCAAACGTTGAATATGAGTAGAGGTTCGTTCCATGATATTAAAATAAGTATGAATGCGTATAAGTATCAGAAATTATGAGTATGATTCGATTTTACTCATCTTGCTCTCGAAGCTTTGGCTGTCCTGAATGATTTTTGCCTTCCACGTTAAAATCCCATATGGGCCGAGGCCATGGATAACAAGACATATAGGATAGGAGTGGATGCCGCCTACAGGAGATCTGCCCTCCGAGTAATTTCTGCCGGATGCAGCTTTGGTGATTGCTGGGATGATGCCGCTTCGATTATTAGTAGATGTAGAGAAGAAAAATCATTTGACAAGTAGGAGAACGGGACTAGTGTGCCCTAATCAGGTGGATGTTGATGCGATGTATAAATGGCAGCGCGATTGAACTTCTTCCACAAAGGGAAGATGGTCTTACCGGTTGATACCAAATATAGAAGAATGGACTAGAAGGAGACATGGCCAGGTAAATTTTTACCTCACTCAGTTCTTGACGGGCCACGGATGCTATAGGTCATACCTCTACAAGCATGGGAACGATGTGGATGAAGCGTGTCCATCATGTCATAACACGAGCGAAACAGCGGAGCTTGTATTCTTTACGTGCCCGCGCTACGAATACCAACGAAATTTCTTGGAGAGGACGATTGAATCCCAGGTGACCCCCGATAACGTGGTTAACCTGATGCTAACATCTAGCGAAAACTGGAACGCTGTATGTTTCTTCGCGAAGGAAGTTCTGATACAACAGAGAATATTAGAGAGAGAAAGAACAGCAGAAATGGATAGCAGCACTCGCTGAATCTTGACCTCCCCCGATGTAGTACTTGATTGTGGTCCCGGGGGGGGGACGACTTAATGGAAGTGTGACGAACTTGGTTGGGTTTAGTACGTATGCGTTTAGCAAGCCGAGAGTAAGGCTTGCGGCGAATCGTGCACATAGGTAGACCGGGCTACCAATGTCTTTCGAAGATTCCCAACCTTTAGCTCGTAAAGCTATAAAAAAAAAAAGTATCAGAAATTATGAGTATGATTCGATTCTACTCATCTTGCTCTCGAGGCTTTGGCTGTCCTGAATGATATTTGCCTTCCACTCTAAAATCAGCACCTTGGACCAAAGCAACCTTCTCATTTCGTACTTTCGAATCTATAGAACGTATTCACCTTCGGTGAGCAATTGATGTTCCATTTAGTCAGGATTACAATCTAGCTTCTCACACCACTCATTTCGTGTGTGTTAATTTTATGTACGAGTGACGGGACCTACAAAACAAAATTTTTTAAATTTTTATACACGATTTTATGTAAAATAATAACAAGTTTTACAATAAAAACTTAAAAATTTTTGCGTTTATTAGCAAACAAAAAGAGAGAAAACCAATCCTTTACAGCTAAAGCTTTTGCTGACAAATCTATACAAAGTGTTAATACCAGGAATTTAGACTTTCTTTTAAGCAGCATACCAAACAAAAACAGCAGGATTAACGAAAGAAAAAAAAAACACCATTTTCAACTCTTGACAAATGTTTTAATCATTTATTTTTGTGTTCAAAGTGATATTCATAATTTCCAGAAAACTTAACAATCACGGCTTAATGTAAGCCATGACCAGAATACATACGTATGTATGTATATTCCTTTAACCGCATGGAAAGTGCAAAAATTGGCACTTCGTTTTAAACATGGCTCCTGCTGTGTACAACATTTGGTAATAATTTGTTGTATCGAGGAGGATTCAATGGAAAAGTGTCAAAGCAATTAATTTGACACCAATTTAAATGAACATCTCCAAACAAAAACTTATTGCAACAAGGCTAACAATGCACACAAACGGCGGGTGGTAAATGAAATTCACTGATTTGGCATAACAGCAACAACAACAACGACAACAACACAAGTTTATTAATAAATATTTATTTTATTTTGTTGGCAGCAACATTATTGTTTTATTTATTTAAATAATATTTTTTTGGTATTTTTTTTTTTTTTTTTTTTTGTAATACAACAATAAGCCGAAAAATAATTACCCTGACAATGGTTGTCATTAAATTATTACACAAACAATAATACATAATACATAATAACCCAGCCAGCATTTTTGAAAATTTTTAATCAAATTCGAGTATTTTTTGATTCTTCTGCGCGATTAAAAAGCTAGAATATGCGCTCATTTTCTGATTATAAAAGACTCTTTTGTCGGGAGAAAAAAGTTACTACGAGCAACTCTTCTTAAAAAGTCATTTATGAGTCATTTTCTATATTAGTTTAGAGTAATTTTCGACCCTTTTTCTAGTAGTTTTATGATCATTTGCGAATCGCTTTCTGATCATTTATTAGTCTTATTTACCTTCGTTTATGATTCTTTTTCGAGTCGTCTTTCAGTCATCGTTTAATCGCATATGAGTCTTTTATGAGTAATTTATCAGTATGTTTAAGGGTGCTTTTATTGTCATTTATCAGTCATGTTTGTACTAATTTGGACACCTTTTTGCATCATTTATGATTATAATATGAGTCATTTATTGGTCGTATTTCAAAATGTATTTTACGCTCTTCAAGTGTTTTTAGTCGGTTTAGTCTGAGTCTGAGTCACGTTCGTATCAACATTACGTAAATAAAGAATATATGTTTATATTCGTGATGTATGTACATTAGACATCAAAGTTTATTTAAAACAAATATTTTTTTTCGTTAAAAAAGAAAGAAAAATTTTCTATTCAAAACAAAATTGTACTTTATATCATAGCCATCTTTTACATAAATGAAAATTTATACAGAGCGGATATAAAAAAGCAGTGTTTAATCATCTATCTGAGCAAAATATGATCATAAAATACGTAATTACAAACACTTTTCAAACACCTGCATGATCTTTTTTTGATTAAGCCTTTTTCAATCTTCAGTATAATTAGAATATAATAATAAAAAACGGAAATATTCACCCTTATTCTGGTTGTCGTCGTCGTCGTCGTCGCCGTCATCGTCGTTACCAAAAATGATGTCGATAAAATCAGAGTCGACAAAATCAGAGTCGACACAACACAATATCGACGGCGTATTGACTCACAGAATACCAAATGTGTGTCCGACAGTCATCTATAACTGTCAATAACGACAAACGGAATACCAATTTTAAACTGTCGATGCAAGACGACGTCGACGACGACAACCAGTAGAAGGGTGAATAATCACATTTTAAACGTCTGGATGATTAATTTCCGATTGCTATACAATTTTTATTGTATTTTAAATCGAATTCATTTTACTCATTGACACCAGTGATTTTTAAGTCGTTTTTAATCATGTAACTGACTAATAAGTTGTTGATCACCAAAAGTACTCTAAAAAGACTCAGCAAGGTGATTTTCTAAAAAACAATCTTCCAAATGCTAGCTGGGTAATAATCGTTTATTTATTTGTATTTCCAATTCAATTTTAAGTTTTCAATTTGAAAATAATTATTTTCTAAACAAACAAATTAAAATTATTGAAAATATTCACACCGTCTGTATAAAGCCAACCAGCAAGCCAGCCAGCCACCCGTTCCATCCATTCAATGGCTGACAATTAAGTTTTCAACGTAATTTTAAAATTTTTTTTTTAGTTTTTTTTTCATTTTATTTCACTGTCAATTTGTTGACAAATATTACGCAAAGGCTAAAACAAGTCAACAACCAAAACAATTCAACATATCGCTCGCTGGCTTTGGGTTTTTGCTGTTTATATCTCCTGCAAAGCATCTGCTTAAAATTCATTACGAAAAATTGCAAACCAAAAAAAAAAATTGATAATAATAATCCACACACACTAACGTTTTAGACAAAAATTAATGCCTACCGAAAACCCTGGCATAGAGGCAACATATTTATCTGACATTTTTTATCTCCATTCAAACGGGGGGCAACAATATACAGTAATCACTCGATTTACGTTGCAGTTGGTTCCAAAAAAGACGACTTAAATCGAAACGACGTAAATCGAATTTCATATTGCTCATACTACAAAGTAGTATGTTTTTAACAAGGAACTTAAAAAAGTTACAGTTATCCCTCGATTTACGTCGTTAGTTGGTTCCAAAAAAGGCGACGTAAATCGAATGACAACGCAAATTGAAGTTAGAGGGAACAAAAAATTTGACGACGTAAATCAAAACAACGTTAATCGAGGCGGCGTAAGTCGAAGGATTACTGTATTGTGACTGGATATTCAACATGTGTTGTTATGTTGTTGTGTTACAATGCAAATATTTGCTCAATTAATTTACAAAAATTATTACACACACACATACACACTCTGATTTTGTTAAATAAATAATTTTAAAATTTTTGTTTTTCTTTTTCATTGAATTTTGATTTAGAAAATTATGGTCACCTTCGAAACGATTTCGAATTTGGTTTTAAACAACAAAAACTTGTAATAAATTTTCTTTTATTTTTAAATAAATTGTATAAAGACCAAAAATTTTAATTCAAAATGAAAAAATACAGTATTCCCTCGATTTACGTCGTAGAATGTTCCGGAAAAAGGCGACGTAAATCGAAACGACGTAAATCGAATTTCATATTGCTCATACTACAAAGTAAAGGGTCCGCCAAATAACTTTTTTTTCTCAAATTTCTTTTTTTATTTGAAAGTACAATCCTTCCGGTTAATAATGGAAAATAATTTCATTCAAATGGCTGCCTCGGCTGGCCACGCAGTAGCCTACACGATCGGTCCAATTTTTAAGCACATTATCGATTGTGTGCAGCTGTATTTCACCAATGGCTTCACGAATATTGTCCTTTAAAGCGTCAATTCGTTTAACATGGCACGATAACGATCGCCATTGACTGTAACGGCCACCCCTTGCTCATTTTCGAAGAAAAATGGCCCAATTATGCCTCTGGACCAAAATCCGCACCAAACAGTGACTCGTTTTGGGTGCGTCGGCTTTTCAATGTATGCGTGCGAGTTTTCTGTGCCCCAAATGCGACAATTTTGTTTTTTTACATACCCGCCAGGTCAAAATGAGCTTCATCTGAAAAGATGATTTTTTTTTTTGCCAAAATCGGCATCTTCTGTAAGTCGATCGGTGTTGTCGTCCATTGATAATTCGATAAATCCTATACAGTTTCGTTTAAGGTCCATTACTTGCATTAATACTTGGAAACTTAATACGTGATTTTGATTGATACGTTGTCTTGTCATCTGTAACTTCCTTGCTGCTAGATCTATCTCATGTCACAAAGAGTTTTGATACTTAGAATTACTTGCAATATTTTTGTTGATTTGATTCTCCTTATATCGAGGCAACTTCGACCTTCTCTAATTTGCTTACTTAACAATCTCTTTTTGCATTTACCTTCACCATACTGCTGAAGAATTTCAATAAAGCGCGGTCAACTAGTGGCTGATACTAGTGCCAGGCCGTTCTTTAATTTATTGTGAAAGACTTATTATTATTTCCAGAGTACTTGATACTATTCATGGCAGCGAGAACAGTTGCTGAAACCACGTAGCAAATTCGGCTAGATCTTCAATTTTCTACTGATACTGTAACGAAATCTGCTGCATCATATAGAACTTCTGTTTCAGGAAAGAATTTCCTCGCATTTGATCAGAATAGATTCAAATCCGAAGAGCATAGAGAATTATGTTCCCCTTTTTCTTTCTTCCCTCTTATATACAAACAGTCCTTAAAGTCCACCATCCGTCCCTGTATGTTTCCGCACGGATATCGATAATATATTGTGTGGAGTATCCTTCCTAAGCTTTATATTTCGTTTTTATCTTATCAGTCGATCAATTAAGACAAATTATTAAACGTAGCAAACCCACTTCAATTTTAGAAAAACAAACCGCATCTAAGTGGCGATAGGTAGATAGAAGTGTTCCCAACCAAATAGCCAGCATTCAACCACAAAGAACAACAAAGAGCCGATAGTGAAGTGTTTATAAAATGTAAAGAAAACTTCTTGTGATCTTCGCCGCCACAGTAAATACTCACGTCAGTTGAAGAAGAATCTACTTTAACTGAGACTAAACCGCAAAGCAAAAATCAAAATCAAATTTCATATTTGCAATGTCTGTGTTTGAATTTCCTTGGCTGGCTGGCTGGCTGGTCTGGCTGGATGCACTTCTTCATACCATTTTAAATGGTAACCTTAAATCTGAACTTCTGATCTGCGCATCTCATTGCCAAATCGTGCTTCACACAACCCCCTTGGTAAAGTACAAAGTCAGGCAAACATTTGAGGAAAAAATTAAAGAAAACAAAAAGAGTAAAAGATGAAAAAAGGAAACGAAAACGAAATCACAACTTCTCAACCTGAAATAACGCAAAAATCTCTGCCAGACCAATTGCCGTCTAATACGGCAACAAGAACAAGAACAATAACGAAGAAAAGAAGAAAAAATAAAGTTTTCAACTCCACCGCAATTCCAAAACAACCAACAACCAGCCACACATTTGTCCATTCATTCATTCATCCTTTCAACTCTCTATTCACTTACTGTTCAGCTCTGTCCTCCTCTGGTCTGTTCTGCGTTGTGCAGCTGCAATGCAATTCAATGCAGACCAAAACAGAGCACAGCAGAGCAGAGCAAAGCAGATCAAAGCATAGCTTATTTCATGTGTTTGTTGTCTTATTGCTGTGCTGTGCTGTGTGCTAACACTGATGCTGAACAGTCTAGAGAGAGAGAGAGCCTTTAGGTGTCAAGCACAATAAGGTGCCGGCCTGTAATCAACGCGATCCTAAATAGGTGCACAAATTACACCAGAGTCCTTAATTATGGCAAAACCGCCAAAGCAGCAACAACAGCAACAACAATCGCAACAACAACAACAATTATGGTTATAATATCATCATAGTAGTTGTAGAGTTTGTTGGCAGAAGTTATTCATCCGAGATGCAATTGCTTTTAGCCAAGACGTTTAAGGGGTGCCATATATACAGCGAAAGAGAAAGGGAAAGAGCAAACTGAACGGAAAAGGAAAAAAATCAGAATAAAATGGTACTTGCTGCCGTCACGTGCGACTCAAACTATAGATGAATTGTATACTCGTACACAAACTGTGTATAACAGAACTTTAAAGCTGTACCATCACCAGCATCCTTTTCAATGATAAAATGCCACAACCTATAGGGTAGAATATCCATTGTATTTTGACCTTCGCTTCAAGATGGATAAGCTTCTGGGCTTACTAATTGGATCATGCAGAGAGTCGTACGTACCTTACATCTGCAACAACATGCAGGCACTTAGGAACCTAAGACGCTTGATTTTTGGCGCACCAGAATTTATCGGCAGACCTTGTCTCACTAGCTGGGGGCATAACCATTAAACTCTCCGATAGATTCTCGACATTGTGGAACATTTTGAGTACCTGCAAGCTTATATCTGACAATGCGGGCGTTGACTCCATCAACAATAGCTGGGTGCCTTCGAACACGAGCGATACGACATAGAAAATCTGCCCAAAGCTGTATGGAAGGTGCACAGCAGCTCCGCTTAAACTGCAAAGAAGCAGATTGTCGTGTTGTATATGATTGTCGGGGTTATTACGAGGCCTGGGGTTATGGGTACCCATGCGAGGCTCATTGTTCTTGGACAACTCGCGAATGATTTCTGTGGAAGCAGTAGAGATGAGGAGAAGGATGAGACTGTTCTTCACCTGTCAGCACTGTGTCTAAGGGGAAAAAGTAACCTGGGCTCAAAAGATCTACATGAACTGTCATGCATGAGTGTCATACGTACGTTATAACTGCAACAACTTACAGGCACTTGGGAACCTAAGACGCTAGATTTCTGGGGAGCCAGAATTTATCTGCAGACCTTGTCTCACTAGCTGGGGGCATAGCCATCAAACTCTCCAATGAAATCTCGACATTGGGATTCATTTTGAGTATCTGCAAGCTTATAATTAACAATGTGGTCGTAGACTCCTTAAACAATAGGTGGGCGGCTTCGAACACGGGCAAAACGGCTATGTATGATTGTCGGGGTTATTACATCCTTGGATGAAAGCTTCGTTAAGCTGACAAGGATCGGAGGGCCAAATACCCTATATCTGCACCTCGCAAGAGATGGGCATTGACAAAGAAAGTGGAAAACAGTTTCCTCTTCCTCAGCAGATCTACACCCGCAGCAGAAATCTTTATATGGAAGCTTGCAGAAAATCAGGCCACGACTGGATATAGCAAAGAAGCAAACTCAGTATGGTTGTAGTGACTATTTCGAAGCATTGAATAATAGGCACGCATGCGAGACGCATTAGGCTTGGACAACTCGCGAATGATTTCTGTAGGATTTGCAGAAACAAGGAGTCGGACGAGACTGTTCTTCACCTACTGTGTACATGCGCGACACTATGTTGAAGGGGAAAAAGGCAACTTGGAAGATTTGGATGAACTGTCATGCAATGATGTTGTCTGAATCTGAGCCGCTTCTTCGGAAGCTCCAAGTAGTTCTGGAACTACGGGAGAAATGGAAAACTGTGGTATCACAATTGGCCTATGTCCATTGTACAATGGACAGCCACTTCTGCTTGCCTTGTCTCACTAGAAATGATTTGGAAAAAATCCAAATTTTCTCTCTCTTTCCCTTCTGGTATAAATTATTTTCTAAATTCCTAAACACCTTGTACTGCATAGTAGAGGCCATTCCCTAAGTGTTAGGTTAGGTTAGGTTAGAGGACGTGTACTTGTGAACTGTGACAAGTACAGTACCCGGAGATTGAATTGACCCATTGTACAACGTCCTAGCTTCTTACACCACTCGTGTTGTGTGCGCTAATTTTATACATGAGTGGCGGGACCTACAGTTTAAAGTCGACTCCGAATGACAGATTTTTGAGAAACTTTTTCATGGCAAGTTTATTTACTCTCAGAGTTTTTTCCAGAAATCTGCTGAGAGGAAATAGCTGAAGAAATATTTTCATATTTTCGTTTTGATGTCTGACCTGGGATTTGAACTCGGGTCTTTCGTCTATTCTACTAGACTACGGCGACTTCATTCCCTAAGTGTTGGTCTGCAAATATTTTTTAAGAACTCCAAAAAGAAATCATTCGTTGGGGCCAGCCTGTATAAGTTTTTGATTTTCTTTTTAGAAAAAAAAGGTTTTCACTTTTTATTATATTCCGTAGATCGGATGTTGTTGTTGTTGTTTTTTTTTGATTTTTTTTTTGCAATGTGGCTCTAAACATGGCTCTGACACTATTACATCTTCAACAACACCAACAACTTGAACAACAACAAGAGCATCAGTAAAAAGGTTTCTCTGTTTTTTTTTGTTTTGTTCCTTTTGTTACGGATGCGTTTCTGTCAGGCGGTTCTGTTAAGTTGATTTACAGAAATTAGTTTTGATCGATTTGATCGTCGCTTTAAGATCAAAAGAAATATTTTTTTTAATTTTTTTTCTTTTCATTGTGGTTGTTGTTGTTGCAGTTGTTGCAATCGTTATTCTTTTTTTATAGTTTTTGAATTATATTTTCCCCCGTGATTTCACTTCATTGGCTCATGTTTGTTGTGCAGTTCGTTGCCAAAATGTGACGCTGTTATAACGATCAAGTGCAAATCGCTTTATGGCTGCAAGCAACGGAGATGGCATATTATTTTTATTTTGGAATCTTCTGTCTTAAATTTTTATTTTTTATGTAGAAATATGCTTTAGCATGGTAGCTTTTTCTTTTTTTTTTTTTCTTGGCTTGAACTGAAAAGCAAATGATTTGTTTTGATAATAAAATTAAATATTTTCCTAAACCCTCAATTCAATTTTCAATTTCTGTTGGCCATTCAATTGCCTTTCTTTTTTTTCGCTATTGTGCTTTTTAAAGATTGTGATGATTAATCGAAGATGGTAATAAAAAAAAAATAATAAAGTTTAATCATAAGTATGGGAACGTTTTTTTGTGTTGGCGCATATACTGAAAATAAAGGTTTTTAAAAATCCATATTTTTTTAAAGGCAAAGTTTTTTAAGGAAAGACCACTATTTTGATGTCATCTATGTAGGCCTGTTCTAAATAATGTTTAAATTATATTGTTACGTTTTTACCTTTTAAAAACGTTTAAAATATGAGCTCGTAGATTACATAGTTTTAATTAAAATACTTCATTATTCGCACATTTCTGTGTGCCACAGTTCACAACTTTATGTAAGCAACAACAATTAATTTTCTTTCTAATTCCTCTGTTTACACCCTTTGCATAAACAATAACAATCACTAAACAATTATTCGACAGATCTTTGTAACGGACATCTTTAAACCACGATTACACTCTTCAAACGCACCGCATCTTCACACAAGACTGACTGAACTTTACTCTTGCAGTCGTCTGCTTTGCCTTGCCGCCTTTTATATGGCACAGTAAACAATCTGATGAATGTTCTTGAAGGCAAATGCTCATGACTTTGCCTTCTCAAATCTCTATAAATATAAACATCGTTGTTTACGCCTTAAAGAAAATAAATCAATCACCCATGTAGGACAAGTCATTCCAAAAAGTAAGACTTTTTATTTTTATTTACATTTCCGAACATATTCACCCTTATTCTGGTTGTCGTCGTCGTCGTTACCAAAAATGATGTCGATAAAATCAGAGTCGACAAAATCAGAGTCGACACAACACAATATTGACGGCGTATTGACTCACAGAATACCAAATGTGTGTCCACAGTCATCCATAACTGTCAATAACGACAAACAGAATACCAATTTTAAACTGTCGACGCAAGACGACGTCGACGACGACAACCAGAATAAGGGTGATTATATAAATTGATGCATAAAGACTGTATTCCATTTAACATTAAATTTTTTTTACTTTAGATAATAAAAGTCCAGATATTGTGAAGTATTGTTTGCAATTTTTTCTTGCAAGTTTCTATGTTTCTTTTGAATCTTGCCAACTATGTTGTGGGAAGACACGCGGAAAGAATACAGCTTCCATATAACGATTTCTGCCGCGAGTGTAGATCTGCTGAGGAAGAGGAAACTGTTTTCCACTTTCTTTGTCAATGCCCATCTCTTGCGAGGTGCAGATATAGGGTATTTGGCCCTCCGATCCTTGTCAGCTTAACGAAGCTTTCATCCAAGGATGTAATAGTCCCGACAATCATACTGAGTTCGCTTCTTTGCAGTTTAAGCGCACCACATTTTCTTAGCCGTTTTGTCCGTGTCCGAGCAGTTATTGTTGACAGAGTCAACGCCCGCATTGTCAAATATAAGCTTGCAGGTACTCAAAATAAGCCCCAATGTCGAGAATCCATCGGAGAGTTTAATGGTTATGCCCCTAGCTAGTGAGACAAGGTTTGCCGATAAATTCTGGTTCCTTGCGTTTTAAGTTCCTAAATGCCTATATGTTGTTGCAGTTGTAAGGTATGTATGTACGACTCACTGCATGACCCAATAGTAAATACAGAAGCTTAATTTTCTTGACGATAAGATCAATATTTAATTGATGTTTTACACTGTACGCTGTGTCATTGAAAAGGATGATGGTGATGGTACAGCTTTAAAGTTCTGTTATATTACCACTTTGAACTGCCTATGTTGTTGCAAGTGAACATTGGATTCCAGTGACGTGTTAGGAGCCCTTGACGACTTAATACAGCCATGGCTCTATCAATGCCTCACGATTAAATCTTACCTTTTTACTTAATTGATCATTACAATCCTTTAGTCAGGTTTACAACCTCGCTTCTTACACCACCCGTATTGTGTGTCTTAATTTTATCTACGAGTGGTGAGGCTTACAGTTTAAAGTTGACTCAGAACGACAGAGGTTTAAGAAACTGTGAACTCAGTGCAATTTTATTTAATCTCAGAGTTTTTGTCAAAAGTCTACTGAAAAAAATATTTTTTCATGTTTTCTTTATGTTTGAGATGTCTGAGCTAGGGTTTGAACCACAGGCCCTGGATCAATAAGCCAACGCACTACCTACTAGTACTAGTACCTAGTAGACTACGGCGACTTCGCCGCATATTAGTGGATTAAAATTAAAAAAAACCAAAAGCATGGTCCTAGATTGATCAGCCTTCTGACAGTTCTTTCAGTCCAAGTTTCTTATCCCGGCGTTATTACAACGCCGATCTCTTTCTGGTGTTTTAGAGAATGCTTTTATATAAAGATCCTATTAAATTTTAATGAAAAATATCAGAATTCAGAAGTTGCCGTAATATAGTAGGTAGTGTATTGGCTTTTAGTGGTGAGGCTACGGTTCAAACCCCCAGGTCAGACATCTTCAACATAACGAAATATGAAAAATTTTATTTCGGCGACTTCCTTTCAGCAGATTTCTGGCAAAAACTCTGAGAGTAAATAAAAGTGCCATGAAAAGTTGCTCAAAAATCTGTCGTTCGAAGTCGACTTTAAACTGTAGGTCCCGCCACTCATGTATAAAATTAACATACACAACGTAAGTGGTGTGAGAAACTAGATCGTAATCCTGACTTACGGGTTGTAATGTATGTTATGTAGAGATCAGCAATGAATCGTATTTTCGCTACTCATAGGTACTTATGAAATTTTGAGTATGAGTGAGTCAAGAGTATTAAAATTCAACTACTCTGATTCATTCGTACTCGCTACAACATTGATTTATAAGTATAGGTTGCAATGAGTATGAGTACAACGTTGACATCAAACTCACAACATTCGATTCACTGTTTGATTCATACGCCTACTCATTCAGATTCATAAATTTAGAAAAATACTTATAATACTTACGAATGATTCGAGTCACTCGAATCATTCATCAGAATTTACAGTAGTAGTTATTGTTGCATTTACAAAAGAAGAGAAAAGAAAAGACAAAGCCAGCAAGCAAAGCACACACACAACCTTCTAGCGAGTATTGTGGTGTTCGTACTCGAATCATACTTATTTTGTGCTTCGTATATGTATATGTTGAATCATGGAGAGTCGAAATCAACAACATCGTGCGTATTGTTAAGTATGAGTACGATGAGTATTTCTAACTTTCAATATGAGTAGTATGAGTATGATATTAAAATAAGTACACAGAAAGAAAAACGGCGTGCTAAAATCAACTTTTCTATTCTCAATTTAAGCCAAAAAACGTGCTTGAAAAATTAAGCCCGTCTTGGCTATTGTTTGCTTAAAACAAGCAAAAAACGGGATTGATGTGAAAAACTAAGCCTTATATTACTAAAATCAACACTAAAAAGCTCTAATCTATTTAAAAAAGTGTTATTTTGAGTTATTTGTTATTTGAGTTATGGAATTGTGGGTTTTTAAGTTCAAAAGTAAAAATTTTAATAATTCTCATTTAGTTCATGTGTATTTATACAATATATATCCAACAAAATGTCGTATTTTTCGCAAGTTGCATTTCTTTGGTAGATGACTTGGATTATTCCGGTCGATGACTTGCATTTTTTTCAAATCAATCGATTTTAGGATTAAATCAAGTACGAGTTCGAGCTTAAATCAAGTTCAAAATTCTTGAAACAAGCTCGTTTTTGGATAAATTTAGGTTTAAATCAAGTATAATTTAGTCCTTAAATCAAGTTCATTGTGCTCGAATAAAGTACGATATGCCTCAATTCGATCCCATTTATAAGTTAATCTAGCCTAAATCAACTTTATAATTCTTGAAACAAGTGCGCTTAAAGATTACTTCAACTTTTGATTCTCTTGAATCAAGTACGAATTCGATCTTAAATCAAGAAAAAATATGCTTAAACCAAATACATGATGAGATCACTTTGATCCCAAAAAGGCTTAAATCGCGCTAAAATCAACACTTTTGTACTTGGCTGATTCGGGCTTGATTCAACTCTTTTGTACTTGATTCAAGCCAAACCGTACTTACCGTACTATTGTGACTGATATGGATTGATTCAAGCCCGGATGGCTTGATTCTTTTTTTCAGTGTATGTATGCGTATAAGTAGCTAAAATTATAAGTATGAATCGAATCTACTCATCGTTTTGAATACTCGTTGCTGATCTCTGGTATGTATGTATGTATCAGAATTTCATAATAACTTCGGTATTAACAGCAACTGAAATTTTTTTTTTGCTCATTACTCCTGTTTATCGTTGTTAAATATCTTGAGAAATGAGAAAAAAATGTAAAAAAACAAACAAATAATTTTTCAAATCCCATTCTCATAAGATAATTAAGATCAGAACATGTTCGTATAAATAATGTCCCACAGTTTTACGATGTAGAACACCAAAAACAAAAATTTTTCCAAAAAATTCATGTAAAACATCATCCGATCATCTGATGGAATAAAATACAACAGAAATTAATCTTTAAAACTCAATGGATTTATTTCTGATTAAACCAGACAAGACAAATTCATCTATCAAGACAGATTTTGATCACCACCACTATCACTGAATATGATGGCCAAAATCAAATTAAATTTAAAAATAAAGGCACCTTCAAATATAAACATTTTCGTGTTGATATGATTTCGGTAATTAATCTTATAAATACATGTGGTACCCTACAGCACCAACCACAGCAACAGAAGGTATGCCATGCCATGCCAGATTATGGTGTGTGGAATATTGATGGAGACTGTTTGTTTTGGTAGTGAGTGAGAAATGATTCTAAGTGCACTTCAAATACAAACTAAACAACCAACAGGTTGTGCAAAAGTATCCCACGGATGTGTTGAACAGACATGGACAAGCAGACAGACAGTGTGGTGCATACAGCAAGAGAGAGAAAGAAAAAAAAAGGAAAGAGTTCAACTGAATTTTGTGCACATTTGGGTGTCTTAGGCGCCTGCGCTTGCGTCAAATTAAGTGTTTGTGTCATTAACCATTAATCACTTCAAATATCACTTCAAATACAGAAAAATTTTCATTTTTTTTCGTTGTTGTTGTAATGAACAAACAAATGATTTCATGTACTACGTACGGGTATGCAAGGAGTTGGTATAGTTAGCTTCTCTCTCTTTTTTTTTTTTTTTCTTATCATATGGCAGGGGTCAGTGACTGCAAATATTTAACGTTTCAAGCAATGGTAATACAGACTTTCTTAAAATCTCTCAGAGCGAAAGAGGCAATAGCAAGCAAATCACCTGACAATGTCACCTGCTGTTTTGACAGCAGAACACACATGTTTTTTTTTGTTTTGTTTTCTTAACAAAACAATCACAGCAGCTCATTGTCATTTATTACTTTCAAGATGAGCAGTAGATTTTCGTTCATCAATTTTTCTAAAGTTAATGTTGCTCGTTCAGTATTAAGGTGAGGGCTTGATGAATGACAGACAACTGTTATCGTGTTGCTTATTTAAAATGAACAGAGCAGAGTAAGGCAGACACACACTACCAGTTGAAATTATAACGAAAGATATTTTGATTAATTAATTTATCGATAACATTTTCATTGGGTATTGAATTGTATTTTTTTTTTTTTTTTGTTTTGCCTCTCAATAGCATGGGTTTGGATCTGTTTTTCGAATTATGCAAATATCAGTTTATCGCTATAGAAATATCGTGGTTCATTAATTTAAATCAGTCTCCAAATGACAATAACATCAGCATAATATTCAATGAACATTTCATAGATATAAAATGGAGGACAATGCACGGCATTATATCACGACGCTGTGCATGATGATAGTCATTAAGAATGTACAAGTTACACTCAAATTAAAATTGTAATGAAAAGTAATGAAACAAATCGTTTTATATCCCACGGGCACAATTGAATTCTCAAGTTAGTCCAAATAGATCAACTGAACAGTGTGCGAGTGTAGGTCCAAGTTCTAATGTGACTGTAAGTTAGTTTCAATCATGTAGGGATCATGTGTAAGGGCTCATGTAGGCATTCATTTAAGAAGTCGCTTTGTAACTGAATTGGAAGAAAGTCGAATGAATATCTCCTTGCAGAACCAAAGTTTTATTCAATACACCTCTTCACATACATATGTAGGTCAGGTTAGGTTAGGTTAATGTGGTAGCTTTATATCAAAAGCTCACTTGAGCACGCATAGCGGCCCGTTGTGAAACCACAGGCGAACGCAGTCCCTGTACTGACCAAGTTCCTCCGAGCCAATGAGGGGGAAATCGGTCAGCGCAAGGGCTGCACATTTAAAGCACGACTACCCCACGCTGGAAAACCAGCCAGAAAGTTTTATAAACGAGGCTATGTCCTTGACGTCAATGGACGATAGCTCCGTCAAGCTAACAAGGGTTGGAGAGCCAAATAACCTATATCTGCATCTTTCAAGAGATGGGCATTGACATAGAAAGTGAATAATAGTCTCCTCTTCCTCAGCGGATCTACATCCACGGCAGAAATCGTTAAATGGGAGTCGCATTCTTTCGGCGTGTCTACCCATAACACAGTGACCTGTAAGCATGGCCACTGTGATCGAGATGATGTTACGACTAAGTCCAAGTAACTGGTTGGTGCGCCTTCTATCCATTGAGGGCCAAGTGAGCCTAGCGGTGAAGCAGGTCTCCTCATTGATCCAGGATAGGTTGGCGTCCCGGGAGAATTTCCGCGCGAGATGGCCAGTTTGAACGAGGTAAGTGGCATTCCCAAGTTGATCGAAGAAGATTCCGGAAGAAGTGCGCCAGCCCTGGCTAGCTCGTCTGCTCTGCAGTTTCCCGAAATGTCGCAGTGTCCGGGGACCCAGATAAGTGTTACACTGAATCGCCCAGAAAGAAGGTTGAGGCTGCGGCGGCATTCCCTGACGAACCTAGAATTATCCGAAACGTTCGATAGAGACTTTATCGCAGCCTGGCTATCGGAGAAAATTGAGATGCAGCTGAAAGGAACTCCGTGTGCGAGGCCATTACTTCCGCCTGGAAAACGCTGCAATAGTCCGGCAGCCGGAGTGAAATGTTCAAGTCCAATCTCCCAGAGTAGACTCCGCTGCCCACCCCGTAATCGAATTTGGAGCCGTCGGTGTATAACATACATATGTAAGACGGGGATGTATTTTATTGGGCTTAATATCGACTTATTTACTTACTTAGCTGGGATTACAACATAGCTTCTCACACCACCCATTTTGTGTGTCATACATAATTGCCTATTACCACCCTTTAGTCAGGTTTATAACCTAGTTTCTCACACCACTTTTGTTGTGAGTGTCAATTTTATCCATAAGTGGCAGGACCTACAGTTTAAAGTCGACTCGGAATGACAGATTTTGTCTTTTCATGACAATTTTTTATTTACCCTTCAGAGTTTTTGCCACAAATTCGCTGAGAGGAAGTCGCCCAAAAAATATTTTTCATATTTCATTTAGTTGAATATGTTTGACCTGGGATTTCAAGACTACGACGACTGAACCTGAATACTTGCCTTACAGCCGATCTCAGCTACTCTCTATACGCTCTTAAAGAAATTTCTGGGACTTGCGAAGGCTGTACAAATGATAATAGACGTACATACATACATAATTGGTCATTACAACCCTTCAGTCAGGATTACGACCTAGCTTCTCACACCACTTATGTTGTGTGCGTCAATTTTAGACATGAGTGGCGGGACCTACAGTTTAAAGTCAACTCCGAACGACAGTTTTTTGAGAAGCTTTTCATGGCAATTTTATTTACTCTCAGAGTTTTTGCCAGAAATCTGCTGAGAGGAAGTCGCCGAAGAAATATTTTCATATTTTCGTTTTGATGTCTGACCTGGGATTCGAACTCGGGCCTTCAGTCTAATAAGCCAACACACTACCTACTAGACTACGACGACTTCTATGATAATAGACGTAGTTGGCGGTATTTTCTTCGTCATTGTAGCTATGATCTTGTCTGATTAATTAATTAAAGTGGGGCTCTTGGGCTATATAAATGATGTACAGTCTTTATTTCGTTTAGAATACAATTTGCAAAATGTATCGACTGAATGGCGTGCAAGTGTTGGTCTAAGTTCTAATGTGACTCTGAGTCAGTTTGAATCTGTAAGGGATCATATAGCCATTCAGTTAAGAACCCGCTTTGTGACTGAATAGAAATATAGTCGAATACCTCTTTCTAGAACAAAATTTTTATTCAATACACTTCCGCATTTAAGGCGAGGATGTGTTTTATTGGACTTAATATGGGCTTATTTACCTACTTACTTAATTGGTCATTATAAATCTTTAGCCAAGATTACAATCTAGCTTGTCACAGCACCCATGTTGTGTGTGTTAATTTTATCCATGAGTGGCGAGATTTACAGCAGAGATCAGCAATGAGTATTCAAAAACATGAGTAGAATTGAATCATACTCATAATTTCTGATACTTACACGCATTCATACTTATTTTAATATCATGGCACCTCTACTCATATTCAAAGTTTGATGTACTCATCGTCATCAAAAAAAAATGGGCCTACTTTTAAGCTTATAACTTTTATCATAAGTAATTGAAAAAAATGAATACCGTTACATTGTTTTTGTTAGTCATCTGTTTCAAAATCCACGTGCTAAATCTCATTGCAATAGCAAAATTAGTTTTTTGAAAATGGGCACCCAACAAGAATGTCGTAAAAAAATAATTGAAATTTTCAATGAAAAACCGCGCCGTTTACAAAAAACGATTGCTAGGCTCGCAGGTGTTAACCAAAAAACAGTTTCTAAGGTAAGAATAAAACAATATAAGGAGTCTTTAAGTATTGAGAGAAAGCAAGCAACATGTCTGGAAGAAAAGTGGCTCAAAAAGTTGAATGCTCTGAGACCTTTGTCAGAAAAAAGTTTTATACACAAAAGAATTCAAATATTATTAACTTTAATTGAGATATAAAACGAAAAAAATCCGCCACTTAGTTTTATTTCTATAACGAAAAGTGTAAGTCCAGTTTTTTGCGTGCGCACTCCTTACTTAACAACACGTATGATGTTGGTGATTTCGACTCTTCATAACTCAACATATACACGAATCACAAAATAAGTATGATTCGCGTGCGAACACTAAAATACTCACTAGAAGGTTGTGTGTTTGATCTGCTTGCAGCTCTGTCTTTTTTGCTTATGTGTCTTTGTTTTTTTTTTTTGTAAATGCAACAATAACTAAGATTGTAAGGTTTATGTCGAGCCACTTGAATCATTTATAAGTACATATTATGAGTATTTTTCTAAAGTTATGAATCTAAATGTGTAGGCTTATGAATCAAACATATTTAAAAGGTATGAGTTTGATGTCAACGTTGTACGCATACTCATTGCATTATGTACTTATAAATCAACGTTGTAGTGAGAATGAAAGAATCAGAGTACATAGTTAAATTAACATATAATCTCTCTTTTAAAAAACACCTACAACAAAAATTATCTGCTGCTAAAATTGCCATCTCGTCTACCTGGTCTAAATATATCAACCATCCAAATATTTCAGAAAATAACAAGTTAAAAATTTTCGAAGCATGCTCAAGATCTATTATGTTATATGCTGCGCAAGTTTGGGGATATAAAAAATATGATGACGTTGAGAAACTATTTCGATTTTTTATAAAGAAAATGTTATACCTTCCTGCTACTACACCCAATTACATGCTATACTTAGAAACTGGTTTTAAATCATTGTTTATTTCAACTTTAAAAATGCATTTTTGCTATATTAAGAGAGTACTCTCTTTGGGTCCGGAAAGATTACCAAGAATACTTGCAGAGAAAACTATAGAACTCAATATTTTCTGGGCAAAAGAGTGAGTAAATCTATGTAATGAGTTGCATTTTTCTTCGCCTGATGACAGTCGTCCTTTATGTTCATACTGGACAGAAATTGTTCGCCTGTTGGAGTTGAAAGACGTAAAAGACTTCAAATTAGCTGCACTAAGCTCACAATATCATGATCTTTATCCTAAACTTTATTACGATGTAATCTCTTCACTTACTGAAGAATTTTCCTCACGAGCAACAAGTTTAATTATAAAGGCTAGAGGTGGTCTCCTAGATCTTAATGCTAGATGTTTTAAGAGTAATACTGATGGTATATATAGTATTTGCAATATGGATGAACCTGAAAACACATTTCATTTTATTGGCATTTGCCCTATGTACATAGAATTTTGATACATATATTTTGAACAAAACACACTGACCTATAATGAGGTACTAAGTATATTAAATGGCTCCAATTTTAATTGTCTTTACGGTTATCTTGAATCCTGTATTAAATACAGAAATCTTATATTAAATGAATTTAATACTTAATTTTCTATTTAAAATTTAAAATCAAAAGATAAATTAATTGTATTGTCAATCAGGCATACAGCAATATTGCCTTATATAGTTTGTGATATATGCATATTTGGAATGAATATATTATATATTGTAATACACAAAACTATTAATAAATAAATAAATAATAATAATAATAGTTAAATTTCAATATTGTTGACTGACTTATATTCAAAATTTCATTAGTGCTTATGACTAGCGAAAAACGATTCAATGCTGATCTCTGGTGCGAGTGTAGGTCCGGTTCTAATATGACTCTTAAGGCAGTTTGAAACTATAAAGCATCATGTAACTACATACATAACATACATAATTCGTCATTACAACCCTTCAGACAGGATTACAACCAAGCTTCTCACACCACTCGTGTTGTGTGTGTTAATTTTATACATGAGTGGCGGGACCTACAGTTTAAAGTCGACTCCGAACGACAGATTTTTGAGAAGCTTTTCATGGCAATTTTATTTACTCAGAGTTTTTGCCAGAAATCTGCTGAGAGGAAGTCGCCGAAGAAATATTTTCATATTTTCGTTTTGATGTCTGACCTGGGATTCGAACTCGGGCCTTCAGTCTAATAAGCCAACACACTACCTACTAGACTACGGCGAGTGTACGTCCGGTTCTAATATGACTCTTAAGGCAGTTTGAAACTATAAAGGATCATGTAACTAATTTTAACAATTAAGAACTAGCTTTGTAACTAAATAGGAAGAAAGTCGAATCTCTTTGTAGAACCAAATTTTTATTCCATACACCACCCTATATAAGGCAGGGATGTGTTTTATTTGACCTCTTTAGCCAGGATTACACCCATATTGTGCGTATTAATTTTATTCATGAGTGGCGAGACCTACAGTTTAATGTCGACTTCGAGAAACTTTTCATGGCAATTTTATTTACTCCCAACGGTTGTAATGACCAATCAAGTAAGTAATTAAGTAAATGCGAAGAAACGTATGAATATTTCGAATATTTTCAGTTCCTAGTTTAACTGCGTTAATTTCTCGAGTGTATCATGCATGTACGATTTAATGATGGTGGTCAATACTGTGGCTATTTTTAACACAATGGAATTTTTCTACTAATGTTTGTTCCCATTTTTTTTTTTTCTGTTTTTATTTGTAATATTATTGCCTTTAATAATTGTAGTTGTGGCAATAAAACAAATTTTCTCTGTATGTATGGGCATCTTTAATAACTGCAACATTTATGAACATTTTGGCATCAACATTAAATTTAAATGATGGCAAATTCATATTTTCACGGCCTCCAAATATAATCAAAATGTGTGTTGCCGGGCATTAAATGCTGTGTTGATACATTCATTTTAAACGATGGTTGTTGGTTGGTTGGTTGGTTGCACTATTAGAGTGCAGTTGAGTTTGAGTTCGAGTGCTGTGTTGCAAAGTGTTCCACTTTAGCTTAAAGGCATTATTTTGTTATTGTTGCAGCCGTATATGTATGCATAAGCCATAGATATGAGTGTTTTTGTGTGGCCTAGAGTGTTTAATGTGCGTGTGGAATTGCTATTTGTAATGTTGGTGCTAAAAATTATGAACATGACCAGATTGCGTGGTATCATTAGTTGAATTGTGATAATTTTACATGAAAACTTTTGTAGATTTCTTATGCCACATTCCTCTACTTCTACTTTTTCTTTTGGTCTGTTTTTTTTTTTTTTTATCTGTAACACATACTGTGGCATAAATGGAGTACATAGATTAGGTGTTTTCAGTTGGCTGTTGCAAGGAGATAAACAAAAATTGATAATGTGAACATTAGTTGTTGTTGAGTCCAAAATGTTTCTCGAGATGCTTTTCCCACCATTAGTAACACCTGTTCAATGCAGCTCGGCTAACAGCAACTAAAATTAGCAATTTACTAATTTTCAACAACCAACCAAAAGTTCAACAACAAAAGAAAAAATAAAAAAAATGAAGAAAAACTTCATGAAACTCTAAAATAAAATGGAAAACAACAAACATGGCAAAATAGCTTCTTAATGCCTCATTAAGGCATCAACACAACACAATACAACGCAACACAACACAATTATGCTGTAGTTGTTGTGTTGTTTCGCACAACCGCCAACAATACTGCAAGTACGTGTGGTATGTGGTGGCATGGCTGCAAAGTGTTGGCAGTAGTGATTGTGTTTCTTTTTTTTTTCTTTTTAAGCAAAACAAATTGTCAAAAATTGTTGGCACCTGAGTGATTTTCCCCACACCATACTAATGCCATGCCATACCATACCCCACCATAATATTGCAAACAATTGTTTGGAAATTGGTGTCTAAAAAATTATATTCAGTGGCAAATGGTTACACATCTTATGGCAAATTCTAATAACAATGTCTCCCCCCCCCCCCCTCCCTATGTCCCTCCATTTCATGTTTGACTAATGGGCCCGGGTGATTTTTACATTAGGCTCAGTTTGTATTTCACAGCTTCTACAGTAGAGAATAACAAATTTGGTAGCAAAACTGGTGGTGGTTGGTTGGTTGGTTGGTTTATTTCTCAATAATTTTCACGTAAGTTATGGTCATATTTTAGCCATATTTTCTTTCTTTCTTCTCTCCTCTCTCTTCTCTTTTCACAATTTCATATTTTTTGAAGGCATAAAGAGCTTGGGAAACTTTCATTTCCAATACAATTACAACGTAGAATGGGTAGTTGCGTTGGAAGTAACAATTTCATGAGGCCACAGGCAAAGTCTAAACTAAGTACGTGTTTAAATTAAAAAAAAAAAACTGAACAACAATTGCGTTGATAAAATGCTTTGGTTTAAGTGGAAAAAATCCATTAAGCTGATCTTAATCTGTTGGTGGCTCCCTAATTATGAATTAGTTTTTCTGTGTGTATGTTGAAAACCCAAAGGCCATACATTGTGTATCTTCCCAGTAGTCATAAAATTCTGTTTTTCATATTTTATTTTATTGGCATAGAATTTTAATTTAACTTAACTTTTTAACTTAATATACAGTGTGGGAAAAAAGTACGCTTATAAATGAAGGACAAAGTTATACCCTCGCTCGTCTTAAGAACACATGAAATAATTGTAGGTGGTCGATCATATTGCGCATTGCTTGTTAAGTTCCAGGACATAGGCTTACCAACAAAATTTGCGATAAACTCGCCAGCGTATGCACAGAAGCTCACAGTATCCGGCATGTTATGGGGTGTACATAGGTGTTTTGATTGCCTTAGTTGGTTAGAGGTATCCTGTGGTTGTTGTATAAGGATTCTCTCAGCTATGTTGGCCGTATGAAGGCACGGGCAGTATTACTAGTTCGTACTGAATTACTTACTTGACCATTACATACATAAATGGTCATTACAACCCTTCAGTCAGGATTACGACCTAGCTTCTCACACCACTTATGTTGTGTGCGTTAATTTTTATACATGAGTGGCGGGACCTACAGTTTAAAGTCGACTCCGAACGACAGTTTTTTGAGAAGCTTTTCATGGCAATTTTAATACTCTCAGAGTTTTTGTCAGAAATCTGCTGAGAGGAAGTCGCCGAAGAAATATTTTCATAATTTCGTTTTGATGTCTGACCTGGGATTCGAACTCGGGCCTTCAGTCCAATAAGCCAACACACTACCTACTAGACTACAGCGACTTCTTGACCATTAACAACCCGATTATAGGATTTCGGCCTACCTTAACATATTCTCTGCTTCTTGCGCGCCTTCGCCAGTTGTTCACACCAATCGCTGACAATGCTTCCTCGATTTGGCCCTTCTAACGCGAACAAGGTTGTCCTATTCGCCGGCTTCCACAGATCATCAAATACCCGTCTCGCCAGAGCATCCTTCTCCATTCGAACGACATGGCCGAGCCAGCACAGCCGCTGGATGTTATTATGCTGCACAATGTCTATGTCGT
Source organism: Sarcophaga caerulescens (assembly GCA_927399465.1). Classification (NCBI taxonomy): domain Eukaryota; kingdom Metazoa; phylum Arthropoda; class Insecta; order Diptera; family Sarcophagidae; genus Sarcophaga; species Sarcophaga caerulescens. The sequence goes on along the minus strand of OV656866.1, from coordinate 11,031,838 downwards.
TGAGGAGCTCATACAGCTCACTGTTGGATCGGACGCGAAAATCATCGCCAACTCGCACTGGATCGAAGATCTTACATAGGACTTTTCCTTCGAATACTATCAAGGCTGCTGCATCAGTTTTTAATAGGGTCCATGCCTCTGCGCCATAAAGAAGCACGGGTAGGATGAACGTCTTGTATTAGTTTTGTCGCACGAGAGAGGTCCCTGCTACTCAATTGATACTATTGTCATAGTAGCACCTGTTGGCCAGAGTGATCCTTCGCTTGAACTCCAGACTGACATCATTTTTGGTGGCAACGGCAGAGCCAAGATAAATAAATTCCTTGATTGTATCATAAGTATAGTTATCGACCATTATCTGAGATCCGATACGCTGCACGTCCCTACTTGTCGATAACATATACTTCGTCTTGGCCTCATTTACTGCCTGACCCATCTTAGTAGACTCCCGTTCAATAGCACTGAAGGCAGCAATAACATTTCGCTTGGTACGCCCTATGATATTAATGTCTTCAGCGTACGCAAGCAACTGGACGCTTTTTTGAAAAATAGTGTCATTGCGATGCACTTACGCCTTCCGCAGAACACTCTGCATGAGGAAGTTGAAGAGAGTATTCGCACTATTACAGTACTTAAAAGCTACTGACCTATTGGAAGGTATTACAATAGGTTCTTTACTTCTATAGTTGTTGTGGATCTTAGGGACACTATCTTCAAAACTGAACTCTCTATGATGGTTTCTAATAGAAACAGTTTGAAGCCCGCTTTGAATGTTGGCTTATGATTTTCCTAAGGACGTAAGCTCAACTCCAAGTGGAGGCATTTTCTGCAAGGCTGGTTCGCCATCTGAGCTAATTTATCAAAACATGATACAGATCAGAGATCAGCAATGAATCGTTTTTCCGCTACTCATAAGCACTCATGCAATTTTGAGTATGAGTGAATCAACAGAATTGAAATTCAACTACTCTGATTCATTCGTACTCGCTACAACATTGATTTATAAGTATAGGTTGCAATGAGTATGAGTACAACGTTGACATCAAACTCACAACATTCGAAATTTGTTTGATTCATACGCCTACTCATTCTGATTCACAAATTTAGAAAAATACTTATAATACTTATAAGTTATTCGAGTGGCTCGAATCATTCATCAAAATTTACAGCCTTTGTTATTGTTGCATATACAAACAAAGAAGAAAGGAAAGACAAAGACAACAAGCAAAGCATACACACAATCTTCTTGTGAGTATAGTAGTGTTCGTACGCGAATCATACTTATTTTGTGCTTCGTGTAAATGTTAAGTAGAGACGAGTCGAAGTCAATAACATCATGAGTATTGTTAAGTATGAATACGACGAGTACTTCCAACTTTGAGTATGAGTATTATGAGTATCATATTAAAATAAGTATGAATGCGTATAAGTATCAGAAATAATAAGTATGACTCGAATCCACTCATCGTTTTGAATACTCGTTGCTGATCTCTGATACAGATGCAGTACACCAGTAAAGCGGAGCTTTATCTTAGTCAAAAGATCCGAATTCGTGCTTTAGAAGGCATGGTGTGCTTTGCATCAGTAATCTTCTATGAGAGTCAAAACTCTATTCACTTTTCTTGCATGTGTATCACAACTTTTCGCCCACACTGTTTGAAAGTTGGTTGGTTGGTTGCTTGGTTGATCGTTGTGCTCTGTCAGCAAATGCAGAATTAATTCATGTTGCAGTTGGCAGTTGCCAGTTCATGTGCATGTGAACTATTCCAAGTGGCAACATGGTTTGTTGTTATTGCCGTTGTTTACTGCACCTATGATGCCCTCTAGCGTTAAGGCTGTAAAACTCATTAAGCGAAGATATGACGATTATGGCATTTATTAGCGTTAAATTATTACAAAATATATGAAAGAGTTGAGTGAGCTACACGAATTAAAATTAAAAAGAATTTTTCTTTCAATGAAAATTAAAAATTTTTATAAAATACTTGAGGCCATCATATGATTACTTAGGCATGATTTCTACTCTAAAACTTTCTCTTTTGCCAATGTCGGTAAAATTTTTTTAATTTAATTTCAGTTCATCATCAAATATTTCTTTGCTTTTTTTTATTTTAAAAATTTCTAAAACTGTTTGAAATTCTTTTGAAAGCTTTAAAGATTAATTGAAATTTTATGACACGACGATGAGTGTGTGTGTCTCTAGACATGAGCGATCAACGAAACCAACCTTTTTCCAGCCCTAAGGTCATCTACGGTTAAATGAATTTCAACGCTCTCAATATTAACAACTGTTTTCCAAATGACATGCAACCAACCAACTAACCAACTAACCAAGCAACATCTTTTGAAGGCGAAAGAAGACAAAGTGATTCATTGTGAATCTGTGGATCAGACTTTAAATGTGAAAAATGACTGACGATATTAGTTGCCATACTAAACGTGTTAAAGGATTTTTGAGCTGGCACATCATTTTGGTTTATGAAATGTGTTTTCTTTAGACATTTTGAATGAGCCATAAAATAATTAGCAAATCCACGAGCTGCAAAAAAGAAATCGTTTTAGAACTGATCCTGCTTGCTGTTGACGTGCAAAACCTAAATTGATTGAGTGTGAAATTTTCTCTTAATACGTGGTATTTACAAGACTGCCAAATCTACCTACGTGGGCAGTGTCAGAATTTATTGCACCATCTTCTCTTGGATTGTAATACTTTGACATTTGATTTTTGCCTTCGAACTTAACTTCTGGTCTTAATAGAACCGTATTAGGACCTTACGTAGTCGGACCTTTGAGGTTTGTACCGTTCGGGCGTTACTTGGGACCAGAGAAAACCGACGAAATTAATACAGACGAATAAGTCGTCGACAAAAATCGAAAAAAAAATGCAAGTCATCGACCACAAAAATGCAAATCATTGACAATAAAACTTTGAAAAAAAAACACTACAAGTCATTGGGCAAAAAAATGCAAATCATCGGCGATAAAATGAAAGTCATCATCAAAAAATGCAAGTTATCGAACAAAAAAAGCAAATCATCGACCAAAGAAATGCAATTCATGGACAAAAAACTTCAAGTCATGAACCACAAAACTACAAGTTATCGTCCTAAAAAATGAAACTCATCGGCCCAAAAAATGAAAGTTATCGACCAAAAAATGCAAATCATTGATCACAAAGCTTTAATCATTAACCAAAAAACTGCAAGTCTTCAACAGAAAAACTACAAGTTGTCGGCCAAAAAAATGCAAATCATCGACGTAAAAATAAAAGTCATCATCCAAAAAATGCAAATCATCGACCAAAGAAATTCAAGTCATGGACAAAAAACTCCAAGTCGTGAACCATCTGCCCAAAAAATGAAAGTTATTGACTAAAAAATAAAAGTCATCATCCAAAAAATACAAATCATCGACCAAAGAAATTCAAGTCATGGACAAAAAAACTCCAAGTCGTGAACCACAAAACTATAAGTCATTGACCACAAAAATGCAAGTCATCGGCCTAAAAAATGAAAGTCATCATCCAAAAAATGCAAGTCATGGAGCAAAAAAAACTCCAAGTCATGAATTACAAAACTAAAAGTCATCGCCCAGAAAAATGCAAGTTATCGATAAAAAAAAAACGAAAGTCATCTACAAAAACTGCAATTCATCGATCAAAAAAATGCGAGACAACGTCCTAAAAAATGCAAGTCATCAACCAAAAAACGCAAGTCATGGACCAAAGAAAAGGAAGCCATCCCGAAAAAAAAGCAAGTTATCGACAAAACAACTGCAATGCGACAATTTTGTCCGCTTTATATGGAAAACTTTGTGTTGTTGTTTTGAAAAAATATAATTGGCTTCGTTGTGTATATTTTGCAGTCCCAAGTAACGCCCGATGGTAGTGAAACCTGTTTTATAATCCTGGATACCATGACGTTTCATTTCTCCCAGGGTGCAATTTTTAATTTAATTTTGACCGCACTTTTGTTTTTTTTTTTTATTTATTAATGCCCAAATTCCCAAATCCTGTACAACAAGATGAAAATCTTATATTTAAAGTACAGGAACGTAATATGTAAATAATAATTAACTTAATATAGTAAATGAATAACTGAATAATTACAAGTAGCAATAAGGGGAATAAAAACAAAATAGAAAAAGGGAAAAGAAAAGAAATAACAAATTTGCAAATATATATATATATAAAGAGAAAAAAAAAATAATCAACGAAAATATTGAAACAAAAATTTCCTGAAGCTATTAGCGTTGGTGTTGCATTGCTGATGTTGTGGAAGAATGTTCCAGAGACGAATAGCATGTAAATAAAACTGCAATTCGGAAAATAGGTATCAATGCCGAGGAACTATAATATTCCTACTACGGGGTGACTGGACAAAACGTAGCCTGTCCAATAAATAACTCGGTATCCGCTTGTTCACAATTCGATGCAAAAATAAATGTACACGAATATTCAGAAGATTATCAAAGGTCGCCCCGTAAAGACTCTTAGCTGCCACAGAGATATGATCATATCTTCTCAAATTATAGACATATCTAGCAATATTATTAAATAGAACGTTCAGCTTACGTTTGCTGCTAGAATCGCAATTACCAAACAGCTCGCATCCATACAGTAAGCAGGGAATCGAATAAGTTTTCGCAATTAAAATTCTAATCCTCAAAGGTATATAAAGTTGCGTGCGCCAGATAGCGCGTGACTTAATATACGTCTGCCCTACCAGTGAATTTATGTGATTATCCCACGTCAAATTGGAGTTAAAAATTATTCCTAAATTCCTCATCGCATGAACCATCTCAATCTTCTCACCATTCATCATAACATCCCTAGAAATTGTGGGTACAACACTTCTTCTATGCAATAAAATACACTTAGATTTCCCGGGCTTCAAACAGAGACCATTAGCAGTTGCCCATAAGAAGATCCGTGCAAGTTCCCCATTCAAACAATCAACGGCACGTAAAATATCGTCCACCGGGCTATTTAAGCAAATTTGCACGTCATCTGCATATAAGTGGATTTTGCAATTCAAAAGATATCTAGGTAAATCATTGACATACAAGGAGAAAAAAAGTGGTCCAAGGATAGAGCCTTGAGGCACACCTTTGGCCAAAGGTAGAGAATCAGACCATTTGTCCCTCAAAAAAACAGATTGTGCGGGTTGGGAAAGATACGAGTGTATAAGTCTGGCAGATGTATTAGAAAATCCGAAGAAGAATTTAAGTTTCCGTATAAGCATATTGTGATCGACCGTATCGAAAGCTTTCGAATGATTCAAGAGAACTAAAAAGTTTACATCGCCATTCTCCAAGGCCTGTCTAACATTCTCACTAACATCTACTAGAGCAGTAATACAACTATGACCTGATCGAAAGCCAGATTGCATTCTAGAAAGGAGATTGTTCAAATCGATGTAATTCATCATTTGCATATAAAATATCTTCTCAAGAACCTTCGAGAGAAAGCATAAGATAGCAATTGGTCGATAATCCGCGTTAGACTTACGCACCGGAACTATTTTCGCATGCTTTCACTTTATTGGATACGTACCGGAGTCACAAAAGCAAGAATCAGGGGTAAAATTATTCTTATAAATTTAGGGTGCATGTTATCGCTCCCAATTGAATTGGAATTCACCATGAAAACAGCCGACATGACATCATACTGTGTGACGCATTCAAACTTAAACTTGTCATGCTCAGGTAAATCAACGTTAGAACCAATATCAGAATCAGCACGATCACAATGAAAGCTATAGAAACTTGGGTCGGCCCGCACCATGGGAGTATTTACAAAGAATTTATTAAGGTCATTAGGATCCATTTGACAACTTGTATACTTGTGTGTATTACACAGACCAATCTCCCGAATAGTCCTCCAAGTTTGCCTAGTTTCCATTGCAGAGTCAAACCGTCTTTGCTCATATCAAAAAAAAAAAAAAAAAAAATAAGTGAAATACCCATAAACGTTTTAACCGTAGATCGAGCTTTGTATCAAAAATGATACATTTCAATTTTTGAGACTATATAACTTTAAGTCAGAAAAAGGTAGATGCCTGATATTTTTTGAATTCGTGAACATTGTTATCGCCATTATTTTAAACCAAATAAAAATAGAAAATTTTATACAGGACTTAAAAAATTCAAAAACTTCATAATTCTGGCTTATGTATCATTTTTGATACATACGACTTTTCTAGAGATACTCTGGTGTTGTGTATATAATTTTTTTAAGTTTTTAAAGATTTTGTGAAGTTTTATCGTAAATAATACATTATTTATGGTATTTGAGAAGGAATTGATAGTTAAGTGTTGGGTGAAAGTGAAAAGGTTGAATTTTCTGTTCTGGATATATTCTTATGATTGATTGAAGTAACCGTAGTCTAGTATGAAGTGCGTTGGATTATTAGACGTCAGACCAAGGTTCAAACCTCAGGTCAGACATTTCCAATTTACAACGAAGGTTGTAATCATCGATTTTCTATGTATGTACTTATGTAATTTTCCTGCTGCTGACGACTCTGGAAAAGAAGAAAAGAGAAGCTCGTCCTATTAACTGATGAAAGTATTGGCAGCAACAAACATGACAATAGGATGTCACGCCAAAGATGGACTACTTGGAATAGAGAACCATATGCCTTTAATAGTCTGGGAAGAGAAAATATTACCAATTTTCATACAGATTACTAGCAGATGTTTCCTGAAATTTTGTAGAGTCTTTCTTACTGCTCTTCTCATATTTATCTCACGTGACAGACAAACATTAGAAAAAAGTGTTTAGTCCCATGTCTTATTTCACAGATGATAATATTTCGGCCAACTACGTAAGTGTGTGATAACAGAATCATTCGCTTTGATAATGTACTATTCGGAAACGATGATAAATTTACACCTATTACGCCTTTTCGAAAAATGAGCTGAAATTATTGAAATTTCCAATAATTTTGTCACTGTAGATTAGTAACTAATTGAATTTTACGTTCGCTATAAATTTCGTGGACCACCGAAATCGAATTGGCAGTTTTAGATTCAAGTACATGCTACGTGTGTAGCAACTACTTACAGCCGTATTTGGGGTAACCCGTATCCGGGAAATCAGAGAGGAATCAAAGAGAGAGCATTTTTATTGACATAATCGATGTTCTATTGCAACGTGAAACTTCTTTACCTCACATGACGTTGAAAACAAATTTTTCTAACGAAATATAACAATAGTTTGTACAATCAGGCTTCAGTCATTACTCAATTGAGAGCGTTACTGATGCCAGTGACAACAAGCTGGCCCATCTAAACAATTGGAAACTTATAAATCGCCACAAAGCAAGGGTGCTAGATATCAAAATATTACCATTTAGAAAAAAAATAAAACCAAGCTAACATGAGGTATTTGATTTTTACGTAAAAAGCTATACTGCAATGTAAATCATGTCAAAAGTTTTGGCGTAAATTTCATAAAAGTGATAATAAAATGTAATAATATAAAATAGTTTTATTAGAATGAATTAAAATAAATAAAAATATTTAAATTTTTTAACAAAATCTGTCAATAATTGGGAAAAATTCAAGTTACTAAAAGTATGTATCAAAATTGATACATAAGCTAGAATTATGAAGTTTTTTTAAGGCTCGATCTACGGTTAATTTGCCTTAACAAACTACTCTCGTAATAAATGTTTAATATCTTGAGCCTTAAAAGATTTAAAACCTCATCTACAAAATCTGTTTAAGCTTGGCTTGCAGCATCCCAATGAATGTTAAAAATGAAAGAAAAGCAATAAAAAAAAACGAATAACTGAAGACAACTGAAACGAACATCAGAAAGCGTTAATGTGTCAGACATTTATTAGGGAAAACACTGCAGTAAACAGACTACAGCTAAGCAAGCAACTCATTTTTTTTCAGTTTTGTTGTTGTTTTTGACATTTGCAAATATGAAATGTCAAATGCTGACTTATGTGTAGAATATTAAGCCAGGCTTTGAAAGTGTTAATAGAGGTGGTATTTTGTAATTCTTCAAATGCATTTTTCAAAATAAAAGATCAGAGAAATTGATTTCCTTGCGGAGAGAAGAAAAAGGGTCGTCATCGGGGTTTTTTTTTAATTTAAAACAATTCATTTTAAATGTGCTGTTGTATACTGTTAAAAATTATGGGGCAATATCATTTATTAAAATAATAAAAATAAAAATTATTGAAATGAGCTTAAGAAATACTGCACCTGCCTGCATTAACAGTGTACTTAATGCTACTACTACTACGCTAAGGCTACAATAAGAGTAGAAAAGATAAGCCTTTAATACGTTTTCTTATAATGACAGCAGCAGTCTCAATTGCTGATGGTGTGTCATAATGTAAAACACTTTGTTGCGTTCATTTCTTGTGTTCACTTTTTGCAAATGTCACTGCCACTGTGGCCTTAGCACACGTTTCATGTTGAAAGCTGTAGTGGTGGTCACTTGTTTATCAGTTTCGCATAAAAATAAATTCAAAATTGAAGGCAAATACTCTTCTTCCAGCCCCATATTATTTGAAATATAATGTGTGATCATAAATTTGGATAATACGAGCGAGTATCACTGGCCTGTCTGGACTGCCACCACACACCACATCATTCCTTATTCCAAATGCTACACACGTTGCTGATGTTTAAGCTGCTTTAGCACTTACTCTCACATGTTTTTTCTTTTTTGTTTTCCTTGTTTTTATTTTTTATTTTAAAAATTGTTTTCGCATCTTTCGTTTGTTGAATGTGCGAACTCCTCATTTAAATCGCTTTAATTAGTTGATGACGTTTATGAATGCAGCATATCCTGCAAATACATCTTCAAATCCTTAACGACGACCGCTTTTGCTTTTCTGTCTTCTCTCTGACTGCTGTTGTCAAAACAGCTGTAAATAATTTGAAATATTCGAAATGTTTCGTTTCACTTTCTAGATGAAACGCGAGGCATTATTAACATACGGCAACAGCGGTGTTAACTTGTTTAAGTTTTTTATTTTTTATGTCTGTTTAGCGATAAAGAAATGCGAAAAGGTAACAACAGCATACAAATAGACGTTAATGAATTTAAAATTTTACGCAAAATTTTTCTCTCTACATTCCTACATTCTAATGGGTGATTTCTTAAGAGCTATAGGAAAATTTTTCAAAAAAAAAAAAAACATAAAATTCAGAAAAATGCATGAAATCTTTATTTGAATCAGAGATCAGCAATGAATCGTTTTTCCGCTACTCATAAGCACTCATGCAATTTTGAGTATGAGTGTATCAACATAATTGAAATTCAACTACTCTGATTCATTCATACTCGCTACAGCATTGATTTATAAGTATAGGTTACAATGAGTATACGTACAACGTTGACATCAAACTCACAACATTCGAAATGTGTTTGATTCATACGCCTACTCATTCTGATTCATAAATCTAGAAAAATACTTATAATACTTATAAGTGATTCGAGTGGCTCGAATCATTCATCAAAATTTACAGCCTTTGTTATTGTTGCATATACAAACAAAGAAGAAAGGAAAGACAAAGACAACAAGCAAAGCATACACACAATCTTCTTGTGAGTATAGTAGTGTTCGTACACGAATCATACTTACATATTTTGTGCTTCGTGTAAATGTTAAGTAGAGACGAGTCAAAGTCAATAACATCATGCGTATTGTTAAGTATGAATACGACGAGTACTTCCAACTTTGAGTATGAGTAGTATGAGTATCATATTAAAATAAGTATGAATGCGTATAAGTATCAGAAATAATAAGTATGACTCGAATCTACTCATCGTTTTGAATACTCGTTGCTGATCTCTGATTTGAATCGATAGTACGGTCCATATAATTTAATGTTTGAAGATTATTTCATGCAAATGTTAACCGCGACTGCGCCTCAAATGGTCCTTCCGCTTAGTCCAATTTTGTCATACTCTATCCAACATTTCGGCCGGTATCTCACGAATAATTGCTTCAATGTTGTCTTCCAATGCGTCAATTGAAGCGGACTTGTCTGTATAGACATGATCTTTAACATAGCCCCACAAAAAATAGTCTAAAGGCGTTAAATCGCACGATATAGGCGGCCAATTGACCGGTCCCGAACGTGAAATAAAATGTTCACCGAACTCGCCTCTCAATAAGTCCATTGTTACGCGTGCTGTGTGGCATGTGGCACCGTCTTGTTGAAACCACATGTCATGCAAGTCAAGCTCTTGCATTTTGGGCAAAAAAAAGTTGGATATCATCTCACGGTAGCGCTCACCATTCACAGTTATGTTACGATTCGCAGCATCTTTGAAGAAGTACGGTCCAATGATGCCACCAGCCCATAAACCGCACCAAACTGTGACTTTTTCTGCATGCATTGGTAGCTTTAGCAATGCTTCTGGCTGATCTTCACTCCAAAATCGACAATTCTGCTTATTTACGTATCCACTGAGCCAAAAATGAGCTTCGTCGCTGAACACAATTTTTCGATAAAGAAGTGGATCTTCGACCAACTTTCCAAGAGCCCATTCACCAAAAATTCTGCGTTGCGGTAGGACGTTCGGCTTCAACTTTCCAAGAGCCCATTCACCAAAAATTCTGCGTTGCGGTAGGTCGTTCGGCTTCAACTTTCCAAGAGCCCATTCACCAAAAATTCTGCGTTGCGGTAGGTCGTTTGGCTTCAATTCTTGCACCAGCTGTATTTTGAAAGGCTTCACACCTAAATCCTTCCGCAAAATTTTCAACGTTGTTGAGTAACAGAGGCCCAATTGCTGCGAACGGCGACGAATCGATAATTGATCGTCATCATTAACACTGGCCGATACAGCTGCGATATTTTCTTCAGTTCGCACTCTACGTAAGCGTGTTGGTGGTTTAATGTCCAAAATTTAAATTTGGTGCGAAATTTAGTCACAATAGCCCGAATAGCCGCTTCAGTGGGTCGATTAAACTGACAATAAAATGGAAGAAGCGCGCGATGAACTTTCTTAACAGAGCACGCATTTTGATAATAAAATTCAATGATTTGCAAGCGTTGTTCGTTTGTAAGACGATTCATGGTTAAATTATAGAACAAACTGAAGTTGTTTGACAGTGAAACAAAACACGAAACGTGCGTGAGCTGTTTAAACCAGTGTTGCCAAAAAGATAATAGCTAAAAAATCACCCGTTACATTACAAAGTCATGAGGTTGCTATTAAGTTGGAGGTTTGATGTTAGCCCCCTTCCTTTCATTCTATTGCAGTTTTCAAACAAAAATAACAGAAAAGACAATTAATTTTCTAATTGCAATTCGCTATCATTTTCTCAATTGAAGTTAGTTTCTCCATTTGGGGCCTACTTACAAAGTTAAAAGCATTTAAAGAAAACTACAAATGATATTTAGACCGAATATTTTCTGTCCTACGGCGGCGCTAGAGGCTCTGTTGAACTTAAGTCGTCTATTTCATATGTCAGAGAACAGTTTAAAAAGAAATTCAACCACAGGTATTGTGATTTGAGAGATATTTCCGTCCTTATTAATTCCCTGGACAAAACCAACAAACCCTATAATTGTTTTGCAACAAAAAGCCCTACTTAAAGCGAATACATCAACTGGAAATAATATTGTTACGTTTTTACCTTTTTAAAACGTTTAAAATATGAGCTCGTACTTTGCAAATAAAATAAAAATAAATTTGTGTTCAGTTTTAATTAAAATTCTTTATTATTCGCATAATTCTGTGTGCCACTGTTTACAACTTTATGTAAACAACAACAATTGCTTTTCTTTGTTATTCTGTTTACACCCTTTGCATAAATAAATAACAATAACTAGACAATTGTTCGACAGATCTTTGTAAAGGAGATCTTCAAACCACGATTACTCTCTTCAAACACACCGCGTCTTCACACAAGACTGACTGAACTTTTACTAACTCAGTTGCCTGCTTTGCCTTGCTTATTCAAATCGCTTTATTAGTTTTAGAATCAGCAGTTGCTATAATTCAATCATATGTTCTTTCTACCCTTATTCTAGAGAAGTAAATTAAACAGTCTGATGAATGTTCTTGAAGGCGAATGTTCATGACTTCGCCTTCTCGAAATCTTTATAAAAGTAAACATCTTTGTTTCATTATTGTTATTTGTGTATTTTGTTTACATTTATTTTTGTAGAGTTTGTTGTTGTATTTTTGTTTACTTGTTTACCATTTTTTATGCTGTTTGTTTGTTGTTATATTACGCAGTGCGATAATTTGTAAACAAGTTCATTTGTTTGCTTTTGCAGCCTTTTTGTTTATAATTTTAATGGTAAACGATGTAAAAGCAAAACACCAGTTCTAGATTTTTTCATTTTCATAACAATATATATTAGTCCGTCCCATACCTACTTACTTACTTAATTAGTCATTACAGCCTTTCAGTCAGGATTACGACCTAGCTTCTCATACTACTTATGTTGCGCATGTTAATTTTATACGTTAGTGGCGTGACCTGCAGGTTAAAGTCGACCCCGAACGACAGATATTTGAGAAACTTTTCATGGCAATTTTTTATTTACTCTCAGAGTTTTTGCTAGAAATCTGCTGAGAGGAATTCGCCGAAATAATATTTCTTTCATATTTTCGTTCTGATGTCTGACCTGAGGTTTGAGCCGTGGCTTTACGTCCGGAAAAGAACGGATACATCAATGGAAAACAGCTAGTGGGTTAAGAGTGGGAATGTTTGCTCACAGAGTAAAATATTCGCAATCATTGGGAAAACCCATTAGTATCCTTCCTGTGGTGGTTAAATCCTCTTGGGCACGAAGTACAGTGAATGGGTTGATAGCAATACTTCAGTACAATCAGACCATAATCCGAATACTTCGCTTCCATGAGGTTTACTTAAAATTAGTATGGGACTGTTTGGATTAGTTGTACCAGCAAGGATGGGAAAATATGGCAACCTTTTGGCCACCAAAAGGGCTTGCCTGGGGGAAAGTTTCCATACCAATGCTGGCGCAAGAATACTTCTGTGAATCTTCGTCTAAAAAATTCTAAATTCTATCTCACTTTTATATTCAATAGATGATGCCTACAGAATATAATAAAGCGCCAGCGTTGCCACAAAGAAAAATTTTTCCCTATTCTTACCAAAATTATTCCAATCCTACCAAAATTTTAATTTAAGTACATAATTATAAATTATTCAGTATGAAATTAACGTTTTATTGCTAAATTTAACAAACATTTATTTCGTTGTTCCTTTATGTAAACTATGAATGAACTTTATGAGCTAGTTCTTTTCCTTTTAGGAGTACAATATGGTTGTTGATGATTGGAGCTTGAAGGCATTGAATCCTAGTTGTTTTGTGATGATGTTCCAGGTAACTCTTGGTTAATGGGGGCATCAATTGTGTCCAACTCAAAACCGTTAGCCATTACTTCTTCCAAATAACCTTCTGACACTGGGACCTCAACATTATTAGCCTGAATTTGAACACCTTGTACAATACCCTCCGGATTATTATGTTCACCAAACTGCAGCAGATTTGCTATATCTTCCTCCAAAAGGTGTAAGTGCCAACTGCTTAAATCTACCGCCACCTGTGGCATTACACTCATTTTTGCCATCCATCAGAAAGTCTCCTGGGTGGGCCAAGAGCATTTAAAACTTTGGCAATATCTTCCCATTGTGCTTTAAAATTGCTCTGAACGTTACGTCTAATAAAGCCTCTTGCGAGAGATGGATTTTTCTGGAACTCTTCCACAAGCTTCTCAAATTGATTTGAATTTGTCAATTTAATTTTTTCATTTTTTTCCATTTTGTTATATTTTTTTTTTGTTTTTTAACTTTAAAATAACAACTTGTCGTTACCAAAACTGACGTCGACAAAATCAGAGTCGACACAACACAATATCGACGGCGTATTGACTTACAGAATACCAAATGTGTGTCGACAGTCATCGATAACTGTCAATAACGACAAACAGAATACCAATTTTAAATTGTCGACGCAAGTCCACGTCGTCTTGCGTCGACGACGACAACCAGAATAAATAAGGGTGATTAATTGTAATTGCTGCATCCAGTAGAGTTGCATAATTTTTCATGCAGCATTTTCGTTTATTTCAATTGTTACATACTTTCAGGCATATTATAAACTTAACATGACCATAATCACCCTGTGTTGCTTTCAAATATAAGGCCCCTCCCTCCAAGGGCCGCCAAAACCCTCAATAAATAAAAATAAAAAACTGCAAAAGGACCAAAAAAATTTTATCTCGTAATTTTTATTTTTCTTTCTTTATTTCGCAACTAACTGTAAAATTTAAAAAAAATTTTTTTTTTTTGAAAAATTGCAAATTTTTTCTATTCTGCAATGCAGCGTGAAAAATGAATGCAACATTTTTACTGCGTGCAGCACAAAATGATGCAACATTTACTGCATGCAGCATAAAATTTTGCTGCATGTATGTATATTTGGCTTAAGCATAAAAATATATAAAATTGTTAAACCTTTCTCTCTCTTCATAATCACCCTGTGTTGCCTTCAAATATAAGGCCCCTGCAAGGGCCGCCAAAACCCTCAATAAATAAAAATAAAAAACTGCAAAAAAAATTTTTATTGTAATTTTCATTTTTCTTTCTTTATTTCGCAACTGTAAAATTTGAAAAAAACATTTTTTTTTTGGAAAAATTGCAAATTTTTTCTATGCTGCAACAATGCAGCTTGAAGAATGAATGCAACATTTTTACTGCATGCAGCACAAAATGATTCAACATTTACTGCATGCAGCATAAAATTCTGCTGCATGTATATTTGGCTTAAGCCTAAAAATATATCCAATTTTTTAAACCTTCCTCTTCGTTCATGAGCAATTTAGAGAAAATTAACTGAACTTATTTATTAAGGTGCGTGTGTATGTCGGTTACTATTATCCTAAAAATATGTCTTCATTTAAAACTTTTTTTTATTTAACCTTTTTTTAAGTTTATTATGAAAAAAAAACCAACCAAACTACCAATCGTAGCAGTTTTAAATAAAAACTACCAACCAAACCAAACGGCAACGCTGTAAAAAGCGCCCCGTTAAATCGGTGACCCAATAAAACACTATTCAACTACCTATTTAGCATTGACATACACCACACGTTTTTATGTTGTGGTTAAATTAACTATTTATACACAGTAATTCAGATAGAACCGTATTTCCCATCATGAAATACATTTTGTTGTTTACTAACAAACACTAGATGGCAACGAGCAACAAACTTCTTAGCATATCTTAAGGCTGTTCAAAAACTGTTTTCATTATATGTTTAGTATAACACTTTAATAATGAAAGCTCTCTTCAAAGGCCGTTGTTACACCAACAGAGTTGTATTGCAGTTAGTAAAACATTAAAAGTTGCTTAAGTTACCCCTGTTGTTTTTGTTGGTATCACTAAACTAGAATACTGGTGTAAAGAGAAATAGAGCAAGAAATCATAATAAATAAAATAGAAAGAACAGAACAGAAAAAAAAAACAAAATTTTAACAATTTTATTTTCTTTACACTCCCAAACACAATTCAAAGTGATTTTGTATCTCGTCGAGATGAGTTGTACACGCGCACGTTGAAAAACAAGAAAGAACCTTTAACGCTGTTGTTTTTGCCATCCGTTGTGTCGCTACAGTAGTCTGGCAGTCATACAGTCATTTCTAGTGGAGGTACTGCCTTAAAGTGTATATAGACAGAGAGAAGCAAAAACAGACAACAAAAAAACAAAATTAAATACACAAAAAAAAAAAGAAAAGAAAAATACAAACAGGCAAGCAAAAGAATATGAAAAATTATTAACGAAAAAAAGTGCATAAATTTCTAATAAAAAAAAAAAAAAGAAGAAAATCTCAAGTGAAAAAAAAATTGAAAAACCTAACATCTTTAAACGTAATCATCAACATCATCTGGTTGAAAATTTTTCTGCCCTCCCTTCTTACACACTTTCTTTCCCATCGCTGTCAAACATTCATATTTTTTGCTCTCACCACTCACTATTTGTATAACAGATGCATAATGTTTTTCGGTTTTGTTTTTTCTTAATTTTGGGCTGCTGTTCGCTGCCTGCCTTCCTGATTTCCTACCTGCTGCTGGTGTACTTTAAAGTTTTCAAAAAGATCATCATTATTAGTGCTGCTGGCTGGCTAGCTGACTGCCACTATTTGTTGATATGATTGCAAATTTATTGTGAAAAAAAAAAAAAAAAATAAAATAAAAAAGAAAACAACAACAGTAAAAATTGTGCTTCTTCTCGAAATGTTTAATAATCTCTTAAAATTATAACAAGAAATCAAATATAATTTATAAAATAACAACAACAATAAAAAGTAAATGTGTACGTACGTAATCCCTCTCTTATAACAAGTGATGAAAAATAAATGAAAAAAATAAGCAAAATAAACAAAAAAAAAAAAATCATAATTTAAGAAGCAAAAATAAGAGGTAGAGAAATAAAAAAAAATTTGCTCAATACACTAGATAATCTTGGTATTAAACAACAACAACAACAACAACAACAAGAAAAAAGAAAACAAATAAATAACGACAACAACAACTACAACAAGTAATATAAATAATAACAGCCAACAAACACAAGCTGTTGTGCTGTTATTATTGTTCTTATTATTGTTGTTGTTGCTGTTGATCTAACAACTAATTTACAATTGAGGCGATAAGCTACAACACAAATCCAAAACACCGAAACACCAAAAAGAAATAGTAAAAAACCAACAACAACAAGAATAATAAAAACACTCAGCAAACATCGTGTGCCTGCAATTCATTTTGCTCTGTATACAGAGAAATACTTTCTTTCATACACTCTCTCTCTCTCTCTCTCTGTGTGTGTCTCACGCATTCCCAAGAGAGGGTTGTATTGGATTTTTATATTCAAGCAAACACAGAAGGCAGGCGACAGGTTTTTTTTTTCAGTTGGAATTGTAAGGTATTTTAACGTTCATTTAATCGGAAGTTCTGTGTAATAAAATAATAGAAAAAAAAAAGAAAAAATTTAGTTTCTATAGAAAGTAGAGAAAGCCTTTAATTTAGGACATTAAACTACCCTGTGTTGTAAATCCTTGGATATTATTCGTAATTGAATAAGCCTTAAACTTGAAAGTGAAAAACTTTTTCAAATGAATTTCGGTTTAAAAGCGCGAAATTATTTTTCACTCAAGACTATTCACATATCGACGCCTCCGTTCTATAACATTCTAAGTCGAAGAAGTGAGTTTTGAGTTATGAGCTCTCAAAGTTTTCACGCGACGTACAACTATATGTGTATTCTAAGTATATTTTTCCCTATAACTTCGTAACGGATCGGCGCATCTTAACCAAATTTTGACAGTATTTTATTAAGAGAACGTAGAATTTAAAAATGCAAGAACATTAAAAACGTTCTAAGTACACTTAGAACGTTATAGAATGGAGGCGTCGATATGGGTTCTGCAAATGAAAACTTAAAACAGTTCTAGTGGGTCAGTGTCATTCGGGACACTGTATAATGGTGTGCCATTTTATTCTATAGTTTAGAGGTCTTCTGTTAAGATGGTGAAAAAATTACAGGGCTCCTGAAATTTTGAATTGAAAACAGAGAAAACAGTTTTACAGTTTTATGATTCGTAAGGAGACTCCAACAGGGTTTAGATAGTTTAGAATCAAAGGAGTTCTACAAGTTAGACTATATGCCGTGAAACATACCTACGTTATGCCAGTTTTCTTCAGCAGAGTCTTAATAGTAACACATTCGCTGCCAAGCCTAAATTATATGAAGTCATTCCCATTGCCATTTATATTTTGAGTGTTATTGTTTACCAAAACCCTCTTATTACTGTCCGACCACCTGTCCTGATAAAACTCCATTATGTATTGGACTTTGTAACAAATCCTATCATGAAGATAAGGTATCATAAGTGATTTAGTTGCTATAAAATTTTGTTATAAATACAAGATGAAGTTGATTTTTGCGTGAAAGATCATTCTCTATAAGAAAGTATTATTTTTTTAAAAAAATTTTATTTGTATGTAGTATTTTTCAAGTTTTTTACATATTCATATTATGTTTGTGGCAAATAAAAATTGCTAATTCAAAAGCCTGCATGTTATAATATATTTAAAGTAGGACGAGTATACTCGTCTTTGACAGGGTACCCCGCACTGTATACGCGGGGACGAGTATACTCGTCTTGGCAGTGCGGGATACCCTGTCAATGACGAGTATACTCGTCCTTGGCAGCGAATGTGTTAATATTAATTATTTAGACAAGCCAATGAAATATCTTTAAAAGGCTTTTAGAGAATATCTTATTGGTTCTTTTAATCCATGAAGCATTTCTGAGAAGCATTTTAGCTGCAACGAAACAGTCTAATCAATCGTTGCAAAGAATGTCTAAAGTTTTAACACGTTCACGCCGGCGCGTACCACCGGTGGCCCGCACTAGACCGCCTTATCGGGCGGCGTGTACCACCGGTGGCCCGCACTTAACTGCAATTGATCAAGTTATTAGACGATACGTAATACCAAATATTTAGATCTTTAACACTTCGGCTGTCGAAAAAAATACCCGAGAGCCACGTTCTCTTAAAAGCATTTATTTTTAATAACAATTATAATTAATAACGTCTTATAAATATAACAGCCGCCCGCAGGCGACAACCATGAATTAAAACGCCGGCGTGAACGTATTAAGAGAATGTAAAGCTAGAATTAGCCGATAGTTCATGGAACATACGTTCGTTTTTAGAAGATGAAAAGCAATGAAAGTAATTTTGGTAAGCATTTACTATGCTTTTCATATGCTAAAAACGAACGTACATTCCCTTACGTTTAGTGAACGTTTGTCTAACCCTAGTTTAAGTTGTTCAGGCTTGCAAATCTTTCAAGTATGCAGCTTGAGAAAGAATTTCTGGTGCTAATTTTAATATTTTTGGACGATTCTTCTGGTAAAAATTAAAAAGTTTTGTCATTACACATCTTAAATTCAAGAGATGTAAAGAAAAAGGTATGTAACAAGGCCCTTAAGATGCTGATGTTTCTATGAAGTCTTCTAAAGGTGACTACATGATTTCCACTCACCCGTATTTACTTCTTGAAATTGTTCAGAAGTTGTAAGGGCTGATTTTTTTAAGAGCTATAGGAAAATTTTTCAAAAAAAAAAACACATAAAATTCAGAAAAATGCATGAAATCTTTATTTGAATCGATAGTACGGTCCATATAATTTAATATTTGAAGATTATTTCATGCAAATGTTGACCGCGACTGCGCCTCAAATGATCCATCCGCTTAGTCCAATTTTTGGCATACTCTTTCTAACATTTCGGCCGGTATCTCACGAATAAATGCTTCAATGTTGTCTTCCAATGCGTCAATTGAAGCGGGCTTGTCTGTATAAACATGAGCTTTAACATAGCCCCACAAAAAATAGTCCAAAGGCCTTTGAATCGCACGATCTAGGCGGCCAATTGACCGGTCCCGAACGTGAAATAAAATGTTCACCGAACTCGCCTCTCAATAAATCCATTGTTATGCGTGCTCCATTGTTACCGTCTTGTTGAAACCACATGTCATGCAAGTCAAACTCTTGCATTTTGGGCAAAAAAAAGTTGGATACCATCTCACGGTAGCGCTCACCATTCATAGTTACGTTACGATTCGCAGCATCTTTGAAGAAGTACGGTCCAATGATGCCAAATTCAATGATTTGCAAGCGT
The DNA here is from genome assembly GCA_927399465.1 of Sarcophaga caerulescens. NCBI lineage: Eukaryota > Metazoa > Arthropoda > Insecta > Diptera > Sarcophagidae > Sarcophaga > Sarcophaga caerulescens. The sequence continues at coordinate 11,012,129 of OV656866.1, read as the reverse complement.
TGTTCATTTGTAAGACGATTCATGGTTAAATTATAGACCAAACTGAAGATGTTTGACAGTGAAACAAAACACGAAACGTGCGTGAGCTGTTTAAACCAGTGTTGCCAAAAAGATAATAGCTAAAAAATCACCCTTTATAAGTTGTAGTGGTTGCTGTAGCCTAGTGACGAGAATTCAAGAGTTCAAATGTAAGCACTGATTTCTTGAAATGCGGAAATATCGTGAGTCCTCTGGCAAATGCTGTGTGAGCTAACCAAATGTCATGCAAAAGTTTCTCACATCACATACATAATTGGTCATTACAACCCTTCAGTCAGGATTATTGATCTAGTTTCTCACACCACTTATGTTGTGTGTGTTAATTTTATACATAAGTGGCGGGACCTACAGTTTAAAGTCGACTCCGAACGACAGATTTTTTGAGAAACTTTTCATGGCAATTTATTTACTCTCAGAGTTTTTGCCAGAAATCTGCTGAGAGGAAGTCGCCGAAGAAATACTTTTTGTCTTTTTGTTTTGATGCCTGGCCTGGGGCTCGAACCCTGGCTTTACGTGTAATAAGCCAACACATTACCTACTAGACTACGGCGACTACACATCTTCTCACATCTGTTATAACAAATAACCCCACCGCCTTACACTTTGTAGCTTGTCGTCACAATTCTAATTCCAGCATTAGTCAATTACAAGTTTGAATATTTTTTTTTGTACTTTACGTTGAATTTTTTTTTATTATTTTTTTTTTATTTTTTTTTTATTTCTCTCTGTCTTACTCTTCAATTATTTAATTCTCATTTAAAGAGTATCCACACCACTTCTCACCTGAAAAGTAATGAGCAAAACATTGTTTTTAATTGTTAGTGTTTATAAAATTAAATAAAAACAACAACAAAAACAACAGCAATCATAAATTGTTATTATTGCTAAAGAAACGAGAGTGAAATACTTAAAAAAACCAACAACAACAACAAATAAAAAAAGAATACTAAATACAATAACAACAACAAAATATTAACAAAAAAAATTATTTAACGATGAGAATATAAAATTTTCTAAATTGTATACAGAAAAAAAATTTAAAAAAAAATTAAAAAAAAAATCAAAAAAAAAAAAAAATTAAAAAAATAGTGAATTATTATTCTATTCAATTAATTACTCACGTTCACAAATTGTTTAATACGGTGTTCGTGCCTGTTGCTTTTACAAATCTCAACAACAACAACAACAATACAGCGGCAACTACTACAAGTAACAACATCAAGACAACTAACAGGTAAATTGAAAAATTTTTAAAATAATTTTTTTTATTTTGTTGTTATTTTCTCAAACTAAAAACATGATAATAATGTTAACCACAATGAAAATACAATTAAAATAAAACTCTGTTGAGAGAAACGAATACAAAAGTTCTTGTCTATCAGGTTAGCAGACAATATGATAAGTTCGTTACTCATTTAAAATATTTCTGGAAAGGTTTTTGAACCTTAGTTAATAAGACATACATTACATAATTGGTCATTACAACCCTTCAGTCAGGATTACGACCTAGCTTCTCACACCACTTATGTTATGTGTGTTAAAGTGGCGGGACCTACAGTTTAAACTCCGAGCGACAGATTTTTGAGAAACTTTTCATTGTAATTTTTATTTATGCTATGTTCACACGACAGCAATTTTTCGTAATTCGCTCTCTCATTCGTAATTCAACATCCAATTATTTGTTGAATTATGTAATTCGCCATACATAATTTTGTGAGCGAATTACCCAAATTGTATGTAATTCAATTTCTATTACCCTGTGAATAACTTAAAAATCAATGTAATCTCTAAATTTTATCGTATTTTTGCCATCACCAGCTGTCAAAGCACAAAAAATATAAACAAATAAATATTGTAAACAATAATGGAATCCAAAAAAAGATTTAAAAAAAAGTATTATTTATTAGAGTTATTCGAAAAATTAGCGGAGAAAGCCACTATGTGTGTAGAAAACCTGTTGAAAGTATTTGTAGCTTTTTTTTCCATTGTAGTCTAGTAGGTAGTGTGTTGGCTTATTAGACTGAAGGCCCGAGTTCGAATCCCAGGTCAGACATCAAAACGAAATATAAAAGAAAAAATATTTCTTCGGCGACTTCCTCTCAGCAGATTTCTGGCAAAAACTCTGAGAGTAAATAAAATTGCCTTGAAAAGCTTCTCAAAATAGCTGTCGTTCGGAGTCGACTTTAAACTGTAGGTCCCGCCACTCATGTATAAAATTAACGCACACAACATAAGTGGTGTGAGAAGCTAGGTCGTAATCCTGACTGAAGGGTTGTAATGACCAATTATGTATGTATGTATGTAACATAATTTTACAGTAAATAATTTAGCAATAAAAAGAAGAAGAAAAGAAGAACTGTCAAAAGGAATTACAAAGTTGCCGTGTGAACATGATAATTCATATAAGTAATTCAAAATAGAGAGCGAAGTTATTCGAAGGCTCGTGTGAACATAGCATTACTCTAAGAGTTTTTGCCAGAAATCTGTAGAGAGAAAGTCGCCGAAGAAATATTTCGTTTTGGTAGTGATGTTTGACCTGGGGTTTGAACCGTGGCCTCACGTCTAATAAGCCAACACACTACCTAATAGACTACGGGGACTTTCGACTTTAGTGACCGAGAAAGTATGTATTTGAAATATCAGCATTTAATGTTAATTTTCTAGGATTCTTATTGGATTTGGCTGTGCTAGCATTTATTAATTTTAAACGACGTACACAAACATCAACAAAGCATAATTCCATTTATTTTATTCGAGCCGAATGTCCACCCAATAATTCATTGGTTCATGAAATGGTGAGCTTTTAAATGTTACCCTAACGTTTTAGGGTAATATCTGCATAGACACGATCTCTGATGTAGTTTCGCAAAGAAGTTGCCGAAGAAAAATTTGTCTGGCCTAGGGTTTGAACCGAGGCCTCATGTCTACTAAGCCACAACACTACCTACTAAACAACGGCGACTCTAAACTGTAAAATTTTGAACGAAACGATGCATTTTGAATCCGAATTCTGTCATTCCAGGGCAACCAAACCAATGATGGACCATAGTACTGGGTGTAGAACAGAGTTCAGCAATTAATCGTTTTTTCGCTACTCATAAGCACTCATGAAATTTGGAATATAAGTGAGTCAACAATATTGAAATTTAACTATGTACTTTGATTCATTCATACTCACTACAACGTTGATTTATAAGCACAGGTTGCAATACATATGCGTACAACGTTGACATCAAACTCATACCATTCGAAAGATGTTTGATTCATAAGCCTACTCATTTAGATTCATAACTTTAGAAAAATATGTACTTATAAATCATATTCGTGTGACTGGAATCATTCAACAAAATTTACAGTCTTAGTTGTTGTTGCATTTACAAAAAAAAAAAGACATATAAGCAAAAAAGACAGAGCTGCAAGCAGAGCAAACACACAGCCTTCTAGTGAGTATTGTAGTGTTCATACACATTTCATAATTATTTTGTGCTTCTAGAGAGTCGAAAACAACAACATCATACGTGTTGTAAGTATGAATATGATGAGTACTCCAAACTTTGAATATGAGTAGAGGTTCCATGATATTAAAATAAGTATAAATGGGTATAAGTATCAGAAATTATGAGTATGACTAGCAGATTGTACCCGGCGTTGCGCGGATTATGTAGTTTGGAATAGTTTAAAAAATTAAAAAAAATTATTGGGTAATTTTTGCATTAAAAATAACAATAAATAAAAAACCGGTTTATCGGTTTCGAAACCGGTTTTGAAATCGGTTTCTTAAAAAATGCAATTTTTCAAATTATTCGGAAACCGGTTTAACAAACAACCCAGTTTTTTGAATACTCTAAGTCCTAAATATAAATGCACTCAATTTACCCATTTTTCGCCCCTTTCCCCATTTTTGGACCCCTTTTGGTTCAACTTTTGAAACGGAACACCTCCAATAGCTATTTGGGAAACTTAACCAAGCTAAATCGTAAAAAAATACCTTTAAAACAGATAAAATACAGCATTTATGCATAAAGTACTAATTTTGCCCATTTTTTCTCCCTTTGGGTCAAAATTTTGAAAAGATTTATTGCCTATAACCTGCACCGACAACAGTTCGATCAATATCCCAAATTTCAAGAAAATCGGTCCAGGCGTTCAGGCGTGATTGGCTATGCACTCAATTTGCCCGTTTTTGGTCCCTTTCCCGCTTTTTGGACCCCTTTTGGTTCAACTTTATAAACGGAACACCTCCAATAGCTATTTGGGAAACTTAAATCGTAAAAAATTACCTATAAAACAGATAAAATACAGATTTTATGCATAAAAGTACTAATTTTTGCCCATTTTTTCTCCCTTTGTCCCATTTTTTTTCCCCTTTTGGTCAAAATTTTTGAATAGCCTATAACCTGCACCGGCAATGGCTCGATCTATATCCCAAATTTCAAGAAAATCGGTCCAGGCGTTCAGGCGTGATTGGCTAACAAACAAACAAAAAAACAGACTTACAGAAAGATTTATAATATATATTAGGATTCGATTCTACTCAAATTTTTGAATACTCATTGCTGATCTCTGATGCCTACCCAATAATTCATTGGTTCATGAAATGGTTGGTTTTAAATGTTACCCTAACGTTTTAGGATAATATCTGCATAGACATGGTCTCTGACATAGTTTCGCAAAGAAGTTACCGGAGAAAAATTTGTTGATATTTTCGTTTTGTTGGAGATGTCTAACCTAGGGTTTGAACCAAGACCTCATGTCTAATAAGCCAACCCCCCACTACCTACTAGACTACAGTAAAACTTTGAACGAAACGATGAATGTTGAATCCGAATTCTGTCTTTACAGGTCAACCAAACAAATGATCTACCAAAGTGTAGGGTAGAGAAACAGAAAAATAAAAACATACAATGTATTCGAGTCAAATTGAACAAAAAAACAAAAAAAAATAAAACGACAACAAAAATATGAAATCAGCTGATACAATATGTCATCTTAACAATAACAATCCACAACAACAAAAAAAAAAAAAACAATAAGAAAATCGCTTAAAAATACAATCGTAATCATAATACATACGTATGTACATATGTATGTACACACATACCTACTATAGAAACATCTTTACTTACAATTGCATTAAAAAAAAACAGCGAACGAGCCCACGTTAATAATTGAAAGAGTTTACGAGGGTAGGGAGCAAGCGCTGAAGGGCATATGCGAGTATTTAAATGTAAATTATAACAGTTTAAATATACCGGGTTATCCATTTCGTGATTTCAAAAGTAAACGTAAATAAAACACATATAAAATATTTTTTTCATGATATTTCTTTTTTATTGTAAAGTTTGAACGTTGACATTATGTGTGAAACACTACATCATTTAAATGACCTCTACGCGAAGTGTTTATTTATTTATTTAACGTCAATAGATACAATATATCCTTACTGACTAAATGAGACATATCCAAAACAGTTTATATTAATTCAACTACAACTTTAAACTAACAGTTCAAAAATATAGTTAGGGTTTTCTTTAAAACATCTTTGCGCACAGAGAAATCAACTACTTGGTAGCATTCATTGAATGTTTTACAGGCACGTCTGAAGGAATCATTATTTTCGTAGTCTGATCTGTAGTAAGTCAGTGAAAGCAATTCAAAATTGCGTGCAGGTCGCACAGGAACATTGAATTTCAATCGACTGAGCAGCAACTCTGAATCAACATCTCCTCGTATTAAACCCAGAATAAAAAGAGTACTCATCATGGAACGACGACTTTTAAGAGTTGGCAGTTTAATCATAGCAAGTCTACTCCAAAATGGCGGTAATTCATAGGAGTTCCAACCAAGACCTCGTAAATAGAAAATTAAAAACTGTTTTTGCACTGACTCAATGCTATTTATATGAACTGCATAACAAGGGTCCCATATGATAGAACCATACTCCAGGATAGGCCGGACAAGAGATGTAAATAACGTTTTAGTTAAATAAGGATCAACAAATTCCTTAGACCAGCGTTTCATTTAATCAAGTATGCCATAAGCTTTATTCACGATCATTGATATGTTATCCCGAAAGTTCAGTCTATGATCCAATAGAATACCAAGGTCCAAAATACTTTTAACTTTATCCAACACAGCGTTATCAATGCAATAGAAGGTATCAATCTTTGAATGTCTAAAAAACGTCATGTGCTTACACTTTTTAATATTTAATTCCAACAAATTCAATTTGCATCACTTATAAAAATTGCAAAAGTCAGCACGAAGTAGATCAAATCCATAAACATTATTAAAAGTGTTAAATATTTTAACGTCGTCAGCGTACATCAGTACAACAAAACAACTGAGGGAAGGTCATTAATAAACAAAGTGAATAAGATTGGGCCCAAATGACTGCCCTGAGGTACTCCAGATTGCACTTTAATAATATTAGATGTGACATTTCTAAATTTGACTTGTTGAGTTCTTTGTGACAGATACGATGTTAACCATAACTTGACGAATGTTGGTTTTTAAGTGCCCACAAAAAAAAGCCTAATGGTGTCAAATCACATGATCTTGGTGGCCCGTTGATATCGCCACGACGAGAAATTACGCGGCCAGGAAATGTCTCTTGCAATAAAGCGATATTCGATCGAGTTGTGTGGCATGTGGCACCGTCTTGTTGAAACCACATATTCTCCGAGTCGTATTCTTCAATAGCAGGCAAAAAAAAGTCGGTTATCATATGACCATAATGCTCCGAATTGACGGTGACAGTCGTTCCATCGTCGTTTTCTAAGAAGTAAGATCCAATCATTCAATCTTTGGTCTGCATTCAAATCTCAAAATCTCATTCTCTCTCACACACAAACAGTAGTTTTCCAAGGAAAGATCGTCCGATTGTGTTCTAGGAAAACGCCATGTACGTACAGTGTGTTTTATGCTGGGTACAGAGCGACTGCTGTTAACTCACGAGGTGAGGCAAAATAGCGATAATGAAGAAGAGAACATTGTGAACACGCGTAGAGGACGAAAAAGAATGAGATTGTTCCCCAGTACCGAAGATGAATGTGAAGAAAACGATCAGAATATTGAAACTTCAGTTGATGGAACTGTTTGGCAAAAAATTCACCAAGGTTCTGGACCTGGAAGATCTCCGCTTCATACAATTCTCAGAGAAATATCAGGGCCAACGGGATCTGCGAAACGTAACATTATGAAGGGCAGTGTAAGGAGTGCTTTTTCGTTGATACTTGACCATGCAAATTATGAATCATATAAAAATGTGCACAGAATCAGAAGCACGTTGAGTTTTAGGATGCGAATGTATAACTTTAGAAGAGTTAGGTGCTTTCATCGCAATTTTAAGGAGTGCGCACGAAAAAAACTGGACTTACACTTTTCGTTATAGAAATAAAACTAAGTGGCGGATTTTTTTCGTTTTATATTTCAATTAAAGTAAATAATATTTGAATTCTTTTGTGTATAAAATTTTCTTCTGACAAAGGTCTCAGAGCATCCAACCTTTTGAGCCACTTTTCTTCCAGACATGTTATTGTGTTTTTTGAAAAATACATATTATTTTATTTGCTTTGTTTTGGTCGGCAAATCCTTTTTTTCTTCTACTTCCACGCTTTCCCTCAATACTTAAAGACTCCTTATATTGTTTTATTCTGTTTTTTGGTTAACACCTGCGAGCCTAGCAATCGTTTTTTGTAAGCGGCGCGGTTTTTAATTGAAAATTTCAATTATTTTCATTTGAATGGACCAAAGAGCGAACCAAACAGTGACTTTTTCTGGATGTAATGGCCTCTCTTCAATTACTTGAGGATTCTCAGAACCCCAAATACGACAATTTTGTTTATTAACATACCCACCGAGTGTGAAATGTGCTTCATCGCTGAAGAAAATTTTGTTCGATACGTGGCTGTGGCAGAATCACCATTTTTGTAGTAGGTTTTGATAATTTTTATGCGTTGTGCGATAGTTAAGCGATCCATTTTCGTCAATGTCAGACTTTCAACTGAAAAGAAAAAAATTGGTTTCACAACTTAGTTTGACAGCAGAATCGTATTTTCGCTACTCATAGGTACTTATGAAATTTTGAGTATGAGTGAGTCAAGAGTATTAAAATTCAACTACTCTGATTCATTCGTACTCGCTACAACATTGATTTATAAGTATAGGTTGCAATGAGTATGAGTACAACGTTGACATCAAACTCACAACATTAGATTCATTGTTTGATTTATACGCCTACTCATTCAGATTCATAAATTTAGAAAAATACTTATAAAATTTACAGTAGTAGTTATTGTTGCATTTACAAAAGAAGAGAAAATAAAAGACAAAGACAGCAAGCAAATCACACACACAACCTTCTAGCGAGTATTGTGGTGTTCGTACTCGAATCATACTTATTTTGTGCTTCGTATATATGCTGAATCATGGAGAGTCGAAATCAACCACATCGTGCGTATTGTTAAGTATGAGTACGATGAGTATTTCTAACTTTGAATATGAGTAGTATGAGTATGATATTAAAATAAGTATGATTGCGTATAAGTAGCTGAAATTATAAGTATGACTCGAATCTACTCATCGTTTTGAATACTCGTTGTTGATCTCTGTTTGACAGATGTCGAATTCCAGTCCCATACTTTTGAAACCACGAAATGGATAGCCCTTTAACTAAAAATAACAATAACAATAATAACAACGAATTAACATTTAGTGTTTTAAACTTTTAATTTGTAATTCGTTATTGTTATTGTTATTGTTTTTATTATTTTTTAATTTAAATACAAATGGCTCATCATCATCATCATCACCATCACTGTCATTAGTTAAGTATTTAACGCGTGTTTATTTATTTATTTATTTTCTCATACAATAACCATTTTGTATATTTAATTATATAGTATTTTCTATTAAATATTTAATTTAGTTTCTATTCTAATCATTATTTTAGTAAATTTTCTATTTATTTTAAACAAAAACTTAACAAATAATACAAGACAGTATCATATGATCTATCGTTGTGGCATTGTTATTACAATCTAGTGTTTAAACGCTTTTTATTTACAATAATTTGTTTTAAATTCATATGATAACAGGGAATATTCTTTTCACCTGGTTAGTTTATAAAAATTTAATTAAAATTTTAAATAAAGGTTTCAAAAGTAAAGTCAATCAAACAATCATAAAGCCAGGCAGAACCTTAGAGGTAGTTTTCAATGATTTTTTCGTACATTCGGAACTGTATCTCAGCAAGGAATTATTAAAAAGTCCTCTAAAGTTAAGAGATTATTCGTAGACAAGGTTTTGCCTTTTGTAGCTTCAATCGCAAGCTTAAAAATTCAATTATCTTACGAACATATACACTGGCGAGCAAAAATGGATACATAATATTAAAAAAAAAATATAAATTTTATATTTGTATTTTATTTATTAAAATAAAAAAAAACAATCCATATGTTAAACATTTATTTAGACTATCCTCTAATTAAAACAAAAACGTTTCAGTAATATTCACCCTTATTCTGGTTGTCGTCGTCGTCGTCACCGTCGTCGTCGTTACCAAAAATGATGACGATAAAATCAGAGTCGACAAAATCAGAGTCGACACAACACAATATCGACGGCGTATTGACTCACAGAATACCAAATGTGTGAATACCAATTTTAAACTGTCGACGCAAGACGACGTCGACGACGACAACCAGAATAAGGGTGATTATTTCCTTTTAAATATAAAATACAGCTTAAATATTATTTAGTAGCATTTATCCAATTTTGCTCGTTTCGTTTCAAATGAAAAATTCAGTATTTTGTCCATAATCCATAATCCTTTATTCTTTATTACTGATTTAATGCGTTTTGGTAAGCTTTCTACCAGTTTTTTGATGCTTTCGCTGTTTATACTTTGCCACTCTGCCTCAATTCTTAGCCACAATTCTTTAAGGTTATTTGGAGGGTTTTCATATTGTGCCAATTTTCGTTTTACAATTGCCCACAAATTCTCGATCGGATTTAAATCCGGACTTTGTGCTGGCCATTTCAATGTCTGAAATTATTTTATTTACAATTTCTTACTTACTGCAATAAATACAAAAAATATTGGATTTAAAATATTTTGTTAATATTATATAACCATTTTTGCTCGCCAGTGTAGGTCTAAAATGGCGATTTTTTCAGACTTTTTCCGTTACATTAGTTTATCCAGAATCACTTCAGGGTTCTTAGAATAATTTTTGGCGTAACCACCAAGTAAGAAATGAGTTCCATAGCTGAAGAGTATTTGACTTGAAAAATCTGCTTTGAGAACCTGTTCCTCTAGCACCCAATCAGCATATCTATGGCGTTTGTGCGTGGTTATCCAGTGTTAATGGGTTGCGTGAGGTGGTCTATTTTGGGTAGGCTCAATTGGTTCGTGAGATAGGATCAATTGGCGACAATGGCGTGGAATCGATAAACTCGGAATATCCACCACACTTTTATTTACGGTAGGGCATGAAGTCGCCGTAGTCTAGTAGGTTGTGTGTTGGCTTATTAGACGTAAAGCCAGGGTTCGAGCCCCAGGCCAGACATCAAAACAAAATACAAAAAGTATTTCTTCGGCGATTTCCTCTCAGCAGATTTCTGGCAAAAACTCTGAAAGTAAATAAAATTGCCATGAAAAGTTTCTCAAAAAAATCTGTCGTTCGGAGTCGACTTTAAACTGTAGGTCCCGCCACTTATGTATAAAATTAACACACACAACATAAGTGGTGTGAGAAACTAGGTCAATAATCCTGACTGAAGGGTTGTAATGACCAATTATGTATGTATGTAGGGCATACATAATAAAGATGCGCATGCTTGCCATACATTTACCGGTAGTGTCAATATATTCACCGTTGACCCATATTGTTTGAATCCTTTGAAAATTAAGAAACTACGACAAAAAATGTATCAGATTAGGGACATCTTAGGCTACAATTTGTATTTAGTGGGATATGTGCAGCAAGTCCCATTTTTCCACAATATCCATCCTCCATCATCCCACCCAGACACTGTTAACATAGGCAATATTTGAAGCCCGATATCTCAAGTTCCAAAATTATTTGGGAGATACCACTTATTGGATTTTATTAGGGACACCTTAGGCTACAATTTGTATATAGTGGGATATGTGCAGCAAGTCCCAATTTTCCACAATATCCATTATCCCACCCAGACACTGTTAACATAGGCAATATTTGAAGCCCGATATCTCCCAAAATTATTTGGGAGATACCACTTATTGGGTTTTATTAGGGACACCTTAGGCTACAATTTGTATTTAGTGGGATATGTGCAGCAAGTCCCTTTTTTCCACAATATCCATCCTCCATCATCCCACCCAGCCATTGTTAACATAGGCAATATTTGAAGAAATTACCGAATTACCAGAGCAGCTGTTCCACTCAGGAATGTGTGGAGCACAATTTTAAAGGAATGGAATAGGTGTTCCATTCCCTGATATCGTATATTTAAGTGATTTCTTCCTTGACTATTTTCTGTTAACCACCTAACATTGCTCTGTTAACTTTAACATTAGCTCTGTTAAAATGTTTGGTTTTTGTCTTTGCTAGTTAAATTTGAATTTATCTTCACACACATTCATGATACCTCCACCGTAAACACCACAATACACTGCACACGGGTATAATGGATATTAGCGTGTTATACATAGATTTTCCCTAGAAGCGATAATTCTGCTTGTTTACGTACTAATAGAGATGGAAGTGGTCCTTTCGCTCATGGTGATTTTCGATGGTTTGAGCATAGTGATGGTCTAGTAGGTAGTGCGTTGGCTTATTTCTTTCGGCGGCTTTCTCTTATCAATTTTCTGGCAAAGACTATAAGAGTAAATAAAAATGGCCATGAAAATTATTCCAAATCTGACGTTCGGATTGGGCACACAACATGGGTGGTGTAAGAAGCTAGGTTGTAATCCTAACTAAAGTGTCCTAGTGAACAATTAAGTAAATAAGAGCCTATCGGTCTACACTTTGTTAGTAAGTTTGCTACTTGACATATGCCAAACCATTGAAAGTGCTTATTAATGAGTGTAAGACATTGAATCCCATTGATTCATTGGAGCACACACACTGTTACAATGTTTTTTAGTGAGATAAAGAAGCGTGTAAATTTTTAGGAAGGTTGTTGGTTTGCTTATGGGACCCAATTATTCCTTGTTTTTAATGTGAAAGTATTTTCTGTGTCTAACAATATAAGGAGGTTCAAAACTTATATCAATAGACAGTTAATCTTGCTTTTCTCTCTTTCACATCCTAGTTCCTTCACAGTGCGTTACAAGTTATCCGCTGATTTGTGATCAATATTCGTAGATATCTTAAAAAATCATCTCCGTTATCTGGTATGCACTCAATGTCTAATAAGGGGTGATTTTTTAAGAGCTATAGGAAAATTTTTCAAAAAAAAAAAACACATAAAATTCAGAAAAATGCATGAAATCTTTATTTGAATCGATAGTACCATGGACCATATAATTTAATGTTTGAAGATTATTTCATGCAAATGTTGACCGCGAATGCGTCTCAAATGGTCCATCCGCTTAGTCCAATTTTGGCATACTCTTTCCAACATTTCGGCCGGTATCTCACGAATAACTGCTTCAATGTTGTCTTCCAATGCGTCAATTGAAGCGGGCTTGTCTGTATAGACATAAGCTTTAACATAGCCCCACAAAAAATAGTCTAAAGGCGTTAAATCGCACGATCTAGACGGCCAATTGACCGGTCCCGAACGTGAAATAAAATGTTCATCGAACTCGGCTCTCAATAAATCCATTATTACGAGTGCTGTGTGGCATGTGGCACCGTCTTGTTGAAACCACATGTCATGCAAGCCAAGCTCTTGCATTTTGGGCAAAAAAAGTTGGATATCATCTCACGGTAGCGCTCACCATTCACAGTTACGTTACGATTTGCAGCATCTTTGAAGAAGTACGGTCCAATGATGCCAAATTCAATGATTTGCAAGCGTTGTTCGTTTGTAAGACGATTCATGGTTAAATTATAGACCAAACTGAAGATGTTTGACAGTGAAACAAAACACTAAACGTGCGTGAGCTGTTTAAACCAGTGTTGACAAAAAGATAATAGCTAAAAAAATCACCCCTTTAGTACCGGATATACTCGTAAATATAATGAATGGAAAGAAAGGGGAATGTGTTTAAGCCATAGAAGGCGTCTAGTAGACAACAAAGGGCGCAAATCAGATTTCGCTTGGATTTTCAAAACTTTTCGAATCAATTCAAAGAAGCAAATGATGCTAATATCATGCCCCTACCTTGAGATATTAGTTCTAAGAATACTTTTGTTAGGCTAATGGATTTCTGCAAAATATTAATTGAATTTAGAAAATTTTCTTAACGATTTACCCTTTCTATAGCACACAACACAGCATTAATTTTAAATTTATTTCTTCGATTAAATGCGTTATTTATTTCAATTAAAATAATTAATCAATTTTCTCTATAGCATGTGTTTTTTCTTTTGTTTTTTCGAAAAGGTATTGTAAACAAAAGCATGTTAATTAAACGAAAATCTTTTTTTTTTTTTTTGTGTGTGAAATTCTATAAAGTCTTATGTCCTTGACGGATGGTATATAATATTCTATGGACCACCAACTTAATTAAAAGCGTTGAAGGAAATGAAAATAAATACAAAACAACTACTGCAATAAGAAATAAATAAAGAATTTAGAATTTATATTCTAAATAGTTTAACTGTTTATCTCATCATCATATATGTACTTGTTCTTCTAACAATTAAAATCTAATCTTGCGACTGACTGAGTAGACAGAAAAAAAAAAGAAGAAAAAACACATGGTTCCGAGTCCAACTATGAAGACTACCATATAATTGTAGAATGTTTTTGTTTTTTTTTTTTTTTTATAGAAAGAGATAATGGATAGGCAGAGTGAGTAATGATGGTGATGGTAGTGGTGGTGGTCTGATAAATTTTAGTTTGTTTTTTGGAATCTTGGAATCTACATTATTTTTCTTTTTACAAGTTATTTTTGTTGTTGTTGTTGTTTTTCTATAAAATTACCATACAAAACATGTACTGAAAATTGTTTATTTATTACGAAATAGGAAAAGTGAACATCAGAATCAATACAGAATATGTACACTCAAAAAAAGAATCAAGCCATCCTTGCTTGAATCAATCCATATCGGTCACAATAGTACGGTAAGTACGGTTTGGCTTGAATCAAGTACAAAAGAGTTGAATCAAGCCCGAATCAGCCAAGTACAAAAGCCTTTTTGAGATCAAAGTGATCTCATCATGTATTTAGTTTAAGCATATTTTTTCTTGATTTAAGATCGAATTCGTACTTGATTCAAGAGAATCAGAAGTTGAAGTAATCCTTAAGCGCACTTGTTTCAAGAATTATAAAGTTGATTTAAGCTAGATTTCGTACTTGAATTAACTTATAAATGGGATCGAATTGACGCAAATCGTACTTTATTCGAGCACAATGAACTTGATTTAAGCCCTAAATTGTACTTGATTTAAACCTAAATTTATCCAAAAACGAGCTTGTTTCAAGAATTTTGTCCTTTTATTTAAGCTCGAACTCGTACTTGATTTAATCCTAAAATCGATTGATTTGAAAAAAATGCAAGTCATCGACCGGAATAATCCAAGTCATCTACCAAAGAAATGCAACTTGCGAAAAATACGACATTTTGTTGGATATATATTCACCCTTATTCTGGTTGTCGTCGTCGACGTCGTCTTGCGTCGACAGTTTAAAATTGGTATTCTGTTTGTCGTTATTGACAGTTATAGATGACTGTCGACACACATTTGGTATTCTGTGAGTCAATACGACGTCGATATTGTGTTGTGTCGACTCTGATTTTATCGACATCATTTTTGATAACGACGACGACGACGACAACCAGAATAAGGGTGATTGTATAAATACACGTGAACTAAATGAGAATTATTAAAATTTTTACTTTTGAACTTAAAAACCCACAATTCCATAACTCAAATAACAAAGAACTCAAAATAACACTTTTTTAAATAGATTTGAGCTTTTTAGTGTTGATTTTAGTAATATAAGGTTTAGTTTTTTAAATCAATCCCGTTTTTTGCTTGTTTTTAAGCAAACAATAGCCAAAACGGGCTTAATTTTTCAAGCACGTTTTTTGGCTTAAATTGAGAATAGAAAAGTTGATTTTAGCACGCCGTTTTTCTTTCTGTGTAGGAAGATCATGGTCGAATTGTTTTTAAGGCTTTTATAAGCAGCCAAAAACAGAGTCTAAAAATCAACATTTCTAAAGATAATGTCTCGTACAGAGAGCTTAAAATTATGCTTGAATTATTACAATTTGATTTTATTTATCCCGTATTTATTTTCGTCTTTTTTTTTAAATATTTTTCTGCTGTTTTGGTTTACAACGTGTGGTTTTGCTAAAAAAAAGAAAAAGTTTCTTATCTTTTTTGGGTTTTTGCCTTTTCAAAAACATTTTCAATTTTTATCATCTCCAACAGCATCACCACCATGCATCTCCCTCCAACTACTAAATGCTTTGGCAACATGACAAAAAGGAAATGAAACATTTACGAGTACATACAAAAAGAAAAGAAAAAAAGTTTGTTTTAATTTTAACGGTGGTCTTGAGTTGGTGAATAATTTGCTAAAAGAGTAACCACCGTTATAATATAAACAGAACCGTATACCGTATAAATAAAAAGGAATTCCATAAAACGCAAGAAGAAGAAGAAGAGATCTTGGAGGATGTTTTAAACTTTACGAAAAGTTTTCTTCATTTCATACTTCCAAGTGCGTATAAACCCATGATGGTAGACAACCCAGTAGGCCATAATTTATGAGTTTTGTTGCATGTAAACATTGATTTAAAAATACATAAATTATCTCCATTTTATGCCAAAATGAAATGGAAAATTTGTAGTATTTTAGCAAAATATATGGGGCTCCAAACATCTGCTGTATATTGTTTAACATTTTTTTAAATGTGACTCAAAAGGACAATTTGGAAATGAAATACAGAATAAATTCAAATTATATATATTATTTTGACCAGTTCCTTTGATAATCCAATCAATAAAATATTTTAGCTCAAGGTCAATTTATTGACCTTACTGACCTTGAGCTAGAATATTTTATTGATTGAAATGCAGAATATCTACATAGTTATGAAACTTACTATTGCAGTCACATTTCTTTTAGCTTGCAATTGTTAAAGCTTTCTTGTGAAACTTTCTGGATTTATGGAATGCTAGTCTGTAGTTTCGCAGAAAATTATTTCACTGTGCAGCCTACACAAGTTTTGTTTATATTGGCGAAATATTGTCTCCTAAATCTTCCAACAGATTTTGATTTTGCATAAGAATTCTCTTTATTTTTAGAACATTTCAATCATAAGCTTCAATCATGGAGTGCATTGTATCAGTACAAAGAAAAAAAGAGATTGAAAAGTAGGAAAAAAAAGTGTAGAAACTATGGATAATTCCCTCATCTGTCATGGATACGATAGAGAATACGTTGGGTCTGATGTCCTTTTTTTTTTTTTTGGTGAAACCAGCACTCTGGGGATGGCCCCTACTCAGTGCATTGTGCAGGTTTTTTTTTAGGAAAATGGGTTATAGGAAGGTGGAAGAGAGGGAGTAGTGTTTGTGGACATCTCAAGATGCGAAGGGCAAGGAAACGAGTTGCTGCTAGGTGACTGTAAAATGGCCAGTGCTATACCTTCACCACTAGGCAGTCTACAGCAATCGTCCCCAAGAAGCCCGCACCCTTCAGTCCTAGCTTCTCACACTACTCATGTTGTGTGTATTAATTTTATACATGAGTGGCGGGACCTACAGTTTAAAGTCAACTCCGAACGACAAATTTTATTGACAAGCTTTACATGGCAATTTTATTTACTCTCTGAGTTTTTGCCAGAAATCTGCTGAGAGGAAGTCGCCGAAGAAATATTTTCGTTTTGATGTCTGAACTGGGATTCGAATTTGGGCCTTCAGTCTAATAAGCCAACACACTACCTACTAGACCACGGCGACTTCTTTACTGCTGATGTTCGTTGAAGACTACTTTAATCAATCAATCTCTTCACGTCATTCTTCAACGTTTAAGGCGTCAATCATACATTGTAAAATAGCGACCAATCGAGAAATTTTCCATGTTTAAAGGCATACAAATTAAAAGTAATTGAAGAAGAATACTGATACAAAACAAAACTGTTATAATTTCTAGCAATTTGCGTTAAATTTTTTGTTTTTCATTCAAATCAATCAATTAGAATGAATGAATGATGAACAAATGAAATCAATGTGAAATGGATGCGCAATTCAATTAAAACTAATCGAATATTTGAATGCAATAAAATAAAAGCAAATACAATCAAATAAAATACCATAAACAAATTTAAATTTGTTTATATTTTTAACTTTGTCTCCAACGTAAATTATTATTTTATTTTTGGATTTTTTGATTTCGTAGGTCATTTTAAAATCTTAGAAAAATTGATTCGTTTACTTAAATTTGTTTTGTCGCATACCATGCGAATACGTTCTGCTTCACAACAAGAAAAGCCAATTAAAATTTTACGAAATAAAATTCACTCTAACAACAGATCATCATTTTTTCCATTTTTACGTTCCAAATTGATGAACAATCATTTCTGTTTTCATTTTTTTGTTTTCGTAAGTTTTCAAAATTAAAAAATGAACAAAAAAAAAAGATAGAAAATTTTGTTACACTCGCTGCTTAAAACAAAATTTCGCAAATTGGTGCGAAAATTGTTAAAATAATTATTATTACACTAAACAACAAAAATTATGACAAGCCCGATTCGATTATGTGATGAACAACGGCAGCCCTTGTAAAATAATGTTGCCATGAAAAGTTTCTCAAATCTGTAGTTCGAAGTCGACATTAAACTGTAGGTCACGCCACTCTTGGATAAAATTAACACACACAATATGGGTGGTGTGAGAAGTTAGATTGCAATCCTGAATAATGAATTCTGATGGTACGCATTATATGTGCTCCTAGTCATTATGGAGTGATGGGAGACGAGGAAGCGTATGTTTTGCTTAATAGAGCCATAAGATTAGATTCGCTTTCAGAGCATTAAAGCCCAAGTGGGCGAAAACGTTACATCGACTATTGTGGATTAATGATACCGTAGGGAGAATTATAAAAATAATTTGGGGCGATCCTAATGATTATTTTAAAACTAAATAATGGTGAGTTGGGCACGCTAATGAGCGTATTCACGGTACACTATGCCTTACATGTGCACCTGAGTGTTATTGTCATGGTGGAAAACTACAAATGCATCGAAAGATGGAAGACATCGAAACGATGGAAGAATTTTAATGTCATTGCCTAGCTTTCGTAAGCTCAAGATTCCAATATTTCAAAGATGACACTATACGAGACATACCTCGTCTCAGAGCAGTGGACTGGCGGATGTTAAGGAAATTTGTACAAGATACAAACGTCCTAATTGTGCGCCCACAACAATCCTCCGTGACGGCTTAGATGTATGTCAATAGCCATGAGAATCTTGGTTGGTCTTCTCTACCTCAACCAAACTACCTATAGACTTCGAGTCTCTTTTTCATATTCCCTGGATTCATTGACTTGTTTGCGCATATCACTGATAACCATTGGCATTTCACAACATTTTCTAAACGGCGCTCAGTGATGGCTTTTCTAACCAACATCAAGCATTTTAGTTATGTACATACCAGAGATCAGCAATAAGTATTCAAAAAGATAAGTAGAATCGAATCGTACTCATAATTTCTGATACACATACTTATTTTAATATCATGGAACCTCTACTCATATTCAAAGTTTGAAGTACTCATCATATTCATACTTAACAACACGTATGATGTTGTTGATTTCGACTCTCCATAACTCAACATACGTTTGCACGAATCACAAAATAAGTGTGAATCGCGTACGAACACTAAAATACTTACTATCGGGTCCGCCATCTAAGGTTTTTTTTTCAACTAGTGCTTATTTCGTGAATGGTAACACTTAGCTCATGTCTGATTTGACAGATAATTAGTTTTATCCTTCCGCTGAACAAATATGGTTGTGTATACGCTTGAACAATTGACCATCCAATGCGTTTTCGCTTCGCTAAGTGGGCCTGCGATCGACTTACAGAAGATGCCGATTTTGGCAAAAAAAAATCATCTTTTCAGATGAAGCTCATTTTGATCTTGGCGGGTATGTAAACAAGCAAAATTGTCGCATTTGGGGCACAGAAAACCCGCACGTATACATTGAAAAGCCGACGCACCCAAAACGAGTCACTGTTTGGTGCGGATTTTGGTCCAGAGGCATAATTGGGCCATTTTTCTTCGAAAATGAGCAAGGATTGGCCGTTAGAGTCAATGGCGATCGTTATCGGGCCATGTTGAACGAATTTTTGTTTACAAAAATTGAAGAGGAGGATATTGGCAACATTTGGTTTCAACAGGACGGCGCTATGTGTGGCACGTAGCCGAAGCTACACTCGATGTTTTGCGACCTGTTTTTGAAGATCGCATTATCAGCCGCAGAGCTGATCTCGTTTGGCCACCTCGGAGCTGCGATTTGACACCGTTGGACTATTATTTGTGGGGTGCCGTCAAATATAAGTGTTACGCCGACAAGCCAGAGACAATTGACACTTTAAAGGACAATATTCGTGAAGCCATTGGTGAAATATAGCTGCACACAATCGATAATGTGCTTAAAAATTGGACCGATCGTGTAGGCTACTGCATGGCCAGTCGAGGCAACCATTTGAATGAAATTATTTTCCATTATTAACCGGAAGAATTGTACTTTTAAATAAAAAAAGAAATTTGAGAAAATATTCAGTAGTTTTGTTTTAAAGCACTTTCAAAAAAAAAAAGTTATTTGGCGGACCCTGTAGAAGGTTGTCTGTTTGCCCTGCTTGCTGCTCTGTCTTTTTTGCTTATGTGTCCTTTTTATTTTTTTTGTAAGTGCAACAATAACTAAGACTGTAAATTTTGATGAATGATTCGATTCTATTCATTGTTTTGAATGCTCATTGCTGATCACTGGTATGTACATAACTAAAATGCTTAATAAGTATTATAAGTATTTTTCTAAAATTATGAGTCTAAATGAGTAGGCTTATGTGAATCAAACATATTTCGAATGGTATGAGTTTGATGTCAACGTTGTATGCATACTCATTGCAACCTGTACTTATAAATCAACGTTGTAGTGAGTATGAATGAATCAGAGTATATAGCTAAATTTCAATATTGTTGATTCACTTATATTCAAAATTTCATGAGTGCTTATGAGGAGCGAAAAAACGATTCTTTGTTGATCTCTGGTACATATGTACATTAAAATTGCTTTCTTATGCGTGTTTTAATTTTATTTTTGTTGCATTGTGTTTTAAGCTTTCGTGTCTTTTAATTTTTAGGGGTAGCTGGCGATTTGTAATGTTGAAAGTCTGTCTGTCAGTTCAGTTTCACTTTTAAATTAACGTCTGTATGTATAGGCAGTTGAACAGAAATTGTAAAACGTTTCAACATCCATTATTAAACAAGAAAAAAAAAGTTGAAATAAATGCTTAAAACACGCAAAGCAATCATTGATGGATGGATGTTTATATAAATAAAGTCGTGTAAAGTAATAAAGAAATTTGGTTATCGATAGCATAGCCAAGCAAAGCAAAACAAAAAAAAATTCCATACAAAAGCTTGCCATCATAATTTTTGAAATCAATTTCCAAGAGTTAACAGAATTTACTTGGTTTGAAGTTTTTATGTAACAACTGATGCAGTTCATCTATCCATGCAACACCATCAATCTAGCCATCCATCCATCCATCCATCCATTAATTTAAATTTGTGTCTTCATTACTTATTTTTTGTTTTATTTTTATTGTTATTGTTTTATTAAGTTATTCACTTTAAAGTAATTCTATTATTCTATGAATGAGTGTATGTATGATATGTATGTGTGTATGTGTATGTATGTATGCGTTTGCTTTATTATTAATACTTTTAACCAAGTTTAATTAAACGTACATAAAGTTGAAAAAAAGTCATATTCATCATTTACTGCTGCCATCCATGCTCCTCTGCTGTGGTTCCTGGTCCCCAGTTCCTACTGAAGTACGTACCGTACGTTGAGTGTGTAAACACATACATTTTAACACACGTAAAAAGCTTTACAAACTCACTTCTCTCTGGCAGCTGGTACTACAAAATATTACTGGCTGCTGGTTTGATTTTATTTTTTTTTTTTTTTTATTGTAAATTTTATTTTAAATAAATGCTAAAAGTTTATTTATATAAAATGCATACACATATATATTTATATAGGGTGATTTTTTAAGAGCTATAGGAAAGATTTTCAAAAAAAAAACACATAAAATTCAAAAAAATGCATGAAATCTTTATTTGAATCGATAGTACGGTCCATATAATTTAATGTTTGAAGATTATTTTATGCAAATGATGACCGCGACTGCGCCTCAAATGCTCCATCCGCTTAGTCCAATTTTGGCATACTCTTTCCAACATTTCGGCCGGTATCTCACGAATAAATGCTTC
The DNA here is from genome assembly GCA_927399465.1 of Sarcophaga caerulescens. Classification (NCBI taxonomy): domain Eukaryota; kingdom Metazoa; phylum Arthropoda; class Insecta; order Diptera; family Sarcophagidae; genus Sarcophaga; species Sarcophaga caerulescens. Next base: position 10,990,469 of record OV656866.1, on the reverse strand, counting down.
AATGTAGTCTTCCAATGCGTCAATTGAAGCGGGCTTGTCTGTATAGACATGCGATTTAACATAGCCCCACAAAAAATAGTCTAAAGGCGTTAAATCGCACGATCTAGGCGGCCAATTGACCGGTCCCGGACGTGAAATAAAATGTTCACCGAACTCGCCTCTCAAAAAGTCCATTGTTACGCGTGCTGTGTGGCATGTGGCACCGTCTTGTTGAAACCACATGTCATACAAGTCAAGCTCTTGCATTTTGGGCAAAAAAAGTTGGATATCATCTCACGGTAGCGCTCACCATTCACAGTTACGTTACGATTCGCAGCATCTTTGAAGAAGTACGGTCCAATGATGCCACCAGCCCATAAACCACACCAAACTGTGACTTTTTCTGGATGCATTGCTAGCTTTTGCAATGCTTCTGGCTGATCTTCGCTCCAAAATCGACAATTCTGCTTATTTACGTATCCATTGACCCAAAAATGAGCTTCGTCGCTGAACACAATTTTTCGATAAAGAAGTGGATCTACGGCCAACTTTCCAAGAACCCATTTTGATAATAAAATTCAATGATTTGCAAGCGTTGTTCGTTTGTAAGACGATTCATGGTTAAATTATAGAACAAACTGAAGATGTTTGACAGTGAAACAAAACACGAAACGTGCGTGAGCTGTTTAAACCAGTGTTGCCAAAAAGATAATAGCTAAAAAATCACCCTTTATATACATACATATACATAGTTGTTTATGTATAGAACGGTGTGTGTATGAACATGGACAACTTTTTAAAACTTCCATTCCATTTCATTCATCTCACTCTTGTTTTTCTTCGTTTTTTTTTCTGTGTTCATTTTTTGTTGTTTTTGCTGTTGTTGCTGTTTTAAGTAGTTGAACAGCAGCAGTTTTGCATAAAGTTTTAAAAGCTGGGGTAAAAACATGGTTGTTGTTGTTTTTATTGCAGCTCCTACAATGTTATTGCTTTAATTTGTTGCAATATGATCACAAAACTAAAAATAAGTCAATTTTATGTTTTATTCATATGAGTACGGCATGAAGCGCTTTTATTCAATGACTTTACGTGCCTAGCGGGTTTACTTTAAAGTTCACTTTGGCTTGTAAGAGGTGTTAGTGCTCATTAGGAAAATGTAATCAATTGTAAAGAAATTTTCTATTGTAAAAACCGCTCATTAATAGAAAATTGGATTCAGATTAACTGTTAATTGGGCTTTCATTTGGGAACTATTTGAACTTTATGGAAAAGAGGTAAATGAAATTTTGTTAAAGAACAAGAAAAGCAGGGACAGCTTCAACACTCTTAAAGAGGACAACAACGACACGTTTTCATTCAATTCGTCCTCGTTCCTGATCAAAGATCAGCAATGAATCGTTTTTTTGCTACTCATAAGCACTCATGAAATTTTAAATATAAGTGAGCCAACAATATTGAAATTTTACTATGTACTCTGATTCATTCGTACTCACTACAACCGCTGATTTATAAGTACAGATTGCAATGAGTATTCATACAACGTTGACATCAAACTCAAACCCATTCGAAATATGTTTGATTCATAAGCCTACTCATTTAGATTCAAACTTTAGTAACTTACTTATACAGGTATTCCCCGACTTACGACCGAGATAGGTTCCTCTGTCATCGGTCGTAAGTCGATTAAATCGTAAGTCGAATTTCATATTAAAAAAAAAATTTAAGAAAAAAATTACATACTGTACTACTTACTAACTTTGAGGGTCAGGAGAAGTGAAACTATCCAAAATTCATATAATTCTAACTTTATTTACTAGTTCCAGCCATTTTTGGGAGGATAAAAAATTATTCATTAAAAAAATTCCGACTTAGCTAATGTAATGTATTATTTGTACTGAAATATGTATGAAAATCGAATTTTTTTACTTTTTTTTCAATTTTTCTCATATATTTTAGGGATTCCACGCAACTACATATTTGTATTTTCTATGAAAAAAAAAATTGGAAAAAAATGGTCGTAAGTGCGAATAGTCGTAAGTCGAGGACTACCTGTAATACTTACAAATGATTCGAGTGACTCGAATCATTCATCAAAATTTACAGTCTTAGTTGTACAGTTGAAGTCGCCGAAGTCGAGTAGTTAGTGTGTTGGCTTATTAGACGTAAAGCCAGGGTTCGAGCCCCAGCCCAGACATTAAAACAAAAATACAAAAAGTATTTCTTCGGCGATTTCCTCTCAGCAGATTTCTGGCAAAAACTCTGATAGTAAATAAAATTGCCATGAAAAGTTTCTCAAAAAATCTGTCGTTCGGAGTCGACTTTAAACTGTAGGTCCCGCCAATTATGTATAAAATTAACACACACAACATAAGTGGTGTGAGAAACTAGGTCAATAATCCTGACTGAAGGGTTGTAATGACCAATTATGTATGTAGTTTACAGTACACTAGAGCCCCGACATGCGTCGTTAATGGGGACCGGAGAATTGCGACGCAAATCAAAACGACGCAAATCGAATCAACTTTTTCTATACAAATGCTTTGAAATTTAATTTATTGGGACCAAGAATTCAAAGGAAAGCAAAATGAATGAATAATGAAAACATTTTATATTATTTTATTTAGTTCAACAAATGTTTTTTAATTATTATAAAGAAATAACAAAACAATAAACAGAAGTTGCAAGAATTTTAAAATACAAAAAAAAATTCTAAATATGTTCCACAATACAAATACTAAAATGGTAGTACTCAATGCTGCAAGAAAAAAATTAAACGTATGTAGCGTCACAAATCGAAATTTAAACGACGCAAGTTAGGATTCAAACGACGCAAATCGAATCGACGCCAATCGGGGACGAAACGACGCAAATTTAGTCGACGCGAGTTGAAATTGCAACAACGCAAGCTGAGTTTTGTCAATTTTTAAAAAGCGACGCAAATCGAAACGACGCAAATCGGATCGACGCAAGTCGGGGCTCTAGTGTAGTTACAAAAAGAAGAAAAAAGACACACAAGCAAAAAATACAGAGCAGCAAGCAGAGCAAACACACAAACTTCTAGTGAGTATTATAGTGCTCGTTCGCCATTCATACTTATTTTGTGATTCGTGTATATGTTGAGTTATGGAGAGTGGAAATCAACAACATCATACGTGTTGTTAAGTATGAATATGATGAGTACTTCAAACATGAGTAGAAGTTCCATGATATTAAAATAAGTATGAATGCGTATAAGTATCAGAAATTATGAGTATGATTCGATTCTACTCATATTTTTGAATATTCATTGCTGATCTCTGTTAAACAAAACAACAGTGACACGTTTCCATTCAATTCGTCTTCGTTCCTGATCAAACTGAACACCATTTGTTTGGGCTTCATGTAGGACCTTAGAGAACATATGTAAAGGATGATTTTTTAGCTATTATCTTATTGGCAACACTGGTTTAAACAGCTCACGCACGTTTCGTGTTTTGTTTCACTGTCAAACATCTTCAGTTTCGTCTATAATTTAACCATGAATCGTCTTACAAACGAACAACGCTTGTAAATCATTGAATTTTATTATCAAAATGGGCTCTTGGAAAGTTGGCCGTAGATCCACTTCTTTATAGAAAAATTGTGTTCAGCGACGAAGCTCATTTTTGGCTCAATGGATACGTAAATAAGCAGAATTGTCGATTTTGGAGTGAAGATCAGCCAGAAGCATTGCAAAAGCTAGCAATGCATCCAGAAAAAGTCACAGTTTGGTGCGGTTTATGGGCTGGTGGCATCATTGGACCGTACTTCTTCAAAGATGCTGCGAATCGTAACGTAACTGTGAATGGTGAGCGCTATCGTGAGATGATATCCAACTTTTTTTTGCCCAAAATGCAAGAGCTTGACTTGCATGACATGTGGTTTCAATAAGACGGTGCCACATGCCACACAGCACGCGTAACAATGGACTTATTGAGAGGCGAGTTCGGTGAACATTTTATTTGACGTTCGGGACCGGTCAATTGGCCGCCTAGATCGTGCGATTTAACGCCTTTAGACTATTTTTTGTGGGGCTATGTTAAAGCTCATGTCTATAGAGACAAGTCCGCTTCAATTGACGCATTGGAAGACAACATTGAAGCATTTATTCGTGAGATACCGGCTGAAATATTGAAAAGAGTATGCCAAAATTGGACTAAGCGGATGGACCGTTTGAAGCGCAGTCACGGTCAACATTTGCATGAAATAATCTTCAAACATTAAATTATATGGACCGTACTATCGATTCAAATAAAGATTTCATGCATTTTTCTGAATTTTATGTGTTTTTTTTTTTGAAAAATTTTCCTATAGTAATTAAAAAAATCACCCTATATATAAACTCCTTAAAAATTATATTATATTAGTATTTTGTTGGAAAACCATTATTTTTTACAACCTCTGATAGACGATTAGGCATATTATAAATAATTTTTTTTAAGTAGTCTGTACTGATCTTATCCCATTCTTCCTGCAGTACTTTTTTAAGCTCATTTCTAGATGAAATAGATTTTACGCACTTGGCGGTCTAAATGATCTCATAAATTCTCTATGGAGTTAATATCAGGTGATTGGGCTGGTATATTAATCACTTCTGGGCAATTATTTTGTAACCACTCACGCACAACATGGGCTTTATGTTTGGGGTCGTTATCTTGGTATAATTTGAAGGTCGAAGAAATTCCCATTTTTTCGGCAGATTGATTTAAATTTTCCCGCAAAATGTTTAAGTAAATATCATTGTTCATGATTCCGTCAATAAATACTAGGTTTCCGACTCCCTTTGCTGATATACAGCCCCAAACCATCACATGCCCACCTCCGTGTTTTACTGTGGGAGTAATGTTTTTTCCTTTCAACTCTTCATTAGGTTTCCGCCAGTAAAATTTGCAAAGGAGCATTTAAAAAAGGCTGCGAGTTAGTGGGAAGACGTTATTTTCCTTGATGAAAGCAAATTCAACATTTTTGGTCTGGCGGAAACCTAATGAAGAGTTGAAAGGAAAAAACATTACTCCCACAGTACAGACTACTTAAAAAAAATTATTTATAATATACCTAATCGTCTATCAGAGGTTGTAAAAAATAATGGTTTTCCAACAAAATACTAATATAATATAATTTTTAAGGAGTTTAATTTAATTTCATTGAAAAAACCGAATATTAATGAGACCTGAATTTTTACTTTATGTCCTATTTATCTAATTTTATTAACGCTCTATACTCTAAGAATAAATTAATTTGATCTCGAGAAATATATTTTCTTTTTAAAACATAAAATTTCTGAGTTTTATTCATTCTCTTGCAAAAATTTTCGTTTAAATAAATGAAAATAAAAATACCGAATATTAATGTGAGCCACTGTATATAACTTACGAGTGGACTAACTACTCAGTAACTTTTTGAATGAAAGTCTGTGTTTGAATAAAAAAAAATCATTTTAGTCTTCTTCCTACGACCAAAGGTATACAGTTCTTGTCACTTTGTCCAGCGTTCTTCCTTTTATTTTCATCTTTCTTACTTTCTTACTTAATTGGTCATTGCAACACTTAAGTCAAGATTACGAACTAGCTTCTTCGCGTTAATTTTATCCATGAGTGGCAGCACTTACAGTTTAAAATGAAAGTTTTTTATGGAAATGTTATTTACTCTCAGATTGCCGAAGAAACTTTTGTTCATATTTCGTTTTGTTCGAGATGTTTCATCTAGGGGTTGAACCACAGGCTCTCGTTTAATAAGCCTATGCACTACCTACTATACTACGGCAACTTCGGTAGGAATCTTTGATGAAGGATTTTCAAACACTCAGAATTTCTTTACAAAACGTGTCTAGCCAAAGATGGTTTGGATAGACTTACTACAACTCCATAAAACTCTAGAGACGGTTGAGAACTGCAAAGAATTTTAGTTGAGTGACTGGATAGGTAATATCGATTGAAATTGTTTTCTAATATGAAAGAAATCATTGTTTATTATTTTATGCGGCACTTTAAGTAACATACTTTCACTTTTGCTTGCCACTGTATACATATATTGTTGTTACAATATTACACTTTCAAAGCATATTTTGTTATTTGTTTTTATTACACTGGCATTGTTTTTGTTTTTATGATCGTTTGTTGGTTATTTTTTATGATTTACTTGAGTTTTCTATTTTTATTGCCGCATATTTAAAATTTTTCAAGCATATATTTCTCTTTGTTAGAACATATTTTAAGTGCATATTGTTTTACTGTTATAAGGGCGAAATTAAGTACATAAATTGTATAACAATTTTATATTTTTTATAGTTTACCTTCTAGCAAAAATCTATTCTTTCTAATTTTTTAATACAATGTAGTGCATATGAACTGGGGCTGTCTTTTGATTGTTGGTCATAAAACAAGGTGGTGTTTTTTTTGTAACCAAAGGCAAATTTTTTTTCTTTCAAATAAGTTCCTTAGCTATTCTTCTTTATTTAAGAGTAGTCAATAACAGGACTTTACATTTAAACAATGAATAAGAAAAAGGCAATTAACAATTACTCCAGGCATAGAACGCTTCGCATTGTATGGGTTCCTAGTCATCATGAAGTGTTTGAAAGTGAGAAAGCAAATATTTTGATTAATAAAGCCAGACCATTATATACCTTAAGTTTGGATAATCTAATGCCTTACATTACATTAAAGACCAAGCTGAGGAATAAACAAACAGTAGGAAGAATTACAAAAATACTTTGGGGCGATCTTATTGAAGGCAGAGAGCCATGAGTATTTTATAACTAATGGTGTTTTCTTTTCTACCAAAAAATATGCATTTTATTTTAAAAAATGCAATTTTGTGTTTGTTTCTTGAAAATATTTCGCCCTCTAAAAGGGTGGTATGTTTTATTCTAAATAATTTGCACTTGCCAATGGTGGAGGGCATTGCATTTTATGCCCTGTATAAATCGAGAGTGCTGATAATGCCCTGTAAGGCAGATGACTTTTGTTTATTTAAAAGGGCTTCCAGATGAAATTTAAAAAAAATCGCCTGGTATCGTTATCCAGTTTTGAAGTTAATTTTTTCATTGTTTTGTGGAGTAACATTAAGGAAACATTACATTATTAAAGCTACATGGTCAGTAATATAAAAAAAATTGTATTCAGTGTTAGAACAGTGTTAAAAAAATTTTTTTGGTTATAAAAAAAGTGCTCAAAAAATTAAGTCGAAAAATTAGCGATCTGGCAACACCTTTTTCATATTTACATATTTTATTGAAAACAAATCAAACAAAATACAACATATTTTTAAATTAAATTTTTAAATATGGATATTGCTGCATCTATTTTATTTGCGAAAATTGAAATAAATCAGTTATTAGATTCATCTTCGTCATCTTTTGAACAAATTGGCATTTCCTCATTCATTTTCTTAATAAGTGGTAAACACAGGGCATACCCTTTTTTAAAATTTGTGTTTCAAATAAAAAATTACATTACAACAGGGTTGGTCAGCAAGTTTTTTAATGTACCTTGTTAGAGGGTGACATTTTCTTTGTAGAAAAGAAAACACTATAAATAAGAACGATCTGAGTGCGCTTATGAGTGTACTCACGTCACACTCTGCCTTACATGTGTATCTGAACCATATTGGCATGGTGGAAAACTACAAATGCAGGACATTAAACGATTAAACAATTTTTATGTCATTGCCTAGCATTCGTAAGCTCAAGATCTCAATATTTCGAAGACGATACTATACCAGGCATAATTCGTTGCAGAGGAGTGGACTGACGGAAGTTAAAGAACATGATACAGGCGTCCTACAGAGAGTATGGTAGTATTCACAATTTTGAGAGCATAACAAGCCTACCATGTAGGTGGCTTAAGTGTATGTCAATAGGCATGAGACCCTTGGTTGGTGTCTTCTTCTTCCAAATACCTACCTTCCTAATTGGTACAAAAGTTTAATCTTTAAAAAGTTGGGCTAATACTATGTTCACGTATGCAAATTAATTGAGTCAATATTTGGTTAATTGAGAAAAATATTTTAACCGTTCAGGTATAATAAATATACGCAATATTCAGTTTACTCAATATTCATTTGACAGCTGGAAACAAAACAGCTGGTTGTTTTAACAACATTGTTTTTGTTTTGTTCGTTGTTTTTTTATTTTGCTTTTTTTTTGTTTGTCGTTGTTGATATTTGAGTTGTCAAATATCAATAGAAAGTGTTCGGAAAATTGTAATATTCTCACTGAACGTACTTATGACAGTGTTGTATTTAAAGTTTTACTGAATATTATAACAATTAGCATTTAATTGAGCGATAATTAATTCAAATTTTATATGAAATATTGAGATCAATATTGGCGTTATACTATGTTCAGACATGCACTTTTATTAAATCAATATTCGGTTTATTGAGAACAATATTTTTAGCGTTCAGACATATAATATACGAAAATTTATTTGACAGCTGGTAAACAAAACAGCTGATTGCTTCAACAACATTGCTTTTAATTTAATCGCGAAAATTAGTGCCAAAAATTTTTTTAGAAAAAATGGAAAACAATTTAACATTTAAAAAGGTATTGCTAATGATTAACCGAAACGCCGAGCTGTTGCGGTTAATAGGGACTACTTTTGACTCCAAAGTGGCTTTTCTCAGAAGGATGAGAAAGAAAAATTTGATATGTAACTCAAAATAAAATACAAACCTTTCTGCTGACCTTCCATTTTTTGTTTGTCGTTGTTTACATTTGAGTTGTCAAATATTAATAGAAAGCGTTCGGAAAAATGTAATCTGCTCACTGAACGTACTTATGACAGTGTTGTATTTAAAGTTTTTATCAATATTATAACAATTTATGAATTTATTGACCAATAATTAATTGAAATTTCATAAGAAATATTGAGATCAATAATGCCGTTTATTGCGATTTACGCAATAAAGGTGCATGTCTGAACCAAGTATTAATTGCGATTTACGCAATAAAGGTGCATATGTGAACATAGTATAAGGTTCAAGGTGGAGAAAATCATATTAATTGGTATTGACTGTTGCAACAAATGTTTGAAGAGCGAATCATCGCAGACGTGTGTGAATAATGTCAGGAAGTCGCCGTTGTCTGGTAGGCATTTTGTTAGATTTTTGGACGTGGGGCCGTGATTGAGCCTCTAGAACCCCTAGAATAAAACTAAATAAGAAAAAAATACTCTGAGAATAAGAAGAATTTGCAATGAAAAAATTCTCAAAAATATGTCGTTCGACTAAACGACCTACATATGTACGTCGTAATCAGAGGTCTCAAATTACTCAAAAATCAGGATTTTGGAGTTGACAATAAACTGTAGATTCCGCCACTCATGGATAAAATTAACACACATAAATCTAGGTTGTAATCCTAACTAAAGGGTTGTAATGACCAATTAAGTAATGGAGACACGTTATACTATGTTCAGACATGCACTTATATTGAGTAAATCGCAATAAACGGCATTATTGATCTCAATATTTCATATAAAATGTCAATTAATTATTGCTCAATATATTCATAAATTGTTATAATATTGATTAAAACTTGAAATACAGCACTGTCATAAGTACATTCAGTGAGCATATTACAATTTTCCGAACACTTTCTATTGATATTTGACAACTCAAATATTAACAACGACAAAAAAAAAACAAATAAACAACGAACAAAACAAAAACATTGTTGTTGCAACAACCAGCTGTTTTGTTTAACAGCTGTCAAATGAATATTGAATAAGCAGCTGAACTGCGTATATTGTTCTGTTTAAACACTTAAAATATTGTAATCAATAAACCGAATATTGACTCAATAAAAGTGTATGTCTGAACATAGTATTAAGTTAGTGGTATTATTATACATAATAATTCTTAATAAAACAAAACACCGCTATTATTTAATCCGCTAGTGTATTAATTTGAATGTTGAAATCTTTTAGATACACATTCTCGTGTAGAGCTTTCTAAACAAATGCACGTAAAAGAAAATAAAAAAAAAAATAAAAAAACACAAAAATCTTAATTCATTCATTGAAATACATACAATTTTTCTGTGGTCAATATTTATTTAAAAAAAATGTTTTTCTTTTTGTGTTTTTCAATTTATCTGGTGTTCGTTTTTGTAATTTAAAATTTAAAACGCATAGATTTGCAAAATACTTGACCAGATTAAAAATTTGACAATTTTAATTGGAAAAAGAAAAATACCAAAAATATAAATGCAAAACAAAACATATTTAAAGATTTCGGTGTATAATTATTTAAATAGAAACCCAAAAAAAGAAAAAAAAATTTAAAACTAAACCATACCAACAATAATATTCCAATAATATGTACTTACTAGACTAGATCAATTGCGAATAATATTTTCATTTCATTTTCATTTTTCTGAGGTTTTTCTTCTATTTTTTCTGTATATTTTCATAAAATAGATTTTCAACAAAAAGAATTTTTTTTTTTTGGGTATTTCTGATGATTTTGGAATTATTTCTGAGAAATTCAAAACTCATACAAAATTGAAAATGAAAATGAACAAAAAAACAAATCAAAAAATATTGGCCAAGAGAGATAGAGACAGTGTTTGAGCGTTGGCAGGCAGGCAGGCAGATGTGTTAAATAATCATAAAATTAGAAAAAAAAAAACAACAAAAATAAAAATAAAATAAATGAATTTGGTCTCTGGGGCAGAAACAACAACAACAACAAATAAAACATTAACAATATAATATGAAAAATATAAAATAAAATTAAAACCGTATGAATAAAAACTAACAAAATTCAGTTGCCAAAATAAATTCTCAAAAAAAAAAAAAAAACAAAAAAATATGACCATAAAAATACAAGACTAGAGAAGAATTTATTAAAAATAATTGCCAAAGCAAAAATTCAATACGACAATAAGTCTTACGAAATCAAAAAAAAAAAAAAAAATACCGAGTATTACTGCTTACAATGCAGAATAAATGGAACGGGCTTTATAATGGGTGATTTTTTAAGAGCTATAGGAAAATTTTTCAAAAAAAACACATAAAATTCCGAAAAATGATAATACGGTCCATATAATTTAATGTTTGAAGATTATTTTATGCAAATGTTGACCGTGACTGCGCCTCAAATGGTCCATCCGCTTAGTCCAATTTTGGCATACTCTTTCCAACATTTCGGCCGGTATCTCACGATTAAATGCTTCAATGTTGTCTTCCAATGCGTCAATTGAAGCGGGCTTGTCATGAGCTTTAACATAGCCCCACAAAAAATAGTCTAAAGGCGTTAAATCGCACGATCTAGGCGGCCAATTGAGCGGTCCCGAACGTGAAATAAAATGTTCACCGAACTCGCCTCTCAATAAGTCCATTGTTACGCGTGCTGTGTGGCATGTGGCACCGTCTTGTTGAAACCACATGTCATGCAAGTCAAGCTCTTGCATTTTGGGCAAAAAAAAGTTAGATATCATCTCACGGTAGCGCTCACCATTCACAGCTACGTTACGATTCGCAGCATCTTTGAAGAAGTACGGTCCAATGATGCCAAATTCAATGATTTGCATGCGTTGTTCGTTTGTAAGACGATTCGTGGTTAAATTATAGACCAAACTGAAGATGTTTGACAGTGAAACAAAACACGAAACGTGCGTGAGCTGTTTAAACCAGTGTTGCCAAAAAGATAATAGCTAAAAAATCACCCTTTATATCCAGCCTGTAATATTCGCATAAGAACCGTCTTTTGTCTGGCTACTGCCTAGATAAGAGAAGATATGCTTACTTACTTACTTTATTGGGTATTATAACCCTTTAAGCAGGACTACGACCAGAGATCAGCAATGAGTATTCAAAAATATGAGTAGCATCGAATCATACTCATAATTTCTAATACTTATACGCACTCATGCTTATTTTAATATCATGGAACCTCTACTCATATTCAAAGTTTGAAGTACTCATCATATTCATACTCATACAACACGTATGATGTTGTTGATTTCCACTCTCCATAACTCAACATATGTATATACGAATCATAAAATAAGTATGATTCGCGTACGAACACTAAAATACTCACTAAAAGATTGTCTGTTTGCTCTGATTGCTGCGATTTGTTCTTTGCTTATGTGTCTGTTTTCTTTTTTTGCAAATGCAACAACAACTAAGACTGTAAATTTTGATGAATGATTCGAGTCACTCGAATCTATCTATATCTATATATAATCTATTATCTTTTTAGCAACACTGGTTTAAACAGCTCACGCACGTTTCGTGTTTTGTTTCACTGTCAAAGATCTTCAGTTTGGTCTATGATTTAACCATGAATCGTCTTACAAACGAACAACGCTTGCAAATCATTGAATTTTATTATTAAAATGCGTGCTCTGTTAAGAAAGTTCATCGCGCGCTTCTTCCATTTTATGGTGAGTTTAATCGACCCACTACCGTGAGATGATATCCAACTTTTTTTTTGCCCAAAATGCAAGAGCTTGACTTGCATGACATGTGGTTTCAACAAGACAACAAGACATGCCACACAGCACGCGTAACAATGGACTTATTGAGAGGCGAGTTCGGTGAACATTTTATTTCACGTTCGGGACCGGTCAATTGGCCGCCTAGATCGTGCGATTTAACGCCTTTAGACTATTTTTTGTGGGGCTATGTTAAAGCTCATGTCTATACAGACAAGCCCGCTTCAATTGACGCATTGGAAGACAACATTGAAGCATTTATTCGTGAGATACCGGCCGAAATGTTGGAAAGAGTATGCCAAAATTGGACTAAGCGGATGGACCACTTGAGGCGCAGTCGCGGTCAACATTTGCATGAAATAATCTTCAAACATAAAATTATATGGACCGTACTATCGATTCAAATAAAGATTTAATGCATTTTTCTGAATTTTATGTGTTTTTTTTTTGAAAAATTTTCCTATAGCTCTTAAAAAATCACCCTATATAAGTATTTTTCTAAAGTTATGAATCTAAAAGAGTAGGCTTATGAAACAAACATATTTCGAATGGTATGAGTTTGATGTGAATGTTGTACGCATACCCATTGCAACCTGTACTTATAAATGTAGTGAGTATGTAGTAGTGAGTATGAATCAATCAGAGTGTGTAATTAAATTTCAATATTGTTGACTCACTTATATTCAAAATTTCATGAGTGCTTTTGAGTAGCGAAAAATCGATTTTTTGCTGATCTCTGTTGGGAACCTCTGGCTTTTCAAGGCAGAAGCCCTTAGTTGGAATTCTAAGATTTAACATTCTATTTAGAAAGTTATAAGAAATTAGAGATCCTTGTGTGTCTATGTCTTTTCAGTATCGCAACATGTCCATAGTCTAGATTAGACCAGGATTGACAGCATTGTGTCTTACTGCCAATAACTCAGCCCTCTGCTTTAATAGAAAGGCAGAAGGGAGCCAAATAATGCCTTGTTTGAAGTGCAACAGACCGCACTAGTACGTAAACGTTAAGTTTACTACACTTAGTACAGTGACCTCTAGGAAAATGTCAACCCTTATACTACCGTAAACCTTCATAACCATAATTTGATTTTTTAATTATTTAATGCGACGCATTTATGTATTAGTAATTAAAATAAAAACGAAAAAATATTGTCTTTCTTTGAATTCTCACTATAATTAGAGTCAGTTTCAAGCGATACACATCATTCATACTAATTATCTAATAAATTAATTACAACTACAAAAGAAAAACAACGAATAAATTCACTACTTAATGGATTTTATAACAAATTTATGAGCTTTGAAAATTGAAATATGAATTTAAGCCTGCTTTCAGTTTAAATGTTAGGCTGATTGATTAATCCAACAAAAAAAAAAGAAGACCTTACGCTTAAGATTCTCCCCTCTCTGCTTATTTTACAACGTTTAAAAATTGTTGTTGATTGTTTGAAAATATTTTTTTTTTTTTTGTAAATTTTTAAATAATTTTTTGGTTTCCATTAAATGTGTATCGTTCAAACAATTTTTGTTGTTATTATTTATTGTATGGCTGGTTTGTAGATACTTTTGTATTGTTTTTTGTTTATTTTAACCTTGTCAATCAACGTGCTGTGGTGCTGTCGCCGATGTGTTTTTAGTTGTTTTTACTTTTTTTTTACAAAAAAAAAATTATTAAATTTTTTTTGCGACTTTATTTACAGTTTTAAGGCCTTACAAAATAAAGATTCATTAGATACGATGAGCGTGTATTAAAAAAAAAATATTTTTTATTCAATTTAAATTTGAAATGTTGTTATAGTACCGGCGGCGGCTTTTTGATTAAAAGACGGAGGTAAAGGCATAGGGTTTGTGAGTAGTTTTCAAAGGTGGGATATTTTTGAACAGAATTTTTAGAATATGAACACGAGAATAGATTAACGGGATTGTTTTGTTCAAATCCCGCCGACAAACCCTATTAAAAATATTGAAAAAGTCAATTTATGAAATTAATCGGAACCCGTTTATTTAGCATATTTTTTGACTTTAAATCTTTAGTCTGAAATAATACAGCACAAATATTGAATTTCTTTTTATTTTTCAAAGACATCAAAACAGTATAAAAATTACTGTTATTTTCACCTAGTCAGACACCATGCGTCACTTGTCACAATGCGATTTAATGCTTTGTCACGCAGGCTTTTAATTTCTTTTATTACACATGAGGATTTTAAGCCTCTAAGTGAAATTGATTATACAGCCATGGACATTAAATTAGCACAAAAATTTGTCATAAAAACAATCTAATTTTTTTATAGTATTTTAAGTCTATTTACAAAAAAAATTTAAACATAAAAACATAAAAGGCATATTCTTCTTTAAAGCAAAAATAAACATTTTGACTAAATTGCCGATCGTATGCTCATTAAAGCCTGCAACATATCAAATGCTAGATTTTAGCTGGACAGTAAAATAGCACAAAATTAAAATTTTTGAAATGAAAATAATATATTTTAATAAATAGTAAAAATATTATTGTTTTTCGTTTACTTGGTCAATATCTGATAGAATAGCCTTTATTTTTAAGCACCGCGTGGCATCTACGGGATATGCTTTCAATCAAATTCTGGCAACGTTCTTTGGGAATCGAGTACCAAGCGTTCCGTATTCCAAGCCACAAATCATCCAAATTTTTGTACTTTTGTTGATCAATTACACATTTCACATCGTGCCAGAGGTTTTCAATCGGGTTCAAGTCAGGACTTTGCGCCGGCCAGCCTAAAACGCAAATGTGCTCTTTATAAAACCAATACTTTACCAGCATAGACGTGTGTTTGGGATCATTATCTTGCATAAATATGAATGAAACTGGCATGTTTTCAAATGCATATGGTTCCATTTTGTTCTTCATAATGTCATAATACTTGTAACGGTCCATTTTTCCATTAATTTTGATGATTGGACCCACACCGTGCCATGAAGATGATCCCCACACCATGATGCTTCCTCCACCATTCTTTATGGTCTTTTGAGTGTAACAAGGATTAAATGCCTGACATTTTGGGCGATGAACAAAGACTCTACCATCCGGTCCCAAACGATTTATCTTTGTTTCATCACTCCAAAATATTTTTTTCCGAAATGAGAGGTCTTTATCCTTGTAGGAAAAAAATCATAATCAAACTATAAATGGATTTTGTGCTAATTTAATGTCCATAGCTGTATGTACCTCAACTAAACCTAGCCTTAATAGGGGATTTCGTATTAGAACTCCTATCCGGAAAGATTGGTCCTACGACACTATATGCTGTGAGAATTTTGAATTTATTTTACATTTTCCACTCTTGATCTGTTGCACATCTGTGATTCCATAATTTTTATTTCATTATCGTATTCGTGCTTTAAGCAGACATTTGTAACGTGTTTTGAAAATCGATAAAAAATTTAAAAAAAAATGTCCTCGAGGATGTAATTCTTAAATGTTGCTCGACAATCATTCGTAACAATGTTATGCTCATTTTAACATTTAAAAACTTTGTATTTTAAAACTTTATTGCTTTAAATTGAGCATAGTTTCTCTAATCTTATGTAGTATATGTACGGATTAGACCACAAAAACTTTATCTTCTCAATAAAAGTCTTTATTTGCCAAAATGTTGCTAAAAATTTAATTCTTTAAACAAATATTGGACGACTTTAATAACAAAACGAAACTTTTCATTCTAATTTGTAAAGTCAACAAACAATGTGTGTCACATTTTAAAGCAATTGTAAGACGTTGACTGAAAGACACATACACACACACATAGACCAATCTGTCAGTCTTGCTGGCGGCCAGATAATTCATATGCACAATGCGGTTAATAAAAAGAGCAACGAACGAACAAAAAACACAGTACGAGAAGACAAACATTAAGTAATTAATTGTTAGAGACGCATTCTCTCTTATCCATACATACATACATACATGTATACATACATACACACGCATCTGTTCAAAACAACAAGAACAACAACAACAACAATGATGATGAATAATGGTGGTGTTGAATTAGACAGGCTTTTTTTTGTCGCTTTTAATAATTTAATGTAATCACATGCTCTTTAGTTAATTGGCCCACCGTTGCATATAAAAGTGTAAGAGAAACACATACACGCATACATACATTTGCACACAGTATCTCTCTCTCTCTCTGTCTCCCTAGCCCATAATTAACTTAACAACCAGCCAGAGAGAATCTTAATCTTAAAAGTGTGTTCATGTGTTCGTTCGTGTATTGTGTCTTAAAAGCGTGCTGCATGTCTGCCTACCGGCTTTTTACAGTTCTTCACTTTTACTTTTTCTGGTGCTGTTGTTTTTGTTGCTGTTGTTGTTGGTCAAATTTGGCATGGGTTGTTGTTGTAGTTGTTGGCTCCGTTTTTAAATGCTTGTTTGCCTTAGTACTCGTTGTGTTGTAACCACTTCAAAAATCATTCTTTAATTCATACAACACAACTTTTGTTTGTAGTACTATTTTGTTGTTGTTGTAGGTTTTTTTTCTAGATGATAAGAATCTCTCATTTTCTTTCTCTTGTTCAGCAAAAACAAAAAAAAAATGAAACAAATAAGAGCACAAAACAACAATAAAAAAGGCTTGTTTGATAGTTGACAGCCAGCAAAAAAAAAAAAAAATACAGGAAAGCACAAGCACTACAAACATTATGCAAAACAATGATTAATAATACATAGAGAGACTGAGAGAGTCTAAATAAAATTCGTTTATTATTGAGAGTTTGGAAAAACAAAACAAAACAAAGTGAACAGAAATAATATTGTTGTACATATATATATACTAAAAGAAAGTACGAGATAGGAAGAGAGAGAGAGAGAGCGAGAGAGAGAACTTGCACAAGTATGTAATGAGATTAAGTAAAGCTTTTTTTATTATTATATGCAGAGGTCCATGCTTATTACTCGTATAACAGTTTTCATTCATTAAAACTGTATGTCTTTTTGTTACTTTTTGTATGCTTTGCTGTATAATAAATAATACTTAAAGGGTTGCCATGGCTACTTAATAAACAAAGGGGTATACCAGGCAAGGTCTTATAAATTCTTTAAAATGTGGGTGTTAAATGGAAAAAATTTTCAAGTTTATCGATTTGTACTACAGAGTATTCTGTTCATGAATGATAAATAAGATCTTATAAAAATTCTTTACAATACAATTTTTTTCCGTGCATTACTAACTGGCTTCCAGTCTTCAAACATTTATGGTTAATTTGACATATTCTTACACTCAGTCTAGCACTGTTGGCGATCAAATTAATTTAGAAGTTCTTGAATTAATTTTTCCCAGAAATTCTATTTAAAATAAATTCATTAATTCATGGATTGTGTGCAAACTCGAAAGGTCTTACTAATACCTCTTATTCAATATCATACTTAATACCTAATAACGTAATCTTGCTGTAAGATTCACCATGTGAAGGTTACCGGCAGCCCATTATACAGTCTAAATGACAATATTTTCCGTTGTATGATTTTGTACTGTTGTTTGTACAATGGGTCAATTTCGACCTCCGGGTATTGTACTTGTCTTAACGGACAAGTACACGTCCTCTAACCTTCTGATTCAACAATTGGTCAGTATATTTTAAAAGATAGGGTGTTGGATTATTCGACATGAGCTTCTGAGTTCAAACCTCAGCTGTGATATTTCAAAAAAAGGAGTTATTTCCTTCGACGACTCCCCTCAGCTGTCTTCCGACGAAGTAAGAGAGAGAAAAAAATAAAATTACCATAAAGATTTTCTCAAATCTGTAGATCCTGCAACTTATGAAAAAAATTAACATATGTGTACAACATGACTAGTGAGAGGAGCTAGGCTGTAATCCTAACTAATAAATTATAATGGCCAATAAAAGTAAGTAAGTACAGTTTTTCGAAATTCTCTACACAAATACTAGACAATATGTATTAAGAAAGAATTTTGGAAGGATAATAGAGGAAATATTTTTTTATATTAATTTAATTTTTTTAAATAAAAATCAATTTTTTCCATATTGTTTGCCTTGATATTCTTAACTTGATTCCCGTCAATCAATTATTGGTTTTTATACATCAAGATCTTAGTTATTCCTATCGTAATATTGTAACGGGTTATCCATTTCGTGGTTTCAAAAGTAAACGTAAATAAAACACATATAAAATATTTTTTTCATGATATTTCTTTTTTATTGTACAGTTTGTACTTTTGAGGTAATTTTCGACCACTTTTTGACACATATTGGACGGTATCTCAGCCATAACTTGACGAATGTTGGTTTTTAAGTGCCCACAAAAAAAGTCGAATGGTGTCAAATCGCATGATTTTGGTGGCCAGTTGATATCGCCACGACGAGAAATTACGCGGCCAGGAAATGTCTCTTGCAATAAAGCCATATTCGCTCGAGTTGTGTGGCATGTGGCACCGTCTTGTTGGAACCACATATTCTCCAAGTCGTATTCTTCAATAGCAGGCAAACAAAAAAAAGTCGGTTATCATATGACCATAATGCTCCGAATTGACGGTGACAGTCGTTCCATCGTTGTTTTCGAAGAAGTAAGGTCCAATCACACCTTCGGACCAAAGAGCGCACCAAACAGTGACTTTTTCTGGATGTAATGGCCTCTCTTCAATTACTTGAGGATTCTCAGAACCCCAAATACGACAATTTTGTTTATTAACATACCCACCGAGTGTGAAATGTGCTTCATCGCTGAAGAAAATTTTGTTCGAAAAATTGCCGTCCACCGCCTGTTGTTCAAGCACCCATTCCACGTATCTACGACTTTGTGAATGGTCAGCTGGCTTTACATGGATGTAGGTGTAGATCTAAATGCAAAATACGCCATAATGTGCCGTAAGACTGTACTAATTCCTGAGAACGACGAGGAATCGACACATTCGGATCTTCGACAACACTTTCACTTACAATAGCGATATTTTCAGCGGAACGAGCGAAACGATGATGAACAGGCCTTTCAATATTTGTAACCAGTAGATAAATTATATATTTCCTATTTAAATAGATAAAGAAATAAATAAATAAATATTTACAATAAATAAAAAGCATCATGGCAACACTTTTGATTTATTCATTCAAAATTATGCACACACACACACAGACAAACAAAAAAGCCCTGAAGATGAAATCTTGGTTTGTAGAAGAAATGAATAAAAAAGGCTCTCATTTAACGAAACGAACAAGTACGAGTGCATTCTTAGTTTAACATTTTAAGAGAGCACACACGACGCGTTACGCAAATTAAGGACTAAATTATGAACTTGTAACACACATTCAAAAGAAGGCAAACAAACAAACAAAAAAAAAAAAAAAAAACAAAAGATCCTTAAAATTACTAGAAAAAAATAAAAAAAAAATTTCTAACAAAATATTGTATTGACCAACTCAGTTAAAAAGAGAAATTCGGACGAAGGTTTAAATAATAAATAAAAAAAAAAAATCTGAAAAGTTTTCATCAAGTGAGTGTAGTGGTGGTACTCGACAAAATACAAGAAAAATAACGAAAAACATTATTTTTAATGCTAAAGATATGGCCTCAAGTCTTTTTTTTTTTTTTTTGCTTTGTTTTTCATAAAATATTTGCGAGTGTGATTAGGACAAGCAGGCAGCAACTATGTTCTATGGAGGTGTGTTGATTGTACGATTTTATATATACAGCTATAAGCAACTAATTAGAACAGTTATTATTAAGTGGTGTTAGAACAAAAAGAATTCAAATTTATATTAACACAGATGGTGTTGTAAAAGTTTTTACAAAATATGCAGAAAGTTTTTTTTTTAATGGTTTTAGACGACAGATGATTCAGTTGCTCAATAATTATACAGATAATGCTTGAATAATAAATGAACTGAAAATGTTTCAAATTATGTAAAACTTTACTAAGCACTCTATAGACAGTTAAAAATTAAAAATATTAAGTGTTTGAAAAATGTTTGGTAACAATTTTTCTTTAAATGGCTGTAAAACGTAATATCATTACATCACTCAGCTCTATAACTTGTTTGAATGGCGACATTTTAAACTACATTTTGTTAGAAGAGCTTAATGAAATCACATTCAATCAATCACAAAAGTTATATACGTTTAAAAGTTAAAGAAAGTTTGTGAGAAAAGGTAAGAATTTGTCTTAAACTACTGAAAAAATCTTTACACAATGCTAAGAAAAAGGAATTAAAAATAATGCACGATTTGGTTTTGATATTTTTATTGTTTTAGGCCCATCTCCGTTTGGTCCATGAGTCACTAAGAAATTTGATAAAATCGTAGAATAAAATTGAAAAGACCAGACATCAACCATGCGAATGTTGCTAGGGCACTAGCCATTTATCACAAAACAGTTATCAACTACAGTATTCCCTCGATTTAAGTCGTCTCGATTTACGTTGTTTCGATTAACGTCGTCAAAAATTTTGTTCCATTCAACTTCGATTTGCGTCGTCATTCGATTTACGTCGCCTCTGTTGTTTATAAACAAAATCAGGGGAATTCCCTCTTTAAAAAAAATTCAATATTTGTGTGTAACTATTTGAATAAAATATAAATAGAGTTTTGAAAAAAATAAATATTTAAGTGCTAATGGACAATTTTTTTTTTATTAAACTTTTTGTGAACAACATATTAAATAAATTTTTATAACAAATCAAAAATCCATCTATATTTATGTATGTACTTAGTTATACAGAATAAAAATTGAATTAGTTTTTTTTTTGGAAAATGTGCATAAATAAATGCATCTGATAGTATGAGTTATTTGAAATTCGATTTACGTCGTTTCGATTCGACGTCGCCTTTTTCCGGAACATTCTACGACGTAAATCGAGGGAATACTGTATTTGAAAAGATTTAAAGGACAAGGAACCTCGAAGTCGCCGTTGTCTAGTAGGTTGTGTGTTGACTTATTAGACGTGAAGCCGCTGTTCAAACTTTTGAGTCAGACGTCTCGAAGCAAAAAAATATTTCTTCGATAACTTCCTCTGAACAGTCTTCAGGCAAAAACTCTGAAAGTAAATAAAATTACCATAAAAAGTTTTTCAAAAATCTCTGGTTCAGAGTCTTTCAACGGTAGTTCCTGCCACTCATTGATAAAGTTAACACACAC
This sequence comes from Sarcophaga caerulescens, assembly GCA_927399465.1. Taxonomy (NCBI): domain Eukaryota; kingdom Metazoa; phylum Arthropoda; class Insecta; order Diptera; family Sarcophagidae; genus Sarcophaga; species Sarcophaga caerulescens. Next base: position 10,968,899 of record OV656866.1, on the reverse strand, counting down.
AACGTAAGTGGTATGGGGATATTCCTTTAAAACTGAGTAAATTTTTAAACAAAAAAATCTGGAGAACTAAAAGAAGACAAATAAATTAACTCATTTAAGCTGCAACTTTAGGTTTTGATTTTCTTGTTATACAGATTAGAAAAAGATTAGAAATTTCAATCCTTATAATCTTATAATTCTGTCAATAATTTTTTTCCTGTTTCTAAAGGGTGATTTTTTATCTATTACCTTTTTGGCAACACTGGTTTAAACAGCTTACGTACGTTTCGTGTTTTGTTTCACTGTCAAACATCTTCAGTTTGGTCAATAATTTAACCATGAATCGTCTTACAAACGAACAACGCTTGCAAATCATTGAATTTGGCATCATTCGACCGTACTTCTTCAAAGATGCTGCGAATCGTAACGTAACTGTGAATGGTGAGCGCTACCGTGAGATGATATCCAACTTTTTTTTGCCCAAAATGCAAGAGCTTGACTTGCATGACATGTGGTTTCAACAAGACGGTGCCACATGCCACACAGCACGCGTAACAATGGACTTATTGAGAGGCGAATTCGGTCAATTGACCGCCTAGATCGTGCGATTTAACGCCTTTAGACTATTTTTTGTGGGGCTATGTTAAAGCTCATGTCTATACAGACAAGCCCGCTTCAATTGACGCATTGGAAGACAACATTGAAGCATTTATTCGTAAGATACCGGTCGAAATGTTGGAAAGAGTATGCCAAAATTGGACTAAGCGGATGGACCATTTGAGGCGCAGTCGCGGTCAACATTTGCATGAAATAATCTTCAAACATTAAATTATATGAACCGTACTATCGATTCAAATAAAGATTTCATGCATTTTTCTGAATTTTATGTGTTTTTTTTTTGGAAAAATTTTCCTATAGCTCTTAAAAAATCACCCTTTATTTAGACATTTTCCTAAACTCCTCTTGGTTTTAGATAATAGGCTGCTATTCGTCTGTCCTTTGTTGTTTAAACTTAAACTCAATATTTTTCTGGTAATATTTTTTTATTCTACAAAATGTCTTTGAGCAATTACTGTAATTTTTATGACATGATTTCTTGAGTCTCCAGTGTAAATAAAAATCCAAGAAAAAACCATTTAGTCAGGTATGTAAAATAAAAATAAATAAAATACTAATAATATTAAAGATAATAAACAGCCAAATAAGGATAACTAAAGATTAAAAATAAAATTGTTTCTAATCAGTTAGTAACCGCTGTTTATATGTATAAGCATACATACGTGTGAATACTTATCCACATATTGTCTTAAAAATATGCTTGTTTGAGTTAGTGTCTGTTTACCACTTGAGTTCTTAGACTAAATCAGGAATTACCATTTCATAGCACAATAGTGCAGAGAGAATTCACACATATTGCTTATGCTCTTTTATTTAGTCGTCGATCAGACTGCGACAAGCACACATGTCAGCGACAAGCACACATGTCATGTCATATTTTTTTTTATGTTTACACTCAAAAAATATTTTATGTTAAAAAATTCTTTTTTTCAAAATTCAAAGTCTTATATGTTCTTAAAACACATTTTGTTTGTTTTAATAGTCAAGTAAATAATTTAGATGATATGGAAAGAGAACAACTTTTTTCTACACATAAAGCAATATTTTGGAAAAATTAAAAGGTTGGTTATTAGCAGGAGAGGAAATTTATGAACCAAAATTATTACCCAGCAAATATCTAAAAAACATTACCTAATTATTAAATCAAAGATGTATAACTTTATGTATGTTGATGAAATGAAAATCAAAATAGGGTATTTTACTAACATTTATCTATGACTGTAAGCTCTCAACTTATATTTCTCTCTCTTACTCACTAATACACAACCAAAAAATTGTTGGTAACCCCTGGACTAAATGAAAAAGGGAGCAAGAGAGAGAGAGAGGAAATTAAGGTGATAATGGGTTGGAGAATGCATGTCTTCTTTTCATAGCTGTTATTATTATTATTTCTATTGCCCTTGCCATTGTTGCTGTTGTTGTTATTGTTTTTTTTTTTTCCTAATTATTGTATAATTATAATTATTATAATCATTTTCTATTATTATTGTTATTATAATTCCTGTTGTTCTTAAAACAAAAATAACGATGATAAGCAGCACTATGAGTTAATTTTATACGCTAAAGGTATACAAAAACAAAACAGGAAAAGAGAATAATAAGAAAAACAATAAAAAATCTTGCACTTATAAACACTCATTGACGCTCTTCACATGTGTTGTGTTGTATTGCCATTAGAAGTCATCATCATTTATATAGTTAGTGTGTGGGGGAGTAATGAAAATAAATTCACACACACACACATGATTAGGATTTACAAGCTTAGTGTTTTCCTAGAGAGAGAGAGAGAGAGTGGGAGTAAGGGTCTATTAAATGTCAAATGAATAAAAATGTAAATTGTAGGATGAGAACAAAAACAATTACAAATTGGGCATTTAAATTACTTTTGACAAGATATCGGGGATACTTAAAGAGAAAATAATGTTTAACACATACATACATATGTATGTACATCATCGTTTACCATTTCATAGCACAATTGTGCGGAGAGAACTCACACGCATTCTTGTGCTTTATGATTTAGTTGTCGATCAGACTGCGACAAGAACACATGTGCGGCGGATGCTTTACCATTTTTGTCAGAATGACACTCAAAAAATATTGTATGTTAAAAAATGCTTTTAAGCGTATTTCAATTTTTATTTTGTCGCATAGTATAATTTTTTTTTAAATGCTTTAGAATGCTTGCTTTTTCTCTATTAATGAAAAATGTTTTTTTTTTTTATTTATCTAAAAACATGGTCTAATTTTTAAGCCAAAGATGGATACCTATACGATCTTTTAATAAAAAATGGATTTTTTTTATTTTATTTTTATTTATCTAAAATTATTAAGCCAAAGATAGATAGCTTTACATATGTAGGTTGATAAAATGAAAATCAAAATATCGTATATTACAAACACTTTTCTATGGCTGTAAATAAATAAATTCTCTCAATTTATTTTCTCTCTCTTACTCACTAATACATAACCAAAAATTTTTTGGTAAACCATGATGTACATACACATAAACATGTGTTCTAATCAGTGTTGCCAATTTAGCGCCTTTCGCGCTATATTTAGAGCGTTTCAACCACCAAAAAGTCGCATTTTTTCTCTTTAGCGCTTTTTTAAGAAAACGCGCTAGGTTGGCGCTTTTCTTTTTGAATTTTTTCAATTCAACATTGATAACATTCTTCACACTTTTTTTTTTTTTACAACTCTGGACAAATTTGTGTATTTTTTGTTTTTTAAGGGGACTTTCTTAAGTCAGTTAAGCTAATTTTACTAAAAATATGAAATAAATTCTTTTTAAAAGAATTATATTTAAAAAATTGATAACAATAATGGTAAAATTTAAAATTTCTTTTTTAGCCTTATTTAACTTAGTTTTTTTTTTTTTAAGGCTGAGCGTTATATACAAAAATACAGGAAGACTTGGGAGTCTGATGCCTTATTCAAGAAATGGATTAGGCCATTAGAAAAATAAAATAACCAAAGCCTTATGCATTTATTGTAAATGCCAAATTTGTGCAAAACGAGCGGATCTTCGACACATAAAAACAGTGAAACACCAGAAGGCTCTAAAACCTTTCAATGCTTTGGAATTGCGACAACCTCATATAGCGTTTACCACAAATTTAACCGAGAAGCGAAAAAGCCAAGCATCCTTAGCACTTTATGTAGCTGTTCACAGTTCAATTTAGTCAGTCGACCACTTGGGTAATTTATGCAATACAGTTTTTAAAGACAGCAAATTTTAATTTACACCGTACTAACTGCACAAAAATAATCACTAATGTCTTAGCACCTCGTTTTATTGGCAATTTGTTAAATGATCTTGATGATTCTTACTTTTGCCTAATTCTAGATGAAGGTACATACATATTTACGCTTTTAAATGTGGGTAATGAAATATTGTTTTGAAATCTTTTTAAATATGTTTACACTAGAGCCCCGACATGCGTCGTTAATGGGGACCGGAGAATTGCGACGCAAATCAAAACGACGCAAATCGAATCAACTTTTTCTATACAAATGCATCGAAATTTAATTTATTGGGACCAAGAATTCAAAGGAAAGCAAAATGAATGAATAATGAAAACATTTTTCATTATTTTATTTAGTTCAACAAATTTTTTTTAATTATTATAAAGAAATAACAAAACAATAAACAGAAGTTACAAGAATTTTAAAATACAAAAATAAAATTCTAAATATGTTACACAATACAAATACTAAAATCGTAGTACTCAATGCTGCAAGAAAAAAATTAAACGTATGTAGCGTCACAAATCGAAATTTAAACGACGCAAGTTGGGATTCGGACGACGCAAATCGAATCGACGCTAATCGGGGACGAAACGACGCAAATTTAACCGACGCGAATTGAAATTGCAACAACGCAAGCTGAGTTTTGTCAATTTTTAAAAAGCGACGCAAATCGAAACGACGCAAATCGGATCGACGCAAGTCGGGGCTCTAGTGTATTTAGAAACCGATATTTCGGTTGAAAAACTGTTAGGAGTCATTATTCGCTATTACAGCATGGAAAAAGAGCAATTTGTTACTACTTTTTTCTATTTTTTTTTTTATTATTTAATGCTTTTTGACAGCGCGTTTTGATGACAGTTAGTTACTAAAATTATTACTTAGCGCTTTTTAACGCCATTTGAGTAGGTGGACACTGGTTCTAATATAATTTACACGAAATAACCGTTAAAGATTTTATTTCTTTCAGGCAGTTTTAATAATTTGTTTCTATGCGTGTATGGGACTGCGGTAAAAGTTGTTGTTGAAAACAAGGCAAGGCTAGCCGCTATGACCGGTGGTCTCTTGGATTTTAAATAAAAATACACAAGTCTTATAAAAATTTGATTTATTAAACAATGATTAATAAAACAATGTGCATTTAATAAATCAAATTTTTATAAGACTTGTGTATTTTTATTTAAAATCCAAGAGACCACCGGTCATAGCGGCTAGCCTTGCCTTGTTTTCAACAATTTTAAAATTCTTTTTGGTATGAGAACCACCTGGTAGAAAAATTGACTTCCAATTGGACACTTTGTAAAAAAAACTGGACCACGTTGGTTGAGCCGATCTTCAGTAATAATGCATCGTTTAAAATGGCGGTGTTCTTTATACCAGCACCTAACGTGGTCACAAGTTTCGTTCAGTTTTACAAATTCTTACAATCATAAAATTTTATAAAGCATTGCCAGGTCAAAATGAATAATAATAATATTTTAAATTTATGTTGATTTTGGGTGTAGCGTTAACAGTTGTTTTCAATTAAATTTGTTGCTCATGGGAAATTTTCATGCGAAAAATTATTGCTATTTTTAATTATTTCTCTCATAAAAATTATTTTGAGTAGCAAAAAAAAAAAAAAAATGAAAAATAGATTAAAACCTTTGCCACAACCACGTACATAAATAAACAATATTTTGGTGTTATTATATGACTTTATGATCGCCTACAATAATAGATATCATATACATATGTTAACAGAGAAATTTCATTGAAGTTATATTATATACACTTAGCATCAAAAGTGAAACACCAATGACGATTATTTTTTTTTTTAATTCCAAATTGTTTTTTTTTTTTTTTCTTTTTTATTATTATGACAACAAATTGTTTATAATTGCAAATCTTATAATGTTTAAATCATGCAAAAAAAGAAAAAGAATTTAATTACATACGAATTTACAAATTTTTAATATATGGTGGTATACTGATTTGTAACACTGATATAATCCATTCAGTAAGCTACAGTTTAATCACAGATTTCAGAAGCTTTTCATAACAATTTTATTTACTCTAAAGCCAGAATTAGCCGAACGTTTACGGAACATACGTTTGTTTCTAGCATGTAAAAGGCAATGATACCGATTACCCAACCGTAATATAATTTCGGTAGAAATTTGCATTATTTTCGTATTCTATGTATAAACGAACGTATATTTTTGTACGTTATATGGCATACATTGTACATACATAATTGGCCATTACAACCCTTTAGTTAGGATTACAATCTAGCTTCTCACACCACTTACATATATTGTGTGAGTTAATTTTTATACATGAGTGTTGGGAACTACAGTTTAAAGTCGACTCCGAACGACAGTTATTTTTGAATAACTTTTCATGGCAATTTGATTTACTCTCCAAGCTTTTACCAGAAATCTGCTGAGAGAAAGTCGTCGAAGAAATGTTTTTCGTATTTCATTCTGTTGGAGAAGTCTGACCTGGGGTTTGAACCCTTTCCTCACATCTAATAAGCCAACACACTACCGACTAGACTACGGCGACTTACGTTGCGTAGACGTTCGATAATTCTAGTTTAAGAGTTTTTGCCAGAAAAACTGCTGAGAGAAGGTTGTTGAAAGAAATATTTTTTTTTCATATTTCATTCGTTGTTTGAGATGTCAGAGCTGAGGTTAGAATTCTCAAATTCTTGTCTAGGATGTCAACCAGACTACGACAACTTTACACAAATATTTGGCAAAACAAATTACACTGCAATTGATGTGAACATTTTGATCCACCCACTTTATAACCCGGATCTTACGCTGTGTGATTATAATTTATTTCTCTGTCTGCCTACTTTTTCGCCGATAAACCAGTGAAGTTTTTCAAGGATGGAAGTACAAAATTTCCTAAAAAAAAATGCAGAAAGTCTCTGATAACACTATTCGACAAAATAAAAAAATTAAATACACCCGGCTAATGACATAGTGTTGGTTGTGAGTTTTGTTGAGTAGATTTCAAAAATATTTTTTTTTATATTTCTTGCACCCTCCAAACTTTTTGTATTTGACAAAAACTGTTTTTCTAGACTTTACGCACAAATTTCTGGATTACTCAAACATTTCTGACCCGATTACCAAAATTTTAAATTTTGTTGGAAAGGGGAGAGATGGCCCTTTAAAACGGTATACATATATCTATTATTTGACTTAATATGATATGAATTTTGATGAGCTATACTTGGAAAATGCGAATTTTTTTCATATTTTTCCAAGTTTGTCCGTTCATAGTAGCAAACTTTACTTAAAAAATATGAAAAAAGTGATGATATTCTGAAAGTGCATTATCTTGTGAAGAGATTGGCATTTCGTTTGCTCAAATCGGACAAAAATTACTTTAGTTATTATATAAATAATATAACAGTCGTGTTATATTTTTTATATATGTCATCTCAACAAATGAACTTTTAGTTCAAAAATTTTCAGAATTTTTGATGGATCTTGATTGTTTATCACAAAATACGTCAATTTCACTTTTGAGCGACCACCAAAAGTTGGCCAATGTTTGCGCAAAGAGAAATAATAATATTTGTAAAAAACACAAATATTAGTCGACTTCTGGAAGTCGTGCAAACGTGAAATTGACTCATTTTGTGATAAAAAATCAAGATCCATCAAAAATTCTGAAAATTTATGAACTAAAAGTTCATTTAACATATACAGTGTTGGAAAAAATAATAGAAACGCATTAAATTTTTATTATTTCCTTAAATTTTTATATATCTTTAAGAAAATAAAAAAAGGTATATACATAAACTTAAAAGTATCCCCATTGTCATTTCATTTCTAATGAACAGACACTTAAGTCAAAGGGCCAAATTGTTACTGTACAAAGTATGCATCCGCTCAGCGGTAATTTATGGTTTTCCAGTTTGGTTCTCTATATCTCCAACCGTGATGAAAGAGTTGGAGGTTTTAGAGAGAAGCTGCTTAAGACACTGTGTTAACGCAAATTATGAAAATTATGTCAAAAGATTTTCAAATACAAAAATTTATGGAAAGGCAGATGTACTGCCACTGTCTTCCTATGCTCTTGTTCTACTTGATAGGTTTGTAAAACGACTGGAAACCCACGATAACATTTTAATGAGAAATGTTTATGAAACACAGGTTGTATTTGACTGGTCAAACAGTATATACAACTCACCTATTGGTATTATCGGAGAGGATATTTCTTCGCTATCAAACTCAAGTCAATACTGTCTACCGGAGTTTTACTCTAGATCTACTATTGGCTCAAATAGGGGCTAATCTTTTTATCCTAGTTAAGAATTTTTGTATATATGTTGTTTAGTTTTAAGATTAGTTTTAAGTTTTTGATCTCAATGGTGACGTATTAGCAGTCTACGTAAACTTTTATTATATTTATTGAGCAATATAATTTTAATGTTTATTGTCTGATGTGAAATTCTAATAATCTTTTATTGTTAATGTGAGCATGTTGCGTTATCGGCTTGTATAAAGTCTTCAATCTTTATTAAAATAATACGTATAGTTTTAAGTTTATACAAATTAAATGTTATCGTTTTTTAGTTCTATTGTAATCTGACTATCAAGTCTTAATAAAAGAAAAATTGAATTGATTGTAAATGTCATTTACATTAGCAAGAATTTAACAGCGATTTCCAACAATAAAAGTTTATTACGAAAAAGTATACAATATTTTAATGATAAATTAGTAATCGTTTCTATTATTTTTTCCAACACTGTATAAAAAATATCACTCGACTGTTATACAATTTATATAATAACTACAGTAATTTTTATACAATTTTATCAAATGATAGTTCAATCTTTTCACAAGAGAACAGACTTTAAGAATATTATCACTTATCCTATATTTTTTTATTAAAGTTAGCTACTATGAATGGACAAACTTAAAAAATATGAAAAAAATTCGAATTTTCCAAGTTTACCTCATCAAAATTCATAGCATATTAAGTTAAATAATAGATATATGTATACCGTTTTAAAAGTCCATCTCTCCCCTTTCTAACAAGATTTAAATTTTAGAAATCGGGTCTGAAATGTTTGAGTAATTCAGAAATTTGTGCGTAAAGTCAGAAAAAACAGTTTTTGCAAATAAAAAAAGTTTGGAGGGTTCGAGAAACATAAAAAAAAAAATATTTTTGAGATCTACTCAACTAACTGAACAACGTGGACTATGTAGTTACTCGGGTGTATTTTCACTGTCGCACCGTGTAATTATTGGAAACAAACACACGATTAAAATTGATATTTTTTTAATATCATTCGACTTTAAATAGAGCGTGACTTATAGTACCTGGACTATTATTTCTTTAACATTCCAAAATATTGAATTTTTGAAATATATTTCGAGTTTCACAAACAAACCTTTATTTGCTAACAAAAATAAGACAACAGTCTGTTAGGTTTTTACTAGCGTACTAGCAAAGTAAATAAAATGGAAAATATTTTTAAAATAAAAATGAAAATAGAATACTACTAGCAATTTGGAAAGCAATTTCTGCCACTCCCAGATGAAAAGGAAAATTGCATGGATTTTTTTTATTACATTTAATGGCATTTGGAAAAAAAAAAAAAAAAAAAACCCAAAACCCTTTAGAGATATAACTGGCTTGGCTGTGACGTCTGCACTGAATGAGTAAATGCTTGTCGTGTCTTTAAATCAAATGTTCAAATTCACTTGTTGTTGTTGTTGTTGTTGCTGTATCTGGTTATAATAATTACCACATTTTCTTTTATTTTATTTTTTTTTTTTTGTTATTAATGTTTTGCTGTGTAGTTTCGTAAAACTTAATTACGTCAAATGACATAAAAACACACCCAAGTTATCAATTTATTTTTGCCAAAAACATTTTTAAATGGCACACTTTGGCTTTGACTTAGACTTTTTATATATTTTTTCTGTTTCCTACAGTTACCCGCCCTCGCCTTGTGGCCTTTCTGTCTTTATTAGTGTTTTTGCCTTAACTTTTCACTTCTCCGAAAACAATTATAACACGGGTGAAGAAAAGCAATTGAAGTATAAAATAGAAGAAGAATAAAATAAAATAAAAAAAAAAAAAAAAAATAAACCAAGAAAACTGAAATCGAAAAATCGAAAAATCTTTAAGATAAACGTTATTGCTTGCTCTACACTACACACTAAACACGTACAACGTATACGACGACGTCAAATGAATACAACTCATACTCATACTTGTAACACAGCTATTAATGCAGGGGGTGTTCTGTTCCGTTGTTAAGGGAGTTCAAACAATTTCATGAGACGCCAGGAAATGGGAAAGCAAGTCATTGGGGTTTCAAAGTAAAAGTAAAGTAAAGGCGGTAAAATGCAAACAGAAATTGCAAAAAAAGAAAAAAAACAGAAAATTTAATAGATTCGCTCGCTTAAATAGGAAATGAAACTAAATTATTGACTGACTTGTTCACTTTTCTCACATTCTCTCTTCGCGCTCTCTTTTTCCTTCCTTTATATTTGTTATAATTGCTTATAAGTATGTGTTTGTGTGTGTCTGTGTGCATGTGTATTTGTGTATTTATAATTAGCACAGCAATTAATGGCTTGAGAAAATTGTTTTAAAATTTCCTTCCCATTACTTGTACAATTTGTTTTTATATGTTTTTGTTTTTCATTCAAGTGTTTGTTGTTGTTGTTGCTTTGTTAATTGTTGTAATTTAAATTACAAGTTTTTTTCTTTTGTTGTTGTTGTTGAACTTAAAAATGCATTGAAAATAAATCTGTTACCAATTTGTAGGGGGGCCCATTAACAAGTCAGTCGCCTTTTGTTTGTAATTTTACAAACAAAATAATTTACACTCTTGAAACTGACGGAAAATTTATTTTAATTTTATTTTGACAGATTGTCTGATGTGAGTTGAAAGTATTGGAAAATAATTTTTTTTTTTTTTATCGAATGGCCATCAATTTATTGAAAAAATTGTTTGTAAATTATAAAAAATATGCATTTTGGCCTCGAGTGAAAGGAACTGTATTGCTCAGAGTAATCTTAGTGGTGGAAGGATATGTACACGTAATGAATTACAGTCGAACTTCTATAAATTGAATCACCATTATCCAGAAAAAAAACTTCAACTTATAGAAACTTCAACTTTGGGAATAAAATTTAAAAATGATACAAATTAAATAAACAACAGCTATTTGTAATTTTGTAAAGGTATAATTATTTACTAAAATACTCAGTAATTTTTGATTGAATTTCTTCACATTTGCTTGAGCAAAAAGTGATTCTAATTTGTGTAGTGCTTTGTATAGGTCATCTTTTGCGTTTTCATTTGTATTCAAGAGTACATTTAAAGCAGGGGTTACCAAAAAATTTTTGATTATGTATTAGTGAGTAAGAAAGAGAAAATAAGTGAGAGAATTTATTTATTTACAGCCATAGAAAAGTGTTAGTAATATATGCTATTTTGATTTTCATTTCATCAACGTATATAAAACTATCTATGTTCGGCTTAATAATTTTAGATAAATAAAAATAAAAAATCCATTTTTTACATATTAACATACAAAATGTCTTTTAAGAACATATTCCCTACATTCTTTAAATGTTTTATAACATACATACATATAAGGCATTGAATATTAGCATCTTTTAACATAAAATATTTTTTGAGTGTCATTCCGCAGTCTGATCGACAACTAAATCATAATGCACAAAAATGCGTGTGAGTTCTCTCCGCACAATTGTGCTATGAAATGGTAAACACTGATTTCAAGTCTTAAATGAATCATTTATAACTTGTCTGGACGGTAATCTAACTGTTTCCTCAACTTCGTCCACATCGCTATCTACTATTTCTTCAGAGTGTGGTTCTGATTCGATGACATATTTAGTCAATAATATCTTCATCAGTTGGAAATTCAGAAGTAATCAATTCATTATCGATGTCCAAAAAGTCTTGAACAGTATAACTTATAGATTCTACTTCATTCAAATGTAGCCAGACTTTATAGTTATATTTTGAAACATTCTCGTTGTCTTTAAAATCATTTAATAATACCAAAGATATGTTATCTTCTCCCTCCCACACTGAATGCTGTCTAAATCCAGATTTTGTAAAGCAGTTTGAAATTGTCTTTCTAGTGGCATCAATATCCCAAGCTCTTGATAAGTTGTGAATGCATTCCAGCACATTACTATCGTGTTTACAATTTCCTTTAATTCGAACTTCGTATCGCTCCTTTATTGCAACATAGTCATATCTCAATAAAACTTGAACTTGGCAAAATGCGATTTAGGTTTTCAAGACATAAGTCCTATGATCTAATTGCCACAAACATTTTTTGCTATAACTTCGGTTCAGCTTGGGATATAAAACTGATTTTTTTTTTTCAACATGTACAGAAGGTCTAAAAGAGCAGTTTTGCTTAAGTAACTACAAATTTTTAATTTTTTGAGATATGACTATGTTGCAATAAAGGAGCGGTATGTATAAATTTCAGTGTTGACAATTTAATGTAATTTTGCATAAAATGTTGCGATTTTTATAGCAAATTAAGTTGAAAGTAACATATATTCACTATTGGCGACTAATTCGGTAATTATTGCCAGGAAAACAAAATTTTTTTCGAAAAAATTCAAATTATAGAAACGTTGTACTACCGTTTTTCTTCAAGTTATAGAGGAATTCATGTTATGGAAGTTCAAGTTAAAGAAGTAAAACCTGATAGAATTTCTCTCCAAGATGCTGTTGCCACGAGATGTGCTTCAACTTACAGAAAATTCAAGTAATAGAAATTCAAATTAGAGAAGTTCGACTGTATTCTTTTTTTTTAATTTTCGATAGTAAAGTATGTAGTCTAGTAGGTAGTGTGTTGACTTATTAGACGTGAGGCCACGTTTTAAACCAGAGATCAGCAATGAGTATTCAAAAAGATGAGTAGAATCGAATTATACTCATAATTTCTAATACTTATACGCATTCATACTTATTTTAATATCAAAGTTTAAAGTACTCATCATATTCATACTTAACAACAAGTATGATGTTGTTGATTTCAACTCTCCATAACTCAACATATACACGAATCACAAAATACAGGTATTCCCCGAGTTACGACCGAGATAGGTTCCTCTGTCATCGGTCGTAAGTCGAATTTCATATAAAAAAAAATTTTAGAAAAAAATTACATACTGTACTACTAACTTTGATGGTCAGGAGAAGTGAAACTATCCAAAATTCATATAATTCTAACTTTATTTACTAGTTCCAGCCATTTTTGGGAGGATAAAAAATTATTCACTTAACAAAAATTCCGACTCAGCTAATGTAATGTAATGTAATGTATTATTTGTACTGAAATATGTATGTAAGTCGAATTTTTTTACTTTTTTTTAATTTTTCTCATATATTTTAGGGATTCTCCTCAACTACATATTTGTCTTTAAGTATTTTCTATGAAAAAAAATTGGAAAAAAATGGTCGTAAGTCGGGGACTACCTGTAAGTATGAATCGCGTACGAACACTAAAATACTTACTAGAAGGTTGTGTGTTTGCCCTGCTTACTGCTCTGTCTTTTTTGCTTATGTGTCTTTCTTCTTTTGTTGTAAATGCAACAATAACTATGAATGATGAATGATTCGTATCAATCGAATCATTTATACGTATTATAAGTATTTTTGTAAAGTTATGAATCTAAATGAATAGGCTTATGAATCAAATATATTTCGAATGGTATGAGTTTGATGTCAACGTTGTACGCATACTCATTGCAATCTGTACTTATAAATCAACGTTGTAGTGAGTACGAATGAATCAGAGTACATAAGGAGTGCACACAAAAAAATCTGGACTTACACTTTTCGTTATAGAAATAAAACTAGTGGCGAATTTTTTTCGTTTTATATTTCAATTAAAGTAAATAATATTTTAATTTTTTTGTGTTTAAAATTTTTTTCTGACAAAGGTCTCAGAGCATCCAACTTTTTGAGCCACTTTTCTTCCAGACATGTTAGGGTGTTTTTTGAAAAATACGTATTATTTTACTTGCTTTGTTTTGGTCGGCAAATCCCTTTTTTCTTCCACTTCCAAGCTTTCTCTCAATACTTAAAGACTCCTTATATTGTTTTATTCTTACCTTAGAAACTGTTTTTTGGTTAACACCTGCGAGCCTAGCAATCGTTTTTTTGTAAGCGGCGCTGTTTTTCATTGAAAATTTCAATTATTTTTTTACGACATTCTTGTTGGGTGACCATTTTAAAAAAACTAATTTTGCTATTGCAATGACATTTAGCACGTGGATTTTGAAACAGGTGACTAACAAAAACAATGTAACGGTATTCATTTCTTTCAATTACTTATGATAAAAGTTATAAGCTTAAATGTAGGCCCATTTTTTTTTTTGTGCGCACTCCTTAGTTAAATTTCAATATTGCTGACTCACTTGTATTCAAAATTTCATGAGTGCTTATGAGTAGCGAAAAAACGATTGATTGTTGATCTTAGAATTTAATCCCCAGGCTAGACATCTAAATGAAAATATTAAAAAAAATATTTCTTCGGCGATTTCTTCTCAGCAGTCTTCTGGCATATACAGATATTCCGCCACTCCATGCATAAAATTAACACACACAACCTAAGTGGTGCGTGAAACTAGGTCGTAATCCTGACTGAAGGGTTGTAATGATCAATTATGTAGTATGCTATGTAATATCAGTGAAAAGATCATACATACATACAGCTATGGACATTAAATTAGCACAAAATCCATTTATAGTTTGATTATGATTTTTTTCCTACAAGGATAAAGACATCTCTTTCTGGAAAAAAATACTTTGGAGTGATGAAACAAAGATAAATCGTTTGGGACCGGATGGTGGAGTCTTTGTTCATTGGCCAAAATGTCAGGCATTTAATCCACGTTACTACACTCTAAAGACCATAAAGCATGGTGGAGGAAGCATCATGGTGTGGGGATCATTTTCATGGCACGGTGTGGGTCCAATCGTTACAAGTATTTGGACATTATGAAGAACAAAATGGAACCATATGCTTTTGAAAACATGCCAGTTTCATTCATATTTATGCAAGATAATGATCCCAAACACACGTCTAAGCTGGTAAGAGATTGGCTTTACAAAGAGCACATTCGCGTTTTAGACTGGCCGGCGCAAAGTCCTGACTTAAACCCGATTGAAAACCTCTGGCACGATGTGAAATGTTTAATTGCTCAACAAAAGTACAAAAATTTGGACGATTTGTGGCTTGGAATACGGAACGCTTGGTACTCGATGCCCAAAGAACGTTGCCAGAATTTGATTGAAAGCATGTCTCGTAGATGCCACGCGGTGCTTAAAAATAAAGGCTATTCTACCAAATATTGACCAAGTAAACGAAAAACAATAATATTTTTACAATTTATTAAAATATATTATTTTTATATCAAAAATGTTAATTTTGTGCTATTTTACTGTCCAGCTAAAATCTAGCATTTGATATGTTGTAGGCCTTAATGAGCATACGATCGGCAATTTAGTCAAAATTTTTGTTTTTGCTTTAAAGAAGAATATGCCTTTTATGCTTTTATGTTTAAATTTTTTTTGTTAATGGACTTAAAATACTATAAAAAATTAGATTGTTTTTATGACAAATTTTTGTGCTAATTTAATGTCCATGGCTGTATGTACACGTAATGGATTATTCTTTTTAATTTTCCAAAGTAGACTTGATTTAAGCAAACGTAAAACTAAAAAGTTGCCATAGTCTAATAGGTAGGGGTGATATCTTATTAGATGAGAACTCATGGTTCAGACATCTCAAACAACACGAAATATGAAGAAATATTTCTTCGGCGACTTATTCTGAGCAGACTTTTTGCAAAAAATCTGAGAGTAAGCAAAATTGCTATGAAAAATGTCTCAAAAATCTGTCATTCGGAATCGACTTTAAACTGTAGATTTAGCCACTCATGCATAAAATTAACACACTCAACATGGGTGGTGTGAGAAACTATCTGATGCAAATTTTTAAGACACACTCTAACAATATTAGAGTCTAGCAATCACAATACATCTGTGTGAACTTGTGATACCTATTAGTCATCATAAGATTAAGTATATCTTCTGCAAGAATATGCATTTCTTATTGTCTTAAATTTTCTATAAAATTCCGAAAGCAAAATACTTTGTATTTATTTTCTAAAAGCAATAAATAAACCCCAAATGACAGAAAAAAAAACAGAAAAACATTATTATGACCAGAGACTGTCTACGAAAGTGTATTATTAACTCAAATCCACTCTAATAAAGAGAGCGTGCGTAATGAATTGTGGACATTATCGTTCGTTGTTCATTGTGTAACTTATTTATTAATTTTGTCCTTCACTATTGCCACAGTTATTATACACAAATCCTCCAGCACTGTAATGACCACATTAAATAAATCGGTTTTTAGGAAAATTACCACATTAGCAATGCTTTTTGATTTTATTTTCTTTCGGTTTTTATAAGAGGAGTACTATTTATGCGTTATTTCTTTCTAATTAAATATTTAAATTATTATGATAAAAATAAACACACATACTACATGCACACATACATACATACATACGTACATTAATTCATTATAATAATAATAATAATTATTAGTTTTTGTTTTTTGGTTGAGTTCATTAAATATTTTAATAGTTGAGGCAGGCCATTGCTTGCAGTACATTTTTCAGCCACATTTTTGTGGTTAAAACCAAAAACTGCTTAAATGAGATTTTTGTTTCATTAAAACCAAAAAAAAACAAAATTAATCCTAAAGTAAATCAAAAAAAAAAAAAAAAAAACTGCTTTTTTCCGGGTTCCATTAAAACTATTTTCAGTGTCATACACTCGCTGCTCGCATTTGTGGTTAATTTATGGTAAAACAACTGAGCCTTTCTACTTGATTATACTGCTTATCATTTGAATAACAACACCAATAACCACAACAAAAATTTTTTTATTATAAACAGCAACAACAACAAATTAGATTATATTTGTATGTTTGTCATTGTCAATCATATTACTATACGAGTACGAGTACATAGGTGTTATCGCTGTTATCATTCATGCCATATCCAAATAGATATTCATTCCATTAACACCATAATAATAACAATTAGTGCCCATAGATTAAAACAATTATTTTTCATACTTAAAATATTATTCGAATAATCGAATATATTATAAAGGTATATTGTTATTCGAAACACTATAAATTTGGTGGGGTGTCACAAAGCCATAGGACATAAAGCCATATGACGTTAAGTCCCATTCCATTGAGACATAAGGACATATGCCATTAAGTCTCATTATAATGGGACTTAACGCCATAAATTTTTTTCCGAAAATGAGACATAAAGCCATATTTTTAATAATGATTGCATGATAAAGCCATCATGGCCTTAGCTCACATTAGCAATATTAGAAAGCGGCTTTATCTCTCATTTCAGTTCCTGAGGCACTAAAGTTAAGTATTGAAATCTGGCTTCGCATAATAAAGTATTTCTGCGTGGCGGCCTGCGGCCGCGCTTAGGGGTTTTTTCCTCCAGTAGGACGCGGCAGGTGGCTTCGCTGAATAAAGTTTTCCTGCGTGCGTCACAAGAATAAAAAAATGTTTTCCAATGATAACTAAGGATTTTTCCTTTCACAAAATGTTTGCAGCTGTAATTCCTGGAGCCTAGAAATTTTGGATTTTTTTAAATCATTAATTTCATAGATAAATAGGCATATTTAGTGAAATAAAGCATTTGTAACGCAAAACATCAAATGGGACATATAACCATAATGGCTTTATGTCCCATTTCACTAAAATTGATATGAGACTTAACGCCATATCAAAATTATGGCTTTATGTCCGTTTGGATTGAGACATAATGCCATTATGGCTTTATGTCCGATGGCTTTGTGACACCCCACCTATAAATTTCAATCAATTTATGCGAATGTTATCGATTCAAATACAAAACTTTGAATTTTATTGCAAGCCATCTTTACCCATTAACGCCGAATGGGTAGAAAAATACCCAAAAAAGAAGTTTTTTTTTTAAAAAATTCTATCTTGACCCAACTAAACGAGAGCCCAAACGTTTCTTTAAGAACGAATAAAGAAGACATAGAACGGTTTAAAAAAAATTAGTAAGGCATGATATTCACATATTTTGGATGACAGAAAAAAGGTCAAAGATCACGAATTTTACAAAATCAAAATTTTGTAGAAAGAACTTCTGTGGAATATGTATGGATGATATTCTTAGAAAAACCTTTACATGCCATGTAATATAATATATCTTCTACCCGATAAAAATACTTTCACTTGAATTGGTCTACTTACCTGAGATACAGGTGCGATTAAATGACATGGTTATAAAAATACCCACTTAGGCATTGTTATGAAATATTTTTCATAAAACTTTTAAAAATTAATTTCAAATAGAAATATCAAATCATTTATTTTTCTCTATTTTTTTTTATATTTTTGGTAGTTCCGGCATGAAATTGTGCAAAAGAATCCCTTGGATGCACATTCAAACTGTATTTTGCACAACCGTACTCTGTTTTCCCACCACATTGCGCACAGCGACAGCGTTTTTCAATTTTATCAATCATGTGGTCAAATTTGTCAGTGTGTTTTGCTATTTGCTGCGCATTTGTGACAACTTTTCCATCACGGCGTCGATTTTCAAGAATTTTTACCAACGCTTCAACAACGCTAACCCAAAAATCCAGTTGGCTCATAGGTGGCAAACCTTTACATCCGCTGCACAAGCAGTGTAGTTTGCATGCATTTACCAAAGCAGCGTCAATAGTGGTAGTGAGTAATGGCCAATACCACTTTTTTCCGTGGACTAGAATACGATTATTGTAGACGCCATTATCGAATAAGTCAACCCCACCCATTCTCTGATTATATGCATGTATTATGTATGGTTGTTCAACGACAGCCACCATGCGATGTTTACGGTCATATCTTTTGGTTTTGCACACAAAAAATTAGACATCACATTTACCACCTATGCGTGATTGCTCCGATTATCTCGAACAGTACCTGTTGCAAAATAACCTTTTCGAGATAATGTAACATTATATTGACTTGGATCTGAAGTATTCTCTAATAGTCGTAGTACCACGTTTTCACCAAGGCCGTAGTCAGCATTATTTTTAGCAGAAGCGCCAGCATATGGGAAATAGGAATAACAATATCCTGTCATAGAAGCCAACACCCAGCATTTGTAGCCAAATGGCAACCATAATATGCGATCATCTCTGTTCATCCACAGAAAGACTATGAGAAAATATGCCAAATTGCATGAATTTTTTATTCAATGCAGTGTTCAATGGAGTAATTTTGTCAAATTTATCATTCTTGTCAGGATTATTATTGTCACAAACGTGTTATTTTCAATAAAACTCTCAAAAATAGCTCAACTATGTTGTCTAGTCGCCATATAATAAAGAGAAAAAAATTTTATTTTAGAACACACTTATGCCGAAGTGGATAGAAAAATACCCATGCCCTACAAAGGCCCCCACGACACTTAAAAAAAAAAATAAAAATATTCATATCAATACAAATACTCCAAATACTATTTGTGCCAAATTTCACCAAAATCGGACCACGGATTCTGGGGTCAGGCGTTATTGGGTTAAGTGATAGGAGGAGAATTTTAGGTTTTAGGTGATAGAGGGCATTGTTTGTCTTCCTAGAGTCTGCTACAGAGGACCAGTTGCAACAAAACGTTATTTAATGAAACTAAAAAACCAAAGTAAATAATAAGAAGATGAAGAGATGCTTTGTAACAGTCCTATATGCATTAAAGTAGCGAAAACGAATATAAAAAATAACGGAAATAAAAAAATAATTTACTACAAACAGCTGCGGTCAAAATAATAGCACCAATTTAAAATTTTTATTAAGCCCGTTTATAAAATGTTAGTCCGATTTAAATCAAAACTCAATAAAAAATTATTTTATGTACGTGGTTTATTATCATAAAAAAATAAATTGCTTTCTTTCAAAAGATTAAACTATTCTAATTGATTAATAAAAAAACTTAAAAATTGCTCAGTCAAAATAATAGCACTTCAGGTAATTTTTTACAACAATTAGTTGTGTTACTTAAAATAAAATAAACAAAATTAAAATATTTCACAGGGATATCTTGTAGATTAATCCGAAATAGCTTTTCAGTATTTTGTTGCGTGTCCCTTAGGCGCTATTACAGCTGCGCAACGCCTTCCCACCGAATCGACCAAATGTTGACATCTTTCAGCTGTAATGGAACCCCAAATTTTCAGAACGGCTTCCCAAAGGTCTTCAACACTATTTGGTTTTATCGCAGATACTCCTTTCTTTATGTTCGTCCACAGATTTTCGATGGGGTTCAAATCTAGGGATTGTGCAGGCCACTCCATCACATTGATTGAATTTTCGCTGAACCACTTTTTTGCCATTTTGCTGGTGTGTTATGGGTCATTATGTTGCTTTAAGACCCATACCAGCGGCATTTCGTAGGAAGCACATATGGTAACATTATTTCCTCAAGTATTTTAACATATACCGATGCATCCATGGTGGTTTTTATCCAATGTATGGGGCCTACACCATGATATGAAAAACAGCCCCATACCATAATACTACAGCCACCATGTTTGATAGTTTTTGCTGTGAACTGGGGCTTGTATTCACTATTAGGTGGCCTGCGAACAAAAAATCTGGAACCCATTCCACCAAAAATAAACAATTTTGGACTCATCTGTCCACAGCACGTTCCTCCACTTTTCCTTGGGCCAATTTGCATGTGCTTTTGCGAACGACAGCCGTTTTGCAACATGCTTAGAGGAAAGGAGCGGCACTTTTCGGGGACTACAAACGTTAAGGTTGTTGTCTTGTAGCCTGCGACGAATAGTTTCCACGCTTGCCGGCACATCCAAGTCTTTTTTGAGTTCCGTAGCTGGAATAAACGGATTGATTTTAGACGTTCGAACTAAACGTTTTAACATTAAGGATGACAAAATTCGTTTCCTACCACGAGATTCCACTTTTGGCTCATGTCTCAAGGCATTTATTATCATTTTGTTAGAACAGTCCAGCAATTTTCTGATTTCGGAGTACGATTTCCCCTCGGATGACAATTTTTTTTTATTAGTTCACGCTTTTCTGGGACAATTTTTTGGGAAACTTTTCATGGCAATTTTATTTTACTCTCAGAGGTTTTGCCAGATGACCGCTGAGAGGAAGTCACCGAACGAAATATTTTTTCCATATTTCGTTTTATTGGAGACGTCTGACCAAGTCTGACCTCACGTCTAATAAGCCAGCACACTACCTACTAGACTACGCTGTCGACAATGCTGGGATGACAAGACTAAAAAGTTGAAACCTTGTCAACAGCATACTCAAACACTAAAAACTTAAAGATGAATAAATTGCCCTTAAAGTTTTATGATTGAATGGCTTTTCATTTTGCAGACTCGATTCCAAGTGATCAGTTTGTTGTTATCAGAGATCAGCAATGAGTATTCGAAAAGATGGGTAGAATAGAATCATACTTATAATTTCTGATAGTTAAACGCATTCATACTTATTTTAATATCATGGAACCTCTACTCATATTCAAAATTAGAAATACTCATCGTATTCACACTCATACAACACATATGATGTTATTGATTTCGGCTCTCCATAACTCAACATATACACGAATCACAAAATAAGTATGAATCGCTTACGAACACTAAAACACTTATTAGAAGGTTGTGTGTTTGCTCTGCTTGCTGTTCTGTCTTTTTTGCTTATGTGTCGTTTTTCCTTTTTTGTAAATGCAACAATAACTACATACATACATAATTGGTCATTACAACCCTTCAGTCAGGATTACAACCTAGCTTCTGACACCACTTATGTTGTGTGTGTTAATTTTATACATGAGTGGCGGGACCTACAGTTTAAAGTCCACTCCGAACGACAGTTTTTTGAGAAGCTTTTCATGGCAATTTTATTTACTCTCAGAGTTTTTGCCAGAAATCTGCTGAGAGCAAGTCGCCGAAGAAATATTTTCATATTTTCGTTTTGATATCTGACCTGGGATTCGAACTCGGGCCTTCAGTTTAATAAGCCAACACACTACCTACTAGACTACGGCGACTTCAACAATAACTAGGACGATAAATTTTGATGAACTATTCGAATCACTCGAATCATTTATAAGTACATATTACAAGTATTTTTTCTAAAGTTAGGAATCTAAATGAGTAGGCATGAGTTTGATGTCAACGTTGTACTCATACTCATTGCAACTTGTACTTATAAATCAACGTTGTAGTGAGTACGTACGAATGAATCAGAGTATATAGTTAAAGTTCAATTTTGTAGGCTCCCATATATTCAAAATTTCATGAGTGCTTATGGGTAGCGAAAAAACGCTTTATTGCTAATTTCTGATTCCTACTTCCCATACCAGGGTCTAATAATGTTGTTCTTGTTCATTGTTCTTTTATTTTTTTGGGTCTTTTTAAGAAATCAAGTCTATTTTATCTACACAAGTGGTTATTATTCGTAACGACTGGCTACAATATGATTTTACAACATGTCTGGTACAACCAATCTAGTCCATTGCACGTTGTAGTCGTAATTAAATTGTTCTTAATGCAACCAAACAGATAGACGCACACATACACATACACTGCCTAGTAAATTGAAATGTTGCGTTTTAATGGAAATTTTAATGCCTCTGAAACAGAATATGTTTTTCCAGACAAAAGGCAAAAATAATAATTTTACAGGCATTTTTACTCGCTCGCTTGTTTTTTAATATCATTTTGCCATTTTTGCCATTTTTTTGTGTTTTTATTACTTTTCATTTAATTATTGTTGTTGTTTTTGTTGTGGCTTTTGTTTGTTTGTTTGTTTGATCACTTGAAAAATACATTTTTTTCCACCACCACCACCACTACCGCCATCACCATCTGTTGGAAATTTATTGAATTCCAAACAGTTGAGTTTAAATTGCCAGTTTTTTTTTCGGCTGCAAATATTGAAACAAAATTGCAAAAGAAAAAAAGAAATGAAAAAAAAAACGATTGGAAAATAGCGAAAGAAAAGTCTGAAAAATATTTTAACACCCATTTGAGTGTGTGTGTGTTGCGACTGGCTGTCTGCCTATTGATGTGTCAGTCTATGAAATACTTTTTATGATGATGGGTATTTTCATAAAAAATAAACCGAAAAAAAAACAAAGGATTGCTCATTTCAGTCATTCTTAATGCGCCAGCCAACCAACCATACGAGTGCGTGTAAGTAAAATTCATATTTATTTGGAATGCATTTTCACAATATGTTCAATGTGTTTTCCTTTTAAATTTTTAATAACATTTTCACTCTTGGTTGTTGTTGTTTTTTATTATTATTTATTTGTATTTTTCCCATGTATTGCAATATAAATGATAAATTTTGTTACATTTTCTTTCAAAAAAAAATTACATTTTCGTTAATGCTTATCAGCAACAACAAAGAATTATTTTTAAGGCTTGTGCCATATGCCATTTATTGCAATTAAAAGACTTTAAAAAATTGTAAAGAAAAATAATTCATTTTTTAATTTATATTTCAGGAAATTGCATTTTTTTTAAGAACTGTATGTTAAACAGATGAAATTTTAAAATACATTTCTCCTCCTTTGGTCGTTACATCTACAGATCGACCAAGCCTAATGACTTTCCAATAACAATAATAAAAATAGGGAATTAAAGTTTTAGTTTTTTAGTTAAATTCACCGTAGTTAACCCATTAGATCCCAACCATCTTTAAAACCAAAAAATATACTTTATTGTGTTAAAATATATTTTATTAGGGTCTACCTTAAAATAAAATAAAAAAAAAATTAAATTTTTTTTTGGGAAATATGTTTTTGGTGCGGTACCCCCAATATCTATGCTTACCAAACAACACTTTCCTAAATTTTTTAAATAATTTTTTTTATTAAATTATAGTTAATTAATCTGTTTACTTTACTTTTCACTTAAATTCGACTGCATTTAGTTTAAAATACAAAAGATATACATGTATACGCATACGTCGACATGTGATGAGAAGTGCAAAAAATGAGAAAATATAAAAACACTTACAGATAAAAGGGTCTGATAACATACCGTTATATTTTTTTTTCACTTTCTTTTACTATTTATTAATTCCTTACATTCTCTATTAATGTTATGAAAAAAAAAAAATTTTAAAAAAGTCACTAACTTTCTGTATATAGCGCTATAAAGTCGGTGTACTCAAGCGAGTACAGTGGGAACGAATGGGTTAAGTAGGTAATGTGTTGGCCTCGGTTCAAGCTCCACACAATGAAATATCAAAAAATATTTCTTCGGCAATTTCCTCTCAACAGATTTCTGGCAAAAACTTTGAGAATAAAAGTAAATTGCCATGAAAAGTTTCTTAAAAATCTTTAAACTGTAGCTCCCACCACTAATGTATAAAATTAACGCACACAACATAAGTGGGATGAGAAGCTAGGTCGTAATGACCTAGCTAAAGCTAATGTAATGATAAATTATGGACATATGTAAAGTTTTAGCAATCGAAAGTAAATTTTGTGCATAAAATATCCAAATGGGGATCTATTAATATAGTGCTCTTCATAATTATAGCACCACCCCAATTTTTTTAATTTCTAAAAAAAGTACATTTATAATAAAAACATCAGAACATTTCATTATGTGTAGTGTTAATGTAAAAGAAAAAATAACATTAAATTTTTCAATTTGTTAGCGTAGTTTTTACTTCATTATAAAAATTAAGGTTTTTAATCTTTGCATAATTATAGCACCAGTCTCATTTTTGTTAAATAAGAATCTTTATTTACCAAAAATATTGATACTTAAAACTTAGTAAACCTCCTCTTAGAGCTTATTAAACTAAATATTCGTTCTTTCATACTCTTATGAAGATTATTTAATATTTCTCCGTCTATTTTCCCCCACTCTTCGATTATTTTTAATTTCAAATCTTCAACACTGGTCTGTTGTCTGTTATTTGAATATATTTCTTCGGATAAGAATGAGGAATTCCTTTGGGGAAACGTTTTCAATAATATTCATATCAGGAGAGCAAGCTGGCCACGACAAAACCTCAATAGACTGGCTACGAAACCATTCCATCCTCTGTCTGCTGACAAGAGTTCTGGCATTGTCCTGTTGGAAAATATATTTTTTTTTCATTATTTTCTCTCAAAAAGGAGAGCAAACTACAGCTAAGAACAGTAATGTACTCTGTACTATTCATTCGCGTAGATGGAAACTGAAGTTCGAGGCAACCACTTAAAGAAATAGCCCCCCAAACCATGAGA
This sequence comes from Sarcophaga caerulescens, assembly GCA_927399465.1. Classification (NCBI taxonomy): domain Eukaryota; kingdom Metazoa; phylum Arthropoda; class Insecta; order Diptera; family Sarcophagidae; genus Sarcophaga; species Sarcophaga caerulescens. Next base: position 10,943,680 of record OV656866.1, on the reverse strand, counting down.
CTACCTCCCCCAAAATTTCTTTTAGTAAAATACTTTGGCTCCTTTTTAAGGTCACGCCAGTAGTATCGATAGCCACCTGGTCCATCTAAGTTCCACTTTCTTTCATCAGAGAATATGACCTGAAGACAATTTTATATTCATTGTTTGTTATTATTGAAATGCAAGTGGTGCTATAATTATGAAAAGCACTTTTGGTATCAGTCTAAGGCGAAAACAAAGTGGTGGTCTGATGAACTAATTAAAACAGCATGTTGTTCACTATTTTTTAGTCTTGGCACATCACTACTCAAGTGGCTACTTTGTCAGTAAAAATCCAAATGACGTTTCCAAGATTCACTATCGAAGATTCATTATAATTTTTTTTAGTGGTTGAAGAAGCTATTGATATGGTGTAACAACAGAATTTCTGTACTACAGACTTTCCTACAAGGATTCATGCGTTTAGCCGTTAGCCTTATATTAAACAATGCTTTAAGTAACGCAATGCCAGAAAATATTGTTGGCTTCACAGAAGCTTTTTAGGTCTTCAATGCTCATTAATGTTTGCAATTTCTTGCAAAGAACTTACTTTAAAGCGTATTAACGTAACTAATCTTTTAAGATTTTTAATTTAATGAAAACAAACATTTAATTTTAGGATATTAATGGTGAAAACCTCAACATAAACTTAAGATTTAATTTAAATAAAAATGTTTAAATGGCTTCAGGTGGCTAATAATCAGAAAATTAAAAACGTTTTCTTGGAACAAGTTTATAATTACATCAACTAATCATTTTATCATAATTTAGAAAACATTTTATCATACCACACCATCATATTTTATCATGAGAATTTATTTTATTAACTTTTTCTCAATTTGTATTTCATTTTCTACGAAAATTTTATTTACACAGACAATTTTAAAATCATTTTAAAACTTAATTAAATAATTTCCATCCATCGGTATCAATGAATTTCAATTTGAAGTCTATTAAATTGAACGATATTTTGCAACGTATGTACGTATGTACCATAAATGCAATAAATGTTAATAAATGTTGTTATTGAAACAATATTAATTTTGAAATTAATAGAATTTCTTGTTAAAATTTTCTCAATTTTATTGGGAAATATGATTACACATGTACTTCCAATGAATATTATCGGTCTAAACACAACCAACCAACCAGCCAACCAACCTACCATACAACCATCCAACCACCTCTTCAAATATGTAGTATGTATTGCAAGTAAGTGTTGTTTTAGGGTTTCACACTGCGTATGTGTAATTATTAATTTAAATGTGGTTAATATAATAAAATATTACTCATACGTACCACAGTACCGTGCAGTATAGAGGCGGCAATCTGTTTATGAGTTGAGTTTTTCTCTTACAGTTTACTTTTCGTTTACGAAGTATAAGCATACACACTCCCACACACACACACATACACATGTTTGTAAAACTGTGTGTTTAACAACAAAAATGTCTGGTGGTAATGTAATGAACTGACATTATTTGCTCGTAAATATAACTGCGAGTTGTTATTAAACCTTTTTCTGTGTGTGTGTGCATGTTTGTGTTTTTAAAAGAAAACATAAAAGTGAGTGCGTAAGAGTGAGCATTAATGGTTATAATAATTAAAAGCTTTTCTTAAGAAAATTATTAAAATAAGCCATATTTGTTTATGACTGTAAGTAATTTTATATGGCTTAACAATTAATTAAAGCCTACAGATATGCTTTAATTTCAGTTTCTATTTGATTTTAATTAATAACAGTCAAATAGAGACTAATCCTCTGTTTTTGTATGACAAACGATTTCAGACGAACAGCTCTTTGTATCGAAAACATTCTTATTTAATGGATGTGGAGCAATTATTTAAATTTATGATCATTTATGTAATGATCATTTGAATTTCTCTACAATATTAAATTCTGATAAGATAAACGATTTCACGCGAACGTCTTTTTGTATAGAAAACAGTCAATTTTGTTTGTGTTTTCTGAAGTCGTAGTTAGTGTGTTGGCTTATTAGACGTAACGCCACGGTTCAAACCCCAGGTCAGACATCAAAACGAAATATGAAAAAATATTTCTTTGGCGACTTCCTATCAACAGATTTCTAGCAAAAGTTCTGAGAATAAAATAAAATGAAATATTTCCCCAAAAACTTTCATTCGGAGTCGACTTTAAACTGAATGTATTTTATACATTCATGTATAAAATTAACACACAACATAAGTGGTGTGAGAAGCTAGACTGTAAACCTGACTGAAGCATTGTAATGGCCAATTATGTATGTATGAATGTTCCTGAAAATCCGGAGGGTTCCTTTGATACCCTTGAGGTTTATAACGATAAGACCTTCTAGGTGAAGATCATGGCCATTTTAAAGCGGCGTAATGCTTTTAGTGCGGTGGAAATTTCTCGGAAAAATCCCTTAATCTACTCGAACCAGCCAGGCTGCGTTTAAGTCTCTAAGCAAACTCACATCGATGTCCCTCCTCGTGCATAAATAAGAAGAATTTCTCAGGAAAATTTCAAATGAATCGAAGGTAATACTTATATGGTTTTCAAAACAGGGATATCGTCAGACATCGCATTACTAATGAACTAATGAACCATCTCTCATATATAACAGAGCAGATGTGCCCTGAATGCCTGAGTTACGCTGCAATATTGCTAGACTCTGCTGAACGGAGTCTGTACTTGGAGTTTACTGTATTGAGTTTATACTTAAATTCCATAGCCATAGTGTCACTGTCTTATTGTAGGGCATGTCGATAGACATTCCATAGAATGACGTCTTCAGAAGCTGTGAGTCTGGGAATGGCATTTTGACTTCCATTTTCTGTTGTTCTTCACTGCATTCTCTCAGTAAAAATCACTGCAGTAGCTAGAATTATTCTCAAATCAGATTGGTTTCTTTTAGGGAATGTCTAATATCTGGGTTGGATATTAATAGTGGCTTTACAATGGGCCTAAACGCTGATCTACATATATACGACCTTTTCCTTCAAGGAGAGTCCGCTACCTAATCTAAGGATTTTGCTTATGCGATAACAAAAATTAGTTGTCACTGCGTTTAAGGGCAAATCAGATGCGAAGTAAATTTTTCATTTATTCAGATTCTGTTTCTATTTATATCTAAAAGCTTAATTGTTATCTAAATCACATTAAATATATAAAATTTTAAAGCAAATTTTCCTCCTTATTTTCTCAATCTAAGTGACCCAATTTGATGTCAAAATCTATGTGATTTAATGTCGTTCTCCAAATAATATGAAATCGTTCTCTCTCTATTTGTTGTTGTTTTTTTTTATTCCTTAAGAAAATACGTAATTCGAAATAAAAAGACCCACAACCAAATAACCACTCATTCATTCATTCACAGGTCATTTAATTTCGGTATTATTTGCAGGGCAATCTAAAACCCTACATCCTTAGACTTGTACGCTGCTTTTCGCTTGAATAATGACGAATTCCAAAAGAGAATGATGGTTGAATTGACCCACGTGGGTTGTATGCGAAATTTGAAATAAAAAAAATAAAAAAAATAATTGAAAATGAGAAAACAAAAATATTAAATCAGTTTTGACAGAAATAGGCTGCAAAAAATACACAAAAAAAATGAAAGAAAAGAACACAACGAACAAATAAATAAACTGACTGTCAAGAAAGCAAAATTTTATGTTAATCTGTGACATTTTTTATGACATTGATGTTGTTTTTGTTTTCGTTTCTAAACGAGAAAAAAAACACAAAAATTGTTAAAAAATTGTAAGCGTCATATGGAAAATGAAAATGGGAATGAACATAAGAAAAGTAAAGAAAAAAAAACAAATAATTTATGCACTCACAATGCAACCCCATGTACCATTCCACCCCATAATTTGCGGAAAATGCTGTTTGTTGGCTGTGAAGGCATTACAGAAAAGAGCAACCAAAAAGAAAAAAAGAATGCAAATGGACAGACTGTTAGAATAAGTGACTTACACTAACTGTATAATAAACAAAACCAAGTAAAATTTGTCACACTCACTCATTCATTTCAAATACCAACTAACGCGGCTGCTGCTACTTACTATTGCAGTTGCTTGGCAAAAAAAGGAATTATTTTTCATGCCACCAGCATAGTTTTTACTTTTGTGCGATAGGGTTTCTGATGATGATCTCAAAAACAAAACAAAAATAAAATATTTTGAAATCTTTTTATAAAATTTTGCAATTTCAATAAATTTATTCTCTCTCTTATTTTCAGGTGCTCTTCAAGTCTGGCAATTAAGTGATCTCATGTAACTGTGGTAAGTTTTAAAACCAGATTTTTTTTAGAAAATATATGGAAATTGCTATCAGATGACTGGATTTTAGATCTCTCTGGTTGAGGTTATTCGTTTAAACAGAGAGCAACAATGTATTATTGACCATTATAACATTTTTAGTCAAGATTACAGTCTGCCTTCTCACATCATCCTTGTTCTGTGTGTTAATTTTATCCTTGACTGGCGGAACCTATTTTTTAAAGTTGTTTCCGCACTTCAAATCTGAGAATTTTTATTTACTCTCAGAGGCAGAAGGCTTTTAGGGAAAGGTCGCAAAAACAATATTCGCTAGTAAACCTAGTATAGCTAGTACCTGGTTAGAATAGCTGGCTATTATAGCTGGCTAGTATAGCTGGCCAATATAGCTGGCTAGTATAGCTGGCCAATATAGCTGGCTAGTATAGCTGGCCAATATAGCTGGCTAGTATAGCTGGCTAGTATAGCTGGCTATTATAGCTGGCCAGTATAGCTGACTAGTATAGCTGGCCAGTATAGCTGGCTAGTATAGCTGGCCAGTATAGCTGGCTAGTATAGCTGGCCAGTATAGCTGGCTAGTATAGCTGGCCAGTATAGCTGGCTAGTATAGCTGGCCAGTATAGCTGGCTAGTATAGCTGGTATAATAATATAATAATAAATGTTGAAAAATTCAGGCATCAGTTCGAAAAAGCTGATCCAGCTGCTCAGGAAAATTTATTTATTTATTTATTTATTTAATTAAGTCAATGGACAAATTCCTTACTGACTAATAACAAAAATAGGTGCAAATAAAACTAAATACAATTACAAACAGTTTCTTCAACTGAATAGAATCACCAGCATCACATGTTTTCACATAAACAACTTCTCGGCGCGTAAAGACTTATTTAAGCCGACCATTATTTTTCAAAGCGAGCGCATTCTTAAAAATACCATGATAGTGTGGTGTCAGGTTTTCATTCAAATAAAAAATTGAGTTGCTGTCAAAGCCGGCATTCGATAAACGTAATGGCGATTTGTTTTTTCGACGGAAATCAGCAGCACATTTCATTATTAGATTTTTATAATACGGGGAGGGAGTCAAGCTTAACAACAATTGGCAGATCCTCGATATTAGGAGTTCGAAGTTTAGGATTCCGTATACGGAAAATGCTCTTACAAGAAGGTTTGGCAATATTTAGGGTATTATATATGTTTCCAAAAATCTCATTAAAATTTTTATCCTTAGTAAAAGGTAAACCAGTAATACGTAACTCCGAGGCCACAGAAGAGTTTCAGGCATTCTAATTTCAAGGCTTTAATGTCGTCTTTAAGTTTAAGAATATCAATTCTGGCAGCTTCCAAACCTGTAATCCTGTCGCCAAGATCAACAATCTCATGCTTCATTTCATTTTTAATTTCATTTTTTGCCTGTTCCGGTATTTCATTTTTCATAGCTGGCTAGTATAGCTGGCTAGTATAGCTGGCCAGTATAGCTGGCTATTATAGCTGGCTATTATAGCTGGCCAGTATAGCTGGCCAGTATAGCTGGCTAGTATAGCTGGCTAGTATAGCTGGCTAGTGTAGCTGGCTAGTATAGCTGGTTAGTATAGCTGGCTAGTATAGCTGGTTAGTATAGCTGGCTAGTGTAGCTGGCTAGTATAGCTGGTTAGTATAGCTGGCTAGAATAGCTAGTATAGCAGGTTAGAATAGCTAGTATAGCTGGTTAGAATAGCTGGCTAGTATAGCTGGCTAGTATAGCTGGCTAGTATAGCTGGCTAGTATAGCTGGCTAGAAAGCTGGCTAGTATAGCTGGCTAGTATAGCTGGCTAGTACAGCTAGTATAGCTGGCTAACTGGCTAGCAGGCTAGTATAGCTAGTACAACTGACTAGCTGGCTAGTATAGCTAGCATAACTGACTAGCTGGGTAGTGTTTTTTTTTTTTTGTTATAATTTTCCAGCCATCATTTGCCACTGTTGTACTGCTATAACTCCTGATCATTTTAAAATTTTTTTTTTTTTGGAAATTATCGTCATTTTCCTTTGACCTGTATTTTACAAGATTATTTTTCCTACTTATGTATTTATCTATAAAACAACATTCAATTCATTACTCCTTACAATAGCATTTTAGAATCATTTAGTCCTTAATGCTGAGTATTTTTAATGAGAGTGTGTTATACACGTTACGGGTTTTTACTGCGATGAAATGAATATGAATCACAAATGATACATGATATCTGCGGAAGATAGCCAGATTCGTAATAGAACTGAAAATATACTCTAATGGAATCCCATCCATAACAACTTTTGAAAGGACAGTTTCCGATAAATGCATTTCAATTCCAAAGAAGCGAATAATTTAAATATTTTTTATAAAATTACTCTTGCAAACGGGCTAATTTTAAGCTAGGAAAATACTTCTTAAATATTTTAAAACGGTTTTATTTGAAAATGCCACGTAAAACCCTATTTAGCTAAAGCCCTTATTGGCATTAACACACACACAAACGCATACACATGCAACTGAACAGCAGATATTTAAATATGTGCTCTGCTGCCTAATGCCTTGAAAGTGTAACACCCGAGTTATCGTCAACACTTCTACCTCTTACATAGGAGAGCAGACACACACATACACACATATTGTTTTTTAACACTCACTATGAGTAAAGTATGAGTATATTTTTAGAAGAGAGAGAGAGAGGGAGAAAAAACCAACCATTATGGTAAAAACAAAAAAAAAAACAAAAGAGAAAACAACACCAACAAGTATTTCTTTTGTTTTTTATTTCTAATTTTTCTTTTTTTTTCATTTTTTTGTAGGTTATTTTGCATATTCATTTATTAATATGCAGTGCGTGAATTGTTGTTAAAATAGCAGCATAAAAATTTGCATATTTTTTGTTGTTGTTGTTGTTGTATTTTTTATTTTAGTGTGCTACACAGCTTAAGGCTTAAAAGGGACAACAAAACAACAAGAAAACAATAGAAACGTCTAACAAACAAGCATTACAAAAGAGTAACACATAATGGCTGTCACAACGCATACAAATAGATAAAACACACACACACACACACACACATACACTTGTAAACGATAACGATAAATAAAAAGGAATCGTTGTGAAAGACAGTTTGGAGAGATGAGATTCTTATTAGCATATCGAGATGTTCAAGAAGAAAAAGATCTACACATACAGTTACACTTTCATGCTTTTATATCACACACACACACACACACACACAAAACAAAAAGACAATACTTACACACACATACAAACTTAGTTCTGTATTGAGTTTATTGTGTTATGCTATTGAAAATGTAAAAACACAGATTCTTCTTCACCCGATTCTCTTGTCCTGAAAGCATTAATTTAACATAATAATCAATAAATCAATGAAGTGTGTATGTGTGTATGTGTATAACACAAACAATGGAAGAGACAGATAGTAATAAAGAGAGTTAGAGAGAGAGAGAGAGCTGTTGAAGGGAACAATAAACAGAGATTTGCTCTTTCTATTGTTTGTTTACACCATTCAGCAAGCAACAGCATCAAAGGAAGCTGTATTCTACACAAACCATAACCGATAGCGACGTTTTGTTATAAAATTAGAAACAAAAAAAAAAAAAAAAATTGCAAAAAAAAAAAAACAAAAAAGGAAAAATGGAGGAAATTTAAATGAAAGATAAAAATTTTATTATTTTACATGTTGACACGCAATTTATGTTTGAATTTCACAAATTTGTACAAGAAATGACAAAATTAAGTGCCGCATTTAAATAATTTTCAAATCTGTGGGTACTTAAAGGGAAGTACAAGTAAAATGGAAATCTGAAATGGAAATATTTAAATAAGAAATGTTTTTAAGCTTTGCCTAGATGAAGAGCTGCTTGGCACATCGTTTTTAACTTAAATAAACTGAAACTCAATTTCTCTTATCTCTGTGGTACATACTGTTCAAATAAATATAAATTTTGTATCGAGCACGCGTTAATTGTGTGGTAATCAGTTGTGCGGCGAAATTTTTTTTATCTTTATCGAATTTGAGAAAGGATTTTACATCCTGCAAGTCGTCGTAGTTAAGTAGTGTGTTATTATTAGACGTGAGGCCACGGCTTAAACTCCAGGTCACACATTTCCAACAAATCGAAATATAAAAAAAATATTTCTTCGGCGACTCAGAAGAAGACTTTTGGCAAAAACTCTGAGAATAAAATAAAATTGCGCCATGAAAAAAGTTCTCCCAAATCTGTCGTTCGGAATCGACTTTAAACTGTAGGTCCCGCCACTCATGTATGAAATTAACGTACTCAACATAAACGGTGTGAGATGCTACATAGGTTGTAATCCTGACTGAAGGGTCTTAATGACCAAATTATGTATATGTATGTACATATTGTTACGTTTTTACCTTTTAAAAACGTTAAAAATATGAGTTCGTAGATTGCAAATAAAATAAAAATAAATCTGTGTTTATTTTTGAATCAATTCTTTATTATCTGCACAACTTTTGTGCCACTGTTCGAACTTCTTCCACTTATACAACGATAACTTTCACAATATGTGCTTTTTTTGTTATATTTCTCTGCTTACAACCTTCTTGTAAGCAACAACACTTATTAGTTATTCCTCTTTGCTCACAACCTTTTTTTGTAAGCACAACACTAACAACTGTGTTCTCAAACGCAACTTGTCTGCACACAAGTCTGACCGAATTAAAGCTCGATAGATTTAATTCTCACACCGACGTGACGTCGTCTTACACGATTAAAATCAAACTCCGAGAATCACGTGTCTTCATACACGGCTGACTGAATTCTAACTGAATTCCCGTTGCTCGCTTTATCTTGCCTTTTATATCACTGGATCAACAGTGTGATGAATGCTCTTGAAGGATGATGACGACCTTCGGGAACAATCCAAAAATGTAAACAACTTGTTTCCATTTTTGTTGTTTGTGTATCTTGTTTACTTTCGTCCAGGCAGAGTTGTTGTTGTTTTGTTTGTTTGTCTTTCTGCTATATTTTTTTATACACGGACATTGTTGCTATATTTTTGTTTATTCATCGATCTTGTAAACAAGCCTGTTGTTTTTGTTGCTATATGTTTACTCATTCGTTGATCACGTGAACAACTGCATTGTTTTGTTTTTGGAGCTTTTGTTTATTATTTTAACAACACCATTTCCATTTTCGTAACAATATGTATGTATGTATTTTACATCCTGGCATATGAGGTGATATAGTCATAGGATGTTGGCTGTCGTATTCTAAATGACAATCATCTCAACTATACGGTGGCACTAAGCACGGGTATAAGACAATTCTACTTGATGTCTTGTATATATCAACGAGACAAAGTTTCTTCTCAAACAAAAATGCATTTGAGACAATCAAAGCCTTTGTTGGGAAATTACAACAAAAGAGATCTGAGGCATGCGTCAGACTATCCAGGTATAAGATGAGTTTCGTAAAGGGATTTTTGTCAGGGCACCTTAGACTCAGCTCAGCGTATACTTCTTTAGAATGACAATTGTTTTGAGCATAAGAAGTAGATTCTGTATCGATGAGAATGTATCATTGGAACACATTCTTGGAAACTGTGCGGTGTTAATACACCCCAGAAGGAAACAACTGGATGCATATCAGGTAATAGACTAGGGATTTGTCATTGTTGACACCGAGCAGCATTCAAATTTTTGTCAGGGCAATAGGCTTGGAGGTGACATTATAAGGATATTTTATAAAGTCGGAGGGTAGTACAATAGATCGTATGCTCGCAGTGCTAAGGTATCTTTTCACTACAATAATACAGAGTGGGGCAAAAGTCACGAAGGGGTTTAATCGTTTAATCGTTCTTGGGAATCTCGTGGCTTTAGTTCTTGCACTAACTGCAGCTTGTATGGGAAAAGATGTAAATTTCCCTTTAATATTCTGCGTAAAGACCGCCGAGACATTTGCAGCTCAGTAGAGCGCCTTCGAGTTGATGTTTCAGGATTCTCCTCAACACTCTCCAGAATGCGTTGAATATTTGCTTCATTAATTACAGAATGTGGTCTTCCGCTTCGTGGAAGATCCCTTACTGAGCCTTGTTCCTGAAAACGTGTCACTAATTGATTCGGATGGTGAATTCCGCACATTAAAATGACGACGATAGGCTCGTTGAGTTTGAATTATTGATCAATGATGTTCAAAATAAAGTTCTATGATTTTGGTTCGCTGGATAACGTTGTAACCTTCCATAATTAATCTCCCAGATTTATTTTACAAGTCCTAAAAAGAAAAATAAAAAAAAAAAAATTAGAAAAGTTATTAATTTTTCAAATCCCTTCGCGACTTTTGCCCCACCCTGTACAAGATTTAAATTAGAAACGACCAACGATTCCTATGGCTACTTCAGTAGCATTTTAACAGAATCTGGGGGTAAATAAAGCACATCGCGAGCAGAAATAGAAACAGCAAAATATCCATAGGCCGTATGGATTTAAAATATAGAATGTAGTACATCGTATCATAAATACGTTGTAGGTTGGAAAGAAAGTTTCCAACTTTATCTTACTCTAGGGGCTTCTATAGCTCTCTGAGCACATAAAATTTTTTTGGGTTTTATTTCTTTTTTGTAATTCAATAACTTGTTTTTTTTTAACAAAGAAATCTATTTCAAATCAATTTTTTTTTGTTGTTATTATTGTTTTGTTTTTAATATTAGAATAACTTTTCAAAAAAAAAATATTGTATTTTTTTCTTTACCCACACAATGTCATTAAAGTTCATTGAAGGTCTTACGCTTGAAAACACTAATTTATGCAACGAAACAAGGCACCTTTTCGGTTGATTTTACAATATTTTTGTGCGATTTGCATACGAAAATGTATTTTCGATGTGATGAATGTGTCATTAAAATGGTCTCTCCGGAAATGGTAGACAGACAGATAGAATAGAATTTCTTTAGGCATGAATGAGCAGGCATTTTTAACTAATTTTTTGAGCAGATAAATAATCGCATAAATTAGTTACCGACAGCAGGCGAAAAGTGTTCAAGGTCTAACACAAAATAAAATAAGAAACAAAATTAAAAAAAGAAGAGAATAAAAATAATGATGGTGTGGATAATAATTTTGTATAAAGAATGCCAAATAAAATTAAAACAAAGTGTCAGCAAAAATAAAATGAAATTTTTTTCATTAAGAACCTGTACCTGTTTCGAGTGTTATAAGCGAAATGGAATTATGAAAAGTATTTTTTTGCTCTGCGTATTTTTGTAAAAACGTGACAGTATTTGAAGCTCAACAGGAGTTAGACCAACTGTTTTAAGGTCATCCCAAAAATGTTTAACGTTCAGTACACGAAATAATATTTGATTTTGTTTATAAAGAAAATTACAGAAAATGAAATCCCAATAGCACTTCAGTTAAGCTCAACTAAGTGAACCAGGGCAATGTGTTTTAACATTACGACTCTTAAGAGCCTCTTAACGAGTTAACAGAGCAGTTAGATTTTGACATTACATAGGTACCAGGGCACAGAGGCATTCCGTGCAATTACAGAGCGAATGAATTGACCAGATAAGGTCGATGAGAACTTGCAAGCCTAGAACTGATAATTTATGTAGCCTTAGTGTCGATTGGTTGGCTTCGGATAATACGAAAAATCTGACAAAGGCGAAATTAATGTTAGGTTAGGTAAAGTGGTGAATTTCACCTAAAGAAAGAGATCCACTTAGGCTAGCATTTAAGCCCATAGTTATACATACATACATACATAATTGGCCATTACAACCCTTTAGTCAGGATTACGGCCTAGCTTCTCACACCACTTATGTTGTGTGCGTTAATTTTATACGTGAGTGGTGGGACCTACAGTTTAACGTCGACTTCAAACGACAAATTTTTGAGAAACTTTTTCATGGCAGGTTTATTTACTCTAATGGTGTTTTCTTTTCTACAAAGAAAATGTCACCCTCTCACAAGGTGCATTAAAAAAATTTTTGACCAACCCTGTTGTAATGTCATTTTTTATTTGAGAAGAACATAACACAAATATTAAAAAAGGGTATGCCCTGTGTTTACCACTTATTAAGAAAATGAATGAGGAAATGCCAATTTGTTCAAAGGTGTTGCCAGATCGCTAATTTTTCGACTTCATTTTTTGCACGCTTTTTTTATAACAAAAAAAAATATTTTAACACTGTTCTAACTTTGAATGCAATTTTTTATATTGCTGATCATGTAGCTTTAATAATGTAATATTTCCTTAAGATTACTCCACAAAACAATGAAAAAATTAACTTCAAATTGGATAACAATACGAGGCGACTTTTTTTAAATTTCATCTGGTAGCCCTATAAATACACAAAAGTCATCTGCTTTACAGGGCATTATCAGCACTCTCGATTTATACAGGGCATAAAATGCAATGCCCTCCACCATTGGCAAGTGCGAATTATTTAGAATAAAACATACCACCCTTTTAGAGGGCGAAACATTTTTAAGAAACAAACGCAAAATTGCATTTTGCGTTAATAAAATGCACATTTTTTGGTAGAAAAGAAAACACCATAAGAGTTTTTGCCAGAAATCTGCTGAGAGGAAATCGTCGAAGAAATATTTTTTTTTTCTCATATTTTCGTTTTGATGCCTGACCTGAGATACGAACCCGGGATTTACGTCTAATAAGTCAACACACTACATACTAGACTACGGCGACTTCAATATGTAGTTCAGAGATCAGCAACGAGTATTCAAAACGATGAGTAGATTCGAGTCATTCTTTTGATTCACTCATACTCAAAAGTGCATGAGTGCTTATGAGTAGCGGAAAAACGATTCATTGCTGATCTCTGATGTAGTTATACCACAATCAATCTTCAACCCGAAGATTAAGGATTCTCAACAGGAAACAACAATCTTTAGAGAGCTAGGTCAAATAGCAAATGAGAGGTTTTTATTGCAAGATCACTGACACATGTGGTGAAAGACTGTCTCTTCCTTCTCCTCAAACCCAAAGCTCCTGCAAAAAGTCATTTGCCGTAATAATGACTAGTTTTTGTGGCATGCCTATGAAAAGGATAGTGTCTCGTGAGAGGAATGGCAATGTGATTAAAGTATGGAAGTGAGTTGACCCTCTTCTTACCCATACATGTCCAGCAGAGTCTTGCAATATTGCACGTACCCCCTTGCTGCCAGCGAAATTGAATTTGTCCGTAAATAATTTTCAATTTAACTGAGGCAAACGGATTACCTAGACTCTGTAACATTAAGGAGATTCCGGCTCTTATTAGCTAATCAGCAATGTAATTTCCAACAACATTTTTATGTCCCGGGACCCATATAAGAATTACTTCTGAATGAGCCGAGAAAATGTTCTGAGAAATTCTCGACATTCATGGACAAAGACGGACATTGAAACTACATTCGTTAGAGACTCAATTGCACCCTGGGTATCCGAGTAAATCGAGAGATTTTCAAGGAAAATTTCGCCACCAAACAAGAATTGCTTCGCTTTCAAAAGTGCCATGACCTACACCCGGAAAATACTTGGGTATACTCCCAGATAAGGGAGCATACATGGTCTGAGTGGGTCTATCCTCTTGCGTTGACAGTTATTAAAAGAGTTTTTCCATTAACAAAAACAGAGAATTGCAAGCTTTAAACAATTTCTCGCATCTTATGAGTTGAAAAACATGGAAAATTGAATCAAAACGATACGATTAAAGCTTGAAAATAAAAATAACACAGAAAAAGGTCAGGAAAGTGTTGCTTTCAGCAAAATTGAATAAAAAATGTGTTAAAAAAATGCCACAAAATAAACTTCAAATATATATATACGTAGTAACCACGCATTATATTAGTTTCGGGGAATAAAAAATGGAATCAAATAATAAAGATGACACAACAACAAAAGCAATAACAACAACAGTAACAGTAACACTAAGAAAATAAATAAACAACCATTTGATGTACGTACGTGGGTGTCATATCTCATAATAATTGTCAGACCGTCAAACTAAAATAAATGTCATCTGTCGGTGTTTGTAAGTAAATAAAGCAATATGAACACGTTTTCCGGAAGGAACTAAACAAACAGGATGAAGCTTTACGAATGGAATATAAATGTTGCCATTTTGAAATGAAATCAAATGAAATAAAATGTCATGATCCTTTTCTGCTACTTCTTCTGCTTCTTCTTCTACCGCTTGCTCTTCGTCTTTGTCGATTCTTGTTCGTTATTGTTGTGATTTGATTTTATGTTTTAAATATTCTGTTGATTCATGCAACATTTAATATTTTCTCTTTTATTGTTATTTTTTATATTCTACTTCCATAAATACATTAACATGTATATATGCATACATACACTTGCATGTGTATGTATGTGTATGTACATATGTATGTGTGACTGTCTGTCTAATGCATTAAAATATTGTTTAAAAAATCCAATCCGTTTGTATGTGTTTCTTCAAGGATTATTCAACAGTATTTGGTGTTTTTTTTTTAATGTAAGGACATATACAGCCATGGACATTAAATTAGCACAAAATTCATACTATATAGTTTGATTGTGAATTTTTTCTCATTTGTATCCTAATTAGGCCAATTGTTTTGGTCTGGAATGTTGCACGATGACTTCTAGCTGTTGTTTAACAAAAAATATTACTGTTATCGTAAAAAATTTTTTGTTTTGACTGCTAATTTGTATCAGTAGCTAAATTCGAGCTGGACAGTAAATTAGCACAACGTGCATAGGTACAAGCTTTGTTCAAGTATTTTTATTCTTACGGTATATTCTTTTAATTTTATCTCATTTATAGTAATTTTTTTTAAAAATGGGACATTGAAAAGATTGCTCGCCAGAGGAGAAGCTCGTTATCGTTGACTTGTGGAATGATGGGAAAAACCTGGCTGAAATTGCCGAAATTTCGAATTGCTCGCGAAAAATGATTTACAGTAGAGCCCCGACTTGCGTCGATCCGATATGCGTCGTTTCGATTTGCGTCGCTTTTTAAAAATTGACAAAACTCAGCTTGCGTTGTTGCAATTTCAACTCGCATCGATTAAATTTGCGTCGTTTCGTCCCCGATTGGCGTCGATTCGATTTGCGTCGTTTGAATCCCAACTTGCGTCGTTTAAATTTCGACTTGTGACGCTACATACGTTTAATTTTTTTCTTGCAGCATTGAGTACTACCATTTTAGTATTTGTATTGTGGTACATATTTAGAATTTTTTTTTGTATTTTAAAATTCTTACAACTTCTGTTTATTGTTTTGTTATTTCTTTATAATAATTAAAAAACATTTGTTGAACTACATAAAATAATGAAAAATGTTTTCATTATTCATTAATTTTGTTTTCCTTTGAGTTCTTGGTCCTAATAAATTAAATTTCGATGCATTTGTATAGAAAAAGTTGATTCGATTTGCGTCGTTTTGATTTGCGTCGCAATTCTCCGGTCCCCTTTAGCGACGCATGTCGGGGCTCTAGTGTATTACGTGATCATTTCCTTCAAAGCAAACATAATAATGTCACTAAAAATGAAAGCCACGTGTCAAGGAAACAACCGAAGTCGTGGACCGTGCTATTGTCCGGAAGTCAAAGAAGGAGCCTTTCATGTCGTCACGCGATATTTTGAACGAAATTAATTCTCAATTTAGGTTAAATTTATCGGACAGGCTCATACGATGACGTCTTAATCACGGAAAGCTCTTTGGACGCTCTTGCCGAAAGAAGCCACTTCTACCAAAAGAAAAATTATAGTCAAGCGTTTAACGTTTGCTCGCACCCACAAGGGTACAGATCTCCCATTCTGGAAAAAATATTTTAGAGCGATGAAACAATGCTAAATCGTATGGGACCAGATGGTAGAGTGTTAGTTTTAGACTGGCCGGCGCAAAGTTCTGACTTAAACTCGATAAAAAAAACCTCTGAAACGATGTGAAATGTACTATTGCTCAACAAAAGTAGTACAAAAATTTGGACGATTTGTGGATTGGAATACGGGACGCTTGGTACTCGATTCCCAAAAATCTTTTCCAAAGAACTTTGTCCCTTAGATGCCACGTGGTGCTTGAAAATAGAGGCTAATCTACTAAATATTGATCAAATAAACTGAAAACATTAATATTTTTACTATTTATTAAAATATATTATTTTTATTCCAGAAATATTAATTTGTGCTATTTTACTGTCCAGCTAAAATCTAGCGTTTGATATGTTGCAGGTCTTAATGAGCAGACGATTGGAAATTTCGCCAAAATTTTTGTTTTTTTTTTAGAGAAGAATATGCATCTTAAGTTTCTATGTTTAAATTATTTTATGAATAGACCTAAAATACTATAAAAAAATCTGATTGTTTTTATAATGAAGTTTTGTGCTAATTTAATGTCCATAGCTGTATATCACAGTGTATTGCTTATCCTGTGTGTTAACGAGTGTGTATGTGTGTGTGAGAGAGAAAGAGAGAGATAGTTTGTTTAACATACAAATTTATAATGTGGTTTTTGAGGGCGTCTTAAAAAATCATTTTTAAACAGAAAAAAAAGCAGAAAAAAAGTAGAAAAAAGAATGAAAATGTAATGAAAATAAAAAGGAAATCTTAAAATATAAAATCAAAAACAAATAAATGTGTTGTGTAACCTGCACGACAACGTTTCCTTCCATTGCCAAAGAGGAAAACAAAATACTTTTTTTTTTGTTGTGGAACGAAAGAATATTAAAAAATAAGAAACACCAACGACAGCACCTTTATTCTTACTGACATCATTTAAAACTTTTTTTTTTATTTTTTTTCCCTCCCCTCTTTTATTTTATAACGTACACTGAGAGAATTTTTTTTTTTTTTAACGTCCCCGGCCTCACACTAACCCACCCACACCCGACCGCGGAGGGCTCGTCCCCATTGCGTAGGGACACGTACACACTACAGTCCGGACTATAGCGGGTTATGGAAAAGTAAAGGCAACGACAACATAAATCAGCTACAGAACTTAATCACAAGCTGAATAAAGCAACAATAAACCATAACTACCTAAGACAAGAACGAGAATATATTTTTCTATAATAATTTACAAATTAATGGCAGCATATAAGCTACGTTTAATATTATAAACAGTACAATTAAAATCAATAAAATCATAATACATGTTAAAATCATTACATAATCTACGAAAAAGAAAATTACGACCATAGTTTGTTCTATAAAAATCTAGGGAAAAAGGACGATAGTGCCATGAAAATCTTGCTGGAATACTGAAATTTAAGTTACAAAGCAAAAACTCGGAATCGATATCACCCTTAACCAGATTATAGACAAAACAAACGCCTAACACAGCCCTTCTACTTTCCAAAGTTGAAAGTTTTATCAGACCCAATCTAGCCTCATAAGATGGAAACCCATTGGCATAATCCCATCCTAAGCCACGTAAACAGAATAATAAAAACTGCTTCTGCACAGACTCTATTGAATCACTATGACAACGATAGTATGGATTCCAAATAAATTAAAGACTTTAAATTTAAATTAATTTTTTGAAAGAAAGTGGTAGAGCTACATGACTTACCTTTTAGAGCCATGATTGGAGAGTTTCTTGCTTAAATTGTTAATTTTTAATATTCGAAAAGCATGAGGAAATATTTCTTCTTAATTTAGGTTCGAACTTCTTGGGTTGGTCAGGTTTTGTTGTCCAGCACTTAGCTGTATAGGAATTAGTATTCAAATATGAATTCCTCAGAAACATTATTATCCATGAAATTAATATTTGTAGTTACTGAGCCTCCGACAAGTTCGAGTTAAGTTTTAATTAACCTAACAAAATCAAACGATATTATTAGGAAAACTATGATTTAACCCTTTCCCTGTCCTGTGCATCACATGTGATGCACAGCAAGTTGGTTTCATACGCTTGTGCATCACATGTGATTCACAAACGATATTCTCTCTCAAGGTTTGTATTTTAATAGACTTGAGAGAAATAATCAATTTAAGAAACTAAACGTGTGGAGATTTAATTATTTTATATTGTGCCAAGTCCCCACATGCCTAACTCTTCTACTTTAGAAGTTTTATGGAAATAAAAAACGCGTTTATTTAAAACATATCTTTCAATAAAATTTAACCTTTCCCCTGCTTCGAAAGTGGGGTTTCATTGCTAGGACTCAGGAATTCTTGATGCTGCCGATGTAGATGGATTTTGCTCCAATACTTCGTCTTCAGATGTATAATGTTCTTCATAGTTTACTTCTATTTCGCCAGGTGTTGAAAATGATGAATTACTTAGATCAGAAGGAACATAGTCATCACCGCTATCTTGAAAGGGATCCTCTTCATCACTATCGGAATCGCTTCTTATTCTTTTTTGGCCATAAAAAGCCTTTGAGTCCATTATTTAGCCGTAAAAAACTTCCGCTATTTTTTGTTTTGTTTTTAAACTGTGTGAAGCATATGTGATGCACAGAACGTCTGGTTCAAAACTATGATAAAAAAACTGCCTGTGCATCACATATGATTCACACTTTTTTTTTAAGAAAAACCCTTTCTACATTACTGTAATTAAATATTTTAATAAAAGAAACGAAAAGGAGTGCGTAAAAACTCTTTTAAACAAAAATATAATTTTG
This sequence comes from Sarcophaga caerulescens, assembly GCA_927399465.1. Lineage (NCBI taxonomy): Eukaryota > Metazoa > Arthropoda > Insecta > Diptera > Sarcophagidae > Sarcophaga > Sarcophaga caerulescens. Next base: position 10,924,801 of record OV656866.1, on the reverse strand, counting down.
GACGTACGGTATAAAAATTTTTTTTTTGTATGGGGACAGGGAAAGGGTTAAAGATAATAGCATTGGTTTATGTCTTTGCTATTTGAATTCTAATTCGAGGTTCAACAAACATTTGTTTTATTCAGAGATCAGCAATGATTCGTTTTTTCTCTACTCATAAGCATTCATGAAATTTTGAATATACATAAGTGAGTCAACAATATTTGGAAATTTGACTACCCATGAATCGTTGAAGTCGCCGTAGTCTAGTAAGTAGTGAGTTGGCTTATTAGACTGAAGGCCCGACTTTAAACCCCAGGTCAGACATCAAAACGAAAATATGAAGAAAATATTTCTTCGGCGACTTCGTCTCAGCAGATTTCTGGCAAAAACTCTGAAAGTAAATAAAATTGCCATGAAAAGCTTCTCAAAAATCTGTTGTTCGGAGTCGACTTTAAACTGTAGGTTCCGCCACTCATGTATAAAATTAACGCACACAACATATGTAAGTGGTGTGAGAAGCTAGGTCGTAATCCTGACTGAAGGGTTGTAATGACCAATTATGTTATGTTATAATTCATTCGTACTCACTACAACGTTGATTTATAAGTACAGGTTGCAATGAGTATGCTTACAACGTTGACATCCAACTCATACCGTTTGAAATATGTTCGATCCGTAAGCCTATTCATTTAGATTCATAACTTTAGAAAAATACTTATAAATGATTCGAGTGATTCGTATTATTCATCAAAATTTACTGTGTTAGTTGTTGTTGCATTTACAAAAAAAGAAAAAAAAAAACAGAGCAGCAAACACACAACCATTTAGTGAGTATTTTAGTGCTCGTACGCTAATCATACTTTTTTTGTGCTTCGTGTATATGGTGAGTTATGGAGAGTCGAAATCAACAACATCATACGTGTTGTGTTAAGTATGAATATGATGAGTATTTCAAACTTTGTATATGAGTAGAGGTTCCATGATATTAATACAGGGTGGGCCAAAAGTCACGAAGGGGTTTAATCGTTTAATCGTTCTTGGGAATCTCGTGGGTTTAGTTCTTGCACTAACTGCAGCTTGTATGGGAAAAGATGTAAATTTCCCTTTAATATTCTGCGTAAAGACCGCCGAGACATTTGCAGCTCAGTAGAGCGCCTTCGAGTTGATGTTTCAGGATTCTCCTCAACACTCTCCAGAACGCGTTGAATATTTGCTTCATTAATTACAGAACGTGGTCTTCCGCTTCGTGGAAGATCCCTTACTGAGCCTTGTTCCTGAAAACGTGTCACTAATTGATTCGGATGGTGAATTCCGCACATTAAAATGACGACGATAGGCTCGTTGAGTTTGAATTATTGATCGATGATGTTCAAAATAAAGTTCTATGATTTTGGTTCGCTGGATAACGTTGTAACCTTCCATAATTAATCTCCCAGATTTATTTTACAAGTACTAAAAAGAAAAATAAAAAAAATTAAATTAGAAAAGTTATTAATTTTTCAAATCCCTTCGCGACTTTTGCCCCACCCTGTATAAGATTGAATGCGTATAAGTATCAGAAATTATGAGTATGATTCGATTTTACTCATCTTTTTGAATACTCATTGCTGATCTCGGAGTTCATTCCAGCTATCAAGTCTTCTGTGTAAAATTATTATATACCCTACGTATACTTCAAATATCCGAAAAAATAGTTGTGCTTTCAGTTGTGCATGTGAAGTATGTATTTTTCCAAAACCATTTAAGCATTCCAATCTTTTCCTGTGCATATAAACTTTATTTTATTATTTTATGTGTATTGTATGCACAATATTTTCTAAACAAAACAAAAAAAAAAACAAAATAATTCAAAACAGATTTAATAGATTATTTTTTTATTTTCTTAGTTTTTATAGTTTGTTTTGTAAACAAAAAAAAAAAAGAAAGAAAAAAATTTCTGTACGTGTACAGAAAGTATGAGAAAAACTTAACACTGCAGTTAGAGTAGGAGAGTGTTTGTAACGAAACCATTAGTTTGCCATGTTTGGGAATCCTGTTTTCTTTATATTTTTACGACTATTTTTTTTTTACTCTGTTCTGTTGGTTTTTTATTTTCATTTTTTTGTTTTGGCCGGAAATTGTTGTGGGAAGACAGCAGCAGCAGCAGCAGGAACTGTTTATTCATGCTTACATAAAGTTAAGGGTGACCAGAAAATATATTTGGAATAGAAAAAAATAATGTTTTCCACCTATATTAAACTTTTTCCTGCCACATGCCACTTGCCAGCTATTGAAGTTCTCTATTAACCCAAGAGCATAGTCCCATTTGTTATATCGCAGGTGAAGCCGTTTAAATGTCCCATGAACCGTTTCCATCTCTTCGTCATTTCTGTAGCTCCAGCAAAAGTCATTGGCCATATGGCCAATAGGAATGGGTTTTACATGAGTGCCCGGATTGCAGTGCATTGTAAAGAGTGCAATATTTTCGCTTAGCATGCTCCGTTGTAGTTTGTACAGCCCGAAAGACTTTCCATGCACTCGTCATCTGACCATCAGATATGCAGCGAAGGTATCCGTGCAGCATTAATGAAACTCATCATTGTATTAACAATTCTGAGCTTGCAAGCTCTTAGTGAACCTCGAAACTGCAACTATGTGACCTGAACCCTTTGCTACTATCTTTTTGATAAGCTCAGCGCAGTCGTAGATCCACCTAGAGGCCGTTATATTATAATCTAGTGCACTTACAATTGCCTGGCTATCAGAAAGGATGGTAATAATGATAACCTCATTCCAAGTAATCGTCACCACTGCTCGTATGACCGACATCCACCGAATGAGCTATAATACCACGACTCAGAAAAGATGCCGCCACCCTCAGATTTTTGCATCATTTTCCCCTTTATTCGGAATGGACCGGAATTTAAGCACTTAGTACTTAGGACAGTGATTGTGGCTGTACTTATTAAGTTATTTTTTTTTTTTTTTTTGGTGAAACCAGCACTCAGGGGATGGCCCCTACTCATGCAGTGCATTGTGCAGGTTTTTTAGGAAAATGGGTTATAGGAAGGTGGAAGAGAGGGAGTAGTGTTTGTGGACATCTCAAGATGCGAACGGCAAGGAAACGAGTTGCTGCTAGGTGATTATAAAATGGCCAGTGCTATACCTTCACCATTAGACAGTCTACAGCAATCGTCCCCAAGAAGTTCGCATCCTTCAGTCCTAGCTTCTCACACTACTCATGTTGTGTGTGTTAATTTTTATACATGAGTGGCGGGACCTACAGTTTAAAGTCAATTCCGAACGACAAATTTTATTGAGAAGCTTTACATGGCAATTTTATTTACTCTCAGAGTTTTTGCCAGAAATCTACTGAGAGGAAGTCGCCGAAGAAATATTTTCGTTTTGATGTCTGACCTGGGGATTCGAACTCGGGCCTTCAGTCTAATAAGCCAACACACTACCTACTAGACCACGGCGACTTCATTGTATTATGGAAGAGGTTATATACGTATTTCTACATACAAATCTGCTGAGTATGGTCTTCAAACACACCTGGTGCGAGAGAGGCAAATTCTTATAAAAATGCTTTCAATATTCTTTCATTCACTTGACCAGGCGAGATGCCATTGAGCGCCCTAAAGTATACTTTTATTTTTATGTTTAAGTAATAACAATACCAAGAACATTATCGTCATCATCGTCATCTACATCTACACAAACAGCAAGAAAAGTCAAACTATTACAAAATTAAGGATAAAAAAAGAAAGAAAACAGAAAATTATAATAAAATCACGGAAAAGCAATTTAAAGTAAAAAAAATTTTTGTGTTGTTGTATGCGAGTAAATTTTACTTACTCACTCAGAACACATTCATACACTCATACTTACACACACACACAACACGATACATTACATCAATTTTGAAAATGTTTATGGAATAATTTCTTTTTTTTTTCTCCACTCTAATCTTTCTTGTGATGCTTTTTCCCTTTTTTTTTTTGCTTGTAATACATTTATGGTTTTCTTTGTTGTTGTTGTTGTTATAACATTTTCACGCTTCCTGCATTTCGTTTTTTTTATTCGTTTGTTGTTGTTTTTTGTTAAATAAACGGTGGTATTGCCAGCACTGCCATGCACTGTGTCCTGTCTGTTTTAGGATCAGGTAAAAAGCAATTTCTCTCGAGTAATTTAAAACAAATTTAAGGGGGCCACAAAGCATTGGTTTTTTTTTACATTTAAATTAAACGCTTAGGAGATGAGTTTCGGTTAATCTAGAGGTTAGAGAAACATTTGTTAACCACGATAATAATAATTTTTTTGTTTATGGCCTCTAAAGGCAGTCACTCAGTTGTTTGTCTTTTTCAAATTTCGTTTTAAGGTTTAAGGACTTTTATTCAATGCTTATATTTATTAAAAAAAAAAATGTTATTTTTAATCAACTTTTTTTTTTATTTAACCAATAAATCCATTTATATTAAAAGCCATTAAAACAAATTCTATTTACAACAGAGGACAAACAATTTTAAAACAGTTTCTCTCTCTAAAGTGCTTTCTTTCATTTATTTATTGCCTGGAAAATTAAATTAAAAATTTTTTTTTCTTTAATTTTTGATTTACGAACCATTAAATGCTTAAATAGAATGTATTTTAACTTAACCTGTATAAATCTACACCATCATTATTAAAAAAAAAAAGCAAAACAAAACAAAACATCCCGGCGCCTGCTACATGGTTGAGTTTAGAGGAACTGTCAGGTGTTGTTGCCGTAGAAGAAGCAGTGTAGGTAGTGTGATGGCTCACTAGACATGAGGCCACGGTTCAAACCCCAAGTCAGACAAACGACCAACAAAACGAAAATATAAAGAAAATATTTCTTCGCCGTCTTCACCTCAGCAGATTTCTAGCAAGAACTCTGAGAGTAAATAAAATTGCCATAAAAAAGTTTCTCAAAAATCGATCATTCAGAATCGACTTTAAAATGTAGGTCCCGCCACACATGTATAAAATTAACACACTCAACATACATAAGTGGTGTGAGAAGCTAGGTCGTAATCCTAACTTAAGTGTTGTAATGACCAGTTTTGTATGTATGTATCAGAGATCAGCAATAAGTATTCAAAAAGATGAGTAGAATCGAATCATATTCATAATTTCTGATACTTATGATACGCATTCATACTTATTTTAATATCATGGAACCTCTCTCTACTCATATTCAATGTTTGAAGTACTCATCATATTCATACTTAACAACACGTATGATGTTGTTGATTTCGACTCTCCATTACTCAACATTTACACGAATCACAAAATAAGTATGATTCGCGTACGAATACTAAAATACTCACTAGAAGGTAGAGGTGGAGAACTATCGATAGCACTATCGGCACTATCGATGGTTGGGCACTATCGAGCTACCATCGATAGCAGCCAGACATTTTCGAGAGTGCCCGACGTACCATCGATAGTTTGGTTTTCACATCACCAAAAAGTAAAATTTTGTGAAAAAATTTACTAAAATAGTGATACTACAATAAAGAGAAATGGATCACTTTCTTCAAAGAGGTATAATGTTTACTTTTAAATTAGTTATGAAGTATATTGACTATGTGTTGAATTTAAGGTAAACGTCGGAGCTCCCTCACACTCAGTGTGTCGAGCGCTGAAAGGCAGGTATGCGATTGCAGCAGCACGGACTCAGAGAAAGATTTGGCGACCGAGAGGCAAACACAAAAGAAGAAAAGTAATTTCTCACAAGTATGGAAATACTTTAAAAGTTCAGATGACAAAAAAAATTTCAAAGTGCATTAACTGGGGAAAGGAGTACAAAACCAGCGGAAATACTTCAAATTTGCACGATCATCTGAAAAGATACCACTCTAGCTTGGAAATTCATGTCCCAGATTCTAGCACTCCAGCTATTTCTGCGGATACTGACAACATCGCATCGACAAGCGGCAATTGTATATCGTCGATGCATTCTGTAGCTTCTTACTTTAAAAGAAAAGAAAAGAAAAGAAAAGAAAAGAAAAGAAGAAAAGAGTCGTTTTGTACGACACAAACTCTAAGCGAAAGAATGAGATTGACAAGGCTTTGACGGAAATGATTGCCAAGGATGTATAGCCTTATAACATAGTTGAAAACGAAGGTTTTGTAAACTACAGTCAGGTATTTTATCCGCTATATAAGCTCCCAAGCAAAACATACTTAAGAGATGTGCTTATGCTTAATATGTTCAAGGAACCTTCAGCTAAATTAATAACAATGCTAGAAGGTATTTCTGATATATCGGTCACATGTGATTTGTGGACATCGAGGGCCAACGATAGCTTTTTGACCGTTACATGCCATTTCGTGTATGATTATAATTTAAAAACAGCGCCATTAATCACAAGAAAACTTTTGAATACAACTAACCACTCTGCGCAAAATATTAAAAGATATTTTAAATCATTGGACTATCGATAGTATTATCGTCAACTATCGATGGTTGTGAAATTACTATCGTCGACTATCGATGGCTCCGACTATCGATAGTTCTCCACCTCTACTAGAAGGTTGTATATTTCCTCTGCTTGCTGCTCTGTCTTTTTAGCTTAGGTGTTTTTTTTTTCTCTTTTTGTAAATGCCTAACAATAACTAAAAGTGTAAATTTTGATGAATGATTCGAGTCACTCACCCGAATCATTTAAAAGTATTATAAGTATTTTTCTAAAGTTATAAATCTAAATGAGTACGCTAATGAATCAAACATATTTCGAATGGTATGAGTTTGATGTCAACGTTGTACGCATACCCATTGCAACCTGTACGTATAAATCAATGTTGTAGTGAGTATGAATGAATCAGAGTATATAGTTAAATTTCAATATTGTTGACTCACTTATATTCAAAATTTCATGAGTGCTTATGAGTAGCAAAAAAACGATTCATTGTTGATCTCTGATTCAGACCCCAGGTCAAACATCTACAACAAAACGAAATATGATAAAAATATTTCTTTGGCGAGTTCCACTCAACAGATTTCTGGCAAAAACACTGAGAGTAAATGAAAATGCCATGAACAGTTTCTCAAAAATCTGTCATTCGGAAACGACTTTAAACTGTAGGTCCCGCCACTCATGTATAAAATAAACACACACAATATAAGTGGTGTGAGAAGCTCGATTGTAATCATAACTTAAGGGTATGCATGTACAGTTACGGACAAATAAATAGGGTCACTCAAAATTATTAAGAATAAAGCGGAAACAAACAAAAAAAATTAAAATGTAATTGTGTGTTTATTAATTTCATATTATTGCTATGTTTATATGTCTTTACCATTTATATTAAAAACTAAAAATTTATTTTATTTATTTATTCATTTATTAATTACAAAATACAATTGTTGTAACTAATTAAAAGGAGGGAATACTAGCAACATAGGCCATCGATTCCGAAAAATAAAATTAAATTATATAAGGCTTAGTAGACTATTTTCTAAAATGAATTTAAAAATTAAATTTATGTTGTTATCACAGACTTGAGTTAAGAAGCTGGAAGATCTTTTATTTCCAAAAATATTAATCCGAGAGGAATTAAAAGCTGGACACTCGTCTAAAATATGGGTTACGGTAGTATTTCTATTGCATGTTGAGCAGAGAGGAGGAGATGTTTTGTTTAGAAGATGTTTGTGAGAGAATTTGCAGTGGCCTAATCTCAGACGAACAAAAGTTGTAGAGTAACATTTTTCTTGCAAGTTTTCGGGTAACTTGGTTTCCTACCAAGGGGGTTGACATTTTTGTAGGAGTGGAGATAGTTCGACCAATTACTATCGTGAAGATTGTTTAAAAATGATGAAATAACATTGCATATATCCTTATTTTCCCATGTGGAATATTTAAAAAGAGGTCTGTTTTTAGCATCAGCAGCAGCGGCATCTGCAAGTTCGTTTCCGAGAATACCTACATGCGATGGGACCCATAAAAGCTTGATTCTATTTAAATTTTTTATTAAATAGTTTCTGATTTCGTTGATTAACTGTGAATCATAATTAGTATTCCAAACAGCTTGAATAGAAGAAAGACTATCAGTGCATATAATAGATTTTGATTTTTGATATTCAGCATATTTAACAGCCTTCAATATAGCTAAAGCTTCAGCAGTAAAGTTAGAACAGTAGTTGTTTATGAGTCCGGTTTCAATAAGGTTGCCGTTTTGATGAATAGCTGCTGTAGCTGTAGTATGGACAGATGATTTAGACCCATCCGTGAATAAGAAGTTCCATTTATTTTTTGAGAAATGGTCGATTAGGCAACTAAATGTTAGTTTATAAACCGTGGGTGGGGTGTTAGCTTTCGTGAGATTAATCATAGATCTTATACAAGAAGATTCATCCAATAGCCAAGGTGGTTCCGACTGTTGTTTAGAGAATATAGGGTTAATTTGTAAATCGAGGTTTTGTGATAATTTACAACCAATGATTCTACCAATGATTGATTCTATTCTGTTACTTCTTTTATATTTGAGTGCTTTTAATACCTCTCGATATAAAACTTTATTTCTGCTGATAAGAAGCTTTGGGATAAGTTTGTAGGTTAGGGAAACAGTGCGGTCCTCAATGGACTGTAGACCGGCTTCAGTTAAAATATTGATAATTGGGCTTGTAGGGAAAGCTCCAATGCTCCGACGAGCGGCAGCATGATATGGTGCCTTAATTAATTTTATATGTGATGGAGCACACCAACCATAAATTGGAAGAGCATAATCTATTTTAGCTAGAAGGATAGAACGAGTTATATTAACCATTGTGGAGATATGTATGTTACAATTCTTGGAGGTCAGGAACTTTATTATGTTCAATCTGGTGTTGAGGCTTTTCCTGAGTTCTAAGCAATGTTCTTTAAAAGTGAAACTCTTGTCGAAGATGATACCAAGAATGCGTAGGTGGTTTACACGTTTAATTTTTATATTTTTGTATTCGACGTCAAATAAGTTGCAGTTCCTTTTATTACAGATATGTAAAAGACTGCATTTTTCAATAGAAAGCACCTGATATGAGACTCCAGTTATCAATATCCCTCAGGATATTTGTGAAGGCGTCTTTAACTTTATTATTATCCTTTATTTTTGTGAAGATAAATGCATCATCTGCATAGATAGCATGTTCTATCTGTTTATAGAGAGGAAATAATTTTGCTGAGCTGATTAAAGGCAATTATAAAAAGCACCACAGATAAGGGAGAACCTTGTGGTATTCCATTATATAGGCCAAAAGTTTTTGACTGTTGACCGCCCACTTTAACTCTGAATTTACGATTAGTAAGAAAATTCTTGAATATTGAGTACATTTTTTTGCCAATGTTCCATTCTGCTAGTTGTTCAAGGATTACAAGGATTTACTTATGAAAAAAAAAAAAAATTTGTAAATTTCATTGATTTTTAATGGACAGAAATATAGGGTCATTAACGAAAACGATTAAAAAAACTTAAACTAGATTTAAAATCTTGGTTCTAAAGCTAATACTGTATATTTTGTAATATTTTGTACTGTAACCTTTATTTCTAAGAACAGCTTTGCACCTTTTTAGCATTGATTCCACCAAATCCTGATAAGTCTTATTTGGAATAGAATCCCAAGCGTATTTAATTTTCTCCCACAACTCCTCCTTATTTTTTTAATTTTAGTGGTACAATTTTTTGTTTTACGATTTTCCATAAATTTTCTATCGGATTTAAGTCCGGTATTGTGCTGGCCATTGCATTACGTTCACACCGTTATCCAGAAACCACTTTTTCACAAGATACGAAGTGTGTTTCGGATCATTGTCCTGCTGGAATATCCATTTGACTGGCATTTCCCAATCGGCATATGGTAGCATCACTTCGTTTAATATGTGACAGTATAAGTTTTTGTCCATGTTTTCTTTAATCCAGTACAGTGGTCCCACGCCATGCCAAGAGAAACATCCCCAAACCATAATACTACCTCCTCCATGCTTAAAAGTTTTTGTTGTATAACGTGAACAAAGTTCTTTATTTTTGGGACGTCTTACCCACGTTTTTCCATCACTACCAATTAAATTAATCTTACTTTCGTGCGACTATAACACGTTTCTCCATTTTTTTTTTTTTTAAATTTCGAAAATTTTATATGTAATTATACTGACCCTATTTATTTGTCCGCAACTGTATGTAGCCTAAGTCGTTTCATTAGAAACTCCTGTGCTGGAAAAACTGTGATTTAACAAATGAGCCTTATGTGGCCTAAGTGTATCCATTCGCCTTCTTTGGGTGGACAACTAAAAGTCCTTTGCTCCTTGCACAAAATACCAAACATTTCCATTGAGTTTGCCATTGATGCCGCATATACAATTTCATTTGGGTTGCCGTAATTGATACACTTATCATCGCCAGCATTAATTCGATACAAAAATGGCTTCCTTAGGTTCTCTTTTACTTGCTGTAGTCTAGTGGATTGAGTGTTGGAATACTGTATACGAGAGCTTTGAGCTTAGCTTAGCATCCAGTAATGGTGACAGCATTGAAGTCAATTGATCTTTAATCATTAATTTCTTAAAGAACAACTAACTAGCCAATTTGGCTGCAAAGAAAAAACACATATATTTTTAATATTTTATTTATTTATTTATTTTATTTATTTATTATAATTAACATAACACAACAAGATTTTAATCTTATAAGTTATAGTGCTATGCTTAGGATCAATAAGATATAAAACATAAAAAAAATAAAAATAATTGTAAAGTATAAGAAATTAAGCAAAAAAAAAAAAATAGCAAATTAATATAAGAAACAAATTAATAAAAATATTAAATTTAAGTAGAAATATAATTTCAAGCAATTTAGAAAACAAACAGAAATAACTAAAAAAGTGAAAAGAAAGAAAAAATTAAGAATTATAAAAATATAAAAAAGAAATATTTACAAAAATCAGACTAAGAAAGTAAGGATAAATATTTAACCGATATAGTAACCATACTAAGGAAGTAACATACTTTTCATTAAGAGAATAATTTAAATAACTCCTTTTTGAACGCATTTGCATTGCCTAACTTTTGTATGTAATTCGGTAGGGAGCTCCAGAGACTTGTGGTGTGTATAAAAAACTGACGCTGTGACAGAAGAGTCCTGTACCGTTGTTGAATAATCTTCATGCCCCGGAATGACCTAGCAAACTTGACTCGGCCCAATAAATATTCCGGCTGTCCCGTATTAATAATCTTATGGAATAGAATAAGGCATTTAATTTTCAGAAGATTATCAAATTTCACACCAGATATCTGGTATGCTAAATGAGAAATATGATCACGGCGACCTTTAAGAAACACGTATCTTACAATATTGTTGTATGCCAAGTTTAGTTTGCGGTTGTCATTACTATCGCAATTTGCGAAGATTTCGCACCCATACAATAGCACAGGAATTAAATAAGTTTTAGCAAGTTGCATACGAATTGCAAAAGGAGTTGAATCAATGACCGCCCATAAGTTCCGAATCATGCTGTATATTCTGCCAACAACAACGCTTATATGGCCAGACCACGATAATCTGTCATTAAATACAATACCCAGATTGGTAGCAGACTTGACATAGTCAATTTTATTTCCCCTGATACTCAAGCACGGTATGGCAACCGAAATGTTGGCTTTCGAAAGCACTATACATTTGGACTTTGAGGGATTAATGCATAGTCCATTTGCCGAAGCCCAGCTGTCAATCCTATCCAAATCACGGTTAACAGAGTGTAAACAAGAAACAATATTCTCCTTACGAGTACTGGTATATATCTGCACATCATCAGCATACATATGAACACGGCAGTCAACCAAAACATCCGGTAGATCATTAATATACATACAGAACAATAGAGGCCCCAGAATTGATCCCTGGGGAACACCTCTACTAATATTACGCGAATCTGAAATATTACCATTCAGATGAACCTTCTGACATCTGTCCAACAAGTAAGAAAAAATTAGACTAGCGGCAGAATTAGAAAAATTAAACAGTTTCCGGAGCTTATTCAGTAATATTCTATGATTGACTGTATCGAAAGCCTTGGTGTGATCGAGAAGAACTAAAAACGCTAAACTATTTACATCTAGCTCCAACCTAAGGTCCTCAGCTACATTTAATAGAGCGGTAGTACAACTCCTACCTTTCATGAAACCCGACTGATTAACTGTTAAATAATTGTGACATTCCAGATAAAAATTAATCTGTTTAGCTATAATGTTCTCCATTACCTTCGACAAAAAAGGAAGAATAGCAATTGGCCTAAACTCATTGTTCGATTTTGGAATGGGAAGGATTTTAGCTAATTTCCACTCATCAGGAAAAGTAGACTTAGTCAGCACTGTATTGAATAAGTGTGTATAATACGGCAAAAGTCTAGGTGTCAAAACTTTCAAAAACAAAGGATCTATATCATCAGAACCGATTGCGTTCGATTTCACCGCTGAAATACATTCCAAAACTTCGAACTGATCCACGCAACGAAAACTAAAGGAGTATTGTGGAGGGACACAACAGAGGTCATCATACATATCACCGGTTGCCGTCGGAACACCTGAATGTACAAACTGGTCATTAAGTTTATTCACATCTACATCAAAATCGGTTTTAGTACATTTTCCACCGATTCCTATTTCGCGAATCACATTCCATTTCGATTTATTGTCCATCGCATTGGAAAACTTTCTACCATAATACAATGTTTTTGCAATCCGTATGTGCCTAGTAACTTCCGACCGTGCGGATTTATGAAGAGCCTTCAAGTCATCAGTCCTGAACTTCTTCCACCGCCTGTAGGCACTATCCCTCTTCTCCATTAGTGCTTTTATCTCAGGAGTAAACCATGGATTCTGTTTGGGTTTGATTTATTTATTATTTTTCAATAATAACAACAACAACAACAATTCTTTCAATAAAAAAAAAATATTTACGTTGTTTTGTTTTTTTTCCAAGAACCTCCATTTAAATTGCTTCAATTGTTTCGCTTAATATCGATCGTTTAATATCGGCCATGTTGTAAAAACCCCGGAGAGGATTTTAGATTTCTTGCAATGAGTAATCCACGTGTAGATATTGACAACGACCGATACCAGTTTCCAATCGAATAATAGAACTTTGGAAAAGATAAATGGAATGGTGAACAAAGAACTGATATTGTATATGGATAATAAATTTTAAATTATCATAAAAAGAGTCAAATTATTGTAATCTAAATAGCAGTCAATCAATCTGAATATTATAAATTGCATGGGTCAATGCACCAGTTGTGAATGCTTCTTTGTGATGACTTTGTATTGCCAAAATTAGATTAAAAATTTCGTATAAAAAGCCTGCAACCGAAATATTGACAAAACATAACAAAACTTTTAATCCAACAACAAACACTATGAAAATATTTATCGTACTCGCATTGGCTGTAGCCTCGGCTAGTGCTGCCAGTTTGAATCCAATTTCCAAGTTTGGTTTCCCAGAAGGCCGTATTATTAATGGCGAAAATGCTGCAAAAGGTGAAGCTCCTTATATGGTGTCCTTGCAATTTGCAACTCAGCATTTCTGCGGTGGCTCCATTATCAGTGAAAACTGGGTCATGACTGCTGGCCATTGTTCGAATGTCTACAGCCCTATCGTAGCTGTGGCTGGTATCATTCGGCTTAGTGACAGCATATTTGGACAAAAGCGTTTGGTAATCGAACAAATTCAACACGAGAGTTATGGAGGTGATGTCGGACCCTATGATATTGGTCTGATTAAAGTAGTGACAAGCTTTAATATGAATACTTGGGTAGCTGTAATTGGATTACCTTTAAATCCATCGGATGACATTGGCGATGGTAAATTATATGGCTTCGGTTATGACAACTCTGGCCAGTTGTCCAATAAGTTACAAGTTTTGAATGTCACTAATATTGATTTCGAACAATGCAAAGCCTATTACCCTGCTCCGCCTCTTGATTTAACAAACCTTTGCACCCTCAATCCTGGTACCACAGATAGTGCATGTAGTGGTGACTCTGGCGGTCCTTCGGTTCGTCTCATTGGCACTGTAACTAGGCAAGTGGGTATTGTTTCGTGGGGTAATTTCCCATGTGGTGAGGACAGTGCTCCCTCTGTGTATACAAGAGTATCGGCTTACGTAGATTGGATTCATGAAAAAATTGACAGCAATTTAATTGCTGCTAAAGATTTTTAATTTGTATAATAAGATAAGACCTACAATATGTATGTATATATGTATGTATGTTTAAATAAAATAAAGAGTATTGCATTGAAAATAAATTCACAAAATTTATTCTGGCGAACAAGATTTTTATTAAGAAAGTAACCTCCGGCAGACGATATCTCTGTAATCCTGTATAAGAGGAACGCTATCAATACGTGATAGTTTCTTGTCATATATTTTACAGGGAGGTGAAGCTAATAGATCACCGGGATTTATGTCGAAATGTAATCGACAATTTCACCATGCAAATCGATAAATTTCAATAATAAACCATTTTTATATACATATTTGGCTTTGAATCTTCATGAAGTCACAGTAGTCTAGTAGTAGTAGATTTGGCTTATTAAACGTAAAGCATTGAACCATGGCTTTGAACCACCCTCACCCAGATATTTCGAGCAAAACGAAAATATGGGAAAAAATTATTTCTTTGGCGAATTCCTTTTAGCAGTTTTCGGGCAAAAACTCTGAAAGGTAAATAAAAATTGCCATGAAATGTTTAAACTGTAAATTGATGGTGTGAGAAACTAGGTTTTAATCCTGACTGAAGGATTGTCATGACCAATTAACTAAGTATGTAAGTATGCGGATGTTTTACTTCGACACCCACCAGAATATATTGGCAAAAAGTTTGAAATAAGCCTGAGAATTATAAAACGGTTAAGAGAATATTTTTTACTCACCTTACGCCGTAATGTGTCAGAGATCCGATCATCGATCTCTGAGATTTGTGGACTAATAACTCAGCTGAAGTTCGGTTGTCATATATTATCGAGCAACAATTTACAATCGAAAGCATACTATATATCATACATCATCTGTAAAAATACAATTTTTTCTGATGTTAAATCATATCATATGACATACAAAATAGAAAAGTCAGATGTGAAATACATGCCTTGTGAGAACAGATTTAGAAAACTTTGTAAAACTTGTGCATGTAACATATGGGCTATCATATACTTACATATGATATTGTTACGAAAATGAAAAATCTAGACACAGGTGTTTTGCTTTTCCATCGTTTAACATTAAAATTATAAACAAATGCTACAAAAACAAAACAATGAACTTGTTTACAAATTATCGCACTGCTTAATGTAACAACAAACACTAATAATAAGAATAATAAGAATAAATGTAAACAAAATACACAAACAACAATAATGCAACAACGATGTTTTCATTTATAGAGATCTCGAGAAGGCGAAACCACGAAAATTTGCCTTCAAGAACATTCATATAAAAGGCAAGGCAAAGCAGGTAACTGAATTGGTATAAGTTCAGTCAGTCTTTTGTGAAGACGCAATGTGTTTGAAGAGAGTTATCGTGGTTTGAAGTAAAGACGTGCACAGTTACAACTGTTCGAACATGTTGTGTGTCTTTGCTGAACTGAGTGTGTATAGATAAATGGTTCTGCGTTGCAGATACAAGTTGGTATGGTTATTTTTTGTAGCAGTTAGGGTATGAATGGATAAAGAGAAAATGAGAGTAACATATTGGTTTTCCTATATTTCTCACAAGCAAATACTTGTAGTTAATGGTGGAATACAATAAGTAACTTATTGTACTATGCGAATAAAATTTTGTATTTATAATTTATATGATGATTGCTGTATTTTTGTATAATTTTGAAAAAATAGGGTAAAAAAAATTTTGGGGGCAAAAGGAGGAATGGAATAGGTAGGGCCTGGAGACATAGTGATGTGAGTTTTTCCCCCTTAAAGTGTCGGCGGGTCAGTTGATGGTGAAAAGTTCTTCCATCAATTGTTGGCCTCGCGACGGTCTATTGGTGGCCTTTTATCCGAGGAAGATTGATGAAAGCGTTCCGGAGATAAGGCGGTTTCAGTAAATTGTTTACTGGACGCATGCCTTGTTGTTGTTAATAATATTTACTTACAACACCAAAGTTTACTTGTATATTTTTGTCACCATAAATATTTAAAAATACCTAATAAGTAAATCAAAAATACTTGTAGTACAACAGTTATTTGAGAGCAAGAAACAAATACAATACAATACTCAACGCAAAACCATAAAGAACTGTTATTGTTTTTGTGGGTAGAGTAGATGAGTAGAAGCAAAAGCAGACAATATCAGTTACACTCATTCTCTCATTTATACCAATAGTATATGGTATCTACCATGGTGTATTTGTTTTACAAATACTTTGTGGTGTACTACTGCACGTCTTTAGTTTGAAGATCTCCGTTACAAAGATATGTCGAACAATTGTCTAGTAATTGTTATTGTTTATGCAAAGAGTGTAAACAGAGGAATAACAAAGAAAAGCAATTGTTGTTGTTTACATCAAGTTGTGAATAGTGGCACACAGAATTGTGTGAATAATAAAGAAATTTTAATTAAAACAACACAGATTTATTTTTATTTGCAATCTACAAGTTCATATTTTAAACGTTTTTAAAAGGTAAAAACTTAACCAAAATAACCGTTATTTTCAAATTTCGTGAGTTACGTATGTTCGATTTTTGCATTTTTTTTTTCTATTATGTTGGTACACATGCCTGTTATATACTGTGAGCGTCAAAAGAAAGTGTACAATTCAAAAAAAAATATACATTAATAAATTAACGTTAATTTTTTTTTTTTTTTCAAATTATTTTATTGCCAGTTTTTAAAATTGAAACAAGAAGAAAAGAATTAGAAAAAATTTGGAAATATGGTAAAATTTTTTCGGGCACTCTCCTTAACCCATTAACCGCCAAAATAAATCCAGAAGCGATAATTAACAAGAAAGTTTATTTTTTAATTCATTGTATACAAAATTAATATAAAAGTATGAAAAAATTTAAAAAAATAATAAAGGGGTGGAGTACTCAACTGAGTACAGCGGCGGGTTATAGGTGAAAAATTTCAAAACATTGTTTTTCAATACATAATGTTTTTAAACATTTCTTGCATTGCCAGCGAACTCTTGCTTTTCCAACTTTTTGGGGTAGTGGCCTATACCATCTTGGCGTAACCCTAGGACCAATGATGATAAAAGTCGAGCTTTAGTTTGGGCGTTTTGACGTAAATAGTACCTTGCAATTGAATGTCGGAATAAAAGTTGATCCATGCTATCGCTATGACTCATTACATATAACCGCCAAGCGTTTGCAATGGCCATTCTATTATATACGTAAACAATGTCCACCACCATTTCTTACCACGAATGACAATTCTGTAGAGTGCAATAGACTGGTCCAGCTCATCTACTCCTCCCATATGTTTGTTATATGACTGAAACACTTTTGGTATATTGACATCAATTTTTTGTCGTTGTGTAGAAGACCAACGTTTTACTGCTCCTAATGGTTCTATTGTGTCATAGTTGGTTGCCATTGTACAGACGCTATTGTCTTTCCATTTCACCAAAAGAATTTCATTTTGCTTGTCAAACCTATAGTCATATGAGGCACGCTCTTCTTTTTTCATTTCTTTCGAACTTCGTAATGGACACTTTTTTTTGTTCTATTCTCTCTAATTGTTCCAGTCGCACGAAATCCTTTCTCTTTGAGATCCACCAAGAGATTATAGCTAGTAAAGAAGTTATCAAAAAATACTTCATACGATGCTGACTTAGTCTCCATTTTCTCAAGCAATTTGTTTACTACTCTTGACCCTAGGCGATCAGTAGAAATTTCCTCCGATTTTCACCACATTAAAAATCGAAAGTGTAGCAATATCCAGTGGAACTAAATAGCTGCTACCCATTTTGTATATGGATTCCGCCGCTGTACTCCATTGAGTACAGTTGTATATAAATAAACATAACTTTGTAAAAGTAAATTGCAGACCATTTGTTTTTACATATTTTATAAACAGAAATGCTTGCTTTTAGAAAATTAAAATAAAATAGAAATTAACAAAACTGAAAAAGCTAAAAAATGGTAAAGTCTGTGCTTATCTGGTCACACCAATTTTGTATAAGTTTAATGGTGTTTTCTTTTCTACAAAGAAAATGTCACCCTCTTACAAGGTACATTAAAAAAATTGCTGACCAACCCTGTTGTAATGTAATTTTTTATTTGTGAAGAACAAAACACAAATTTTAAAAAATGGTATGCCCTGTGTTTACCACTTATTAAGAAAATGAATGAGGAAATGCCAATTTGTTCAAAAGATGACGAATATGAATCTAATAACTGATTTATTTAAATTTTCGCAAATAAAATAGATGCAGCAATATCCATATTTAAAAATTTAATTTAAAAATATGTTGTATTTTTTTGATTTGTTTTCAATAAAATATGTAAATATGAAAAAGGTGTTGCCAGATCGCTAATTTTTCGACTTAATTTTTTGAGCACTTTTTTATAACCAAAAACACTGTTCTAACACTGAATACAATTTTTTTTATATTACTGACCATATAGCTTTAATAATGTAATGTTTCCTTAATGTGACTCCACAAAACAATGAAAAAATTAACTTCAAAATTGGATAACGATACCAGGCGATTTTTTTTAAATTTCATCTGGTAGCCCTATAAATAAACAAAAGTCATCTGCTTTACAGGGCATTATCAGCACTCTCGATTTATACAGGGCATAAAATGCAATGCCCTCCACCATTGGCAAGTGCAAATTATTTAGAATAAAACATACCACCCTTTTAGAGGGCGAAACATTTTTAAGAAACAAACACAAAATTGCATTTTTTAAAATAAAATGCACATTTTTTGGTAGAAAAGAAAACACCATAAGAGTCCATTTTGTGACAGTCGATATATATATATAGCCAGATTTGTTTATTATTTTAACAGGGAATATGTTTCTTTTATGCTAAAAACGCAAAAAAATTACAAAAACTTTCAAATTTTAAAAAATTTCGCCTAATGATTACCTGTACTCAATTGAGTACGGCGGCGCCAAATGGGTTAAGTGGAAAACTTGAGTTGGCGCTCACTGTATGTTGACAATATCACAGCCATTTTGGATTGTCAGTTTGTTTATAAGTTTTAAAAAATTTTTCTTAACGGTTGTCTTAAGTCTTCAAAAAAGAAAAAAAAATTGTCAAATTATTTCAGAGCAAATGTATTTATTTTCTTTGTAATCTTAAAATAAAATCGTAAAATAGTTTTTTTTTTTGTTTGACACGCGTTTCTTGGCTCCATAAATTATTTTAAAAAAGTGGTGCGTGTGCCTTGTTTTTTTTTTTTTTTTTTTTTTTTTTTTAAATTCAATTATAATGTCGGGACAATCTGTCTTTGCATTTATAATGGCGGAAATTGTAACTTAAAAAGCGGCTGTCTGTTCGCGTCCATAGTATTGAGAAACAATTAAAAAAAAAATTCATTGATTTACATTCACAGTGAAATGAACACACACCAAAAAAAAAATCATTTGTGATTCGAGGGCTTTTTTTGTCTTTTTGAAATTCAAAAATTTCCAAAACCTTTTTACTCCCCCATTCTCCTTTCTGAAAATGACATTTAAAATGCAAATTTATTTCACTTTAATCACAATCTTTTTACTTTTTTTCCCCCTTTTTATTTCAGGTTCTATTTTGAAAGTGAAGTGAAAGAAAATATCGCCTGGATATGCAAAATTAAAGAAACGTACCATACAGTGGCAGCAATAATAGAAAAGAAAAAAAAAACGTTTGAAAATAGAAAAATCCGTCAAAAAAGCTATTTATTAATGCATTTATTTGAATTGCTGTTGTTGTTATTGTTTAGCATTTAAAATTATTTAACATACAGCCGTAGCACCCAGTCAGCTATCATCGGAATACACAGAGCCAGAGCCCCACTATGAGAGGTCTGCGGTTGAAACTGTGATGGGACCATATGCACACAGTTAAAGTCAGTCTGTGTGGTGTTTTGAATTTTAATGTTTGAAACCTCGTATATAAAAATAAAGTTCAACGGGGCTTACCTTAGCTGAATTTAAAAGCCCCCTTAAGAAAGTGGAGAAAATTTCAAAAAGTTAAGTTGCCTTCAATTGCAGTTTGTTGAACGTGAATTGCTACCAGCAAAATGTTAAGCACTGGCACTTATGTATCATCGGGCCCGGTTGAGGTTTCACAGGCATTGCAGGATGGCGAAAAGTTCATCAAATGGGATGATGTAAGTATAACAATAATAAAATAGAATTTCATATTTTCTTACCCCCAGAAATTATATGTATTTAGTGCTTTAAGATCCTAGAAAATAGTCTGACTTTACCATTTTAAAACACGAAAATAGTGCTCTTCGAAACCCTGGAAAGTTTTTCCAAGTCACTACACTACATAAACAGTTCAAATCTAACGTCCATAAATACTATCCCGTCATTTGTCGCCCCCATAACCCGATTTTCCCGATTCCTACACAATGTATTGCATAAGGGATTGGCCACTAATCCCTGATTCTTGGTTAACTTATAAGCCACACACAACCTTTGTAATTCGTTACCAACAATCAGTTTTGCTTCAGTTTTTGTTTCATTGAACAGGTTGTCTCCCCACACATATATCAACTTCAACAACAAATACTTGATATTGTTACAGATTAAAGTTATACCGTCTTTAGAATTGAAAACCGTTTTCGATTTTGTAATGATCTCAGAGACATTACTTAGGTACTGTGCGATCTAGCAACACCCACCCCTAAACTGCAGCCAACTTAATTGAACAAAACTGCAGCTAAATTAAGATATAAGAGACATTTCCGGCATTCTAAAATAAAAGCGTGACAACGTTACAATTCAGGTGTGGGGTAAAAATAATACGATGTTCTATTTTCGACAGATAATTCAAATAATTTAGGCCTTCTTTTCGGTTTTCTTGGGCAAAAGTACAACTTGAATTACTTCAACAACCACCACAAAGCACCAAAGTCTTTTAAAGTAGGAGACTATGTGGTACTGAAGAACATTGATACCACTGCCGGGACAAATAAAAAGTTAATACCGAAATATCGTGGACCATATATCGTTCGGAAACAGCTGGGTAATGACCGTTATGAAGTCTCAGATATAGAAAATTGTCAGGTTACGCAAATGCCGTATAAAGGAATCGTTGATGCTAGTAGATTGAAAAAATGGCTAGAGCCAAAACAAATAGCGGATGGAGATATATCTAACTCTGAAGGCAACACTTCCGAATACGAAGATTACGAATTCTTGGAAGATGAATTCTTACAAGATTAAGATAGAAACTAGATCTGTAGATTAAGTTAGAAACTAGATCTGTAGAGTATAAGTAACAATCGGGGTCGATTGTGTTGTCAGGTCGGCCGATATTGTAATGATCTCAGAGACAGTACTTAGGTACTGTGCGATCTGGCAACACCCACCCCTAAACTGCAGCCAACTTAATTGAACAAAACTGCAGCTAAATTAAGATATAAGAGACATTTCCGGCATTCTAAAATAAAAGCGTGACAACGTTACAATTTGTTTTTTTGCAATGCTTTAAATTATTTATTTATTTATTTGGAAAATACATTTGGCAATCCATCTTATTGGGTCAAGCTATCGGGAGAAAAGTTTTGAATAGTGGAAGCAATCCAACTATTAAAGGCTGATGTGCTGGTATAAACTGAGGGATATTTTGTTGTGGCACATGGTGTATAGCCCCATGAAACAATACCAACAATTTCAGCACCACCAGCAGTACGGCGAATCAATGGGCCACCGGAATCACCATTACAGGCACCGTCAGCAGTGTTGGCCGTGTAGGAGCAAATGTTGACAGGATCAATGGGAGCAGATTTGGGCAAAGCGTTTTTGCATTCAGTGTAGCCAATGATATTGGCATCCAAAACTTGCAAAGCATTGGGCAAAGCACCGGAATTGTCACGACCCCAGCCATACAATTTACCCTTGCCAGTCTGTTCGTATTTACCGGATGGCAAATTAATCTTGGCCACTGGAGCAGAGCCGTCTCTGGCCAAAGCATTTAGATCGAATGCTTCAGCAATGTAAATCAAACCAATATCGTTGGGGCCCACACCGCCACTGTACTTCTCATGAACAAACTGATAAGCTTTGCTGGGCACTTTACGTATTTGGACAGCTGATTCATCATTACGCTTCTGAAGACCAGCCACTACATTGAAGCTATTGTAGATCAAGCAATGGGCTGCAGTTAAAACCCAGTGTTCATCGATGATGCTGCCACCACAGAAATGGGAACCACTTTTCAAGGAAACAATAAAAGGCGCTTCCCCATCTTCAGCAGGCTGACCATTAATAATACGACCTTCCGGGAAACCAGGTTGTGGTATAAAATCCAAAGTGCCACAGCTAACACTGGCTATGGCCAAGGCAAATGCGAACAGTACTACTACTTTCATGTTGTTGAGTTTATTAACGATTTGTTTTTGATATTTCGAAACGATTGCTGTGGTCTTTTATAGTAAAAATTTGTTTTTAAGTACTCCGCCATGCATGCCCATAAATAATCGTGAATTCTTAAAAGCATATGAAGGGGTTTTCCAGTCCATTTCGATTACACTGAAGCTTCTGTAATTTAATGATTATTGTTTGGAGGTTTACGATTTTATTATCTTATATTATTGTACTTAACTTACTGATTTCAACGTGCTACAGTGGGCCATTGTACAAAAATCAGCTGTAAAGCAGATTGTATAACTGCTGATTAGATTTATTAGAATCGTATAATAATATTGCTGTGTTCAATACATCACAATTGCATTATTTTGCAACTGCTTTTAACATATAAAAAAAAAAAATAATTCCAATCACTGTGACTGTAGTCCACGGTTCCATAAATTAAAAGTCAAGAACCTGGCATAATTCTAAAAATACGAAACGAAAGAAAGAAAGAAAGAAAAAAAAACTCAATTGAATGTATAAATCTACTCTAAATAATGATTTACAATTCATTCATAAGACACTAAAAAAAGAAAAGAACGTAAACAAAGGTATTAACGTGTGAAATGTCACTGTGTTAGTCTAATCTATTTATTAATAGCTTATAATAATATTTATGTTATTACCTCATAGACACACTTGAAAGACAAATCAAATAAATTGCATTGCACTGTACGGTATTTCAATGTTAGCCAGATAAGTTAAGTAAAATTAAACTGTGTCGAGTGCTCTACCGTAAGGTAATACTGAATTGCAGAAATCCATTTAAAACACTTTGTATAAAAAGCTCGCAATCAAAATATTCAAAACTTTTATGTGATGTTTTTGTAACACAGCCTATTTCACTTGCCTGCCTGTTTATAAGGGAAACACAAACAAAATTGAGTGTTTTTGTTTGTGTTTTCCATGCAAACAGGCAGGCAAGTGAAATAGCCTGTGTTACAAAAACATCACATTAATCGAATAACAAACATTGTACACTAGAGCCCCGACTTGCGTCGATCCGATTTGCGTCGTTTCGATTTGCGTCGCTTTTTAAAAATTGACAAAACTTAGCTTGCGTTTTTGCAATTTCAACTTGCGTCGATTAAATTTAGCCGAATTTGAAGGAATGGAAGAGGATGACATTAATGAACTTTTACTGTCTCACGATGAGGAGCTTGATAATCACCCTTATTCTGGTTGTCGTCGTCGTCGTTACCAAAAATAATGTCGATAAAACCAGAGTCGACAAAATCAGAGTCGACACAACACAATATCGACGGCGTATTGACTCACAGAATATCAAATGTGTGTCCGACAGTCATCTATAACTGTCAATAACGACAAACAGAATACCAATTTTAAACTGTCGACGCAAGACGACGTCGACGACGACAACCAGAATAAGGGTGAATGAAAATTTATTATCCATTAATATTCAGCATGCTTTAGAAGACGATGTTATGATGATTGATAATACATTAGAGGAAAAAAAAAAAATAACAATCTCCAATATTTCGAAAGCTATGCAATTATGTATGGGAAACATTGGATATATTTTCTGAAAACGATCCTGACGAAAATCGTAGCGAGGGCGTATCAGCATCTGCTGACCAAGCCATTAGTTGTTACAAGGAAACATATCAGCAAAAAAATCTCTAAAAATTCAACAAACCTTTTTGTTAACAAACCTGTAAGACCACGTAATCAAATGGAGTGTTCTTGATTTGAATTTATTATCTGAAGAAAGCACCACATAAACTAAACAAAGCACAATTTCTTCTTAAAAATTTATTTTTTTATAAATGAATTTTATTGATTTTTGTTAAGTTTTTTTGTCAATTTATATTTTTGCTATTTCTTTATAATATTTAGAGAAAACTTTACTGAACTTAATAAAATAATGAAAAATATTTTCATAATTCTGTTTTATCCGAAATATTAAGTTTTTTTGCTTCATTTTGATGAATTTCAATGCATTTGTATAGAAAAATTTGATTCGATTTGCGTCGCAATTCTCCGGTCCCCATTAACGACGCAAGTCGGGGCTCTAGTGTACTCGCATTAGTTGTAGCATTCAAAAGCAATTGTTTTGGCAGAAGGAAATGGAAAGCCTGCTGTTAGGGGTAAAGCCCCTTAAATACATAGTTTGCTTGATGATTGGTTCCCATTTCTGTGCATTATCGCTCTAAATTAGGTCCTGACTGCTGTTCATCGTTTGGAGAGCAGTAAATTTCAAGTTGTGGCTGGTGTCTCTCAACATAAGAACTAAATTGTCCACGAGAATTATGCCGGCTATTCTAGTATGTAGTGTCTTGACTTATTAGACATAAGTCCATAGTTCAACCCACACATCTCGAGCAGAACGAAATATGAAAAAAAACCATATTCCCTGAGGCAATCAGAATACCGTTAAGTCGCCGTTGTCTAATAGATAGAGTGTGTTGGCTTATTAGACGTAAATCTCGGGTTCAAACTCCAGGTCAGACATCACAACGAAAATCTGACAATATTTCTTCGACGACTTCCTCTCAGCAGATTTCTGGCAAAAACTCTGAGAGTAAATAAAATTTTCATGCAAAGTTTCTTAAAAATCTGTCATTCAGAATCGACTTTAAACTGTAGGTCCCGCCACTCATGTAAAAAATTAACGCACACAACATAAGTGGTGTAAGTAACTAGGTCGTAAAGGGTTGTAATGATCAATTATGTATGTGTATCAGAGATCAGCAACGAGTATTCAAAACGATGAGTAGATTCGAGTCATACTTATTATTTCTGATACTTATACGCATTCATACTTATTTTAATATGATACTCATACTACTCATACTCAAAGTTGGAAGTACTCGTCGTATTCATACTTAACAATACGCATGATGTTATTGACTTCGACTCGTCTCTACTTAACATTTACACGAAGCACAAAATAAGTATGATTCGCGTACGAACACTACTATACTCACAAGAAGATTGTATGTATGCTTTGCTTGTTGTCTTTGTCTTTCCTTTCTTCTTTGTTTGTATATGCAACAATAACAAAGGCTGTAAATTTTGATGAATGATTCTAGCCACTCGAATCACTTATAAGTATTATAAGTATTTTTCTAAATTTATGAATCAGAATGAGTAGGCGTATGAATCAAACACATTTCGAATGTTGTGAGTTTGATGTCAACGTTGTACGCATACTCATTGTAACCTATACTTATAAATCAATGATGTAGCGAGTACGAATGAATCATAGTAGTTGAATTTCAATTCTGTTGATTCACTCATACTCAAAATTGCATGAGTGCTTATGAGTAGCGGAAAAACGATTCATTGCTGATCTCTGATGTGTATGTATCAGAGATCTGCAATGAATCGCTTTTTTGAATATAAGTGAATCAAAATTAACTACTCTTATTCATTTGTACTCACTACAATGTTGATTTATAAGTACAGGTTGCAATGAGCTTGTGTACAATGTTGACATCAAACTCATACCATTCGAAATATGTTCGATTCATAAGCCTACTCATTTAGATTCATAACTTTACAAAAATAATTATAAATGATTCTCGTGACTTGAATCATTCATCAAAATTTACAGTCATAGTTGTTGTTGCATTTACAACAAAAGAAAAAAGACACATAAGCAAAAAAGACAGAACAGCAAGCAGAGCAAACACACAACCTTTTAGTGAGTATTTTAGTGTTCGTACGCGATTCATACTTATTTTGTGATTCTTGTAAATGTTGAATGAAGGAGAGTTGAAATCAATAAGATCATACATGTTGTATGAGTATGAATATGATGAGTACTTCAAACTTTGAATATGAGTAGAGAGAGGTTCCATGATATTAAAATAAGTATGAATCCGTATAAGTATTAGAAATTATGAGTATGATTCGATTTTACTCATCTTTTTGAATACTCATTGCTCATCTCTGATCCTGACTGAAGGGTTGTAATGACCAATTATGTATGTATGAATGTGGGTCCCAACGATCTGATTCATGTCATTTATATTGTTAATCCCTTCGATGCTGAATGCTGTAGCTCATGACGGCTACATTAATTTATCTTCCCTTTACTTTAATATGAACAAACTGGCAACGGTGATAATTCTGGTGCTTTATTAAATAATTTACAAACTTTGGACGTCAATATTATTAGTTTGCTGCCATTGCTCCCGTAAACATTTAAACTTATAATGTCGATAGCACCGATGGTGCTTGCTAATACTATTCCCGATGTTGTTGAAATTGTTCGTACTCCATGTGCTACTAATAAATATCCTTCAGTTTATACCGTCTCAGTGGCATACAGGATTTGGAAAGAAGACAAGATTTTAAACTATCGTCAAACAACCAACTAAGATAAGATAAGACTCAGAGATCAGTAATGAAGTGTTTTTTCTCTACTCATGCAGGTTTCAATGAGTATGCGTACAACGTTGACATCAAACTCATACCATTCGAAATATGTTTGATTCATATGCCTACTCATTTAGATTCATTACTTTAGAAAAATAATTATAAATGATTCGAGTGACTCGAATCATTCATCAAAATTTACGGTCTTAGCTGTTAGGCATTTACAGCAAAAGAAAAAAGACACATAAGCAAAAAAGACAGAGCAGCAAGCAGAGCAAACACACAACCTTCTAGTGAGCATTTTAGTGTTCGTACGCAATTCATACTTATTTTGTGATTCGTGTAAAATTATGAGCAAGATTCGATTCTACTCATCTTTTTGAATACTCATTGCTGATTTCTGATAAGAATGTCTGGATTTAAATAAAAACTTTTGTTTTTAAACATAAAAAGAAAATAAAGGAATTTTTTATTATTTAACAAATAGAGTAGTCATCTTACTACAATCTGGTATTTTTCGCAGAGTAGTTTTGATCAGAATTTCTTATTAAATATACTTTTAAATATCCTTTTTCTAGTAATTTTTTTCATTAATTACGTTACTAATATCTGTCATGATCGATTATTTCATGATAACTATGAATATTTTATTATTATTTTTGAACATCTATTTTGAACACACTTAATTATTGTGTTAGTCGTAGATAGTCTTTTTTTTTTTTTTTTTTGCAGATAAATTTTCTTTCTTTATCAATTTGATTTATGATTGGCGGAAACCAAATCAATATGAAGTCAATAAAATTTAAACTATTTTAAGTGTTACTGCTCGATAATCTAGTGTCCATTAGTTATCATACCACTACATGCTACTATGTATATGCCGCTATGTTTGTTTGAACATATTCGAGTACAATTAAAAGTACTTTTTGAAAGAGAAAACAAAAAAAAGTAACAAAATAATGAAATAAATTGGTCATGGTAATCGTAATTGAGTTTTGAACGACAATTACGTATAGAGTGACCATGTTTTTTCTTATAATATAAACTCAATGTAATTCGCTAATCCCTTTTGTAGTTTATTTGGCTGAATGTTATTAAAACTTTAAAAATGTTAGTAAGAAACCGTGTATGGGTTTAACATGTTTCCTAACATAACATAGAAAATTGTACTCTTCTAAACACTTCTTAGGTATACGATTGTATATATTGTTACGAAAATGGAAATGGTGTTGTTAAAATAATAAGCAAAAGCTCCAAAAACAACACAATGGACTTGATCATACATAAAATGATAAACAAAAGCTCCAAAAACAAAACAATGCAGTTGTTCACGTGATCAACGCATAAGTAAACATATAGCAACAAAAACAACAGGCTTGTTTACAAGATCGATGAATAAACAAAAATGTAGCAACAACGTCCGTGTATAAAAAATATAGCAGAAAGACAAACAAACAAAACAACAACAACTCTGCCTGGACGAAAGCAAACAAGATACACGAACAACAAAAATAGAAACAAGTTGTTTACATTTTTGGATTGTTCCCGAAAGCCGTCATCATCCTTCAAGGCCATTCATCACACTGTTGATCCAGTGACATAAAAGGCAAGATAAAGCGAGCAACGAGGATTCAGTTAGAATTCAGTCAGTCGTGTATGAAGACACGTGATTCTCGGAGATCGAGTTAAGTTAGTCGTGTGACGACGTCGCGTTGAATTGAGTGAGAGTTCAACCAGTGGTGTGTGAAGATACGAGATCGAGTTATAATTCAGTCAGACTTGTGTGCAGACAAGTTGCGTGAAGAAAACAGTTGTTAGCGTTGTGCTTACAAAAAAAGGGTTGTGAGCAAAGAAGAATAACTAACAAGTGTTGTTGTTGCTTACAAAAAAAAAAGGTTGTAAGCAAGAAATATCACGAATAAGCACATATTGTGAAAGTTATCATTGTATACGTGGAATAAGTTCGAACAGTGGCACAAAAGTTGTGCAGATAATAAAGAATTAATTAAGAAATAAACACAGATTTATTTTTATTTTATTTGCAATCTACGAACTCATATTTTTAACGTTTTTAAAAGGTAAAAACGTAACAATATTATTGCCCTTGTAGAGAAGATAAAATGCTTCCATTTGACAATCTAAATATTACCCTTAGAAGTTGAATTGCTAACAAACCAAGCTTGAACATGATCGTTACACTTTAAGTTGTCGTATGTAGCAAAACGATCCATTATCGGTTGCAATTAGCAGTTGGAAATTCGGTTCATAAGTATTTTTTACATGCATTCAACTATTTACAACATCTAGCTCTGCGAGACAATAGAGTCTTAACGTATTCGTTCAATTTCCTTTCAGAGTTTAATATTTGCAATCAAACTTACAGAGACAGAATTGACGCGATCGATTGAGTGTGATTATCTGACATCATATCTTAATTTTTTAGTCTTCTGATTAACCTTACTTGCCATGACCTTGAATCACATTCTAAAATTGATAAAAAGTTCTGCAATAAGCTCTTTCTGTTCTGGCCATGTTTGGTAAAAAAAAAAACACAAAACCCTTAAAATTAAAAAAGTAGCATATGAGGGTTAACATTGAACTTTTTGATAAATTTTTATGAGTCCATAAATTCAAATTTTTGCAAGAAAATCTATATAATATAATAGGCTTCAGTGCGATAACAATTGTACTCTTTATTATTCAAGTAATGTATACTTTAAGGCTTTGTTTAACTTTCTATTAAACATTTTGACGGGGGACAATATTGTTTAAATGATATTTATTGACTTTTGCTGAATTATTTTATGTAAGTCCAGAGCTTATTTACTCTTTTCTATTCTTATTATTATCGTGTGTAGAGTTGCCATATTACTGCGATCTATTGTACTTGCTATCAATCTCTAAGTGAAGTTAAGTTTCTCCCTAAACCTGTTGATCTAACGAACTACAAGATGTTGTTCGTTGTCAGTATTGACATAGAGGTTCGAAGCAGTGGTGTTATGCTAATTTTTTTTTTTTTACCGGAACGCGTATATATAATTATATAGACAGGGCCGATCCTGGGTAGGCGGCCGCTCTGTGCGGTCTCATGTCGCACAAATTTAACGACGGGAGTGATTTTCCATGATAATCCTGGCGGCGGCGTTGTTATTTTTTTAGGTCTCATGTCCCAAATTTGACGACGGGGGGGAGGTTTTCGCCCGTCGCCAGGTTTTAAATACTCAAATTCTTAAGTAGTAATTAGTTCGGGTTCGGGTTCACGTATTTGTTTCGGTTCGGGTCGAGTTCCAGTTCAGCAGAAAAAAACGTTCCGGACTCCGGTTCACGGTTCGGAAAAACAAGCCGGTTCGTTCCGGTTAGGGTTCGGTTCCAGCCCTTGTTTATAAAAATACATATAAAAATTCGTCAAATATTAGAAAAAAAATCAGCAATTCTTTTTAATTTTTTTTTCAAAACATCAGGCAATTCTCGTTATCAGAAATCATCTTTAGTTCCGGAACTCGTTCCTGTCCAAAAAGGAAGTACCGGAACAACGTTCCGGAGCGTTCCGGCTCGACAACACCACTGGTTCTACATACTGAGCTTGAGACGATCGCTATACTCTAGGATTGAATGACTCTTCAAATCTCTTCTCATTGCAGTTACCCAGTAAAAATATGCATTGCCTTAAATGCATTTTGGTTGAAAAGAGTCTCCACTTCTCTCCACCTTCCCTTACGCCGAGCATACCCTTTCAAACATCGCTTCCCACTCCATAGAAAGATTGTGACTGTATTAAGGGCTTGGATATTTCCCTCCATAACGGGCAAATAGTAATTGGTTCAAATTACCTACACTATTCTTAAGTTAATTCCATATGAGGAGAGTGCTCTGAGGGTGCCCTGACTGCCCAATGGTATTGCTATGTCCCATCCTTTAAACTTCCAGTCCAAATTGAATTGAACACGTATTTTAATGCTGTAAACTTCTAAGAGGATAAACCTCTTGATCAGACACGCGTCTTTATTTATATATCCGATACACTCCAATGCATTGAATTTCTTCAGCGAAGCAGTCTTAATCACCCTTATTCTGGTTGTCGTCGTCGACGTCGTCTTGCGTCGACAGTTTAAAATTGGTATTCTGCTTGTCGTTATTGACAGTTATAGATGACTGGTCGACACACATTTGGTATTCTGTGAGTCAATACGCCGTCGATATTGTGTTGTGTCGACTCTGATTTTGTCGACTCTGATTTTATCGACAAACATTTTGCCTTTTTAAAGCTCTCTACAGCTTTAGCATTAGAAAAAGTCACAGAAGCCTATGTGTGAGCTGGTCTAAGATTACATTTACATTTACATTTCCTGTTACCAAGACAGGGACAGCTGGTTTCTAAATTATTTTTGCAAGTTTTTAACACATTGTTGACCGGCAGTATTCTATAATGTCCTGGGTTTCATAAATTCAAATTGCTAGTGCAAGTGCAATCACGAGTTAACTCGTGATCGGTCAACAACGTTTGGGCATGAAAACACGAGTTAACTCGTGACCGATCAACAATGTGTTAACATGACGTGCTATTTACCGTCTTCTTTCTTCGGATTCGGTTCCATTGTATTTTTTTATAATCCTTATCGACCAAGCGATGTCATGCAAAGATTGTTAAAATTTTTGTTGTTTTAGTCAGTTACTGAAGCGCTAAGTTCTGTAGAACGAAGTTCATAGTCGTTCTCTTTATCTGCTTTGATCATGTTTTTAAACCGGGCATGGGGTTAATATGGCATTTGCATAGAAGATATCCGATATCCTGGGCCAATTCTAGTCAGAAACGTTTGGAATTCTGCATTTTTTTAGCCTTTTAGCTAGATTTTTAAATGCACATACTGATGTATTTTTATTTTGTTTTAAACAGCCAAAGAAAGAAAAAAAGCTTTTCGGAAACACTCTCCACTTATTAGTTTATAATTGATTTTCGTTTTGTTTTCTTTGTTTTTTTTTTCCAAAATAAATAAGCCAACAAGAAAATTATTTTTAATGAATACCAAGAAATTTGTTAAAGAGTGGATACAATTAAAAAAAAAAAACTTATAGAATAGAAAAGGTATAGGACAAGTAGGTATGGAGTAAAAGGAAAGCAGCAACTTAAACAAAAACAAAAATTATTCAAATCGATGCACTACAATAATAAAGTTCTTAAAAATGGGTAGAGGCAACGCAAAACGGTTTCTGTTTTGGTTATGGTAGTGATTTTTAAGATGAATATTTATTTTCTAGGTAATTCATCAACACAGCCATTACGAAGATGAGGAAGAGGATCCAGCAGCTGCGTTCTTAGCAGCTGCTTGACGCTTTTTAACGGCCCAATTATAAACACGCGCCATATTTACCTCGGTGGTCGTAATTTGATCTCTCAAAAAGTCTTGATCATGCTCTACAGTTTTCAAATGTGAAATGGCCGATGTCATGTTTTGTTTTAACAATACTTCAGCTTCTTCTAGAGGATATTACAACATAACACTGGCGCCCAACCACAGACAGACTGTTTTGCTTGGTGGCACAATGGTCTTAATGAACACCTGATCGCTAAGCAAAAATTGTGTTTCACGTTCTTCGGTGTCTTTACGCAAAATGTTAATCATTTCGAGAGATCTTTGAAAATCGAGTATTTGAGATTTCAGTTTACGCTTGCGGGACTCCAAGTTGTAAGCCATAAATCTATATTTACTGTGCTGTTCATCCAAACGCTATAAAACTTTTTCACAATTGTCTTCATTCTCCGGCTGAGCCATAAATTTATCGATTTCCTCTAGAAATACAGCCTCTGGTATTCCGGCAAAAGATTTTTCGTTTTCGGGTAATTTAGGCATTTCTACAGTGTCCATGACTCCAGTCATTTTGTTTAACTTATAATTTAATTGGAAATTTTACAAAAATATTCACAGCAGTGGTCGCTGAATTGATATCGAACACAATATCTTTAAAGGAATAAAAACAATTTGAAAACCATTCAGAATGGAACTCTTATAATGGTTGATCGAAACAATGATCATGATAACTTAAGTATCCTCGTTTTTCGGTTCTCAAATAACAAAAACCTGATGCAAAAAATTATTAATTTTTCACAATAAAAATCTTTGAAACCAAAATTCAAACTCAAAATTCTACTCGCAAGTGATCATTAACCATTTTAAATTGCAATTTATGGTTGATTTAAGACTTATTAACTTATTTTGTACCTTGAAACTCAATTAATAATGATTTATTGCAGATTTAATGAAAGTGAAATTACTTCGGTGATAACAAAGCAATTTCGTCACCCATTTTCACCACACTACCTACCTACACACCTATTATAATCTTTTGTTAAATGAAATTCATTTCAATTTTTTTTTGTTTGTTTTTCTTCAAATCATTTTTTTTATTGATTCTTTCTAATGACGTTTTACCCGCGGGGGGGGGGAGTAAATTAAAATTTAGTTAAGAACATAGTAAGCGTTTTGGACACTAGCGATCCATTCGTTGTAGGCAGAGACACGAGTGTAAATGGAAGGTAAGTTGGCAAGACCGCAAGGAATGTAACCCCAGGATACAATACCAATCAACTCAGCAGTAGAATCTTCAGTTTCGATGACCAATGGGCCGCCAGAATCACCGTTGCAAGCTGAAATGCCCTTTTGTTGAGAGTCAGAGCACATGTTGGTTTCGTGAATGGGAGCATCTTCGGGTAAGGCGGCCTTGCATTCATTGTATTCGACAAGATCGGTTTCGACGGTTTGCAAAATCTTAGAGCCACTGAAGATATAAGCCTTGGGTTGACCCCAGCCATACAAACGGGTCTTGCCATGATGAATTTCTTCACGGTGAGGCAAAACAGCAGGTTTCACATACTGATTGATTTGGTAAGGCTTAGAGACGTGCAACAAGGCAATATCGTAGGGTCCAACACCGCCAGTATATTTTTGGTGAATCTTGCCGAAATCAACAACACGGGCTTGAGTTTTGTCGTCAAGATTGAGACGTTCGTGCAAACCGGCTACAGCACCCATGCCAACAGGATTACCAATGCAGTGAGCAGCAGTTACAATCCATTCCTTGGAAATAAGGGTGGCACCACAAATGTGTGAGTGGTTGGCAGCTGATCTGCTCAAAGATATAATGTAGGGAGCAGAGTGTGGTTGGGCATCTTCACCCTTGATAACGAAGCCGGTGGAAAAGCTGGGAATAAGCTTTTTGGCAATTTCCGAAACGCTTCCAGCTTGGGCACAAGCCACCAAAACGGCAAGAACTACTAAAACCTTCATGTTGTTTAAATGTTAAAACACTTACTAATTTGCCAAAGTCTACCAAACGTCGTATTTATATTGAAATCGAAAGTGCAGAATGATATTTCAATTCCTAAAGAATTATGCGATTACGATCTAATGCCCGTTAAACCGAAATAATGATTTACAATCGATCAACGATTATCGCTGCATATAATCGAAATTATTTTCGGTGGCATGTAGCTAAATAGCTAAACGTTTTGATTCAAAAAAACAAACAAAAAAACAAAAAATATTAGATTAAAACACTAAAAACTTTCGTTCATAATATTTATTACAATCAAAAAAAAAAAAAAAAGGGTTTTTCTGCTTTCAAATCTTTAATCATAGAAGTGTGCACTTAGTAAAGTACGTAATAGGCATTCATTACTTTGGCAATCCAATCGATGTGTGCCGAAACACGTGTGTATACGGAGGGGTGGTTTGCCCAACCACAGGGTATAGATCCCCACGATACAACACCAACCAATTCAGAGGGTGCGTTTTCGATCTCCTGCACCAAAGGACCGCCAGAGTCACCGCTGCATGCCGATATGCCAGCATTGAAAGAATCTGAGCAAATGTTGGTCTCGTGCAATTTAGTACTGTTGGCCATCAATTCGCGACATGTCTGCCAATCGACAAGTTCAGTTTCAACGGTTTGCAAAACCTTGGCAGCGGTTAAAAGTAAAGCTTTGACTTGACCCCAACCATAGAGGTGAGCTGTACCAACCGAGACTTCTTCACGGGCTGGCAATGTGGCGGGCTTTACAAAGTCGTTAATAACGAAAGGCTCGCTAACATGCAAAACAGCAATATCATAAGGTCCAACACCGCCAGTGTACAGTTCATGGTTTTTACCGAAATCCACTACTCTCTGTTGGGTTTTTTCATCTAATTCGGTGCGTACATGAAGACCAGCCACCACTCCCATGCCAACGGGTTGCTTGACGCAGTGAGCTGCTGTAACAATCCATTCCTTGTTGACAATAGTACCACCACAGATGTGGCCGCTGGTGTTATTCGCTCTCAACGATACAATATAAGGAGCTGAGTGTGGCACTGCCTCATGACCCTTAATAACACGTTCTTTTGCTCCTTGAGCTGCTACAAAAATAACAGCCAAAGCACCCAAAACTGCGAAGAATTTCATGTTGGTCCTACTAATTAATAGATGAAGATACGAACTGATGTTTAATTTTTAAATTCGTAAGTCTTTTATAGCAGCTTGAGACTTTCTAAACGCTTCTAACCATTGTTTGATAAGGGGGGCGTAAAATCCCGAATTTCTCATTTACTAAGAAATGTTCGTAGGGCTTTTCCAAAATGTTTATAAGAAAATGATAACAATTATGTTTTTATAATCATTCAATAATCAAACAATACGGCCTTCTCTACCTTCAGTACATTATGATTTATTATTGGGGAGATATGTATTTTACCGGCAGATTAATTACGGGGAAATAACAGTTATTTAATCAGCCTCATTTACTTCGTTGTTAAGCAAATTACACAAAATTCCGTGTGATAGATTTAGTTTCCGATGTGAATACATTACTTTTCCATGAGTTGAGAACAAATGAGCATACTACACCACAAGTATTGGAGAAACCCATATATTTGAATACTCATTGCTGATCTATGGTCCAAACCAAAGATCAGCAACGAGTATTCAAAACGATGAGTAGATTCGAGTCATACTTATAATTTCAGATACTTATACGCATTCATACTTATTTTAATATCATACTCATACTACTCATATTTAAAGTTAGAAATACTCATCGTACTCATACTTAACAATACGCACGATGTTGTTGATTTCGACTCTCCATGATTCAACATATACACGAAGCACAAAATAAGTATGATTCGAGTACGAACACCAGAATACTACTCGCTAGAAGGTTGTGTGTGTGCTTTGCTTGCTGTCTTTTCTTTTCTCTTCTTTTGTAAATGCAACAATAACTACTACTGTAAATTTTGATGAATGATTCGAGTGACTCGAATCATTCGTAAGTATTATAAGTATTTTTCTAAATTTATGAATCTGAATGAGTAGGCGTATTAATCAAACAATGAATCGAATGTTGTGAGTTTGATGTCAACGTTGTACTCATACTCATTGCAACCTATACTTATAAATCAATGTTGTAGCGAGTACGAATGAATCAGAGTAGTTGAATTTTAATACTCTTGACTCACTCATACTCAAAATTTCATAAGTACCTATGAGTAGCGAAAATACGATTCATTGCTGATCTCTGGTTCAAACCAGAAAAAGGTTGTTTCCTCAGCATAAGTATTTTTCTAAATTTATGAATCTGAATGAGTAGGCTTATGAATCGAACATATTTCGAATGGAGAGTTTGAGTGGTAAGAGTTTGATGTCAACGTTGTACACATACTCATTGAAACCTGTCCTTATAAATCAACATTATAGTGAGTACGAATGAATCAGAGTACATAGTAAAATTTCAATATTGTTGACTCACTTATATTCAAAATTTCATGAGTGCTTATGAGTAGCGAAAAAAGGATTCATTACTGATCTCTGGTTTGAATCGAGGCCTCACGTCTAATAAGCCAATAAACTACCTACTAGACTATTACTACCTACTAATTCTTATTATTACAAATGTATTCCACATCATCATATCTTCTGTAGCCATATCTCATATCATTTATTCCCAACCTTGGACATCTGCATCTACCAGTTGTTTCTACATACTTGTTATTCTCTCGCTTCTCATGACTGCTATAGTACAGCCGATTCGATTGCTGTACTCGTGATATTATTATGAGCCTGACTTTGGTCGTGACCAATTTACATTTACAGTATTGGCCAAAACTAAAGCACCCCCTCAATACATTTAGGATTGAACCGTTGTCCGTTTGGCCTGCCTCTGGATGCCTTATGCCATCTGAATCCTTTAATTTAAACTTAGATTCGTCAGAAAACAGCACATTCATCCATTTTTGGACACTCCAGTTGAGATGGGCCTTGGCGAATTTAAGTTTGGCGATATCAAAGGTTTTTTGCTGGTCGTCGACTGAATAATCCGGCCTCTACCGCCCTTATGGGAATCGTTCTTTCGGTTATTTTTAAATCTAAGCAGTTTCGTACGTGACTAGAAGATGCTGTAGGATCATTTTGGATTGTCCTTTTAATTAAGGAGTCTTCATGTCGCAAGGTTTCACGTGACCTTCCTCCAGAATGAGTAGGAGATGTGCGACCAGTCTGTAGAAACTTTTAAATTAGCCTAGAAATAATTGATCTGTTGATTGAATATTTTGCACTCAATTGATGCCTTGATAAGTCAGCTCTCCAATCCAATCATTAACTTAAAAATCAACCCACAAAATTGCAAAACCAAAGAAGATTTATTTGAAGCCGCAAAAATAGCCTGGGAAGCAATATCTCCTGAAATAATTAATAATTTAATGTCCCCTATGCCTAAAAGATGTGCGGGTGTCATTCAGAATAAAGGATTCGCAACGAAATATTGATTTCAATAGTTTTTTGTGCACCTTAATTGGGGGGTGCTTTAGTTTTGTCCGCTTATATTTGCGACTTAAAATGTTTTTTGAATTTTAACTTTTTTTTTTTTAAATTCTGAATTCCTTAAGTTTGTGTTTTTCAATAATAAGGATATAAATAAATAAAAAGAAAATAAAAATAAAATTTTAATAGCTTTGTTTTCTTAAAAAAATTATCATTTAAAAAAAAATGTACTGAGGGGGTGCTTTAGTTTTGGCCAATACTGTACATGTAGCATTAGATTTCCAAAACTATATCATCTCTATTTTTTTCTTACCTGGAGATGCACGAGCTTATTACTATTAGAAGATAATGCTTTTATTTTTACTGTTTTTTATTTTAAATTTACTGGCAAGTATCCTGTCGAGTTGTAGTCGCCGTAGTCTAGTAGGTAGTGTGTTGGCTTATTAGACGTAAAGCCAGGGTTCGAGCCCCAGGCCAGACATCAAAACAAAAATACAAAAAATATTTCTTCGGCAACTTCCTCTCAGCAGATTTCTGGCAAAAACTCTGAGAGTAAATAAAAATTGCCATGAAAAGTTTCTCAAAATATCTGTCGTTCGGAGTCGACTTTAAACTGTAGGTCCCGCCACTTATGTATAAAATTAACACACACAACATAAGTGGTGTGAGAAAATAGGTCAATAATCCTGACTGAAGGGTTGTAATGACCAATTATGTATGTATCCTGTCTAGTTACCACACTGTCGTTCTACTCTTGCGTTTTCTCTTTTTCTAGTCACAAGTGCTTTTTTTTCCAAAGTACTAGAAACATATTGAAAAATAATAAATGAAATTCTTAGTTTCCATTATCCTGGTATTGTGTTAGTTTCTTTTATATTTTCTTTGCTTTCTTTCGTAAAATAATTCCAAAGAAAAATTCTTTTCTTTAAAATACTTTTTTTTTTTTCTATTCAGAGAAATTACTTTAAAACTAATTAAACGAAATTCTTAAAATGCTCTTCAAATTATCCTTGCATTATTATGCTATAGCAGTTGCTGTTGCTGTTGTAATCGCTTCTTCTGCCTTTTAATCAAAAATCTTTTAACTCATTATCTTCGTTTTTAACAGTGTAATGCCGCAATCAAAAAAAAAAAAAAAAAAGGCAACAAAAACTTTTAAAAAATAATTCCTTAATGAATATAAAAAGAAGCATAAGCAGTAGCAGCAGCCGTAGCAGCAGTTAAAGCAGCAATGGCAGTAGCAATAATACCAGATAATAATACCAAAACTTATCCACTAATAAACAAACGTTATGCACTATGGGAGATGGGAGATAAAAGAGAAAGCAAAAGAGCGTATAACCTTGAGGTGTTCTTTGTGTATGTACGTACGTATGTTTGTAAATAGTATGGCTGTGTGTCTGTGCTTGAGTGAGTGTAAGTGCAATATGCACTTTTCCTATAGTCAAGGTGATTTACTTGTATTGTTGACAGCGTTGCCGTTTTGGTTATTTTTAACCAAATTTGGTTATTTTTTTTGTAATGTGTAAATGTGTATTTTTTCGTCATTTTGGTTATTTTTTTATTATGGTTAATAAAGCAATCACTTCTTTAATTTTATTTGAAAATTTGCATTATAAGCTTTGAAATCGTTAGCAAAGTGTTTTAATTCTTTAAGCGTTTTTATTACGTTCAATTGAAATATTAAAAAACTTTTAATACAAATAAATAAAAACCTTAATTTATTATTTGTAGTTTAACCCTCTCATTCCCGATGTTGCGTATATGCACCATTGTGTTTATGAGCCTCTAAGTACAGCTATTTTAAATATTTTATTCTGATTCTTTCGCAAAAATATAGCCTCATGTGCTGTTTAAGCTTACAGCTAATTGGTTGGTAGTCAGCTGTGCACGTGCTCACTTAGTAGTTATTCTCCCGAGAGCGAAATTGACAAATTAATTTTGCAAAATAAACCTTATTTTAAAAAGTGTTAAAACACATTAATATAATTAAATCATCCTAAACCCAAGTTCGACAACTAAATAATGAAAGGTAGGTGAGTAAGTTAGTCGCCGTAGTCTAGTAGGTAGTGTGTTGGCTTATTAGACGTAAAGCCAGGGTTCGAGCCCCAGGCCAGACATCAAAACAAAATACAAAAAGTATTTCTACGGCGATTTCCTCTCAGCAGATTTCTGGCAAAAACTCTGAGAGTAAATAAAATTGCCATGAAAAGTTTCTCAAAAAAATCTGTCGTTCGGAGTCGACTTTAAACTGTAGGTCCCGCCACTTATGTATAAAATTAACACACACAACATAAGTGGTGTGAGAAACTAGGTCAATAATCCAGACTGAAGGGTTGCAATAACCAATTATGTATGTATGTAGGTGATTAATTTAACACGTTGACTGCCGACTACGAGATAACAAGTAGATTGCGTTCCCTTCTAGGGAGCCAAACTACGAGTTATCTCGTACTCACTAATGTGAAAAAATCAAATTGTCATTTTTGGCTAGTTTTTTGAAAATTGCCGCGGCAGTCAACGTGTTAAAAAAATCCGGCTTGAAAATATTATTTGGTTTGTCTGTAATAGTTTTATAAATGTAGTGTTGCGTATTATGGTAAGTTTCGAAAAATAAAAACTTATTTTTGTATTCACATTCTAAGATGCGCCCAAACGGTCGGACACAGGATGAAATTGAAAAATTTGATTGGGATGATTCGGCTGACGAGGAAAATGAAGATGTAATAAGAGGGTACAACTAGTTTCAAACTATGCAAGTAAGAATGCAAGTGAATGCAAGAGATGGTACCGCAAAGACAAGAAGTTCATAACTATACCTCGTCCAGGTATAGTAGAATGCTACAACAAGTACATGGGAGGTGTTGATCTTGCGGACATGATGCTTGAATTGTACAGGTCAAGCTATAGTTGTCGCAAAAAAGAGAGGTTGTCCATCATCACTCCTTTTGACAATTTGACAATGAATTCAGGAACTTCATCACCTTCTCCATAGACCCCGTCATCACCAGCTCCTTCTACGGGTCCTGAATCAATTCCCTATAAAAGAGCACATGTTGCACAGCCTGCAAAATCCCTACGATTTGTTGGTTATAATCATTAGGCGGAATGGGGAACAAGGGGCAGATGTAGACTGGAAAGCCTGTAAATGCAGCAGATGGAATGTGCATTTGAAATAAACGACATTTGAAAATAAAATCAACTTGTATTTAAATTTATAACACCATTGCCCAATGTTGCCTATACACAACATCCTGTAGCTCTTGAACCAGGACACCTAGGACATTGAAATTTTTGTCAGTTGATATTGAGGTCAACTCTATCTTATGTCTACTCAAAAAAATTTTAGCCAATCCCGTTTTAATTCGGGCATGAGAGGTTAACTATACAGAAAAAAATGTTTGTAAAAAATGTATTAAACCTTAAATTTGTTAAAAACAAATACATTTATTTAAAAAAAATTTTTTGGTTATTTTTTTCCTTATTTGGTTATTTTTTATTTTAATTTTGGTTATAAAATTTTTTTGGTCGTGGCAACGCTGATTGTTGAGTAA
Source organism: Sarcophaga caerulescens (assembly GCA_927399465.1). Taxonomy (NCBI): domain Eukaryota; kingdom Metazoa; phylum Arthropoda; class Insecta; order Diptera; family Sarcophagidae; genus Sarcophaga; species Sarcophaga caerulescens. Next base: position 10,883,588 of record OV656866.1, on the reverse strand, counting down.
AAAAAAAAAAAGATGATACATTTCGTTTATATTCTCATTGTTCTCAAGTTTCTCCTGCAATACCGTTATTATGGTTGCATTATTGTTATTATTACTGCCATAAAATTTAAGAGACAGAATCCCAATTAGTACATGAGATTCGAAATGAGTGTTTTGTAAACGATATAATTATAAAGTGTTACCTAAGGTCCTTCCCAAAAAAAAAAAAACAATGTAGAGGTCGCCGTGGTCTAATAGGTAGTGTGCTGGCTTATTAGACGTAAAAGCCAGGGTTCGAGTCCCAGGCCAGACATCAAAAAATAAAAAAATAAAAAAAAATACAAAAAGAATTTTTTCGGCGATTTCTTCTCAGTTTCTCAAAAAATCTGTCGTTCGGAGTCGACTTTAAACTGTAGGTCCCGCCATCTACTATATAAAAATAAGTCGGGTTTTCCTTCCTGACGCTATAACTCCAGAACGCACGAACCGATTTTGACCAAACTGTAATATACATGTTCTATGGGGCGTGAGGAGTGTTTCTGTGTAGTTTGAAGTTCGTCCGACAGATGGCGCAATATTTAGTTTTTTTGTGTTTTTGCACCGTAAGTCAAGAACTACTGCACCGATTTCGACCAAACTTTATATACATGCTCTATGGGGCGTGAGGAGTGTTTCTGTGTAGTTCACAGTAACTCAAGAACTACTGCACTATGCTGTGTTTCGTTGAAGGCGTTGGGTCGTTAATCAGCGTGCAGTGGCGTTAATTAGCCCGATACCGACTGAAACCTAACATCTTTTTGTGAAAAAAATATATTAAAAAAAAGTAAATAAATATCTATCTATCACTCTTTTTTAAACTCTATTTGCGCAATAAGCCTATTTTATGTTTTGCTGAAGGCGTTAGGTACTTGATCGGCGTGTGGCGGAAGCTTATCAGGTTTAGATGGCTTAAAAAAAATTCGATATAGCAAAAAGTAGGCGTGGCAAACCTTATATTTAGGGACATAGTGACCGTAGACGAATGCAATTTGGTGGGTAAGTTCGTAGAGTCGATATCGACAAACTCACAAAAAATGGGAGTGGCAACCCTCCCCCTTTAAAAGATACCATAAGTCGGCTAATTCGATCGTTTATAACTACATATGTATGTACATACATATCTAACATGTATGTCTGTTAGTTTTTGTTTTGGAGCGAGTACAACAACTACAACTTCGTCAGCGCTACCCATGATTCGGACCTCTTATTGTTATTCTTTGTATGCCTCACCTAAATAAAGTACCGACTTCGATTAAATTTTGAACTAGATAGATAGATCCACACACTTATAGTAAGTTAGTTATTTTTATATATAGTAACTGTTTTATGCAGCGTATTACAGCAAATATATAGTGTGACCTGTTTTGGGCAATAAAAAAAATCAATTTTGGGCGGGACGAAGTTCGCCGGGTCAGCTAGTTTACGTATAAAATTAACACACACAACATAAGTGGTGTGAGAAACTGCGGGCTTCTTGGGGACGATTGCCTGTAGACTGTCTAATGGTGAAGGTATAGCACTGGCCATTTTATAGTCACCTAGCAGCAACTCGTTTCCTTACCGTTCGCATCTTCCTCCTTTCCACCTTTCCTAAAAAACCTGCACAATGCACTGCATAAGCAGGGGCCATCCCCTGAGTGCTGGTTTCATAAAAAAAAAAACACTTTTAAATTGTCTCTTTTAAAGAATTCGTTTTTATTTTTTCCAAAAATTTCAATCAAATAACCGAAAAAGTTCTTAATCTAGTTAATGGAGCACATAGTAGGCATTCATAACTTTGGCTATCCAATCGATGTAAGCCGAAACACGAGCGTATACAGAGGGTTTGTTCGCATCACCACAGGGTACAGTTCCCCACGATACCACACCAACCAATTGTGAGGGTGCGTTTTCAATCTCCTTCACCAAAGGACCGCCAGAATCACCACTGCATGAAGCTATGTTTGCATTGAAAGAATCTGAGCATATGTTGGTCTCGTGCACTAAAGAAAGGCCCATCAATTCGCGACATGTCCTCCAATCGATAAGTTCTGTTTTAACGGTCTGTAGAACATTGGCAAAACTATAATTGTAAGCGTCATCTTGACCCCAACCATAGAGATGAGCTGTGCCAACTGAGATTTCTTCACGGGCTGGCAGTGTGGCGGGCTGTACAAATTCATTAAAGATGAAAGGCTCACTAACATGCAAAACGGCAATATCGTGTGGTGCAACACCGCCAATATACAATTCATGATTTTTACCAAAATCCACTATTCTCAGTTGGGTTTTTTCATCTAATTGAGTGCGTACATGAAGACCAGCTACCACTGCCATACCTACTGGTTCTCTGATGCAGTGAGCTGCTGTTACAATCCATTCCTTGTTTATGATAGTACCACCACAGCCATGGTCGCGGGTGCTATTTGCTCTCAATGATACAATATAAGGAGCTGAGTGAGGCTCTGCTTGAGAACCCTGAACAACACGGCCTTTTGCACCTTCAGCTGCTGCACAAATAACAGCCAAAATACTTAAAACTGCCAACAATTTCATTTTTTTTGGCTCTTTAATCAATGGAAGAAGACACAAACTGATGTTTAATTTTAAATTTGAAACGCTTTTTATAGTTGCTTGACAAAAATTTTCAAAATATTAGAAAAACCCTAAGATAACAAACAGAAGCGTAATTTCCTAAATGTGCTTGCAGGGCTTTTCCCCAAAGTTCTATAAGAGAATGATAAAATTGAAGGTTTTCATTATCACTCACTATCAGAAGTAGTTGGTTGTGTTATTCAAGTAGATTATGAATAACTATTAAGAACAACGCACGTGAAAAACAGGGGGCAGTACAATTGGGCTCTACCAACTGTTGGTTTATGGTCTTATTAAGGAAAATTTTTAAAGAAGCCATGTCAAGTGCCCAGAAGAGTTGCTATATTCTTGGTGGAATGTAATGAAACCTTTTTTGCTGCTGGATCTTCAGTCACTGAGAGCATCGTAAAGTTAGAAAAAAATTGTTTGAGAATGTCGAACGGTGAATCAAGCTAAAGTGAAGCAGACTTGTTTGGGTATGTTTCTAACTTGACGTTAAGTAATCTTAGGTATAAGAAAAGTTTCGAATATAAAAATCATGAACATGCCCTACAAAGTGTCGAAAAACTGTCGTTAGGAATTGAAATTTTCTTTTACACTAGCTATGGTCCTTGAAGAAACCCCATACACAAGTGACAAAAACTTTTGAAACTATTCACGTAAAGTAATCTTTAACCAAACATGTTAAACGCTAACGAAAAAGCTCAACTGGCTTTTCTATTTATCAGCAAAAATAAAAAAGATAATCAACTTTCCAATACCTGGCAATATTTGGTTAGGTAGGCAGGTAGGTAGAAGTCGCCGTGGTCTAGTAGATAGTGTGTTGGCTTATTAGACTGAAGGCCCGAGTTCGAATCCCAGGTCAGACATCAAAACGAAAATATTTCTTCGGCGACTTCCTCTTAGCAGATTTCTGGCAATTTCTCAATAAAATTTGTCGTTCGGAGTCGACTTTAATCTGTAGGTCCCGCCACTCATGTATAAAAATTAACACACACAACATGAGTAGTGTGAGAAGCTAGGACTGAAGGGTGCGGGCATCTTGGGGATGATTGCTGTAGACTGTCTAATGGTGAAGGTATAGCACTGGCCATTTTATAGTCACCTAGCAGCAAATCGTTTCCTTGCCGTTCGCATCTTGAGATGTCCACAAACACTACTCCCTCTCTTCCACCTTCCTATAACCCATTTTCCTAAAAAACCTGCACAATGCACTGCATGAGTAGAGGCCATCCTCTGAGTGCTGGTTTCACAAAAAAAAAAAAGTGGCTGTCCCCTCGATGGAGTCATGAGCGGACACACTTAGGTTGCATACAGGGCACATTGTGATACCACATTTCCATATTTTGCCCTAGTCCAGGAACCCCTCGGAGCTTCCGTTGAAACGACTCAGACTGCCAATATCCATGCATGACAGTTCATCCAGATTCTCCATGTAGTAGGCACCTAGGTGGCTCTTTCTCATCCGACCAAGTGCCGGGCATGTGTACAGTAGGTGAAGAACAGTCTCATCCTCCTCCTCATCTCCACAGTTTTTGCAGAAATCATTTGCAAGGTGTCCAAGACCAATACGCCTCACATGCGTTCCTATAATAACGGGTGATTTTTTAGCTATTATCTTTTTGGCAACACTGGTTTAAACAGCTCACGCACGTTTCGTGTTTTGTTTCACTGTCAAACATCTTCAGTTTGGTCTATAACAGAGATCAGCAATGAATAGTATTTTCGCTACTCATAAGTACTCATGAAATTTTGAGTATGAGTGAGTCAAGAGTATTGAAATTCAACTACTCTGATGCATTCGTACTCGCTACAACATTGATTTATAAGTATAGGTTGCAATGAGTATGAGTACAACGTTGACATTAAACTCACAACATTCGATTCATTGTTTGATTCATACGCCTACTCGTTCAGATTCATAAATTTAGAAAAATACTTATAATACTTACGAATGATTCGAGTCACTCGAATCATTCATCAAAATTTACAGTAGTAGTTATTGTTGCATTTACAAAAGAAGAAAAAAGAAAAGACAAAGACAGCAAGCAAAGCACACACACAACCTTCTAGCGAGTATTGTGGTGTTCGTACTCGAATCATACTTATTTTGTGCTTCATGTATATGTTGAATCATGGAGAGTCGAAATCAACAACATCATGCGTATTGTTAAGTATGAGTACAATGAGTGATTCTAATTTTGAATATGAGTAGTATGAGTATGATATTAAAATAAGTATGAATGCGTATAAGTATCTGAAATTATAAGTATGACTCGAATCTACTCATCGTTTTGAATACTCGTTGCTGATCTCTGGTCTATAATTTAACCAAGAATCGTCTTACAAACGAACAACGCTTGCAAATCATTGAATTTTATTATCAAAATGCGTGCTCTGTTAAGAAAGTTCATCGCGCGCTTCTTCCATTTTATGGTCAGTTTAATCGACCCACTGAAGCGGCTATTCGGGCTATTGTGACTAAATTTCGCACCAAATTTACATTGTTGGACATTAAACCACCAACACGCTTGCGTAGAGTGCGAACTGAAGAAAATATCGCAGCTGTATCGGCCAGTGTTAATGATGACGATCAATTATCGATTCGTCGCCGTTCGCAGCAATTGGGCCTCTGTTACTCAACAACGTGGAAAATTTTGCGCAAGAATTTAGGTGTGAAGCCTTTCAAAATACAGCTGGTGCAAGAATTGAAGCCGAACGACCTAGCGTAACGCAGGATTTTTGGTGAATGGGCTCTTGGAAAGTTGGCCGAAGATTCACTTCTTTATCGAAAAATTGTGTTCAGCGACGAAGCTCATTTTTGGCTCAATGGATACGTAAATAAGCAGAATTGTCGATTTTGGAGTGAAGATCAGCCAGAAGCATTGCAAAAGCTACCAATGCATCCAGAAAAAGTCACAGTTTGATGCGGTTTATGGGCTGGTGGCATCATTGGACCGTACTTCTTCAAAGATGCTGCGAATGGTAACGTGAGATGATATCCAACTTTTTTTTTGCCAAAAATGCAAGAGCTTGACTTGCATGACATGTGGTTTCAACAAGACGGTGCCACATGCCACACAGCACGCGTAACAATGGACTTATTGAGAGGCGAGTTCGGTGAACATTTTATTTCACGTTCGGGACCGGACAATTGGCCGCCTAGATCGTGCGATTTAACGTCTTTAGACTATTTTTTGTGGGGCTATGTTAAAGCTCATGTCTATACAGACAAGCCCGTTTCAATTGACGCATTGGAAGACAACATTGAAGCATTTATTCGTGAGATACCGGCCGAAATGTTGGAAAGAGTATGCCAAAATTGGACAAAGCGGATGGACCATTTGAGGCGGAGTCGCGGTCAACATTTGCATGAAATAATCTTCAAACATTAAATTATATGGACCGTACTATCGATTCAAATAAAGATTTCATGCATTTTTCTGAATTTTATGTGTTTTTTTTTTTTTTGAAAAATTTTCCTATAGCTCTTAAAAAATTACCCATTATAATGCCCCGTAATAATCCCGATAACAGTGCTGAGCCTACTTCTTTGGAGTTTTAGCAGAGCCGCCGCGCGCCTCTTTTTTTTTTTTTTTTTGTTTTTTTTGTGACCAGCACTCAGGGGATGGCCCCTACTCATGTAGTGCATTGTGCAAGTTTTTTAGGAAAGGTGAAAAGGGGGAAGATGCGAACGGCAAGGAAACGAGTCGCTGCTAGGTGACTATAAAATGGCCAGTGCTATACCTTCACCATTAGACAGTATACAGGCAATCGTCCCCAAGAAGCCCGCAGTTTCTCACATCACTTATGTTGTGTGTGTTAATTTTATACATAAGTGGCGGGACCTACAGTTTAAAGTCGACTCCGAACGACAGCCTTGGCTATATTTTTTGCGCCGTTCTGTCCATGTCTACTGTTTACAAGGTCCACGATTGCATTGCTAATTATAAGGGATCCCCAATGTAGAGATTTCATCAGAGAGCTCGATGGTCGTGTCCCTTCTGGCCAGTTTATCCGCTTTGCAGTTACCGGGAATATCCTTATGTCCCGGTACCCATGTGATACAAACATCATATCAATTCGCCACCTCATTGAGACATCTGCGACAGTCGTATAACGTCCTGGAGTTCATTACATTAGAATCCAATACTTTTATAGCCGCTTGGCTATCGGAAAGTCTGGTATACATATTTGTTTAACTCTCGTATCAATTTTTAAGTTCTACCGTACCCTGATGACGACTACTTTGTTTGTCATAATACCTGCAGAACTGCATTGTAAGTGAGAAACCACATACGAAATGTGGATACATTGCCAACCTCTAGAAATGTTGGCTACTAGTAACTACAGTTTTATTATTATTTTTGTTGTTTTTGTTTTTACGGTTGTAAAAGTATGCTGGATTTTAAGAAGAACTATATTTTAAGCAACAACAATAACAACAACAAACAGCAACAATAACAACGAACAAAAGTGGAAAGAAACATATTACTATGCTACGTACATTACATATGTATGTGTATGGTAGTGCACATATTAATAAATAACTCTTTAACCAAGGACACAAGAAGGTCAATCTGTATACACACACACATAGACACACATTCGATTTTATAAATTTTTTTTTCATGCACACATCGTTTATGGTGAAAGCAGCGGGTGGGGGGCAGGGGACAGGGAGAGAGTGTGTGTTATTTTTGCATTGAATATATTGAACAGAACACAGCAGAACAGAATGTCCTTCCAAATGCTTTTCTATCTTTCGAAGCATTGTTGTGTTGTTGAGTATGGGGTTTGTGAATTATGAGAGGATTGCGGTTAAATGCGTTTAATGTATAAATATGTTGCCTGCTGTTTGTTGTTGTTGCTATTGGCTGTTGTTGTATATGGTGGTACTAAATACAGCATCAAAACGTTGAACAACTCAATGAAGTGGACAAATTGCCAATTTATTATGGAGCAAGTTAAACAGTAGCAATAGCAACAGTAGCAATACTTAGTTAACAGTAATGATGGCCGGCTGGCTGGCTGCCTGGTGGTCACTGATGCTATTTTAAGTGAACAAATGTTCGTTTAAATGCTTGAATAACTCACAGCTTAGCACTCTGTATCATCGTATATGTGCTGTGAGTATCTAGTTACGGTTGATTGAAACGCACACACATCTTTCAAACATGATCAACAAACTGTCTGTGGTTGGTAGCTGGTTGTACACTGTTGTTATGACAATAGAAATCTTCAGGTTTCGTCTTCCTATCTGCCGTAGACACCCTGCAGACAGCAGCTATATTTCTTATTCTGCTTTTAATTTTTTCTTTTCGAAATCAAAAAAAAAAAAAAAAAAATCAAAAAAATCTTCAATTTTTGTTTGTCCTTTACACTGTGGGTGGGATATGTCAGTGTGGGGTTGTTTGTTGCTAGGCATCTCTAAAGAAATTTATTGATTTTTTTTTTCTTGTGGAAAATATTAAAAAAAAATTACTAAAAAAATCTGCACACATATTTTGGTAGAAATCAATAATTTATGAAACAAAGCAATGTTTATTAATAATTTTCAATTTAAAAAGATTATACGCAGATTAGTAAAATGTTTACAACGATAAAGAAAAGTTTACCAGGAACAACAAAGTTCATAGGAATCTTATTCTTTAAATAGAATTTATTTTTATTTAACACTAGCTGACCCGGCGAACTTTGTCCCGCCCAAAATTGATTTTTTTTATTGCCCAAAACAGGTCACACTATATATTTGCTGTAATACGCTGCATAAAACAGTTACTATATATAAAAATAACTAACTTACTATAAGTGTGTGGATCTATCTATCATCTAGTTCAAAATTTAATCGAAGTCGGTACGTTATTTAGGTGAGGCATACAAAGAATAACAATAAGAGGTCCGAATCATGGGTAGCGCTGACGAAGTTGTAGTTGTTGTACTCGCTCCAAAACAAAAACTAACAGACATACATGTTAGATATGTATGTACATATGTAGTTATAAACGATCGAATTAGCCGACTTATGGTATCTTTTAAAGGGGGAGTGTTGCCACGCCCATTTTACTGGTGAGTTTGTCGATATCGAACTTACCCACCAAATTGCATTCGTCTACGATCACTATGTCCCTAAATATAAGGTTTGCCACGCCTACTTTTTGCTATATCGAATTTTTTTTAAGCCATCTAAACCTGATAAGCTTCCGCCACACGCCGATCAAGCACCTAACGCCTTCAGCAAAACATAAAATAGGCTTATTGCGCAAATAGAGTTTAAAAAAGAGTGATAGATAGATATTTATTTACTTTTTTTTAAAATATTTTTTTCACAAAAAGATGTTAGGTTTCAGTCGGTATCGGGCTAATTAACGCCACTGCACGCTGATTAACGACCCAACGCCTTCAACGAAACACAGCATAGTGCAGTAGTTCTTGAGTTACTGTGAAAACACACAGAAACACTCCTCACGCCCCATAGAGCATGTATATAAAGTTTGATCGAAATCGGTGCAGTAGTTCTTGAGTTACGGTGCAAAAACACAAAAAAACTAAATATTGCGCCATCTGTCGGACGAACTTCAAACTACACAGAAACACTCCTCACGCCCCATAGAACATGTATATTATAGTTTGGTCAAAATCGGTTAACCATCGGTATAACCATCTGGAGTTATAGCGTCAGGAAGGAAAACCCGACTTATTTTTATATAGTAAATTGCCTTTCGAAATATTGTTTTTTTTTTTTAACTGGAGTCCTATTAACAAAAAAAAAAGAAAAATTAAACGCTTTAAGGGGTATGCTAAAACTTCAAATGACGAGGCCGTGGATTCAATTCTCACCAGACACCCTGGGTGTTTTGTGATTGTCTGATTGTTGACTTGAATAGGGGTTCATCTCCTGTCCTTATGGTATCAATTATTGTCTTATTATTCATATTTCAATTACTTCTCAATATTCTCAATAAAGCTCATCAGAAATGTATGACAATTTCAAGCTTATTTTCTAACCCAAATATTGTACATTAATCGGTAACTTTTTAACATTATGAAGGAAAGTCAATTACGCCTCTTCATAAAAATTCTCTTTTCTGTAAGCAAAAAATTAATACACTTTACAAAAATTATCATCATGGACTGAAACAAATAGTGATCACTTGATACCAAATACGGATCAGAGATCAGCAATGAGTATTCAATAAGATGAGTGGAACTGAATCATACTCATAATTTCTAATACTTATACGCATTCATACTTATTTTAATATCATGGAACGAACCTCTACTCATATTCAAAGTTTGAAGTATGTACTCATCATATTCATACTCATACAACACGTATGATGTTGTTGATTTCGACTCTCCATAACTCAACATATGTATACACGAATCACAAAATAAGTATGATTCGCATACGAATATTAAAATACTCACTAGAAGGTTGTGTGTTTGCTTTGCTTGCTGCTCTGTCTTGTTTGCTTATGTGTCTTTTTCCTTTTTTTGCAAATGCAACAACAACTAAGACTGTAAATTTATAAGTATTATAAGTATTTTTCTAAAGTTATGAATCTAAATGAGTAGGCTTATGTGAATGAGTTTGATGTCAACGTTGTACTTATACTTATTGCAACCTGTACTTATAAATCAACGTTATAGTGAGTACGAATGAATCAGAGTATATAGTTAAATTTTAATATTGTTGACTCACTTATGTTCATAATTTCATAAGTGCTTATGAGTAGCGAAAAAACTATTCATTCCTGATTTCTGATACGGATCACACGATGCTTCAAGCACGTAGCTATCGTCCTTGCGTTATTATCTCATTTTGGTTAAATTCGGTCTTCGAGCGATTTCATTTAGACGGTCCTAAGAGTATGGTTTATGCCGGCTCTCAAATTTAAGTTGAGATAATTTAATAATTTAATATATAATAATATAATAATAATTTAATTTTAACATAGTCTTGAGAAACAAACTTAAGAAATTTATTGATTTTTAAACGATTGTCACACGTAGAACAACTATACATACGGCGACCATTATTTCCATGAGAAAAAAGCGGGCAAATATATAAAATTGAAAAACAAAAAAATTCATTTATTATAATTAACATTTTATATAAAGATTTTTAAAATACAGACTTAAATAGGTACAACTAATATACCCAAACTTACATGAAATTACACATATACATACATACATATGGATATTCTTATGTGTATAAATTTACTTCTGATATTTCTCTACAGAATGTATTTTTTAAAGTATTGGGCCTGATAGATAAAAATGTTTTAAATTCCGGACAGTCCATTTCAAAATTGCATTTTATGGTCAAGGGAGATTCTAAAGTTTCTGGTCCCATTTGGGATTTTTCGGAAGACCAAGTATTGTTAGATATAGAAAAAACTTGGTGTGTTAGACGCTGGCAAAGCAAATGAAAAATCTACTAATTTCAGGATGTATTTATTAGGAATATTTTTCGTTTCGAAAAATTTTAAAACTTCAACCCACCTTTTATTGGGATTTAATGCTGATTGTTCCACATTTCTATTTGTTCAACATTTGCATAATTTTTTACATAAGTGAATTGATTAAAAATTTCGTTATTATTTATATTTAAATCATTTCTGATTCCTGTTACCTTTATTAACGATTTCTGAACTGAAGACCAAGATGGAATTGCATCTAACAATATCCATGCAAGTTCCTCAATTTCTTTAAAAGATTCATCCCATTGATTCAGGTAACTAATACATGTTCTGTAAAAGTTTTTAATTTTTTCCTTAAACATTTTTATATCTAGTGCCTTTAAGTTAAGAACTGCAATAGAATTTTGTACGTTAAGTCGTAAAAATACTTCATTGTGAAGTTCTATTAACTTTGATTTAAATTCTTTTAATATTATACCCGCTTCAGGCATTGAAATATGTTGACTTTCTAAACGCAGTATATATTTATGGAAGACACTAGCTTGACTTAAGTAATAACCAAGACATAGCAAAAGGATCATTAAAATAATTAAACAATATTGTTGAGAATTTTTCTTGTTTAAGGAAGTAATCTATCGTTTTTACCGAATTATTGAAAAAAGTGGACAAAAGTGGATATTTTGGAAAATAAATTCTTTTTAGGAGTTATGTGTGGTAAAATAGCGGACGCAAAAAAAAATAGCGGACAGGAGGTTAAAATAGCGGACTGTCCGCTATAATAGTGGACGGATGGTCACCGTAACTATACATCAAAAGCAATGGAATATGTGTTGGAATTGTCTAGACCTAAAACTTTACTTGTAGTCGCCGTAGTCTAGTCGGTAGTATATTGGCTAAATAGACGTAAGGCCACGGTTCAAACTACAGGCCAGACATCTTAAACAAAATGAAATATGAAAAGATATGTCTTCGGCAACTGTCTCGCAGCAGATTTCTGGTAAAAAACTCTGAGAGTAAAATAAAATTGCCATGAAAAGGTTTCTCAAAAATCTGTCATCAAAGTCGACTTTAAACTGTAGATCTCGCCTCATGTAAAAAATTAACACACACAAAATAAGTGGCGCAAGAAGCTAGGTTGTAATCCTAACTGAAGGGTTGTAATGTCCAGTTATGTATGTAAACTTTATCTTCAATAAATTGTTTGATTGGCTACTTTTATCTTTCGAAGAATAACAATAACAGGAAACATATTGAGGCGTATTTTTATATGAATATTAATTTAATTTATACTCATAATCCTTTCTAATTTAAATGGGCATTTAAACCATTAACTGAATACAAAAAAATTCAAACTTAACCTCACTAAATCTATAGTAAATACTATATGAGAGTTATGATATTTAAATGTATAAACAAATTAGCTCCATTGGGGCAACCTATTGAACTTTACTCTTTGCTACTCCCTTAGATTCTATTTTTTGCTTTCCATTTCATTCTTACCCCTCTTACATTCCATTTTCGTATGCATTTCACAAGTCTTCCCTTCAATCAATTACAGACCCTGGGTGTTTAAGCTAAAATTGAAATACCTTTTATCACCTTTGAGGGTTAATTTAAATGGTGTTTTTAGCCAAATTACATGAGATCATTAAAAAAAAAAGCGACAACAACATAGAAATTAAAGGCTCGCCAGACAAATAACGACAACAGCACCTACATACGGACGTACGTACAATGGCTTTAAAGAAGATTCGAATATATTTTCGTTCGACATGCAAAATGGTAATCAAAAACTTTTCATTACACATTGATAGTGGCTAGCTAGTCCGGTCGGTCATCATCCACTGGGTTATCGTTTACGGTAAACGCATTTATAGATGGGCAAGTAAAACGCGTGCGAATATGATAAGGGTGCCCGGGTTTGGTAGTTGGATGGTATGGACACAAGTCGTAAATTTTCTTTCTTCTTCTTTTTAATTTTCAACACGCGATAATTTTTCATAAGCAAATCTAATCAATTGGTTGGGAAAAAAAGAAACAAAGACAAGTTAAAAGAACTTTTTTTGTGTCGAAATAGTGGTTGCAAGGTGTTTAAAGGAATGAATTCATTCATTTCCCCATTTCTGAAATTTGTCACTCATCGATAAAAGTAGTCCCTAATCCTGACTTAAGGCTTAAAATAACATACAATGTATGTATGTGATGGCTCAGTAGACATGAGGCCACGGTTCAAACCCCAGATCACGTTTCAAACCCAGATCAACAAAACGAAATACGAAAAAAATATTTCTTCGGCGACTTCCTCTCAGCAGGGTTTCGGGCAAAAACTCTGAAAGTAAATAAAATTGCCATGAAAAGTTTCTCAAAAATCTGTCGTTCGTAGTCGACTTTAAACTGTAGGTCTCCCCCCGCTCATGTATAAAATTAACATACACAACATAAGTTTTGTGAGAAACTAGGCCGTAATCCTGACTGAAGGCAGGATGCAATGACCAATTATGTATGTATGTTATGCATGCGTTTTAATAAGACATTAAACCTTTGTACTGTTTCTGCATGATTAAGCGAAATTATGGTACGACTTGTCTAAGATCATTTGCAAAAACATTTTTCATTATTTCAAAGCGGATTCATAAACTACAGTGGCATATAAATTGAATTCTACTCTGAATACTCAAACCAGAGCTAAAAAACTGCTATCTGCTCAGAGAACAGCAGCTTTACGGGTTACATCCTCGTATCGCACGGTATCAACACAAGCCGCCTTAATAATAGCTGGAATGGTTCCAATAGACCTTCAATCAATTGAGCGCCAGATGATTTTCAACTCTAGACAGAGCACGACTCAGTCGCAGAGCCCAGAAATGATACAGCACGAAGTCGTCTTAAAATGGCAACATCGCCTGGGAAAATGAACGGTACGGTAGGTGGACACACAAACTGATTCCAGAATTGCAAGTGTGGAAAAACAGGAAAAACGGCGAAGTAGACTACTACATAACCCAGATGCTAACCGGTCATGGATACTTTAGAGAATACCTGCATCGCATGGGGAAATGTCGCTCGCCATTCTGCATCTACGAGGAAGAGGAAATCTTAGACGATGCCGAACACACTCTCTTCGGCTGCAGACGCTGGGCCGAAAGACGTCAGGTTCTTGAGGCTGAAATCGGCATTATTAATGCCACAAACGTCGTGCTGAAAATGATAAACAGCAGAGAAAACTGGAACGCAGTTAAACAATTTGTGCACTATGTCCTGCGAAAGAAAAAACATGATCTAGACGCAGTAGAATAACAGAAGAGCGGAGCCTGGACGCAGGCTGACAATGATGGAACTGGCACAGGTGCCAAAAGGGGTCCACCTCGAAGTAATGCAACCGTGGTTCCGAAGTGGAATGATACCCCGGTGAGGAGACAAGGCGGGTTTTTAGTCGGTATACCCAGTGGGAGAGTCCGACATACCATGTATGGTGACGACCTTCATGAATGCATAAAGAATGCAAAAAAAAAAAAAAAAAAAATATAAATTGAATAAGTCATGACCTCTTATTATTCTTACAATACTTTCTAGCTTAAGCCTTATTCATATTTTAAAGAAATATAAGACTAGAACAACTTTGACCTTTTCGAACACTTAGCATGTAGCTTCAAATCCATAAAAGTTTTTAGTAGTCAACGGTGACCTTTGACCTTTAAAATGCTCCGTAACAGATGCATTTGATATGAATTTAGTAATTTCCCTTAGCAATAAATTTCAGAATATAGAGGGGAAAATAAAAACATTAAGAATAAATTCTTTTATAAAGAATAAATTCTTTTAATCAACTGACTTTCAACACACGCCACTCCTCTCTCATATTTTAAAACCACATACATATGTGTGTGTATGGATGAGATTGTACAGTACAACCGAAGCTATAAAACACCACAACATGTTAGCAAACGTTTCATAGTTTCGGTATTGATTGTTACGAATTGGAGCGAAAATGAAAGTTGCGTGTTTCGTTGTACTTTTGGCTGCTGTCGCCTGTGCCAATCCTTTGAAACCGGCTGTCGATATTACACCCTTCATTATTGGCGGTTGGAATGCCACAGAGAACTCTGCTCCCTATTTGGTGTCAATGAGTGTTTCGTCTGTCGCTTATGCTCACGGTTGTGCTGGCACTATTATTGGCAAGGAGTGGGTATTGACTGCCGCTCATTGTGTCAATGAATTGAAAGCTTTGGCTGGTGATATTGTTGGTTTACCCGTCTATGCCGGTCTTACCGATCGTACCAATTTGGCTGATGCACAAGTTCGCACTATCGATTTTGCTTTCAATCACAAGAAATTCAACAATTTTGAAGGTTCCGAAGATATTGCCCTCTTGCATGTAACGCCAGCCTTCGAATTCAGCGGCCAAGTTAAAGCTGCTGCTTTGCCCGCCTTCAAAGAGTCCTACGATGGTGCAATCTCTGCTAACTATGGTTGGGGCATTGACGATGCTGAGGCTACTTTATATGCCAACAACTTGCAAGTCGCCAAAGGTACTATCTTTCCCCATGAAGAATGCAAAGAATTTTTGCCTATGGATGCTCCCTTTACCGAGAAACACATTTGCGTTAAAGTAGCTGCCTGTTACGGTGATGGTGGTTCTCCTTTGGTAGTTGAACTTAAAGGTGATGTTGCTGAATTGGCTGGCATAACCTCTTTCGGTTATTTGCCTTGCGGTTACAATAATCGTCCTACCATTTACACCGCTGTATCCCATTACATTGATTGGATCGCTGAAGTTCAATGGGCATTCTACACTTTGCATTAAACCGTATAACGGCTCCATAAATAATTTATTAAATTAACCAAATAAACAACAAAAAACAAACAAAATATAGAAATAATGTATCACATACAATAAAAGAAATTTTAATAGAAAAAAAACCGAAGAAAATCAAATCTTATCGTTTTGCCTCATTGCTTAGCCACATAATTTATTAGGCGTCACTAATTAATTTACCGCCCCACTAGCCACAGAGTACGACAGATTGTAAACTGACTGCGAAATTGGTTTTCAGTAGCAATAATCTTAGAATTTATTGTCGGGCGATAACGGTGAACGGGGCACAAGTACATTTATGGTTGAAGGAATTTAATTGAGAAAATCGCCATGCGAATAAGATAAATTCATGGGTGAAAGTTGGTACTCGAGTACTCTACACATTAAATCTCTTATCAAATGTTTATTAATAAATTACACTATGCGACAAAATAAAGAAAATTAAATACACCCGGCTAATGACTTAGTGTAGATTGTGAGTTTTGTTGAGTGGATCTCAAAACTATTTTTTTTATATTTCTCGAACCCTCTAAACTTTTTTTATTTGACAAAAACTGTTTTTTTAGACTTTACGCGCAAATTTCTGTATTTCTCAAACATTTCTGACCGGATTTCCAAAATTTAAACCTTGTTGGAAAGGGGAGAGATGGACCTTTAAAAAGGTGTACATATATCTATTATTTGACTTAATATGCTATGAGTTTTGACAAGGTAAAATTGGAAAATGCGAATTTTTTTCATATTTTTTCAAGTTTGTCCGTTCATAGTAGCAAACTTTACTTAAAAAATATGAAATAAGTGATTACATTCTAAAAGTGCATTATCTTGTGAAGAGATTGGCATTTCGTTTGATCAAATCGGACAAAAATTAGCGGAGTTATTATATAAATAGTATAACAGTCGTGTTATATTTTTTATATATGTCATCTCATCAAATGAACTTTTAGTTCAAAAAATTACATAATTTTTGATGGATCTTGATTGTTTATCACAAAATATGTCAATTTCACGTTTGAGCGACCACCAGAAGTTGGCCAATGTTTGCGCAAAGAGAAATAATAATATTTGCAAAAAACACAAATATAAGACGACTTCTGGAAGTCGTGCAAACGTGAAATTGACACATTTTGTAATAAACAATAAAGATACATCAAAAATTCTGAAAAACTTTTGAACTAAAAGTTCATTTGATGAGATGACATATATAAAAAATATCACTCGACTGTTACACTCTTTAAATAATAACTACGGTAATTTTTGTCCGATTTGATCAAATAATGACTCAATCTCTTTACAAGAGAACAGACTTTAAGAATATTATCACTTATCCTATATTTTTTTTATTAAAGTTTGCTACTAGGAATGGACAAACTTGAAAAAATATGAAAAAAATTCGAATTTTCCAAGTTTACCTCATCAAATCTCATAGCGTATTAAGTCGAATAATAGATATATGTACACCGTTTTAAAGATCCATCTCTCCCCTTTCCAACAAGATTTAAATTTTGGAAATCGGTTTAGAAATGTTTGAGTAATACAGAAATTTGCGCGTAAAGTCTAAAAAAACAGTTTTTGTCAAATAAAAAAAGTTTGGAGGGTTCGAGAAATATAAAAAAGGTATTTTTGAGTTCTACTCAACTAACTGAACAACATGGACTATGTAGTTACTCGGGTGTATTTTCACTGTCGCACCGTGTTATTAATAAATTTATTTCATTTAAAAATTAATCAGTAGCATTTGATTAAATTTATGAATTTAATCGCAAATAATGGCGCCTCATATCAAAATTTGAGATCTAAATCTGTGGGAAATTTTTTATGATTTTTATCTGTCAATTCAAAGTGCAAATAATTGAAATCGTTATATGCACGATGTTCTTTTTTACAATAGCACTCACATTGGCATTCTATAACTGCGAAATCTAGTATTTCGCAATGCCTAACTATTATTGGTTCTAATACATTCTAACACAAATGCCGTGATGCCTATCTGTGTTGATGTAGATAGCTTAACAGCGTCACATATCGTGACTTTTGTAGTCCGATATAATGGCGTTCTAATTATACGGTTTTGGTTAGACTGCACTTAATTTCTGTACTATTTTTATTTCCACTTTTTACCAGAATGAAAAACTCTAGAAGCTTATATTCTCCAAATTTTGAGCAGTAATTTAGCGATGCGGGGTCACACTGATTCCTAGGCTCTATTACTTATTTCGAAACAATAAAAAAAGGCTTACAATTCATATGTTGTCCCTAAGATGGAAAGCGAATAATTTACTTAACTTACTTAATTGGGCATTACAACCTTACAACCTTTTAGTCAAGGTTACAATCTAGTTTCTCACATCACCCATGTTGTGTGTGTCAATTTTATTCATAAGTATTGGGGCCTAGAGTTTAAAGTCGTCTCTGAACGACAGATTTTTAAGAAATTAAACTGAATAGAATGCTTACTACTACTCTTATATGTAAATGCCATGATTTTTACTTGTCTCCTACAATTACTTTTCTAAGCAGCAGCAAAATTTGCACATATTGCACAGCTACCAATTTACTTTACTTTGATGTAACGGGTGATTTTTTAGCTATTATCTTTTTGGCAACACTGGTTTAAACAGCTCACGCACGTTTCGTGTTTTCTTTCACTGTCAAACATCTTCAGTTTGGTCTATAATTTAACCATGAATCGTCTTACAAACGAACAACGCTTGCAAATCATTGAATTTGGCATCATTGGACCGTACTTCTTCAAAGATGCTGCGAATCATAACGTAACTGTGAATGGTGAGCGCTACCGTGAGATGATATCCAACTTTTTTTTTGCCCAAAATGCAAGAGCTTGACTTGCATGACATGTGGTTTCAACAAGACGGTGCCACATGCCACACAGCACGCGTAACAATGGACTTATTGAGAGGCGAGTTCGGTGAACATTTTATTTCACGTTCGGGACCGGTCAATTGGCCGCCTATATCGTGCGATTTAACGCCTTTAGACTATTTTTTGTGGGGCTATGTTAAAGCTCATGTCTATACAGACAAGCCCGCTTCAATTGACGCATTGGAAGACAACATTGAAGCATTTATTCGTGAGATACCGGCCGAAATGTTGGAAAGAGTATGCCAAAATTGGACAAAGCGGATGGACCATTTGAGGCGCAGTCACGGTCAACATTTGCATGAAATAAACTTCAAACATTAAATTATATTGACTGTACTATCGATTCAAATAAAGATTTTATACATTTTTCTGAATTTTATGTGTTTTTTTTTTTGAAAAATATTCCTATAGCTCTTAAAAAATCACCCCTTAGTTGAAGTCGTCATAGGGCCATTATTACAACTTGCCGTTAAACTTGGCTTTAGTTAAAGGTACATTTAGCTAAAGGCAACTGAAAAGTTACCTTTAACTTATTTTCGTTATTACAACTTACAGATAAAATAAAGTTAACTTTTTCAAAAATATGGCAGTGCCGGAGCAATGTCTTTAAAACTGCTCAATTAAACAAGTTTTTTTTTTTAACGCAGTGGCAACGACGGCCTTCGTTTTTTTGTAGTGTATGATCATTTTGTTTAAACTTGAAGTTGCCATATCGAAAATAATATATAATATGGCAAGTTCATACAATAACTTAACTTTAAAAGTTATCGGCAGGATGATCCTCCCTTTAGCTTAACGCTCACTTCTATATTATTGGGTATTCATAATAATGAAAAACAATTTATCTGCCCGTTAAAATCCTCCCTTTAGTTAACGGCAAGTTGTAATAATGGCCCATAGTCTAGTAGGTAGTCTGTTGGCTTATTAGACGTAAGGCAAAGTTTCAAACCCCAGGTCAGACAAACGACCAACAAAACGAAAATACGAAAAAAATACTTCTTCGGCGATTTTCTCTCAGCAGATTTCTGGCAAAAACTGTGAGACAATAAAATTGTCATGAAAAGTTTCACAAAAATCTGACGTTAGGAGTCGACTGTAAGCTGTGTAGGTCCCTTCAATTATATGTAAATATATAAAATTAACACACATAAGTGGTGCGAGAAACTGGGAAGTAATCCTGACTGAAGATTTGTAATGACCAACTATGTGTGTATGTGATGTAGTTAGCATCAGTGTGACCCGTTGTAATATCACAATAAATCTTCTCTTTTGTTTTAAGTTCATAACAAAACCGTTCCCAACACAAATCATGTATTCAAACGCAAAATTGAAACCCAAGTGCTTTTTTTCTGCAAAATAACGTTAGGAAAGAATCTCTCTCGAGTAAGGAAAGAATCTCTCTCCTGTGAGCTCCTTTGTAGTTTCAGAGAGACTTAACACAATCAAGTTTTGGCCAGATTTGTTCCGCTAATCAATTCTAAGCTTGCAAGTTCTCAATAGTATTTACCAGCAGAAACCTCATTTAAAAATTTAATTTCATTGAAATAAAAATTTTTTAACCTCTTCATGCCCTTGTCCACATATGTGGACGTTTGATTTTTTTTAATTATAATTGTAATAATAATAATAATAAAAACAACAAAAATTTGATAATAACTTATTTACTACCATATCTTCTAACAAGAGAAGTAAACATTTTACCGTTTTGTCTGCACTGATGATATTATTTCCGGTGCATAGTTGGATACTTAAAAAAAATATGAAATAATTCTTTGACAATCTGTTTTATTGGATTATATCAAGAAATCGTTAATATTTGAAAAAAATAATATCAGATATATTTAATATAATAAGTTTTACCATGACTATCTAAAAAATCTAACAGCTGCACTAAAGTTAACCCTGGAATCAGACTGGACGGTATGTCATTATCCTAAATACAAGGAACTGAAAAATCCCCCCAGATGTCACGATAAAAATTGTGTAAGACGGACTCTCTACATTTGTGAAAAATGTTAAGAATATATATGCCTGATATGCCCGGAATGTATGCATTTCACACATATATTACCATTAATGTTCAGTAGCCACAAATGTGGACGTTATCGCTTTTTGTGAATTTTCATTTTTTTTTTTGCTTTTTGAATTCCTATTAAAATAAAGTTAATTAATTTAAAAAGAAAATAAAATTTAATAATTTTTTTGTCACCATAAAAAAATCGTCCCTGAAGAGGTTAATTCTGCAATCCAAGTGCTTACTGCATATTACCAATTTAGTTACGAAATTCAACTTTAGCAATTATAAACCGATTTTAAACTCCATCTACGATTATATACAGCATAGGGCATATACAATCTCTATTCTTCTCTTGAAGTTGCCGTAGTAGTGTTGACAGTGTGTTGGCTTGTTATATGTGAGGTCTCGGTTCAAATCCCAGGTCAGACATCTTTAACAAAAGGAAATCTAAAAAAATAATTCTTTGGCGACTTTCTCTCAGCAGATATCTGGCAAAAACACTGAGAGTAAATAAAATTGCCATGCAAAGTTTCTCAAAAATCGTCATTCAGAGTCGACATTAAATTCTAGGGCCGGCCCCTCATTTATAAAATTAACACACACGGGAGAACGTGAGAAACTATATCGTAATCCTGATTGAACGGTCGTAATGACCAATTATATATGTATGTTATGTATACTATCTTCGTTTAGACGAATCCCTCTAAAACCAATATCTCCTAAATTAGTGGTCAACTGATAATGTGTAAAGTTTGTTTATTTGCTTTGATTGCTTTTGAAATTATTATTTCCTCTTTCAGCAGAAAATTGGTTACCACTCGATTAGTATTACAGTTCTTGTCATTTTTTTTTTATTATTTTTATAACTTTTATTGGAATTATAAAAAGTTTTTTTAAGCACTTTCTACTAATAAAATATGACTTAAGTTCGTAGGAAATTTTTAAAAGCGTATTTTTTTATTAAGTGAAGACATAAAGAAAAAGGAAATTCAAGTGTCAATATGGTTTGGTTTTCTTTTTTATTTATTGAAAATTAAAAACATTTTTTGTTACACTCATAAAGAATTTCTTTCAATGGCAAAAAATCATCAATTAGGGGGGGGGTAAAGGCATCAAGAGTCAAATATTTTCCTAGAATTTTTATTTTTTGTTTTTATTTTTTGTTGTTTTTTTTTATTATTTCCTTTTCTCATTATTATTAAATCAACAATAATATCATAAACAGCCAATAAAAAAAATCTCAAAAAGAAAAAAAAAAAAAAATAAACAAATAAACAATAAATGAATACAATATGCTGCGAGTGTTTAGTCTTTTGGTCAATAATGAAAGGAAAATATCATTTCACAATAATATACAGAATCACAGCAGATTTGTTGTTAAAGGTTTAAAGGTTAAGGCAAAATTATGTTGGTACTACATATGATATGAGAACTCCTTCAACTTATACTACAAGGTAAAGGAAAAGTGAAAGAAAAACCAAGATATCTGCAGTAGAAACTGCACTGGCATTAAATCAACTACCAACCCCTAGTAATAAAAGCTGCATCACATAAAAAATAACCCAAATTTTCAATACAGAATTTAACTTAAATTGTGATTTGCTTACATCCTGAAAAGTTTAATGGTTTCCACTCCCCTTACCACTATCTAAAGGCCACTCATCGTAATTGTTCAATAAAAATCCTTTAAAAGCGAAACACTTATTAAAATAAATAACCAACTGAAAATCAATATATTTTTCACACACCCATACATGGAAACCTTGTTTCAAAAAAAAAAACGGTAAAAAAAACATGAGAAAATTTGTCGCATTTTTTTAATTTACATTTCAAAATCGTAACACATTGATTTTTATTTATCAGAGAAGAAGGATAGGAGGCAGGCCTATTTCAATATACGAGATAACAGCAGCAACAACAATAACAATAAGAACAACAACAAAGAAAAGCTATTAAAAAACATGTAAAAAATTAAATGCTAAACTTTGTTAACTATTAAGTGTAATGGAAAATACATTCATACATAGGCATAAACAGTTGTGCTCAGGTAATCAGTAGTAAGCATTTAAGATTGAAACATAATGCCTGTTGCCTTAATGCCTGTAATGTTTAGAGTGATATTCTTTAATAGCAACTCCTCTAAGTTCTTGAACGTAAGCCTACTGTTGTGTCGGTTAATTTCATCCATGAGTGACAGGACCTACAGTCTAACTTTGACAAATTTGAGAAGCTTTTCCATGGTCATTAATTATCCACCAAAAACTTTTGCCAGAAATTTGCTAGTTACGCCATAAATATAATCCTATCGCAGAATACCTTTACATAATTGATCATTACAACCCTTCAGTCCGGATTTAGACCTAGGCTCTCACACTACTTGTGTTGTGTGTATGAATTTTATACATTAGTAGCGGGATCTACAGTTTAAAGTCAACAGATTTTGCTGAGAAACTTTTCATATCATTTTTATTTACTCTCAGAGTTTTTGCCAGAAATCTGCTGAGAGAAAGTCGCCGAAGAAATATTTTTTTCAGATTTCGTTTTGTTGAAGATGTCTGATCTAGGATTTGAATCGAGGCCTCACATCTAACAAGCCAACACACTGCCAACACTACTACGGCGACTTCAAGAGAAGCAGAGAGATTGTATATGCCCTGTACTCTATCTAATTGTAGATGGAGTTTAAAATCGGTTTATAATTGCTTAAGTTAAGTTTCGTAACTAAATTGCAAATATGCTGTAAACACTTGGATTGTAAAACTAAAAAATTTTTATTTTAATGAAATTAAATTTTTAAATGGGGTTTCTACTGGGAAATCCTATTGAGAACCTGCAAGCTTACAATTGGCAGTAGATTTCGTTAGCACCTCAGCGGAACAAATCTGGCCAAAACTTGCAGTTTCCCTGAAAGTACCGGGTTATCCATTTCGTAAATAAAACACATATAAAATATTTTTTTCATGATATTTCTTTTTTATTGTGAAACACTACATCATTTAAATGACCTCCACGCGAAGGGTTGCAAACATTGATTCTTTTGAGATAATTTTCGACCACTTTTTGACACATATTGGGCGGTATCTCAGCCATAACTTGACGAATGTTGGTTTTTAAGTGCTCAAGAGTTGAAGGTTTACCTGCATAAACACGGTCTTTCGCGTAGCCCCACAAAAAAAAGTCTAATGGTGTCAAATCGCAAGACCTTGGTGGCCAGTTGATATCGCCACGACGAGAAATTACGCGGCCAGGAAATGTCTCTTGCAATAAAGCCGTATTCGCTCGAGTTGTGTGGCATGTAGCACCGTCTTGTTGGAACCACATATTCTCCAAGTCGTATTCTTCAATAGCAGGCAAAAAAAAAGTCGGTTATCATATGACCATAACGCTCCGAATTGACGGTGACAGTCGTTCCAACGTCGTTTTCGAAGAAGTAAGGTCCAATCACACCTTCGGACCAAAGAGCGCACCAAACAGTGACTTTTTCTGGATGTAATGGCCTCTCTTCAATTACTTGAGGATTCTCAGAACCCCAAATACGACAATTTTGTTTATTAACACACCCACCGAATGTGAAATGTGCTTCATCGCTGAAGAAAATTTTGTTCGAAAAATTGCCGTCCACCGCCTGTCGTTCAAGCACCCATTCCACGTATCTACGACTTTGTGAATGGTCAGCTGGCTTCAGTTGTTGCGTGAGCTGTAGATCTAAATGCAAAATATGCCATAATGTGCCGTAAGACAGTCCTAATTGCTGAGAACGACGAGGAATCGACACATTCGGGTCTTCGGCAACACTTTCACTTACAATAGCGATATTTTCAGCGTAATGAGCGAAACGATGATGCACAGGCCTTTCAATATTTGTAACCACTCCAGTCTCTTAAAATTTTTTCACAATTTTGCCAATTGCTTGCGTAGTTGGACGATTATGTAAACCATAATCTCCTCTTAACCCACGATACCTGGCTGTGGCAGAATCACCATTTTTGTAGTAGGTTTTGATAATTTGTATGCGTTGTGTGATAGTTAAGCGATCCATTTTCGTCAATGTCAGACTTTCAACTGAAAAGAAAAAAATTGGTTTCACACAACTTAGTTTGACAGATGTCGAATTCCAGTCCCATACTTTTGAAACCACGAAATGGATAGCCCTTTACAAAGGAGCTCACAGGAGAGAGATTCTTTCTCTATACTTATATTTTGCAGAAAAAAGCACTTGGATTTCAAACTTGCATTTGAGTACATTGATTTGTGTGATGCAGTCATTAGGAATGGTTTTGTTATGAACTAAAAAAAGAAGAGAAGATTTATTGTAATATTACAACGGGTCACACTGGTGCTAACTACATCACATACATACATAGGTGGTCATTACAACCCTTCAGTCAGGATGACGTCGTAGTTTCTCGCACCACTTATGTTGTGTGCGTTAATTTTATACATGAGTGGCGGTACCTACAGAAGTTTACTAGTTAAGCCCTCTAAAAGTAAACCTATTGCAGAATACCTTTGTTTTTCAAAACTTTAATTTTTTTCCTGCTTTGAATTTCGAATTTCTAATTTGTATACCGCCACTGTGCACTTAAATGTATGAAGTGATAAGGCTGTATATATTATTTATTATACGATAAATATACATACAAACATATACATATACATATACATATGTGTGTATGTATGTATAGAGTGTGTGGTTTTTTATTTTAACTCCATTAAATGGATTTAAAAATCATTCAATCAAGAATGAGTGCAAAATAAAAATGAAATGAAAATGTTTATACCCAAAAATTTTTTTTGCATAAATAATGAACGTTATACACGTAATTTGCATAACCAACCTAACCAAGCAACCAGCCAACCCCACAGCCAACCAAAACAACAACCAGCAACAATGAATGTTTGATGTCACATATAAATTTTATCATATGCCATTAGCATAGCACAAGCATGGTTTAGAAGTTTATATGAAAAGAATAAAGAAGAAGCAGAAGCAGAAGAAGCAGAAGAAGATGAAGAGGAAGAAGAGACATGTAAAGTATGTATGTATTGTTAATCTAATACTACATGCTAATGCCAATTACAATAAAAGCCCTCATCTAACCAAAATATTCTCGAGACATTTATTATCATGTATGCATACATACATACATGCGTACATATGTATGTATGTATGTATGTACATATAAATGAGTATGTTAATAAATTTATGTCTTTATAAGTAGTTTGTAAATGGTTGTTTATCATTTATCTGATAAGCTTAAGGGTTAAAACTATTTTGATATCCCTATAAAGTTTACTTATACGTTTTTCTGTTGTAGTTGTAAAACTGTTTTCAAATAAAATCATTAAAAATAATTAAATTGACAATCGAATTGAAAACAAAAGGATTTTTTTTAAATTTATTTATTAATTTGAAATGTTTTTCTTTTCTTCTTCTATTTTTTTCAAGGACTCTGCCATTGGCGTACCGGTAACTATGCGTGTGGATCCAAGCGGTTTCTTTTTACATTGGGTTGATCAGAATAATGAAATGGATCTTTTAGAAATTTCAACAATACGTGATGTTCGTACTGGTCCATATGCTAAAAAACCAAAGGTAAGTTTATCTATCATCACTTAGTAAATTAACCTCCCATAAACACATTAATTGCCACTTATTTACGTTCGTAAGTGGTTATTATAAAACTTTAGTTAGAATTACGACTTGGTTTCTCGCACTATCAATGTTGTATGTGTTAATTTTATACATGAGTGGCGGGACCTCCGAGCAACAGATTTTTTTGAGAAACTTTTCATGGCGATTTTATTGACTCCCAGGGTTTTCCTCAGAAAACTGCTGAGAGAAAGCCGTCTAAGCAAATTAAGCAAATAGTGGAAAGAACAACTTTGTTACGCGTGTTGTCTTATTTTCCAATTCATATTTCAATTTCATATTTCACATATTTCTACAACGAACAATCACAATTATTTTTTGTAAACTTTATTTTGCTTCTTCTCATCAAATCAAATCAAATTCTTTTAAAACCTTGAAAAATCTAACCAGTCGAGTTTCGTTTGTAACGCGAAGGCATCCGTTGTAGACACACACAATTAAGGTATGTGTTTACCGACAACCTTTTCCCAATAGATGTCCAGACCGCCAGTCTTTTCATATTTCGTTTTGTTTGAGATGTCTGATATGGATTTTGAACCACAAGTTCTTGTCTAATAAGCCAATACACTTCCTCCTAGACTACAGTGACTTCAGGATTAATCAGGCTTACGGCTTATCTTCTCACACCACCCATGTCAAATGCGTTAATTATGTTTAAGAGCGATGAAACCTACAGTTTATAGTCTAAACCGAAAAACGGATTAAGGAAGCTTTTCAAAGCAATTGGTTTACTCTCAATGGTGTTACCAGACGTCTCTTGAAGGGAGGTCTACGAAAAAAAAAAATCAAAATCTCAGTGCTGAGGTTTGAACTCTCGAGCTCTTGCTTTAGTAAGCTAACGCACTACTTACTATGCTATGGCTACCACCATTTTTTTTTTTTTTACGCCGAGGAGAGGTAAATGTTCCTAACCGCACCATAGAGGAAGTCGTCACGTCCTCCGTGTGTGGGGCCCTTACCCACTAAATTCCCCCCTCTTCTCGTGGACTGTTGTGCCCACTCCGGAACTACGGTGGTATTTCTTCGAAGTGGAGTCCTTTTGGCCCTGTGGCCCCTTCATGTTCATATCCGCGTCCGGATTGTGTATCGAAGGTTGAGGAGACTTCTAAGTGTCTCCGATATTCCTTTCATCCAGGTTCCCGACTGGAATTTCGTCTGACTCGCGAGCCAGTGTCATCTATGCCGGCGTACCTACATGTTCTGTAGCCTCCAGATCTCTCTTCTTTAGTCTCAGAATGCGCTCCACGTAATTCGCCACTGAGGCCCAATTCTCTCTACTCGCAGTCATAACTCCGACAATGTTAGCGGCCGTGATCGTTCCAATCATTGACGTCAGTACCGAGCGATAGCTCTGCCAGCGTGCACATTCGAAAACAGTGTGTTCCGCATCATCAATTACTTCCCCTTCCTCGTAAAGACAGTAAGGGGAGGCGGTCTTGCCCATTCTGTGCAGATATTTCTAAAATATCCGTGACCCGATAGCATCTGTCGGATTTGGACCTAGCTTTTCACACCACTTATGTTGTGTGCGTTAATTTTATACATGAGCGGCGAGACCTACATTTTAAAGTCGACTCCGAAGGACTGATTTTTGAGAAGCTCTTCATGACAATTTTATTTACTCTCAGAGTTTTTGCCAGAAATCTGCTGAGAGGCAGTCTCCGAAGGAATATTTTTTTTATATTTCGTTTTAATGCCTGGCCTGGGATACGAACCCAGGCATTACGTCTAATAAGCCAACACACTACCTACTAGACTACGACGACTTATAATACCTATAAATGATTCGAGTGACTCATAAACAAAAAAGACAGCGCAGCAAGCAGAGCAAACACATAACCTTCCAGTGAGTATTTTAGTGTTCGTACACGAATCATACTTATTTTGTGATTCGTGTAAATGTTGAGTTATGGAGAGTCGAAATCAACAACATCATATGTGTTGTATGAGTATGAATATGATGAGTACATACTTCAAACTTTGAATATGAGTAAAGGTTCGTTCCATGTTATTAAAATAAGTATGAATGCGTATAAGTATTAGAAATTATGAGTATGATTCGATTCTACTCATCTTTTTGAATATTTATTTATTTATTTATTTAGTAGTATATAATTACTTTCTTATTTACTATAATGCATTACATTAAGTATGATTTCTTATAAACTGCACACAATACATTTTAAATACATTAATATTTCCTTCATTTTTAACGCTACTAGGTAGTTGATTAAATATTTGTAGCCCTTTATATAATAAACACATTTTCATTGTATTGTTTGTTACCCGATGTATCCTAAAATCATTAGCATTTCGAAGTCTGTACGGTTGGCATTCGTTGACATATCTTAATTGATCCGTTAGATATTCCGGTGTGTTGCCCATTTTCATCTTGTAAATAAAGGTAAACGTATTCAATTGAAGTCTCTGTCTAATGTTGAGCCATTTTAGCATAAGTTGTATTGGAGTATTGGAAGTCGCCGTAGTCTAGTAGGTAGTGTGTTGGCTTATTAGACTGAAGGCTCGAGTTCGAATCCCAGGTCAGACATCAAAAGGAAAATATGAAAATATTTCTTCGGCGACTTCCTCTCAGCAGATTTCTGGCAAAAACTCTGAGAGTAAATAAAATTGCTATGAAAAGCTTCTCAAAAAACTGTCGTTCGGAGTCGACTTTAAACTGTAGGTCCCGCCACTTATGTATAAAATTAACGCACACAACATAAGTGGTGTGCGAAGCTAGGTCGTAATCCTGACTGAAGGGTTGTAATGACCAATTATGTATGTATGTATTGGAGTAAACCTGTTTGTATGTTTGTACAGCAGGTATATAGTATTGTAGCACCAAATTCGAAGTGAGGCTTAATGATCGTGTTGTATATATTAATTGCAGTGATCGTTGATAAACGATTTCTAATTCTTTTGAAAAATCCAATTTTTTCACGATTTTCTTACATATATAATTTACATGATCTTTAAAATTCAAATTCTTATCTATTATGAATCCCAAATATTTTATATTTTCAACTCTCTCAATTATTTTATTATTAATTTTAAAAGGTGTTTCACTGATCATGTTTATTTCTAATATTTTCGTTTTATTTTCATTTAATTTCAGTTTATTCATTTTCAACCACTTATTTACAATTGTCATATCATGTTCTTAGTTTATTTGGCATTGTTGCTCATTTTCCTATTCATTAAAGATTAGCATATCATCCGTATATAAAACTATTTCACATTTTTCTAATATATTGGGTAAATCATTTATATATATAATAAACAATAGAACCCCCAGAATTGATCCCTGTGGTACTCCATAGTCGTTGTTTATAGCACTAGATATAGCATCATTCACTTTAGTCACTTGTTTTCTATTTGATAGATATGATTCAAACCAATTTAATTCCTTATCTTGAATTCCATATTTATACAACTTGCACAATAATATATCTCTATCAATGGTCTCAAACGCTCTCTTAAAGTCAAGAAAAATAGCCATTATCTTTCTATTCCCATCAATTCTCTTCCATCTATTAATTACATAGTTTACTGTTGTCTCGCACGAAAAGTTTTTCCGAAAACCCGATTGATATTTCGATAACAATTTATTTTTTTCCATGTATTCCTCAAGTTGTTGTTTAACAATTTTCTCTAAAATTTTTTCACACAGTTTTAAAGTATTTATTGGACGATATTCTTCACATTTATTTGTTTTTGATATTATTTCAATTGGTATAATCATTGAAGTTTTCCAATTATCTGGAAAAACTCCCGTATCCAATGATGAATTTATTATTTGCAACATTATATTTCCACATAAATGCCAGTTATCTAAGATTAAACATATATTTACTTTATTATAATCGGGTTGAATACTCATTGCTGATCTCTGCTCTACGTTTAATTTTAAAGAAAATTGTTTAATTAGACCCCAGAAACATTTCTCATCTTCAAAATGACACATGGGCATTTCTTTCTAAACATACATATGTAGGTACGAGGGCAGTTCGGAAAGTTCTTAGCCTAGCACAGAAAGCGCGGTATATACAGAAAAAAGTTAAGTGTTTTGGAAACTTCCATCTCTGTTATGAACACATGTTAAATTTTGTTTCGATCTGGCAACTCCTTCATATAGAAACAGGTGTTCAAAAAAGACGCATCCGCGATTTTTTTACAATGGAAAAATTAGAAAGGCGTGCTGTCATTAAATATTTCCATAAAAAAGGTTTATCGGGACAAGAAATTCATAATGATATGGTGAATGTGTTAGGTGAAAGTGCTCCTTCATATGCAACAGTAAAAAATTGGGTTGCTGATTTTAAACGTAGCCGTACAAGCATTGAAGATGAACCACGTAGTGGACGTCCAAAAACAGCAACAACAACAGAAATTGTAGGCAAAGTGCATGATATGGTATTAAATGATCGACGAATAAAAGTGCGTGAAATTGCTAACATCATGGGCATCTCAAATGATCGAGTCCATTTAATTTTGTGTGAAGAACTACAGATGAAAAAGCTTTCTGCAAGATGGGTGCCGCATTTGTTAACAGTCGACCAAAAACACATAAGAATGAACATTTCTCAAGCTTGTTTGGATCGTTTTAAGCGAAATAAAATGGATTTTAAGCGTCGTTTCATAACTGTTGATGAGACATGGATCCACCACTATACTCCAGAGACAAAAGAACAATTCAAACAATGGACTGAAGCTGGAGGAAGTGCCCCAAGGAAGGCAAAAACAATTCAATCGGCTGGTAAGGTTATGGCAACGGTTTTTTGGGACTTCAAAGGTATTTTATTGATTGACTATCTGCAAAAGGGTAAAACAATAAATTCAGAGTACTATTGCAACCTTTTGGATCAATTAAATGTACAAATTCGAGAAAAACGTCCTGGCTTACAACACAAAAAAATAATTTTTCATCAAGACAACGCACCAGCGCACAAGAGTGTTTTAACAATGGCTAAAATCAACGAATTAAAGTACGAGTTGCTTGACCACCCACCTTATTCTCCTGATTTAGCTCCCAGTGACTTTTACCTGTTCCCAAATCTAAAAAAATTCCTTGCTGACAAGCGTTTTACCTCAAATGAAGATGCAATTACAGTTGTAAGCCACTATTTTGAAGACCTTGAGGAAAACTATTTTAATCAAGGCATAGAATTGCTAGAAAAGCGTTGGACTAAGTGTATTGAAGTTTCAGGAGATTATATTGAAAAATAAAAATATTTTTGAAAAACTAACTATTCTCTTTCATTGATAGGCTAAGAAGTTTCCGAACCGCCCTCGTATGTACATACATACATACATACATACTTATGTACATATCCTTATCCTTTAAATCTATTTTATGAGAACAACATGAGTATCATTTGTGAATAATACTTGACAAGACAGCTAAAAACCAATTTTAAGAGAGAGCAAAAGATTCAACAAATTAATCATTTTAATCCCCTGCAACAGTGTTTTACAACAATTCTGTCTGTCTTGTCTGTCTGTCCGTATGCCTGTGATCCCCATCGACAACGGCAACTACAAATATACTATGTATCTTCTTCTTGTTCATATTAAGCGTAAAATAGCTACTGACTGAAGCTAAATTAATAATTTATGAAGCTCTCTTGTATTTAGAAAAGAAAAGACCATGAAGTGTAGTTGCAAAGGGACAAGAACAAGAATGAAAAAACCAACAATCTTCCCCGGGGATAATAAAATGATAATGCGCAACGAGAACCAACTAAAATAGATGAAAAAAAGAAAAAAAACATGAAATAAACAAACGAAATGAAAAGGAAAAGGAAAAATAAAAATAAAATGCTTATGTATTTCACTTTCCATCATCAAGTCTTGTTGTACAGCTTAATCTAAAACGGAAAACTCAGCGAAATAATTCACAAAAAAGGAAATAAAACTACAACGACGACGACAACAACAGCAACAGCAATATGAATAAGAAAA
This sequence comes from Sarcophaga caerulescens, assembly GCA_927399465.1. Lineage (NCBI taxonomy): Eukaryota > Metazoa > Arthropoda > Insecta > Diptera > Sarcophagidae > Sarcophaga > Sarcophaga caerulescens. The sequence continues at coordinate 10,851,237 of OV656866.1, read as the reverse complement.
AGGAAAAAGAAAAACAGCAGTTACAGCACGACAATACAAAAAAGTTTTTTAAATGTAGAAAATCTGTTGTTTATACACACATTTTAATAAAATAAAATGAATAGCAAACAACAACAACGAAAGCAACAGAAACAACATACAAACAAATTAAAAGAAAGAATGAAAAGAAAATACATTAAATAAATAATTGAGAAGGAGGAGGAGAAGGAGGCGAAAAGAAAAAGTAGAAATTCATTATAACATTAATTGTCATTGTAAACGTCATTATTAGCATTACCTTGTGCTGTCCTACAAATATCATTGCCATAGTCATTACCATCAACATCGCCAGCGCCAGCTCCATCACCATTTCCATCACCATCACCATCACCATCATCGTCATCTTGTCGTTGCCGGCAATTGTTAGCAGAGCAATAAACATCATCATTATTTTATCATTGAAATAATGCTGCGTCTATTAAGACAAGAATATTAGACTTAAGCTTCATCCCATACACTCATTTTAATTCAACGCCTCTGTTGTTATCATCGTTTTAATTCTTAATTGGAATTTTATTAACAAGGTGGGTCCTAGAGCGAAAGCATTTTTATTTCTATGTAAAGTAAATTGTATTACAGAACTTGAGTGGGATTTTTTTAGATTTTCTTATTGAAACTATAAATTATGTAAGGCTTTTTTTTTTTTTTTTTGTATGAAACCAGCACTCAGTGGATGGCCCCTACTCATGCAGTGCATTGTGCAAGTTTTTTTTTTTTTTTAGGAAAGGTGGAAAGGGGGAAGATGCGAACGGCAAGGAAACGAGTTGCTGCTAGGTGACTATAAAATGGCCAGTGCTAAACCTTCACCATTAGACAGTCTACAGGCAATCGTCCCCAAGAAGCCCGCAAGTTTCTCACACCACTTATGTTGTGTGTGTTAATTTTATACTAAAGTGGCGGGACCTACAGTTTAAAGTCGACTCCGAACGACAGATTTTTTGAGAAACTGAGAAGAAATCGCCGAAAAAATACTTTTTGTATTTTTTTATTTTTATTTTTTGATGTCCTGAAGTTCAAAGACAGAAAAGTCCTTTGATATATATTCCTATTCTGATATTACCAACTCTAATACATTGTGAATGGCAATGTCTCTAAGCAAGCTTAAAACAATTATGTTCGGTAGCCATCAGATGATGTGATATTGTAGCCTAGTAGGTAGCAGAGATCAGCAATGAGTATTCAAAAAAATGAGTAGAATCGAATTATACCCATAATTTCTGATACTTATACGCATTCATACTTATTTTCATAACATAGAACGAAGCTCTACTCATATTCAAAGTTTGAAGTATGTACTCATCATATTCATACTCATACAACACATATCGCTCTTTTATTGCAACATAGTCATACCTCAAAAAAACTTGAACTTGGCAAAATGCGATTTAAGTTTTCAAAACATAAGTCCTATGATCTAATTGCCTAACTTCTAATTGCTTTAACTTCGGTTCAGCTTGGGATATAAAACTGATTTTTTTCAACATGTACAGAAGGTCTAAAAGAGTAGTTTTGCTTAAGTAACTACAAATTTTTAATTTTTTGAGATATGATTATGTTGCAATAAAGGAGCGATATGATGTTGTTGATTTCGACTCTCCATAACTCAACATTTACACGAATCACAAAATAAGTATGATTTACGTACAAACACTAAAATACTCACTAAATGGCTGTGTCGTTGCTCTGCTTGCTGCTCTGTCTTTTTTGCTTATGTGTCTGTTTTCCTTTTGTTGTAAATGCAACAACAACTAAGACTGTAAATTTTCATGAGTTATGAATCTAAATGAGTAGGCTTATGTGAATCAAACATATTTCGAATGGTATGAGTTTTTTTGAAGTCGCCGTGGTCTAGTAGGTAGTGTGCTGGCTTATTAGACGAAAGGCCCGAGTTCGAATCCCAGGTCAGACATCAAAACGAAAATATGAAAATATTTCTTCGGCGACTTCCTCTCAGCAGATTTCTGGCAAAAACTCTGAGAGTAAAAATTGCCATGAAAAGCTTCTCAAAAAAAATTCTGTCGTTCGGAGTCGACTTTAAACTGTAGGTCCCGCCGCTCATGTATAAAATAAACGCACACAACACGAGTGGTGTGAGAAGCTAGGACGTTGTACAATGGGTCAGTTCGACCTCCGGGTACTGTACTTGTCACAATTGACAAGTACACGTCCTCTAACCTAACCTAACCTAACCTAACCTATGAGTTTGATGTCAACGTTGTATGCATACTCATTGCAACCTGTACTTATAAATCAACGTAGAAGTGAGTATGAATGAATCAGAGTACATAGCTAAATTTCAATATTGTTGAGTCACTTATATTCAAAATTTCATGTGTGCTTATAAGTAGCGAAAAAACGATTCATTACTGATCTCTGATGGAGTGTGAAGTTTTTATTTATGTATGTTTTTGAGAAGTCAAGCAGTTCATGGTGGTAGAAATAGCCTATTAAGTAGTGCGTTAGCTTACTAAAGCAAGAGCTCGAGAGTTCAAACCTCAGCAGTGAGATTTTGAAAAAAAAAATTTTTTTTCGAAAACCTCCCTTCAACAGACGTCTGGTAGCACCTTTGAGAGTAAACCAATTGCCTTGAAAAGCTTCCTTAATCTGTTTTTCGGATTGGACATTAAACTGTGCGTTGCGTCACTCTTAAATATAATTAACGCATTTGACATGGGTGGTGTGAGAAGATAAGCCGTAAGCCTGATTAATCCTGAGGTCACTGTAGTCTGGTAGGTAGTGTATTGGCTTATTGGACAAGAGCTTGTGGTTCAAACTCCATCTCAAACATCTCATACAAAACGAAATATGAAAAGAACTTTCTCTAGACGGCTTTCTCTCAGCTCTGCTTGCTGCTCTGTCTTTTTTGCTTATGTGTCTGTTTTCTTTTTCTGTAATGCAACAACAACTAAGACTGTAAATTTTATAAGTATTATAATATTTTTCTAAAGTAATGACTCTAAATGAGTAGGCTTATGTATGAATCAAACATATTTCCAATGGTATGAGTTTGATGACAACATTGTACGCATACTTATTAGAACCAGTACCTCTAAATCAACATAGTAGTGAGTATGAATGAATCAGAGTACATAGCTAAATTTCAATATTGTTTGGTCACTTACATATATTCATGTGTGCTTATAAGTAGCGAAAAAATGATTCATTACTGATATCTGATAGGTAGTATGTTGGCTCGTTAGACGTTAGGCCACGGTTCCCACCCCACACCAGAGATCTTCAATAAAACGAAACATGAAAAAAATATTTCTTCGGCTTCTCAGCAGTCCACCGGCAAAAACTTTGAGTGTCAATAAAACTGCCTTGGAAAAGTTTCTCAAAAATCTGTTGTCCGGAGTCGACTTTAAGCTGTACGTCCCCCCGCCACTCGTTGATAAAATTAGCACTCACAATATGAATGATGTGGTGAGAAGCTATGTCGTAATCTTGACTAAATGGTTGTAATGACCAATTAAGTAAATCGAATCTTTTTTTTATCAGAAAAACTCTTCCCTACTTATTTAAAATTTCACAGCTTTTTAATTACACGGTGCGACAGTGAAAATACACCCGAGTAACTACATAGTCCACGTTGTTCAGTTAGTTGAGTAGAACTCAAAAATACCTTTTTTATATTTCTCGAACCCTCCAAACTTGTTTTATTTTACAAAAACTGTTTTTTTTTTTTTTACTTTACGCACAAATATCTGAATTACTCAAACATTTCTAACCCGATTTCAAAAATTTAAATCTTGTTGGAAAGGGGAGAGATGGACCTTTAAAACGGTATACACATGTCTATTATTCGACTTAATATGCTATGAATTTTGATGAGGTAAACTTGGAAAATTCAAATTTTATTCATATTTTTTCAAGTTTGTCCATTCATAGTAGTAAACTTTAATAAAAAAATATAGGATAAGTGATAATATTCTTAAAGTCTCTTCTCTTGTGAAGAGATTGAGTTATTATTTGATAAAATTGTATAAAAATTACCGTAGTTATAATTTAAATAGTATAACAGTCGTGTTATATTTTTTATATATGTCATCTCATCAAATAAACTTTTAGTTCAAAAATTTTCAGAATTTTTTTAAAGGATCTTGATTGTTTATTACAAAATGTGTCAATGTTATACTATTTATATAACTACAGTAATTTTTGTCCGATTTGATCAAACGAAATGCCAATCTCTTCACAAGATAATGCACTTTCAAAATGTCATCACTTATTTCATATTTTTTAAGTAAAGTTTGCTGCTATGAACGGACAAACTTGAAAAAATATGAAAAAAAATCAAATTTTCCAAGTTTACCTGATCAAATCTCATAGCATATTAATCCGAATAATAGATATACACAGAGCGCCATAAGTGAGTCAACACCCACTATAATTTTAAATTTTCTATTATAAAAAATATACTTGTAGCACAACAATAATTTTTGCGATTTTTTTGTTTTAAAATTTTATAAGTAATAAATAAACGTTTTTAATTTATAGAAATTTATTCGATTATTCTCATTTAATTTTCTCGCTATACTAAGAAAATGAATTATTTCAGCGGTGTTTACTCACTTTTGACGCTCAATGTATGTATAACGTTTTAAAGGTCCATCTCTTCCCTTTCCAACAAGATTTAAATTTTGTAAATCAGGTCAGAAATGTTTGAGTAATCCAGAAATTTGTGCATAAAGTCTAAAAAAACAGTTTTTGTCAAATAAAAAAAGTTTGGAGGGTTCGAGAAATATAAAAAAAAAATATTTTTGAGATCTACTCAACAAAACTCACAACCTACACTATTTCATTAGCCGGGTGTAATTAATTTTCTTTATTTTGTCGCATAGTGTTATTTATCATTGTACTCGTATTTAGTTTTATAAAAACGAATCTCCCGTACGGTTTACCCTATAACCATAACTTTTACAATTGTTATGTCGAACACAGTGAAATGATACTGAGTTTTTAGCAAACCGTTTAATTAAAAACGGCTAAATTGAATCCAATTTAATCACAAATCCACTCACATTTCTTCACTCCTTTTGCATTAAATCCCCAAAGAGTACAGAAAAAAAATATCGTAAAAGTTTTCTATTAAAAAAAACACAAACACAAAACGGAACAATTCTATTAAGTCGGTTGCTTGCTGTTGTAGAAGAAGTGATAAATTTGTGTTTCATTCATTTGCTTAAACAAAAGAGCTCCACCAAAACAACAACAAATCCTTTTTGCATTAAACTTTTCTTAATTGATTGCCAGGATATTGTTTCATCACAAGGTAAGAGGACAATAACAGCAGACAACAGATCTCTAACAAAACCGTGTCTTATGGTGGTTAGAATGAAATTAAATTTCATTTAAAAGTTTTATTCCTTAATGAATAGATAATTAGTTTTTAAAATATATACACAAACACACACAAACATACACACTTATTTATGTATGTATGTATGTACACCTAAAAGTATATAAAGGGTCCGCCAAATAACTTTTTTTTTTTTAAATGCTTTAAAAAAACTACTGAATATTTTCTCAAATTTCTTTTTTTATTTGAAAGTACAATCCTTCCGGTTAATAATGGAAAATAATTTCATTCAAATGGCTGCCTCGGCTGGCCATGCAGTAGCCTACACGATCGGTTCAATTTTTAAGCACATTATCGATTGTGTGCAGCTGTATTTCACCAATGGCTTCACGATTATTGTCCTTTAAAGCGTCAATTGTCTCTGGCTTGTCGGCGTAATACTTATCTTTGACGGCACCCCACATATAATAGTCCAACGGTGTCAAATCGCAGCTCCGAGGTGGCCAAACGACATCAGCCCTGCGGCTGATAATGCGATCTTCAAAAACAGGGCGCAAAACATCGAGTGTAGCTTCGGCTGTGTGGCACGTAGCGCCGTCCTGCTGAAACCAAAATATCCTCTTCAATTTTTGTGAATAAAAATTCGTTCAACATGGCCCGATAACGATCGCCATTGACTGTAACGGCCACTCCTTGCTCATTTTCGAAGAAAAATGGCCCAATTATGCCTCTGGACCAAAATCCGCACCAAACAGTGACTCGTTTTGGGTGTGTCGGCTTTTCAATGTATGCGTGCGGGTTTTCTCTGCCCCAAATGCGACAATTTTGCTTGTTTACATCAGAGATCAGCAATGAATCGTATTTTCGCTACTCATAAGTACTCATGGAATTTTGAGTATGAGTCAAGAGTATTAAAATTCAACTACTCTGATTCATTCGTACTCGCTACAACATTGATTTATAAGTATAGGTTGCAATGAGTATGAGTACATCGTCGACGTCAAACTCACAACATTCGATTCATTGTTTGATTCATACGCCTACTCATTCAGATTCATAAATTTAGAAAAATACTTCTAATACTTACGAATGATTCGAGTCACTCGAATCATTCATCAAAATTTACAGTAGTAGTTATTGTTGCATTTACAAAATAAGAAAAAAGAAAAGACAAAGACAGCAAGCAAAGCACACACACAACCTTCTAGCGAGTATTGTGGTGTTCGTACTCGAATCATACTTATTTTGTGCTTCGTGTATATGTTGAATCATGGAGAGTCGAAATCAACAACATCACGCGTATTGTTTCTAACTTTGAATATGAGTAGTATGAGTATGTTATTAAAATAAGTATGAATGCGTATAAGTATCTGAAATTATAAGTATGACTCGAATCTACTCATCGTTTTGAATACTCGTTGCTGATCTCTGGTTTACATACCCGCCAAGATCAAAATGAGCTTCATCTGTAAAGATGATTTTTTTTGCCAAAATCGGCATCTTCTGTAAGTCGATCGCAGACCCACTTAGCGAAGCGAAAACGCATTGGATGGTCAATTGGCTTCAACTCCTGAACCAATTGGACTTTGTGTGGCGTCATACCAAGGTCTTTATGCAAAATTCGTCTCAATGATGTCTCCGAAATGTTCAATTGTTGAGAACGACGGTGAATTGATGTTGATGGCGCTTCACGCACACTTTCTGCCACAGCAACAATATTCTCGGGTGTACGCACTGTTTTTGGCTTTTCATGCTTTTGGTGGTTTGGTGAGAATGCCAGTTTCTGTCACTTTTTTTTACAAGATAACGAACATACGGAGCTGACGGTGCTTCTTTTCTTCCAAAATCCCTACGCAATTTTCGCACACATTCTGCAACATTACCATGATTTTCAAAGTAGTGTCGCAATATTTTCCAGCGTTGTTCAAGCGTATACGCAACCATATTCGTTCAGCGGAAGGATAAAACTAATTATCTGTCAAATCAGACATGAGCTAAGTGTTACCATTCAAGAAACAAGCACTAGTTGAAAAAAAAAACGTTAGATGGCGGACCCGTTATTTTTACGTTCACTTTCATAAATTTATGAAAAGTTTTTGGGAAAATGTTTTACGACGTCTTTTTCTTTTGTTTGTTTGGTTTTTATTACGACGAAAACATTTATTTCTGTTTCCGTAAAGGCTTGTTTATGGTGTGCTTTCAGCTATTTTTAGATGCTTTAGTGGGCGCATAATGTGAAATAATGAACGTTGCGTTTTAATGACTACAACATGAATGCTTCACATTAAAAGCCATCACACAGTATTCCTGTTAAACGTTTTATTTTTCTTAGGTCGCGTAGTGCGACCTATAGTTGTAACGAATCGACAGATTGATTTATTATTAGAGCAGAGGTGCCAGATAACTGTGACCATACGATCTATTATACTGTCCCCCAGTCTATAGAGCATATTCCTATAATGTTTCAAACGATCCTGCTGGCCAATGCAACTTCAGGATGTTGTTCGTTGTCAGTAAGGACAACTTATTGTATAATACTCATCACAAAAGCTACAGTGTACCTACAGTCTAGCTACAGAATAGATATCACAAGTAATTTTTGAATCTACAGTACCAGTTTGTATCCTCAGACTACTCCTGGATAGACTGCTGCATGAGTGAAACTTCTTTTTCATTGTAGTTACCCAACAAAAGTTCAGACCAGAGATCAGCAACGAGTATTCAAAACGATGAGTAGATTCGAGTCATACTTATTATTTCTGATACTTAAACGCATTCATACTTATTTTAATATCATACTCATACTACTCATATTCAAAGTTGGAAGTACTCGTCGTATTCATACTTAACAATACGCATGATGTTATTGACTTCGACTCGTCTCTACTTAACATTTACACGAAGCACAAAATAAGTATGATTCGCGTACGAACACTACTATACTCACAAGAAGATTGTGTGTATGCTTTGCTTGTTGTCTTTGTCTTTCCTTTCTTCTTTGTTTGTATATGCAACAATAACAAAGGCTGTAAATTTTGATGAATGATTCGAGCCACTCGAATCTCTTATAAGTATTATACGTATTTTTCTGAATTTATGAATCAGAATGAGTAGGCGTATGAATCAAACACATTTCGGATGTTGTGAGTTTGATGTCAACGTTGTACTCATACTCATTGTAACCTATACTTATAAATCAATGCTGTAGCGAGTACGAATGAATCAGAGTAGTTGAATTTAAATTCTGTTGATTCACTCATACTCAAAATTGCATGAGTGCTTATGAGTAGCGGAAAAACGATTCATTGCTGATCTCTGGTTCAGACTGCATCAAACCCGATGCTCTACAACTTTCTTTATGTCGTATTAATTTATTTAATTGGTCGTTCCCATACGTAATTCCACATTACACTCCTTTAATCGGGAATACGACTTAGCTTCTCACACCAGTCGTGTTATGTGTGTGTTAATTTTATACATGAGTGGCGTGGGGAACTACAGTTTAAAGTCAACTAAGAAAGACAGATTTTTGAGAAACTTTTCATGGCAATTTTTATTTACTCTATGCTGATTGGAAGTCGCCGTAGAAATATTTTTCAAATTTCGTTTTGATGTTTGAACCGTGGCCTTACTATCTAATAATCCAACACACTACCTACTACACTACGGTGACCTTATATCGTATATGTTTATTTAATTGGCCATTACATGCCTTTAGTCAGGTTTATAACGTAACTTCTCACGCCACTTGTGTTGTGTGTGTTAATTTTATCAATGAGCGGCGGTATCTATCTACTGTTTCAAGTCGACTCTGAACGACAGATTTTTGAGAAATTTTTCATGCCAAAGTTTTTCCAAAAGACTGCTGAGAGGGAAATATTTTGTTCGTATTTCGTTTTGTTCGAAATGTCTGCGCTGGCGTTTGAACTACGGTCTCACGTCTAATAATCCAACACACTACCTACTACACTACGGTGACCTTATGTCGTATATGTTTATTTAATTGGTCATTACATCCCTTTAGTCACGTAACTTCTCACGCCACTTGTGTTGTGTGTGTTAATTTCATCAATGAGCGGCGGTATCTATCTACTGTTTCAAGTCGACTTTGAACGACAGATTTTTTAGAAATTTTTCATGCCAAAGTTTTTCCAAAAGACTGCTGAGAGGGACAAATTTTGTTCGTGTTTCGTTTTGTCCGAAATGTCTGCGCTGGGGTTTGAACTACGGTCTCACGTCTAATAATCCAACATACTACCTACTAGACTACGGCGACCCTTTCAAATGTTTCTTCTACTACACAGAAAAGTTGTGTCTGCTCACAGCCGCAAATTCCAACATGACCTGGAATCCAGTATGACCTGGAATCCAGCTGATTCAGCTTGCCCGTTCATTTCACTATTATTGGCTTAAAGTCATACGAAGATTGTGCCTAGAAGATTAAGTTACCTTCAAAACATTTACTATGAAGCTGCTGATAGAAATACATATATTCACCCTTATTCTGGTTGTCGTCGTCGTCGTCGCCGTCGTCGTCGTCGTTACCAAAAATGATGTCGATAAAATCAGAGTCGACAAAATCAGAGTCGACACAACACAATATCGACGGCGTATTGACTCACAGAATACCAAATGTGTGTCAACGAACAGTCATCTATAACTGTCAATAACGACAAACAGAATACCAATTTTAAACTGTCGACGCAAGACGACGTCGACGACGACAACCAGAATAAGGGTGATTATATTTGCTAATGTTTAATAACAAAGCCCTCCTTTGCAAGCCTTTACATTACTCACCATGCTACTGCACTCATATCTTTTTTTTTTTATATTAATCTGTTGAACTTTATTTAAACATCGTAAAAACGCCTTTAAAATATAATTAAATTTTATGAAATAAATGGAAACAATTTTATCTTCTTTTAAAAATCGATTTTTTAATTGTAAAACAAAAGTCTTAAATTAGTACGACAAACAGGCTTTTATCTGAACTAATTAAGATAAAATAATCACGTTTAAATTCATTATAAATTTCATTATTTTCATGAGTATAATATTGTTTTTTTTATTCATTTTCTTTCTTTTATTTTTGTGTGTGTGTGTGATTTATTAAATTAATTTAACATTTAATGGACGACAATAGAGAGGCAACTTTAAATGGTAAATTTTGTTAAGCAATTAAAGCTTTTTGTTGATAAAAATAGCTAATAATGTGTACTTGTTTGTACATTTATTTTTAATAAAATATTGTTTTAATATTTAATATCAGCGGTCAGCAATGAGTATTCAAAAAGATGAATAGAATCGAATCATACTCATAATTTCTGATACTTATACGCGTTCATGCTTATTTTAATACCATAGAACCTCTACTCATATTCAAAGCTTGAAGTTCTCATCAGAGAACAGCAATGAATCATTTTTTCGCTACCCATAAGTACTCATGAAATTTTGAGTATGAGTGAGTCAACAGTATTGAAATTCAACTACTCTGATTCATTCATACTCGCTACAACATTGATTTTTAAGTACGGGTTGCAATGAGATGCGTACAACGTTGACATCAAACTCATAACATTCGAAATATGTTTGATTCATAAGCCTACTCATTTAGATTCATAAATTTAGAAAAATACTTATAATACTTATAAATTCGAGTGTTGCATTTAAAAAAAAAAAGAGAGAAAAAGACAAAGACAGCAAGCAAAGCAAACACACAACCTTCAAGTGAGTACGCGAATCATACTTATTTTGTGATTCTTGTAAATGTTGAATGAAGGAGAGTCGAAATCAACAACATCATGCGTATTGTTAAGTATGAGTATGATGAGTACTTCAAACTTTGAATATGAGTAGTATGAGTATAATATTAAAATAAGTATGAATACGTATAAGTATCAGAAATTATGAGTATGACTCAAATCTACTCATCGTTTTGAATACTCATTGCTGATCTCTGGTACTCATCATATTCATACTCATACAACACGTATGATGTTGTTGATTTCGACTCTATACTCCATAAGAATCACAAAATAAATATGAATCGTGTATGAATACTAAAATACTTATTAAATGGTTGAGTGTTTGCTCTGCTTGCTGCTCTGTCTTTTTTGCTTATGTGTCTTTTTTCAACAACTAAGACTGGAAATTTTGATTAATGATTCGAGTCACTCGATTCATTTATAAGTATTTATATTTATTTATAAGTATTATAAGTATTTTTCTATAATTATAAGTCTAAATGAGTAGGCTTATGTATCAAACATATTTCGAATGGTATGAGTTTGATGTCAACGTTGTACGCATACTCATTGCAACCTGTACTTATAAATCAACGTTGTAGTGAGTATAAATGAATCAGAGTACATACACATATGGCCATTAAAATAGGGACGACCTTTAACTGACGCGAATTTCATGTCTTTTTTTTTTGCCAATCGCAAAATTTTGTAATAAAGTTATGTTTTTTTAATTCTCAATGCTGTTTTCTTTTGACATAATAAATTCTGTTAACTTTCAATGTGTTTGCTATTTTTTATGAAAGGTTTTTTAAAATATTAAGAAAAATTTCTGGCCATTGAAATAGGAACGCTTGGAGATTTTTGCAAATTTTGTCATAAAATTAACATTTTAAGGTTTGTTATCAAAAATAAATTTAATATTGAGGTAATTAGACTTCCGTTTTATACTAATATTATCAATTGATGGGTTGAGCGGAACATTGCACACTGGAGGAGAGAAGGCTCTTTCAAAAGCTTCAAGAACAGAAAAAATCGTATAAATTTATAGCTGATGGGCTTGGGCGATCTAAAAATTTCATTTTTAATGCTCTCTAGCCTCAAAAAGTCGTAGAAAAACGTGGTGCAGTGAGAAAAACTAGCACTATTACGGACAGTTACATCGCGATGCTAGCTAAGCGAGATCCTTTTAAGTCTTCGAAAGCGATTGCCGCTGAAATAGATAATCAAATATCGCCAAGAACTGTTCGGCGTCTTCTATGTGACATTAAACTTCCAGGAAGAATAGCTCGCAAAGTTTCATTGTTTAGAAAAAAATATTTGCAGAAGAGGCAACAGTTTGCACAAAATCTCAAGATATGGTGTGGATCAGAAGGTATCAAAAACTGGCATAATATTTTCTGGAGCAATGAAACCAAAATAAATTTATTTGTAAATAATGCAGGGCATAATGTCAGTAGACCAAATTTATCTTGGTTTCATTGCTCCGGAAAATATTATGCCGGTTTTTGAAATTTTGCGTTTGGCAAAAAAAGACATGAAATTCGCGTCGGTAAAAGGTCGTCCCTATTTTAATGGCCATATGTGTAGTTAAATTTTAACATTGTTGACTCACTTACAATATTCAAAATTTCATGAGTGCTTATGAGTAGCGAAAAAACGATTCAGTACTGATCTCTGATGCACATACATGGTCTGTATGTACATACATGGGTTATAATGGTAAAAGGAAAATAAATTTCTGTTTCAATAAAAATATCGTATTAATCAATCGAATTTTGTGTACATCCTTATATTATGCGATAAATTTTGTTGTTAATTGTCATGCATATAATGCTTGCTCATGACACAAAAAAAAACAAATACGAGGGATATGATTTGTAAAGTTCAATTGGGCAATTCACACGACTTTGTATCGTGTATGTTGTATTGAATACACTTGGTTGTTTGTGAACGCTCAATGCTATGCTGTATTGTGTGTTTCGTATTCCAAATGTATTTTTTTGGCATTCAAACAATTTGATAGCACGAAACCAATACAACTTTTTAAAAACATATGATAACTTATACAAATTTTTTGGCATTCAAACAATTTGATAGCACGAAACCAATACAACTTTTAAAAACATATGAAAAAAATATGCATAAGTGTATCGGATTTTTACATGAAAATTATCAACAACAATCATACACTGTTGTATAATCGTCCAACAATACACTCAATACAACGATATAACGGCTTGTGTGAATTGCCCAAATAGTTTACAATGTCGTTAATTATATAAAGACTAGTGGGATATATTTGTTAAACTTAATCCCAATGGAGGTTATAAAAATGCTTTAAATTCCTTAAAACTCTTAAGAATACTGCTGCTGAAGTTCTCTTAACAGTTCCTTGTTTACAGAAAATACTTTGTATTTCAAGAAACTTAAATAAACAAACAAAATGACAATAAAAACAAGTTTTAATTCGTTAAGTAAATAACAACGAACAACTCAAATAACTTTTGAAAACAATTTTCGAAATTTTTGTTAAAATTCCTTCACAAGAAAACAAAAAAACAAAAACTTTTTTAACAATTCATTAGGAAAACCCTAAACAAGTGGTGGATAAATATTAACTTACGTATGTATGTATGTATTTATGTACTTACGTACATACATATGTCCTCAGTACAGCCAGAACAGCAAGTAATAAAAAATTACTTTCACTCTCTTGTTTTTTTTTATTTGTTGTTTTACTTTACTTTTATTTTCTTTTTTTTTTTTTAGTCATTTATTTCCCTCTACTACTTGAAATTGAAATTTTCAATTTTATATGTTCTCTTCTCTGCTCTCTTGCAGGATCCCAAATTGAGTCAAATTGTAACATTGGGTTCACAGGATACACTGGAGGAGAAAACTGTAACCATTTGTCATGGACCAGATTTTGTTAACTTGACGTTTGTAAATTTTTGCTGTACGAAAAAGGAAATTGCTCAGGTAAGTTCATCAATCAAATGTATGTTTAGGGGATAGGGGATTGAAAGTGTTAAAAGCGAAAATAAATTGAATGAATGAATGAATGTGGGTGGAAAGCAAAAAAAAAAAAAACAACAACAAGGAAAAACACAATATCATTCATTTATTTTATTTTTTGTCATCTATTTTCCATATTTAATTTATGAACATGTGTATTCAAATAACAATTTCTGCATATGTTAACTGAAAACAGTTATACAAGAGTTGTCTGAGAAGTTAGGAAATTGAGAATTGAGGATTTTGTGTACTACCACAAACGACTGAGTACATTCTTGATTGTCTTTTATTTTAAGACAGACAGTTTTAGAGATACGTAGCCTTACTTACTTGCTTAACAGGTCATTACAACTTTTTAGTCAAGATTACAACCTAGCTTCGTACATCAAACAGGTTGTGCGTGTGTTAAGTTTATCCATAACTGGCGGGACTTACAGTTTTAAGTCGACTTCAAACAATAGATTTTTGAGAAACTTTTCAAGGCAATTTTATTTACTCCAGGTATTTCGCTAGAAAACTGCTGAGAGAAAGTTGCCGAAAAAATATACATACTAGCTGTACACTGCGCGCGTTGTTGCTCCACCAACTAAAATAAATTTGAAGGAAAGACATTACACAAATATGCAATTAATTTTGAATCATTTTATTGAATTTGTTTCCCGTTGTCCAGATGATTCAGACGAACGGGCCTGAGTAATACGCATTCATTCATTTTCTAATCTCACTTCTCTCGAACGGGTCTCAGCGGCATGTACTCGATGATGATTTTCCAGTCTCAATGCTCGTTGCTAATCTGATTCTGAGGCTCGTAATGCTCTTTTCTTCCGTGCTTGAGGTGTAGGTCGACCAATTACTTGTCATTCATTTTGAATAATTTTCAGTGGCGCTATCTATCGGAAATTAATCGCACCAACTTAGAAATCCCGTCGACTCATCCGCACCTACTTTGCTAAAGATCATATCATGATCAAATACACAGTTTACGATTTAATTCATTTTTAGTAATTTTCAGTGGCGCCACCTGTCGAATATTAGTCATACCAACTTAGAAACCTTCGCCGGCTCATGCACAACAACATTGCTAAATATCATAACATGATCAAATCCGCAGTTTACGATTTAAATCATTTTTAGTAATTTTCAGTGGCGCCACCTGTCGGAAATTGGTCATACCAACTTAGAAACCTTCCCCGGCAGATAACCTGCACCGACAAAAGCTCGATCTATATCCCAAATTTCAAGAAAATCGGTCCAGGCGTTCAGGCGTGATTGGCTATGCACTCAATTTGCCCTTTTTTGGCCCCTTTCCCCCTTTTTGGATCCCTTTTGGTTCAACTTTAGAAACGGAACACCTCCAATAGCTATTTGGGAAACTTAACCAAGATAAATCGTAAAAAATTACCTACAAAACAGATAAAATACAGCATTTATGCATAAAAGTACTCATTTTTGCCCATTTTTTCTCCCTTTGTCCCATTTTTTCTCCCATTTTGGTCAAGACCGAACAAAAGCTCGATCTATATCCCAAATTTCAAGAAAATCGGTCCAGGCGTTCAGGCGTGATTGGCTAACAAACAAACCAACAAACAAACAAACAGACTTTGAAGAGTTTAAGCTAGGAGTTGGAGTGCGGCCTCATGTCTAATAAGCCAACACATTACCTACTAGACTACGATGACTTCGATACATACCCATAGCATCAAACATACCCATAATCAAACTTTATGAGCTTGATTTCCCTTGATAATGCCAGACTATTTGTGTGAATTGATTCCCATAAAACTCATGTAAGGCCTTTAACACCTTCTCCTCTGTACGTTTTCAAAAACTGCGTATATTTGTTTGTTTATTGCACGTACATATGTACATATTTACATATAAATTTACTATATTTCTGTTTTTCAAAAATAAATTATTTGAGCAATAGAAAGAATCCATCATTTCAATATTTTACGAGCTATTGTGACCTAGTTTTTCCATTTCTTCTCTTCTTTTCTTATTGTTTTTCTTATTTTTTCATTTCATTTAAATGAAATTGCACAAACAAGCATTTATTTCGATTACTTTTGGTTTTATAAAGAAAATAAACGAAAAGAAATGAAATGAAAAAGAAAATAAAGAAAAACGAATTCCAACAACTCAAGAATAAACATTAGAATGTTAGAGGAGAGAAAACGGACAATTTTCACCTAAAAAACGTTGCAAGAAAAACTACTTGACTTAAGTCAATATATCATTCCATTTCAAATAAAAATAAAATAAAAAAAAATTGAAATAAAATGAAAAGACGCAAGATAGTGTTGCAAAATATTGCAGCCAAAGAAGGCAGAGCTGTTAAAGAATTAGTTCATGTAAATAAAATGTGCTTCTTTATTTATTTGTTTAAAAACATTCGTTATAAAACGTATGGAAAACAAAATATTTGAACAACAATTGAGCCGTTTATTTTGAAAGTGGTTTAAGTCCATTTTTTCCTATATTGAGATATTTAAGGGTTTGCGTTTGAATTGTTTCAAAAATATTGTTAACTGGTATTAAGTTGTTTTTATGGTTTTGTAAGCTTAAACATGTTAGAATACACCCAAACCTTTTTTTACACGGTAGATACGTTCCAGTGGATACCGTGTAAAAAAAAAAACGCGTAAAAAAAGACAAATATTATCTATGTATGTAAGTGTATAAACAAACTGAAAAGATATACATTGGATTGATGCAGCAGCCTACATATGCCTATAAAATTGAATAACTTTATAAAAACGCACACATTTAGTTCAATACACAGAGTTTCTATTTTATTTCATTTTATGATTATAAAAAAATAAAGAAAAAACTTAAAAATTCTCTTCCATTTATAAAATAACGGAAGGAACGGAATTATTTTCAATAAAAAAATTTTTTTATTTTATTCGGAGTCAGTTTCTGATAGCAAGCGCATTCTCTTTTGCTGGGGTGGCTCAATATCAATCTCGTCAGTAGAAATACTTATTACTTCTACATCTTCAGAAGCTGCTTCTGGCGCTGGTTTATTTCTTTTAACAGCAAATTCTGTTATAGTGCGTTGTGATTCAACTTTGGAAAGCTCTTTATAGAGCTCTCTGTATCTAGCCATTGCATGTTTGTAGGTCTGATTGAAATTTCACAGCTCTTTCAATTATGTTATCACATGTCAAAAAATGTTCTGCCAACTTATTTGCCATTTGAAGGCCGTCAAGTATCAACTTGGCAGTTATTGGACTTTGAATTTTACTCTCATCAGTTTCGACATTTTGATCTTCATTTCCCAGTGCAACCTTCCAATATCTCTTCTTCATTTAGAGCTTTATCAACAATTATTTCGTTTATATCTTCAATGTTAAGATTATCAAACCCTTCACCTCCAACTTCTCGCGCTAAATTAATTATATCTGCATACACTTCACCATCTGAATTATCATTCGCACAAGTGTCTTTGCCTTTGATGCATTCTGGCCAAATGCTCTTCCAACAGGCATTTAAAGTTGATGGTTTTATTTCTGAAAAGGCGAAAGCAGTATGCTTTATGCAATCCATAATCGAAAATTTCTTCCATGCGTCGATAACTGTAGTGTTAGCATCACTTTCTATTTCATTTAAAATGTACTGAAAAGATCTCTTAATATAAAAAAAGGTAAATTTGTTAAAAAAAACCGTGTTATTTCAAATTCGCGTAAAAAAAAAACCGTGTAAAAACAGGTTTGGGTGTATATAACATAATACTTTTTTTAAACATTACTAGAAAACAAAGCAGTGTTTCAGAACCTAAAATGGACTTAAACCACTTTCAAAATTAACAAAAAGGACTTTTTTGTTTGTGAAAAGGAATAAGTCCCCTTAGTGTTCTTTGTTTAATATTATTATAAGTCAACAAAATACTTTAGTTTCACAATAATATTGAACAAATTATCCAAACGAATTGTATACCTAGTAATTCCTCTAAATAGTTATGTTTTTAAGGTAAGTTCTTGGAATTATTATTTTAAAGAATTTAAATAATAGAAATTGTTAATGTATTATTTTTGATGTAGATGAATGTAATAGCTTTAAAATAAATAGGGAAGCTTTCAATCAAAATCTGTATCTAAGATTTTTAAAACAAATTTAAAAATATTTATTAATTCGTTTATTAAGAAATTAAACCAACGTTCATTAATTAAGGATAATATTAACGATTTTGCCATATTATTTCTCCTCATTTACGTAGATTATGTGTGAGGTTGTTAAAATATTCATGGTGCTTAGGTAGTATATACCTTACTAACTCCATCATATCCTTATACTTAGGAGTTGAAATGGGGCGTACATTTTTGTATAGTGGTGTTAATTTTATTTTATTGAAGTTCCTTGGTCTTCCCCGACAAGGTAATAAATCAAGTATTTTGAACTCTGTATCCACTTCCATAGATTTTTTTCTAAAACATTTTATAGGCTTCACATTTATAAATCGCATCCAACATATCCTCAACCAATTTACAGGTTCAGCACTAATGTTTTTAATCTTTTATGAAAAAAATTATTTCTTTCAATGGACTTAAACCAGTTTCAAAATAATTTTTTTTTCTATTTCGTTAACTAACTAATTTTCAAGTGCCCCAAATCATAGCAAATTTAATGATACTAGACTTAAATTTTTTATAAAATAAAAGATTATATAGGATTATGATTATTGTTATTGAAGTCGCCGTAGTCTAGTAGGTAGTGTGTTGGCTTATTAGACGTAAAGCCAGAGTTCGAGCCCCAGGCCAGACATCAAAACAAAATACAAAAAGTATTTCTTCGGCGATTTCCTCTCAGCAGATTTCTGGCAAAAACTCTGAGAGTAAATAAAATTGCCATAAAAAGTTTCTCAAAAGATCTGTCGTTCGGAGTCGACTTTAAACTGTAGGTCCCGCCACTTATGTATAAAATTGACATGCACACCATAAGTGGTGTGAGAAACTAGGTCAATAATCCTGACTGAAGGGTTGTAATGACCAATTATGTATGTGATTATTGTTATCATTAATTAAATTTTTTTAAAAAAAATGGACTTAAACCACTTTCAAAATAAACGTCTCAATTGTAAAACAAAAATTATTTCTAAAGTTTTATTTATAAATGTGAACGAAATAGAATTTTTGTCCAAAAAAATTTTCTTCATTTTGCAAACAAAATTTAAGGTTTTTGAAAAAAAAAATTTGTAAAACCTCTTGACTTTCAAACGGATTATTATCTTTAAATATTTTTGAATTATATTCTCTATTGCCTTTATGTATAACACATTCATATTGTATTTGTTTCATTTTTTTTTTTCAAAGAAATTTTAAAATTATTCACGTTTATGTTGATACTTCATAAATATTTTAAAAGAATCAGTGACCCTGTTTTTGCATGAACTCTAATGAATTTTTAAACATTTTTTAGAATTTTCACAAGATTTTGTAAGAAATACGTGAATAGAAATTTTAAAATGATAATTGCGCCAAGGTTATCTGTTTATTTTTAAGGTTAACAACTTTAAAGTAACGTGAAACAAAAAAATATATTTCTTTTTGCAATGAAATTTGTTCATTACAATGACAATTTTATGCCATTAATAGTGGAATATGATTTTCATCATATGGTCGCAGCAGCGTATACATAACTAGACTAATTCACCCTTATTCTGGTTGTCGTCGTCGACGTAGTCTTGTGTCGACAGTTTAAAATTGGTATTCTGTTTGTCGTTATTGACAGTTATAGATGACTGTCGACACATTTGGTATTCTGTGAGCCAATACGCCGTCGATATTGTGTTGTGTTGACTCTGATTTTGTCGACTCTGAGTTTATCGACATCATTTTTGGTAACGACGACGACGGCGACGACGACGATGACAACCAGAATAAGGGTAATTGTTTATTAACTGTGTTAACAAATGGTGGTGAGAAAAACTAAGTAATCACCTTTCTTACCGTTAGTTGCTGTTTACTATACAGTGTACGGTGTACACACTCCAAATGGGATCATTGCTACGGCGATGATGCTACTGGGATAACTAGGGTACTTCCACTCAACTCCTTCGAGATGACTATCTCACTTACAGCTCACCCCGAACATAGCCATCAGTTAGCGATTTGAAAACTTTTTATTACCGAAACCACTGCAAGAAAGAATATACAACAGTGTTGAAAAATTCAGTACTTTAGTACTTTTTTCAGTACTTTTTCATTTCAAAAATACCGCAGTACCCCCGTGACTCTTTCAATATTTTTTTATTACATATTTTATGTTTTGCGCTTTTCAACTATTAATGCAATATCAGCAACGTATTCAACGTAATGCTAAAGGTAGAATTAGGCTTTAGCCCCGCTTGGCCAAACGTCCACGGAACGTACATTCATTTTTAGAACACGAAAAGCAATGAAAACGTTTGTCGAACCGTAATGTAATTTCGGTAAGCATTTGCATTGCTCTTCATATGCTAAAAAACGAACGTATGTTACATTACGTTCCATCGACGTTTGACTAAACGGGACTTTTACTAATTGTTACGTTCCAAATCAGCTGTTTTTTGTTCTAGTAGGTAGTGTGCGGGCTTATTAGACATAACCCCACGATTTAGACATCTCAATCAAAGCGAAATATGAAAAAATATTTCTCCGGCGACTTGCCATAATAAAGTTTCTCAAAAATGTGTATGTATGTGCGTATTTTTTTTACAAAAGTACCATTTGATGCAAAAAAGTACTCTTTCAGTACTAGTTCAGTACCAATTCAAAATTTCAGTTTTGCAGCACTGATATACAACAAATACATTTCAGGCCTTATTATCTTTATAATAACGACCAGCGAATCAAGTAAGCCCACCTCAATGCTTACCTAATTAGTCTTTACAACCCTTTAGTCAGGATTACAACCTAGCTACGCACACCACTCATGTTGACTTTATTAATTTTATTCACGAGCTGCGGGGCCTACAGTTTAAAGTCGACTCTGACTTTCATGGCAAATTCACTTTACTCTCAGAGTTTTTGTTTGAGGACTGCTGAGAGGAATGTACAACAACCATATTTTGCTGAGAAAAAGTCTTCGAAAGGAATATTTTCTTCATGTTTCGTTTTGTTCGATATGTCTTAGGTGGGATTCAAACCAGAGATCAGCAATGAATCGTATTTTTGCTACTCATAGGTACTTATGAAATTTTGAGTATGAGTGAGTCAAGAGTATTAAAATTCAACTACTCTGATTCATTCGTACTCGCTACAACATTGATTTATAAGTATAGGTTGCAATGAGTATGAGTACAACGTTGACATCAAACTCACAACATTCGATTCATTGTTTGATTCATACGCCTACTCATTCAGATTCATAAATTTAGAAAAATACTTATAATACTTACGAATGATTCGAGTCACTCGAATCATTCATCAAAATTTACAGTAGTAGTTATTGTTGCATTTACAAAAGAAGAGAAAAGAAAAGCCAAAGACAGCAAGCAAAGCACACACATAACCTTGTAGCGAGTATTGTGGTGTTCGTACTCGAATCATACTTATTTTGTGCTTCGTGTATATGTTGAATCATGGAGAGTCGAAATCAACAACATCGTGAGTATTGTTAAGTATGAGTACGATGAGTATTTCTAACTTTGAATATGAGTAGTATGAGTATGATATTAAAATAAGTATGAATGCGTATAAGTACCAGAAATTATGAGTATGACTCGAATCTACTCATTGTTTTGAATACTCGTTGCTGATCTCTGATTCAAACCACGGAGCTTAGTTTAATACATCAGCACACTACCACCTAAACTAGAGCGACTTCACCTCTATACTATATAAACCAATAGGTCTGCATAAAAATAAAAATGTAGACGACTGGCTTTTGGCTCCTATGCTTTGGGTAATATGTAGATTCTCCATTCAAATCTATAATAATCCCTCGTCGTTAAGCACTATTTCACTATTTGGGATATGTTGAGTGTGTTTTTGCACATGAAATTAAAACGGAAGTCCATAGCAGAGTAGGTTGATATTCGAGTACCCGAAAGGTCTGCTGCCTATTGTTTGGTTTTTTGAAATTAGTTTTGTTTTTATCGAGTTTTAAAGGTTTTCATGGGAGTTTATATGATATACCTTCTGATAAAGAAATACCGAGTAATTTATGGTGGAATTTTGAGACATGCGAGCATAAACCGTATCTGATTACTTATAGACTTGCAAAGTCAAGCTCCCTTTAAAGTATTACAACAGTTTAGATGGTCTATGAACTACTCGTATGCTATGGCAAGGCACATTTGATCTCTTAGTGATCAGACAAAATTCTCTAAACGCTTAATGCTTGGAAAAGCTAAATAAGCTAAGCTTGGATCGGCCAATAGATGGTTAATTGGTTCCAAACTGCATATGCTGTAACATTTTATTATTCTCGAGTAAATCGATTCATTATTTTTAATAACAAAAAATTACAAGTTTTTTTGTGTCCTATGAATTCATGCATTTAAAGCTGGCTCTAGTGTAATGCAGCAGCAGAGTATTTGTGTCTAGAAAAATGACTACCAAATGGCTGGGCGGCTAGCTAGTTGGGGGCTAACTGAATTACAGGCTGCAGATGCTGTTTCTGCTACTGCTGCTGCTGCTACTGTCCATTTGATGTCTGTTTAAAAATGAATGAAATGGAGAACGAACGTTTTTAAACGAATTGAGCAGCAGCAGCAGTTTTTTTTTTTTTTATGAAAAATGAATTTAAAATGCTGCTGCTGGATACTTTTGGTTTTTCGTTTGGTTGTTGTTGGCAATTGGCCAACAAAATTCATTTTTCATTTGATAGTAATGTGGTACGTAGAATGTTCAACATTCCACCAATATGGCCCAAAATAATTCGTAATTCGTTTTTTTTTTTTTTTTGTGGCAATTTTTACTCTCATTTTCATCGTTTAATGATGCAAACGTTTAATAGCTTTTGACGTGCAAAATGTTCACCTGATTTGCTATAAATTTTATTAATTTAAATAAGAAATAAATAAACAAATATAAATGTGAGATGAAGAATTATTTGAATTATTTGAAAATAATTAATCAAACAAAAAACTTTTTGCGAAATAAAAAGGAAGGGAGGTGCATAATGCACATACAGTGGACGTCCAGTAGTACGAACACTCTTTATTACGAATTACCAATAATACGAATGGCAAAATTTTTGCATTGACTACTCTATAGTACAAATAGATGGACATTTTTTCTATTCGATAGTACAAATAGTGGTTTGTTATAAGAATTTTTGTTTTATTTACGTATGAATGAAGTTTTTTATTATGTTTTTATGTATATCAATTCTCCACAGAAACTGAATGTATTAATCGTTCACACTATAGTCGTGTAATAACTTACTTTTTTGACCTGCAATTAAAGCTAATGAACTGATTGGTATGTGGTTTCAACAGGACGGTGCCACAAGCCACTCCAAGCAACCTATTTGGGCTTTGTTACATAAGAAGTTTCCAGTAAGAGTAAACTCACATTTTGACTTTATGATATTTGTCTCTGTTGGACTTTTTTGTGGGCCTGTTTCAAAGACTATGTCTACACAGAAAACTCTGTTGAAACAAATAAAAACACACATTCGTAAAATTTCACGAAATATGGCCCGATATCTCGAAAACTATATTAACATGATCGACAGCTAGAACTAATATAGAAGATGATCACTTAAATGAAATTATATTTCGTACATAATGGCAAAGTTTGATCGAGATTGTAGCTTTATGCGTGTTTTATTAAATTTTATCTTAGAATCCGAAAATGTGTAACCCGTTATATTTCGTTGTTGGTCAAAAGATTATTATTGACTACATCCGATATTCTCCTCAGTAAACCTTCAAGCTATAATAGAGAATACCACCCAGTTTTAAAGTTTTGTTGCCATTTCGCAAAAAAGGAATTCAATACCTTTTCTTTAGATACCTCCTCAGTGAAGTCGTCATGAAAATATGCAAATGCCTATTTAGAATCGGTAATTGTTTAAATCGATGAATGTACCGATCGATTTGCAACATATGTATATCTTGTTTCGTTATGTATTTTTTTATAAAAAAATATATCATATATATTATTTCTAAAGCACTTTTTTTTGTCGGCTGCAAATATCTCCCATACCACCGCATCAAATTTAATGAATGATATCTTATTTTAAAGCTTATATCTAACACTAATAACGAAAAATAATTAGAAATTGAAAAATTAATATTTTCATTGATAAAAATTATATTTTATATAGAACTGCATGATAATACTGTTGTCATTATGATTATGTTTTTGTTCAAGTGTGGTAATACAGGATCGCTTAATAGTAATGCAGTTCTACATAATATAGTATGTATTAAAATCCATTCTGGTAATACCTAATTACTATTACTAATACCTTATTACTAAGTCAGTTATATATAATATGCATATTAAGTTTTAAAAAGCTGTTTTGGCAATACTTTGCAGTAGTTGTTAGATCAAGTGCGATAAACATGGTCGCTTAATTGTAATGCTATTCCACATAATATATAAAGTTGTAAAAGCCATTTTGGTAATGTCGTTATTGTCATGGCATTGTTTGTTTTATGAAGTGTAGTAATACGGTGTCTTTTAATATATACATATATATAGTGTCAGCTGATATTTAACAGTTAAAAAGGTTTTAAGAAAAACAAGGTCAAACCCTTCAAAAGATAGGATTGTATTTACCAGAACCGGTCTATTCACATGGGCAGTTATACGTGGCTTTTTCTCGAGTGCGTACGTTTAAAGATATTTTTGTTTGTATTAAGGATTCGTACGGGCAAAAAGTTAACGATGATCATGTCATTACCTCTAACATTGTATTTAAAGAAGTATTATAAAAGCATTTAAACATATGTATGTATGTATGTAAATATGTATGATATATTATGATTTCTAATATTTTTATACTTTTAATAAAATTTCTATTAATTATTTTAATTTTATGCTACAAAAATGACAACTAACGGTGCGAAATATTCGCACGGGTCATCTAGTATATACAGTGGCTCCCAGCTTATTTCAACCAGCACCTTTAAAAAAAATTAAGCTCGTATAATTTCGAAACGAAACAAGATATTAAAAAAATTTGAATAAGAGTTTATAGAATATGTTTAAAAATTAAGAAAAAAAGTTTTTTCAGTCTCAAATGTAAACTTACAAACTAAAAACCAAAAATATAGGAACCCAATTCGTCACAGCTTATTTCAACCACTTACTATAAACAAACAATTAAATGAATAATTAACTAATAGTTTTAATTTCAAAATTTAGTATGACCTCCTATTTGCTTAATTACAGCTTTCAGCCTTTTTTGCATTGATTCCACTTCCTAGTGGTTTGGAGAATTATTTTTGCCCATTCCTTTTTCAGAGCTGCTGTAAGGTCATTCTTGTTCGAAATCTGGTGTTGGCGGACGTTTCGATCACAAATTGCCCAATAATTTGAGACTGAATAAAACTTTTTTGTTTAATTTTTAAACATATTCTATAAACTCTTATTAAATATTTTTTTAAAGGTGCTGGTTGAAATAAGTTGGGAGCCACTGTATATATTAATAAAATCTAAATATTTTATTCAATAATACGAATTTTTCGGTACTACGAAAGGGCCTGACAATATATAATTCGTACTAGCGAACGTCCACTGTATATGTATACGTGCTACATTTAAACCATGAACATTTCAAATTTGTATTAAAACAACAATGTCTGCCGCCATTAGCAGCGGTCCAGGCTAATTGACACAGTATTACACTGCATGCAATTGTTCTTGCAATTGTCTGTGAATTAATAACAAAAAAAAAAAAAAATCGAGTAATTATTTTTTGTATTTTTTGGTGAATGACTTTTGACTGTGAATTGTTGAACCTGTGCCAGCAACAGTAATCCATTGTTTTCCATACCCTAAGCACGTTTATTTGTTTTACAAATAACCACAAACTATTTGAATAATTTTTATGCTCACTGTACTGTATGGTATTAGCGATATTTTGCAGCTTTAAGTAACAAACAAATCATGTAAATGAAATTCCTTTCTCGCCCCGAAACTTGTTAAAATAAATATTTTTTCTGGCAAAAGAACAAACAGAATTTGGTATAAAAATATTGTTTGTTTAGTTTTTCTCCTACTTTTTTTCGTTTTTTTTTTTCACACTGTGTACGTGTACACGTACAAGTTTTTTTTTGCAAATAAATATTCTTTTTATTTTATTTTATTTTTTCTTATGGTGTATGGCTGCTGAAAAAAAAATTTTTTCGTTTTTAGGATTTATTAGGTGGAAATTGGCGCAACATTGTTTTGCAGTACGCCATGTAGCAACCCATTTTTTTTTATTGGTAATGTATCGAACAATTTAAAGTGTCTGAAAGTTTTTTATTCGGCCATAAAAGAAAAGAGTAAAAAAGAAAACATTTTCATTCATTGAAATTTGCAGAACATTACGAAAACATTGTAAAATCTTAAAAGAACTAGTTGTTGAAAGCATCCCACTTTCATAAACTGAACTACTGCATTAGGAGGAGAATAGTTTCGTACTAAACTGTAACACTTTGTTGCCGTACAAGAAAATATTGCCAACGATTGATTTACTAATGACAATAGCCATTAAGCAATGAATTTGTAAAGAATACAATTGAAAACTTCATTATTTCCACTTCTAATGACAATTATTATGCCATAAGAGCATAGATTTGGTGGCAGTCCATCCTTGATGGTAAGGCTCACTGTGATACAGCAAATCAATATCTAAACTAGCGATTAAACATTTCCTATAGGAATCCATCTCAATATCAAACTAAATCTTGCCATTGCAGTTTTCTTTAACTTGAAGAGTTCAGTTAAACATGACCGAAAATCAAAAGAAGGACCCTCTTGCCTCTTATGGCAGAAATATAGCCCCATCCTCTTTCTCAGACCCACAACTCCTGCAGAAATTATTCAGGGGAATGCCAAATCTGACGGCTTGCCTTCCAATAGGGCCTTCCTGTGAAAACCGCAAAAGTACAATTGCAATGAATGAAGATATTCAATTCCCTTCTCTTTCATATTCGTATAGCAGAGCCTAGCACATATTGCACATATACATACTTCTACTGCCAACGAAGTTGAGTCTCCCTGTAAAGCGTTTAGAGAATGTATAGTTTAACATGTTCATGCCGGCGCGTACCACCAGTGGCCCGCACTAGACTGCCTTATCCGGCAGCGCGAACCACCGGTGGCCCGCACTAGACCGCCTTTTGATCAAGTTGTTAGACGATACGTAATACCAAATATTTAGATCTTTAACACTTCGGCTGTCGAAAAAAATACCTGAGAGTCACGTTCTCTTAAAAGTATTTATCTTTAATAAAAATTATAATTAATAACGAATTATAAATATAACAGCTGCCCGTAAGCGACAAGCATGAATTAAAGCGCCGGCGTGAACGTGTTAACTCATTCAATCGGAAAAACCTATGCCCCTTGACGTATCAGAGATTATGTGCCAGTCCTAGCCATTTCGTAACAAATACAATTCCCAACAACATCCCTTTGTTCTGGAAGCCTTATAAGAACTACCTTTAAATGACTCAAATCTTCCCTGAGAAATCCTTAGGACACATGAACGAAACAGATTCGAATTAAGTGCACCAAAAACCTTTAGAGAAATCTTGTAAGTTTCTGAGTACAAAATCTTATCTGACTATAATCCAATCCAAGATAGCCAAAAATTGTGTCGTGAAAACGTACGACGATCAAGCATTCTGAGGATGGGCACGGAATGAATGCAACAAAAATCTTTAGCGCAGTGTAGTTTGGTTTCTGGTTTACAAATCTTGTCGACTTGTAATCAAATCGAAGATGGATAAAAATCGTATTAGGATGTCTTGAAAACCTAGGAGCAATTGAAAAAATCGAGCAATTCTGAAGACGGAAACAAGTATAGTCTGGTTTCTGGGTTAAAAATCTTATCTGCCTGTGTTATTATTATTATATAACGCAGTACTAGTCTAGTAGGTAGTGCCGCAGCCGTAGTCTAGTAGGTAGTGTGTTAACTTATTAGATGTGAGGCCTCGGTTCAAACCGCAAGACAGACATTATAACGCAAATATGAAAAAATATTTCTTCGGCAACTTCCTCTCTGCAGATTTCTGGCAAAAAATCTGAGAGTGAAATAAAATTGCCATGAAAAGTTTCTCAAAAATACATATGTCGTTCGGAGTCGACTTTAAACTGTAAGTCCCGCCATTTATGAATACAATTAAAACACACAATATAAGTGGTGTGATAATCTAGGTCGTATTCCTGACTGTAGGGTTGTAATGACCATTTATGTATGTATGTGCTAAAGCACTGCAGTTGAATGATCTATTGTTCTACATTTTCCCTACAGAGGATTTTTCTATAATGTCTCCAACAGACCTACTGCACTGACGAATCTCCGGTTGCTGTTCGAGTCTGTAAAACCAACTACATGTCTAGTACCTGATATGGCCGCATGTGTTTTCTTCTGAAATGTATTTACGCGCCACAGGTTCTAAGTACAGTGAGCGTCAAAAGAAACTGTACATTCAAAAAAGTACACATTAATAAATTACCGTGATTTTTATTTTAAAATTATTTCATTGCCAGTTTTTAAAATTGAAACAAAAAAAAATGCAATAAATTTCGAAATATTGTCAAATTTTTTCGGACACTTTCCTTAAGTGGTAAAAGTTAAGTTTGGTGATTGTTAGAATTTTATCCATAGTGTACAGTTTCTTTTGAGGCCCACTGTATATGTTCTCCGTACTGGACTTGAAGCCGTTCCTAATGTAAACAAATGTTCTTTAAGTCTACTATGTTCGACCATAAGTCTTACTAAAATTCTCAAGCTACTCGTAGATATTCTGGATCAAAACTCAAAACACTTCTCACTCTAATTACCAAGCAAAACAATCGATTGTTTCAACTCAATTTACAAACATAATTATTTTCTATTTTATTAAGTTACCATATAATGAACTCTAACGCCTACTCAGTCAGTCTCAGTCTTTAGTATTTGCTTAGGGCAAGAGTTCATTGGTAGTCTGCGTTTTAGCTGTAATAGAAATATATAACTGAAGTTAATTAATTAAGAAGAGAGCAGAACTAAGCAGAGTTAATTGAAAAATTAACATTTCTAATGAATATGATTTCATTGGCTTGACAATAGACTCGTGATTTATGTATACACGTTGAAAATTCTTTATATATGTACATACTCGTACGTGTAGGTATAAAGAAAATGAAACCAATTACGAAAAAACTTCTTTAATTAATTTGATTATAAGAGGTGATTTTTTAAGAGCTATAGGAAAATTTTTCAAAAAAAAAAAAAAAAAAAAGCACATAAAATTCAGAAAAATGCATGAAATCTTTATTTGAATCGATAGTACGGTCCATATAATTTAATGTTTGAAGATTATTTCATGCAAATGTTGACCGCGACTGCGCCTCAAATGGTCCATCCGCTTAATCCAATTTTGGCATACTCTTTTCAACATTTCGGCCGGTATCTCACGAATAAAAGCTTTAATGTTGTCTTCCAATGCGTCAATTGAAGCGGGCTTGTCTGTATAGACATGGGCTTTAACATAGCCCCACAAAAAATAGTCTAAAGACGTTAAATCGCACGATCTAGGCGGCCAAATGACCGGTCCCGAACGTGAAATAAAATGTTCACCGAACTCGCCTCTCAATAAGTCCATTGTTACGCGTGCTGTGTGGCATGTGGCACCGTCTTGTTGAAACCACATGTCATGCAAGTCAAGCTCTTGCATTTTGGACAAAAAAAAGTTGGATATCATCTCACGGTAGCGCTCACCATTCACAGTTACGTTACGATTCGCAGCATCTTTGAAGGAGTACGGTCCAATGATGCCACCAGCCCATAAACCGCACCAAACTGTGACTTTTTCTGGATGCATTGGTAGCTTTTGCAATGCTTCTGGCTGATCTTCACTCCAAAATCGACAATTCTGCTTATTTACGTATCCATTGAGCCAAAAATGAGCTCCGTCGCTGAACACAATTTTTCAATAAAGAAGTGGATCTTCGGCCAACTTTCCAAGAGCCCATTCACCAAAAATTCTGCGTTGCGGTAGGTCGTTCGGCTTCAATTCTTGCACCAGCTGTATTTTGAAAGGCTTCACACCTAAATCCTTCCGCAAAATTTTCCACGTTGTTGAGTAACAGAGGCCCAATTGCTGCGAACGGCGACGAATCAATAATTGATGATCATTATTAACACTGGCCGATACAGCTGCGATATTTTCTTCAGTTCGCACTCTACGTAAGCGTGTTGGTGGTTTAATGTCCAACAATGTATATTTGGTGTGAAATTTAGTCACAATAGCCCGAATAGCCGCTTCAGTGGGTCGATTAAACTGACCATAAAATGGATGAAGCGCGCGATGAACTTTCTTAACAGAGCACGCATTTTGATAATAAAATTCAATGACTTGCAGTGTTGCCAAAAAGATAATAGCTAAAAAATCACCCTTTAATAAAAGAATTTTAAAAGTAATTTAACACGATCTTTCTTAATTTAAATTGCTTTTCTATTCATTGGAAATTTCCTTGATTTACTCAAAACTACTCCAATAATTTTTCCATGTGTATGCCTTTTCCACAGCCATTATTTAACAAAAAAAAAAATAATAAGGAAAAATATGTTCGAAAGATATTTTTATTGCAGCATCAAGTTATACCAAAACTGCATTGGCATTATGCCA
Source organism: Sarcophaga caerulescens (assembly GCA_927399465.1). Classification (NCBI taxonomy): domain Eukaryota; kingdom Metazoa; phylum Arthropoda; class Insecta; order Diptera; family Sarcophagidae; genus Sarcophaga; species Sarcophaga caerulescens. The sequence goes on along the minus strand of OV656866.1, from coordinate 10,820,372 downwards.
CAAAATGTTTTTTTTTTTTAACTCAATTTACCCAATACATGGTGGCAGTAGAACAGAATTTAATCACGCGTAGTCTGTCTGATTATTTTTATTGCATAAAAATTTAAACAACATCATAAGCTCTTAAACTGTAATAAAACAGTAATAAATAAACGATAAAAATGAAATTTATAATTTAAAAAATCTGTTTTTTTTTGGCAATTTTTTTTTTTAACCAGGGTCTCGTGTGAAAGTGAGACCAACGTAAAGAACAAAATCGTAAAATAATTTACCATCTGCCCGGCAATTCGATCAGGAAGTCATGAATTGCAATTATTCTCTGGAAGTAATCAATAAATTTGTAAAAAAAAAAATATTTTTAATATTTTAAAAATTTATATCACTTGATTGCAATAAAAATTATTATTTGATTTCATTGTTACCACAACCGTGTGTGTGTGTGTATTTTCTTTAATTTAATTGTTAAACAAACATATTTGCAATACCATGTACTGTACTGTACTGTACTATACTGCATACATTTATACTTCAATTGCATCAATCAAAATCACTAGCCTTCAGAACATAAATTATTTTTGAAATGCATTTGTAAGTAGAATGTTTTTTTTTAATAACGTTCGCTTTGAAATACACTGCTTAATATTTAATTAAGTGCAGTGGTCAAAAAGTATTTAAATTTTTATTTTGAATTAACCGACTGACATCTTTTAAACTTTAATGATTTTAAAAGAAAAGGAAATTCAAAAGGTTAAGGTGGGTTAACCTACCCTTGTACAAAGCCTTGGTAGAAACAGTTCACCTAATTTTTAAGGATTTTAACCCTAGACGGTTACTCTTCTATTTTGTACATTAAGGTTACTCTTCGTTGAATCGACGAACACTTTCACCCTAATTGGTTACTGTTCGTCGAATCGACGAAGCTAATATGCTCTTTATCATATAAATCTTTTATGTTTGACCAAATTTCGTTCTTTTTATAAACAAAATTGATTGATTACGAAAGCTTGTAGTCTGTAAAGGTACCCTGGCCACCCATTTTTTTAATCCTGGGTGGCCATTTTTGTACAGTAAGGTTACTCTTCGTCGAATCGACGAACAAAAAAAATTTTTTTCGTCTACTGACTGCAAGCTCTTATTATCAAATAACGTTGTTGAAAAAATGAGCGAAATTTGGTCAAAAATAAAAAAGTTATATGATAAAGAGTGAATGAGCTTCGTCGATTCGACGAAGAGTAACCGTCCAGGGTTAAAGATTTCTTTACATACATACACATACATAATTGGTCATTACAACCCTTCAGTCAGGATTGTGGACCTAGTTTGTCACACCACTGATGTTTTGTGTGCTAATTTTATACATGAATGACGGGACCTGCAGTTTAAAGTCGACTCCGAACGACAAACTATGGTTAACTTTTCATATCAATTTCATTTCACTCTTAGGGCCATTATTACAATTTGCCGTTAAACTTGGGTTTAGTTAAAGGTACCTTTAGCTAAAGGGAACTGTAAAGTTACCTTTAACTGATTTTCGTTATTACAACTTACAGATAAAATAAAATTAAAATATGGCAGTGCCGGAGCAAAGTCTATAAAACTGTTCAATTAATCAAGTTTTTTTTTTAACGCAGTGGCAACAGCGGACTTCGTTTTTTTGTTGTATATGCTCATTTTGTTTAAATTTGTAGTTGCCATATCGAAAATAGTATATGATATGGCAAGTTCAAACATAAAGTGACCTTTAAATGTTAAAGGTATGATGATCTTCCCTTTAGCTTAACGATCACTTCTATCTTATTTGGTACTCATAATAATGTGCCCGTTAAAATCCTCCCTTTAGTTAACGGCAAGTTGTAATAATGGCCCTTAGAGTTTTTGCCAGAAATTTGCTGAGAGGAGGAAGTCGCCGAAGAAATATTTTTTTCATATTTTCGTTTTGATGTCAGACCTGGGGTTTGAACCGTGGCTTCATGTCTAATAAACCAACACACTACCTACTGGACTACGGAGACAAGTCACAAAAAGAACTTATATCGAATGAAATAAGTATCGATCACACCGCCAGCATGTAAACCCCGTCACACAGTCAATTTCAATGAATGTAATGGTGATTCATTGAGAATTATATTCGCTATAAATAATGCAATTTTGCTTATTGAAGTAGCCAATCAACCAGATATGAGCTTCATTACTAAACAGAACTCTTGAATAAAAATGCTTAGCTTTCGTAAATTACAATTGAGCTCTTTAAGCAAGAATGCAATTCAAACGATAGTCGTTTAATTTCAATTCTTGTATGAACCACACATCTACATATGTATGTACATATCGTATACACGTAAGCCAAGATCGTAAAAACCAACGGCTAATTCCGAATTTCCCAGTCTTCTTCAAGACTTCGCGCCTCAGTCGCTGTAGTTTCTTCGACATGCATAATTCTTTACCTTGTTAATGCTTTTAAATCGAGAAGAGTAAAATAGGCCCGAAAACGTTCTGTAATTGTATGAATTATTTGCTTACTAGATCGATTATGGACATGAGGTCTGTGAACTTCTCAAAAAGTTTTTTTTTTTTTTTTTAATAAATTTCTACAATATAGAAGCATTGTTAGCTTACCAAGTCTTACTGAACAGAAGAGTCCACATGGTTTGATATTGTCAGTTACCAAACCCTAGTTATCAATATACATAATAGTTCTCAGGCAGTTGGAAAAACATTTCGACCTCATACACACCAGAGAACTGCATGAGTTGATTCACTTTCACTGTCCACTCACATGTAAGTTGCTTTTGTTATGTTGTTTAACATCAATATGTTTTAATATACTCACTTTTGGTTTTTAAGTACTGTTAGTATAAATAAATAAAAAATTCTTACTGTTGTTTGATTGTTTTGTATAGAAATCAAATAACTCACAACTCATATGAAATTTTGAGTTGACATTAAAAAACAATTTGAAAGTCTTTTTAGAAAATTCAATACAATGAATTCAGAATTATTAAGAAATGTTGAAAATGGAGTTTGCCATGTAAAAAGAAAGAAATGAAAAATAAGTACGTTGCTAATTTAAGTATTATTATTCACTTCACGGCTTGTTTCCTGTGTCCACCAACCAATTCTTGCCTAGATGAAATTAATTTGAAAGAAGTAAAAGCGTTTTGTATTTCCGAAATTAGGAAGTCTGTATCGCCTTCTTCAAGTCCAATTCATTATTCAACATTTGATGAACCACCACTAGATTTCCAACTATTTTTCTCTAATTTTATTCAAACAAACCTATCCGCTACGGAAAGTATATCCGGTGAAGTAAATCGTTACAGTCATTTAGAAATGAATATTGATATTGAAATGGTCGCAAAACCACACTCCGGAATACTCTCGTTTACACAAACTTGCCAAAACATTTTGAGTATTCCCGCAAGCAATGCAGCTTCCGAACGAGTATTTTCCGCCGCATGTAACATAATCACCGAAAAGCGTAACCGCATTGGTGTACAAACTGTAAATAACTTACTGACATATGTATGTAACTTCTTCTTATATATCAAATATATTTTGCATTAATTAATAAGATTAATATTGCAGTAAATTATAAAATAAAACTGCTCGGCTCACTTGAAAATTTTACATAAAACAATATTTGTTAAAAGAGTTTTTTAAAAAGTATTCAAAACACTCATACTGATTCGATGGCTTTTGTGAATCATATAAATAAACAGAAGTAGCAAGCAGTGACAAGCAATTGTCGACAACAGGCTCGATAATATGAATCATGTATTAGAATATTTAATTTTTTTACTGTCAATTGCTAGCTCAGTATTCATTTTAGAAAATACAAAACTATGCCATTTGATTCACAATCATGCAGTTCTCTGATTCACACTATATTTCTTTAAATTTTAAGTCATACTCAAACGATTCACCACGTTCTAGTGTACAATTCCTAGTGACTGTGCAATCAAAATAGAACTCAAATGATGGGCTTTGATAATTTAACCATACATAACATACTTAATTGGTCAATGCAACCCTTTAGCCAGGATTATAACCTAGCTTCTCACACCACTTATGTTGTGTGTGCGTTAATTATACACATGCGTGGCGGGAACTATAGTTTAAAGTACGACACATTTTTGAGAAACTTTTTATGGCAATTTTTATTTACACCCAGTGTTTCTGACAGAAATCTGCTGAGAGGAAGTCGCCGAAGAAATATTTTTCATATTTCATTTTGTTGAAGATGTCTGAGCTGGGATTTGAACCGTGGCCTCATGTCTAATAACCCAACAAACTATTTACTAGACTACGGCGACTTTAATTTCAAAAATCAAAATTACTACAACAGAATTGACAAAACACCTCAATAACTTTCGATTATCCAAAGTCGCCGTGGTCTAGTAGGTAGTGTGTTGGCTTATTAGACTGAAGGCCCGATTTCGAATCCCAGGTCAGACATCAAAACGAAAAATATTTCTTCGGCGACTTCCTCTCAGCAGATTTCTGGCAAAAACTCTGAGAGTAAATAAAATTGCCATGAAAAGTTTCTCAATAAAATTTGTCGTTCGGAGTCGACTTTAAACTGTATGTCCCGCCACTCATGTATAAAATTAACACACACAACATGAGTAGTGTGAGAAGCTAGGACTGAAGGGTGCGGGCTTCTTGGGGACGATTGCTGTAGACTGTCTAATGGTGAAGGTATAGCACTGGCCATTTTATAGTCACCTAGCAGCAACTCGTTTCCTCGCCGTTCGCATCTTGAGATGTCCACAAACACTATTCCCTCTCTTCCACCTTCCTATAACCCATTTTCCTAAAAACCTGCACAATGCACTGCATGAGTAGGGGCCATCCCCTGAGTGCTGGTTTCACCAAAAAAAAAAAAACAAAAACATGATTGACCTACAGAACCACGAGAAAATTCTAGAAATAATTACTTTACGATTTGCCTTTAATTGAATTGCTCTGGCTATAGTTTCATAAACTGATGCAAATGCAAATGCAAATGAATGGCTGATTGACTTACTATTGAGTAAATGAGTTATTAAAGATTAATGCACCAACAAAAAAAAAAATTAAATGAATAATAAAAATTACATTATAAAACATAATTGCACTTATAATATCGAGAAGAAAATTAATGGTTTTGAAAGCCATTCAATTAATATGTCTCTCTTGTTTCTTTTTTTTTTTTTTTCATTGCAGCACTGGTGTGATGGCATAATGAGGCTGGCATACAATTTAACGCAGTTGAATGGTTCGGTGTATATGTTTTTGAAAAAGGCCCACATCAGGCTGTGTCTACAAACCGATAAAAGTGGTAAAATACCAATTAAAAAGTAAGTAATCGTGATAAATAATAAGAGAGCAGTTATAGACTAATTAAATTATTTTGTTTTGAAATTATTAACTGTGATTAGCATTGTAAAAATGTTTGCCCAAAACAAAGAAGATCGCAAACGTGTAGAAAAGGCTTTGGAGAATACTGGCTTGCCTTCCGGCAAACTGGAAACGGTCGCCATGTCCAAGTTCACCTTTGAGGAATTTTATAATTTATACAAGAATCTCACACAACGCTCGGAAGTTGAAAAAGTTTTTGACAATTTGTAAGTTTTTTTCATTTTTTTTTAAATCACATTTGCATTTCAAATTTTTACATTAAATTAGAAACAAGAAAAATCGATTCGAAATTTATTATTAATTTAAAGAAAATATCATCAGGCATGTTCTGGCAATCGCACGATTTGAAATCGCAAGTGATTTTAAAAACGCCAAATTTATTTCAGGGTGTTCTGAAACTCATGCGTTTTACTTGCGATTTTCGAAGTCGTTTATAAACTAAAAAAAATAAATAAATAAAAATAAAAAATGCTTTCAAGTTTTTTATTAAGCATAATTTGTTTAAAAAAGCTGCAATCCAGAAAATAAAAATTAAAAAGACGTGAATAAAACTACATTTAGGATGGTTTCTGAAGAAACTGCTGCACATATATGTATATAAAATTACTATTTCAGACACGAGACGTTTGCTGAGCGCTTTAAGATTTCTGGCGGTCGGTTACTTCCAAGGCTTGATTGCCAATGACATAAATATCAGTATGGTAAATATCAACGTTATGGCATTGTGTAAAATGTTATGGGATATACTTAATGTTTTTGGAGAAAAATTATGACTTCTTTGGATCAATTTCAACATTACAGACGAAGAAACGAAAGCATAAAAAATGCATCTCAATCAAAAGTTTAAAATTCCAGGGGTAATTGGATCGATAGACGGCAACTTAACATAAAACTTAAAAAAATTCAGTATTGTTTCATATAACTAACAAAATTTAACAAATACAGAATACAAAACAAAAGCGACAAAATATGGTCAAAATTTTCATATTAAGAAAAAAATCTTAAACGATCAATGCTCATCGTCTCGTATGTTTCTTTTCATTCTCCCCAGATTTAAAAATTCTAATTTTAAAGTTCTGCTTAGACATATTTCATCATTTCACTGCAATATACTCTTGTGATTTGAAATCGTAAATTTTTAGCGTTAAGCGTTTGCCAGAACACCTATTTGGCGATTTCGAATCGTATAAAATTTTTTTTTGCGTTTTGCGTTCGCCAGAACAACCACTTGGCATTTTCAAAACGAAAACGCAAAATTTAGGCGATTTGCGTTTTTTAGAACATGCCTGTATATTTTCTTTTTTCGTTTAATCCTATTTTGTGTGTGGGTTTTTTAACGCACAAAAACAAAAGGTTAAACTCATAATAAATTTTACATTCTCAATTCAATGCTGGCTGATCGATCCCTTTGTTTATAACATTCAAAATCCATTTTTTGTTGCCATTAAAGTTAATTTGCATTTTATTCATTTAAATTAATTTTATTTAATTTATTTCGTTTTTTTTTTTTCTTTTTCTTTTTCGTTTTCCTTTTTTTCTTGTTTCATTCTCTCTCAACCCGTTTATTATCAAACAAACATAAACTAGAGTGGGCAATACAAAACGCAAATATATGACCACGAATCAATTTATGGACTTTTTGAATAATACACAGCGTGATCCCAGATTAAATGAGATTTTATATCCTTATGCCGATACCGAACGAGCCAAAGAAATCATAAAACAATATGAGCCCAATAAATTTAATATACAAAAAGGCTTAATGAGTTTGGATGGATTTTTAAGGTACGTATACTATACACACAGTCATACTTTATATTATAAACTTTATTTCATGCATAATTTCAATTTATTAATGTAAATGGAATATTAAGTTAATGTCAAGGAATGACATTTGATACAATCACTCACTCAGTTGTCAAACTCACTGCCGACTTCACCCTCTATTATACTAGTTAAGGCAGAACGTTTTCATGAATTAATGAATTTAACTGAAGCAGTTTTTTTTTTGTTTTGTTTCAAGGATTTAAATAAGTTTACTTTTGTAATTGCAGGCCTATTTAGTGATTTTTTTAAACAACTGCTTTTTAGTTTTTCGTTTAATTCTGGAATTCAGAGCTACAAATTAGAAGCCATTATCGGTGATTCAATATTTCAACTGTTTTCCTTCACTAGAAGATGCTTTTCATTCTCATTAAGATCCTAAAAACATAGTTTCAGGGATATCCCATGTATTTAAACATCAGACCAAGAAAAAAAACTATAAATCTAGCAAGTAATGGCCATAATATGTGGAGCAAAGCGAAACTATTTTGTTGTCCGTTTGTGTTTATATTCAGACCGTAAGGATTTCAAAATTCTTTAAGAAATAATCACCCTTATTCTGGTTGTCGTCGTCGACGACGTCTTGCGTCGACAGTTTAAAATTGGTATTCTGTTTGTCGTTATTGACAGTTATAGATGACTGTCGACACACATTTGGTATTCTGTGAGTCAATACGCCGTCGATATTGTGTTGTGTCGACTCTGATTTTATCGACATCATTTTTGGTAACGACGACGACGACGACGACAACCAGAATAAGGGTGAATGGTTAACTAGCTTGGGTTTCCATAGTCTGTATCAGAGATCAGCCATTAATCGTTTTTTCGCTACTTATAAGCACTCATGAAATTTTGAATATAAGTGAGTCAATAATATTGAAATTTTTTTTTTTTTTTTTGTGAAACCAGCACTCAGGGGATGGCTCCTACTCATGCAGTGCATTCTGCAGGTTTTTTAAGAAAATGGGTTATAGGAACGTGGAAGAGAGGGAGTAGTGTTTGTGGACATCTCAAGATGCGAACGGCAAGGGAACGATTTGCTGCTAGGTGACTATAAAATGACTAGTGCTATACCTTCACCATTAGGCAGTACACAGCAATCGTCCCTAAGAAGCCCGCACCCTTCAGTCCTAGCTTCTCACACTACTCAGGTTGTGTGTGTTAATTTTATACATGAGTGGCGAGACCTACAGTTTAAAGTCGACTCCGAACGACAAATTTTATTGAGAAGCTTTACATGGCAATTTTATTTACTCTCAGAGTTTTTGCCAGAAATCTGCTGAGAGGCAGTCGACGAAGAAATTTTTTTTTTTTCATATTTCCTTTTAATGCCTGACCTGGGATACGAACCCGGGCTTTACGTCTAATAAGCCAACACACTACCTACTAGACTACGGTGACTACATTTTGTTGCATTACAAAAGAAAAAAGACACATAAGCGAAAAAAAGCAGCAAGCAGAGCAAACACGCAACAATTTAGTGAGTATTTCAATGTTCGTACCCGAATCATACTTATTTTGTGATTCTTGTAAATGTTGAGCTACGCAGAGTCGAAATCAACAGCATCATACATGTTGTTAAGTATGATTATGATAAGTACTTCAAACATTAAATATGAGTAGCAGAGGTTCCATGATATTAAAATAAGTATGAATGCGTATAAGTATTAGAAATTATGAGTATGATTCGATTCTGCTCATCTTTTTGAATACTCATTCTTAAACTCTGATGTAGACCAACATGGCGGTATTATGTTGAACCATTTTGTTGTACTTTTGTCTTCATCTTCAGACCATCTTGGATTTCCGTAGTTTGTATGCTCTTAAACCATTTATGCAGAGTGTACATTTAAACATTAACTCGGTAGGATATCCATAAATGGCCATGTCGTTCATTTTCAAGCCATAATCTAATACGTGCTGCCATTGTCATGCTTTAGAGTTGTTTGACATTTCTCTTTAGATTATTAAAATTATTATTCTGTTATTAATAATCAGTAGAATGAAACAATATTTGCTTAATTCAATAACCATATTTGGGCCTTAACGATTTGTATTATCGTTACATAAGTCATGTGTCATAAAACTCTCGTCATCGTTTTTTTTCAATTTTTTTTTTTCTTTTAACAAAAAGAACTCAATTCAGGAAGCAAAACTTTTTTGTTCCTTTAATCATATTATTGACAGCTGTCCATATTAATTAACGTATAGATTTAATAGAAACACTGTCAGCAAGTATAACTTTAACAAAGAACTTAATTTTGTTTTAATGAAAATGAGAACAACGCAGCATAAATTATTTTATTTTCTTTTTTTTTTTAATTTTAATACGAGCACACAATACAGATTTCCTATGAATTTTAGGGGATTGGTATCGAGCAGTGGGTAAAACACAACAGGCCGACTAAATGGCTTAAGTGTAGGGAAGGGACAAACCCTTCAACCTACCTACTTCGCTATACTTAGTCAATCATGTCAATGGTTCTCAATGATTGTTTAAAAATTGTTCTAAGCCGCTTACATTATTATATGCGAGAATACAGATAAAAGGCCTTGTAATACCGCTGGCCTCCATTCATATAAAGCCTTAGAAGAACTTCTTATGACTCTTACTTCTTCAGTCATTATTTAGCATGTTATCGCGATATTTTCTGTGAAATTCTTATCCGAAGTAACCAAGAAAACCTCAATTTCACGCTTTCCTTTTAAACTTCAATAGAAATTATCCTTCTTATCATCATATTTGTAATAAATTCTTTACGCTTAACTTAACAAAACTTCCTTTCACAATCAAACTTTATTTTGAACACAACTCAAGGGAAAGCAAAGAAAGTAAAATAAATAAAAAGCGAAACTTTATCTTGAAAAACTTTTGACACCATTCAGTAGCTGTTGACACATTCAATAAAATTTAACGAAAAAACTGAAAATAAAATCTCAAATGACAGATGGACTGACTAACTGGCATAGAAAAGTGATGTGCACACAGCCATATTGGTCAGTACCACTCTTCCCGTCTTCTCTACAATCGTTTCTGCGACCATGATGATGATGAAAAAAACCTGAGGATGTCACAGAAAAAAAGTATTTTTTGTGCATTGAAGGACAGCCTTTTACTTTTTCATGTTTTTCTTTTATTACGTTTCAGTTTTATTTTGTGTGTTGTTGCATGACTGGGATTTTAGTAGGCTTTACAACGGAAACGCTCATGAAACAGCATAAAATATCATACGGTAGGCAATGAAACCAGGTTGGCTGGCTGGCTGATAGTTTGGCTCTTTCAAAGACCAACTTTTAGAAGTTGATTTGCATTATTTGAATACATACTATACATACGTATGTATATACACAGTCTGCTTACCTACAAAGGCCTGTACATCGCAGCTAGCAATTGGAAGATTGTTTTTAAAAAAATCACATTGCTGAGTCTTTTTAGAGTACTTTTGATGATCAAAAACTTATTAGTCAGTTACACGAATAAAAAAGGACTCAAAAATGATTCGTGTTACTCATTGACACGAAACATATAAACATATATTCTTTATCTGTTATTTAATGTTCATGCGAAAGTGATTTTTGAAATCGCGGCGTTGTAAACGTAGGACTCAGAAAACCTAATAAAAACACTTGAAGAGAGTAAAATACAATTATAAGTACGACTAATAAATGACTCAAATTTTAATCATAAATGACCTAAAAACGAGTCCAAATTAATACGAACATGTCTCATAGATGACAATAAAAGGACTCATAAAAGACTCGTATGCGATTAAACGATGACTGAAAGACGACTCGAAAAAGAATCATAAACGAAGGTAAATAAGACTAATAAACGATCAGAAAGTGACTGAAAGACGACTCGAAAAAGAATCATAAACGAAGGTAAATAAGACTAATAAACGATCAGAAAGTGACTAAAAGGCGACTCGAAAAAGAATCATAAACGAAGGTAAATAAGACTAATAAATGATCAGAAAGTGACTGAAAGATGACTCGAAAAAGAATCATAAACGAAGGTATATAAGACTAATAAATGATCAGAAAGTGACTGAAAGACGACTCGAAAAAGAATCATAAACGAAGTTAACTAAGACTAATAAATGATCAGAAAGTGATTCGAAAATGATTATAAAGCTACTAGAAAAAGGGTCGAAAATTACTCTAAAATAATATAGAAAATGAATCATAAGTGACTTTTTAAGACGAGTCGCTCGTAGTCACTTTTTTCTCCCGACAACAGAGTCTTTTATGATCAGAAAATGAGCGAATATCGAGCTTTTTAATCGCGCAGAAGAATCAAAAAAGACTCGAATTTGATTAAAAATTTTCAAAATTGCTGGCTGGGATACTACATATGTATGGTATGTGTATGGCATGTATGTATGTGAATGTCTGTGAAGGTTATAAAATAAAGGAAAAAAAATCTGTTTTTTACTTACACGTCCAACTCACTACTGCTGTTGCTATTGCTATTGCTGTTGCTCTTGTACTCATACTTATCCACTAGAAAAGTTTATTGCAGCCTATTTTGTAAATGACATTCGTATGGTTCCGGTGCACACATTTGTACATGAATGCATGCATACAAGTGAAGTGTACATGTCTATGAAGTGCATTGTATTCGGCATGTCTGTACGTCTGTAAAACATTTTTTTTAATATTTCCTCCGGCTTTAAATTCTCAACGAGCAGTAATAAAAACAACAAAAAAATATGTTTTGCATCCGTTTTGGCATTACAAAAGGAGCAGGCCTTTAAAGAAATGCACTCATAATAGAAGAATACTTAATAAGAATTTCTAAGTACAGAAGCGTTTCTCAACGATTTTGTCGAAATCGCAAGGAGGTTATTTTTTCATTCGGTGTTTTCATCATTGGAATCAAATCTTATTTATTCAGGATTGAAATCAAAAAATAATCATTCGATACTAAACTAGAGGAATAGGGCGGATAAAAAAGCATATCATAAGCTAATTCATGGATTTTTAAACTTACATACTCGTATGTACGTATACATCAGAGATCAGCAATGAATCGTTTTTTCGCTACTCATAAGCACTCATTTTGAATATACAGTATTGGCCAAAACTAAAGCACCCCCTCAGTACATTTAGGATTGAACCGTTGTCCGTTTGGCCTGCCTCTGGATGCCTTATGCCATCTGAATCCTTTAATTTAGACTTAGATTCGTCAGAAAACAGCACATTCATCCATTTTTGGACACTCCAGTTGAGATGGGTCTTGACAAATTCAAGTTTGGCAATATCAAAGGTTTTTTGCTGGTCGTCGACTGAATAATTCGGCCTCTACCGCCCTTCTGGGAATCGTTTTTTCGGTTATTTTTAAATCTAAGCGGTTTCGTACGTGACTAGAAGATGCTGTAGGATCATTTTGGATTGTCCTTTTAATTAAGGAGTCTTCATGTCGCAAGGTTTCACGTAACCTTCCTCCAGAATGAGTAGGAGATGTGCGACCAGTCTGTAGAAACTTTTAAATTAGCCTAGAAATAATTGATCTGTTGATTGAATATTTTGCACTCAATTGATGCCTTGATAAGCCAGCTCTCCAATCCAATCATTAACTTAAAAATCAACCCACAAAATTGCAAAACCAAAGAAGATTTACTTGAAGCCGCAAAAATAGCCTGGGAAGCAATATCTCCTGAAATAATTAATAATTTAATGTCCCCTATGCCTAAAAGATGTGCGTGTGTCATTCAGAATAAAGGATTCGCAACGAAATATTGATTTCAATAGTTTTTTGTGCACCTTAATTGGGGGGCTGCTTTAGTTTTGTCCGCTTATATTTGCGACTTAAAATGTTTTTTTGAATTTTAACTTTTTTTTTTAAAAAATTCTGAATTCCTTAAGTTTGTGTTTTTCAATAATAAGGATATAAATAAATAAAAAAAAATAAAAATAAAATTTTAATAGCTTTGTTTTAGCCAATGCTTTAGTTTTGGCCAATACTGTGAGTCAACATTATTGAAATTTAACTATGTACTCTGATTCATTCGTACTCACTATAATGTTGATTTATAAGTACAGGTTGCAATGAGTATAAGTACAACGTTGACATCAAACTCATACCCATTCGAAATATGTTTGAATCATAAGCCTACTCATTCAGATTCATAATTTTAGACAAATACTTATAAATGTGATTCGAGTGACTCGAATCATTTATCAAAATTTACAGTCTTAGTTGTTGTGACATACATACATAACATAACATACATAATTGGTCATTACAACACTTCAGTCAGGATTACGACCTAGCTTCTCACACCACTTATGTTGTGTGCTTTAATTTTATACATGAGTGGCGGGACCTACAGTTTAAAGTCGACTCCGAACGACAGATATTTGAGAAGCTTTTCATGGCAATTTTATTTAATCTCAGAGTCAGAAATATACTGAAAGGAAGTCGCCGAAGAAATATTTTCATATTTTCGTTTTGATGTCTGACCTGGGATTTGAATTCGCGGGCCTTCAGTCTAATAAGCCAACACACTATCTACTAGACTACGGCGACACATAATCAAAAAAGGAGAGAGTGTAGCAAGTAGAGCAAACACACAACCATTTAGTGAGTATTGTAGAATTTATACGCGGATCAGACTTATTTTGTGATTCGTGTATATGTTGAGTTATGGAGAGTCAAAATCAAGTAAGTATGAATATGATGAGTATTTCAAACTTTGAAGATGAGTATAGGTTCCATGATATTGAAATAAATATGAATGTGTATAAGTATTAGAAATTATGAGTATGATTCGATTCTACTCATCTTTTTGAATACTAATTGCTGATCTCTGATATACATATGTATACGCACTTGTTTTGTCTTGATGCAAAAGCCTTTTTTCTGGGCTGGATGCGATCTCTTTTATTTTTCAAAGATTTCATTTAATCGATCTGATGAGTTAGCATAATAATGACTTCTCTGCTAACAATCTCACACTAGAACCAGTTTGGTACCTTTCAATAGGAGCCTTAGTTCCTTTCGAATTGAAGCAGTCGTATGTACAGGCCAGAGATCAGCAATGAATCGTTTTTCCGCTACTCATAAGCACTCATGCAATTTTGAGTATGAGTGAATCAACAGAATTGAAATTCAACTACTCTGATTCATTCGTACTCGCTACAGCATTGATTTATAAGTATAGGTTTCAATGAGTATGAGTACAACGTTGACATCAAACTCACAACATTCGAAATGTGTTTGATTCATACGCCTACTCATTCTGATTCATAAATTTAGAAAAATACTTATAATACTTATAAGTGATTCGAGTGGCTCGAATCATTCATCAAAATTTACAGCCTTTGTTATTGTTGCATATACAAACAAAGAAGAAAGGAAAGACAAAGACAACAAGCAAAGCATACACACAATCTTCTTGTGAGTATAGTAGTGTTCGTACGCGAATCATACTTATTTTGTGCTTCGTGTAAATGTTAAGTAGAGACGAGTCGAAGTGAATAACATCATGCGTATTGTTAAGTATGAATACGACGAGTACTTCCAACTTTGAGTATGAGTATTATGAGTATCATATTAAAATAAGTATGAATGCGTATAAGTATCAGAAATAATAAGTATGACTCGAATCCACTCATCGTTTTGAATACTCGTTGCTGATCTCTGGTACAGACCTAAAATTGTGACTAGACTAGTGATATTTTTTTTTTTCCTTTTTTTATGGTGTAATTGAAAGAATTTTTTCCTTTAAACTGCTGCCATCTGTCTGTAAGTCTATCTTATAAGTTATTGTTTAGCTGCTGTGCTCGTGTATTGTTAACAAGTTCAATAGAAGAGTGACATGTGAGCCTACTGAGTTGTAAAGAGTGCATGTTTTAGATACTTTTGTATGCATAACAGGCAAACACGTAATGAAATTGCAAAGACAACAATTGAAAAAAGAAAAGAAAATATGTGTTGAATTTAAGTTTTTTCTTTTTGTATCATTTTCCCATCTTATTCTTTCTTTCATTCATTCACTCTCTCTCTCTCTCTTTCGTTACAGATACTTGATGTCTGAAGATAATCCAATAATGACTTCAAGCAAATGGGATCTGAATGATGATATGAATCAGCCCTTATCGCATTATTTTATAAACTCTTCACATAATACTTATTTAACGGGTCATCAGTTAACCGGTAAATCATCGGTTGAAATGTATCGTCAGTGTTTATTGGCTGGCTGCAGGTATACATTACCTTACCTTACCTTACCCTACCTTATCTTGCCTTCATATCTACTTGATAAATTGACTTTTGAAAACATTTTTCTTTTTTTTTTTTTTCTTTGTTTATGTGTCCTTCTCGTATGTCGCTGTATGTATGCAGATGTGTGGAATTGGACTTTTGGAATGGTCGCACTGATGAACCGGTTATTGTACACGGTTATACATTTGTTCCTGAAATCTTTGCCAAGGATGTGTTAGAAGCGATTGCGGAGAGTGCTTTTAAAACATCTGAATTTCCTGTGATATTAAGTTTTGAAAATCACTGTAATCCCAGGCAACAGGTGAGTGAGTTGATTGTGAGCCTTTTTTAATAACGTATTTCCTCTTTTTTTTTTTTTTTGTTTTTGCTCTCTAAACTTGTTTGTTGTACGTGTTTAAATTGTTTGCTATTCAAGTATTATTATTGTTAACACACACATATTGTTCAAAAGTAATTGCATTCGTAACGAAAAGTTGGGGGGTGAGAGAGTGTATGTCTATCGTTGCTATATATGAATTTTTATTAAGTTTTTGTTAAGTTATCCAACATTCTGTACTCTCTCTCTCCTCCACTTTAAAACACAATTTATTTTCAACAACATGTCGGAATAGATGTAAAAAAATAAAAAAAACGAGAAGCTGGAGAGAAAGAAAAAAATACTAAAAGTAGTTCGAAAAACAAATTATTGCTTCAAAAGAACCTGGTGCCAAAAGCAATTCATTTCTCTTTTCATTATTTTTCTCCCCAATTTTTTATTTGCTTTCGTAGTATAATTTCTGTATCTGTTTCTAATTTTTTCTTTTCTTTCTTTGGTAATCAGATCTACTTTAAAATTATACTTGAAATATAAATTTCTTTGCCAGTATAATGTTACCGTATAAAAAATATTTAAGTCCTTAAGTATTTAAGCAACAACTTTTTAAATTTAAAATTTAAATTTCTTTGTAAGGCTTTACAAAGAATCATAGTGTACACGTTAAACAAATTTAAAACTATAAAGATAATCCCATCGTGCC
Source organism: Sarcophaga caerulescens (assembly GCA_927399465.1). Lineage (NCBI taxonomy): Eukaryota > Metazoa > Arthropoda > Insecta > Diptera > Sarcophagidae > Sarcophaga > Sarcophaga caerulescens. The sequence continues at coordinate 10,803,902 of OV656866.1, read as the reverse complement.
ATGTAGAACTTGAAATCTGCACATTCTTGCCCGAGACCTAGAGTAGAATTTTAATAAAACCAATTTAATGGTTTTTAGTAATTAGACAACCCACTGTATTCTTATTGGTAGAGATTTTAGACATCCAAGACATCATTATCGCCAACATTTCAAAATGGACGAAAGAGGTAAAAATCGAATTGGGCATCCCGTTACATTTTTCATCACTAGCCACAAACATAAACTGAAAGGTTAAAGGATGCTATTAGGCCCTCAGACACTAGCCAACTCTTTACGGGCAACATACAATACAATTTGTCATTCGACGTTAGATTTGTCCTCCATCTAACGTTTTTTTTTTTCAACTAGTGCTTATTTCGTGAATGCTAACGCTTAGTTCATGTCTGATTTGACAGATAAGGCATTTTGCGCGCTGAACACGAATCTGTATTCAAAAACTTTCCATCACGTCAGGTTTTCGAGAAAAAGGGAAGAGAAAAATTGTTACTCAGGGGTTTTTAGGGTCGCTGATTACAGATCTTCATTCAGATTTAAAAAATTCAAAATGGCGGATCCAATATGGCGGTCAAGTAAATCTGATTCATTTTTATAAACCTCGACCGCCATATTGGATCCGCCATTTTGAATTTTTTAAATCTGAATGAAGATCTGTAATCAGCGACCCCAAAAACCCCTGAGTAACAATTTTCAAGTAATTCTGATTAGTTTTTAAGGACCTCCGTAATGTGTTTCTTTTTCTATTGCATCCCTTGACATAAACCCACCCCCTACTTTAAGGGTGCACGCAAACAATTTGGCTTAGGGCTAATTTTAAAGAGCAAACATCAATTGTCAATTTCTGATAATAGCGAAGGTTCTAGCACGTCAGTGTTCAGCTCTATAATTCTTCAAAAATGGCCAAAACCGCTATTTTTAGGGGTTTCAGCCCCCTTTTTCTCGAAAACCTGACGTGATGGAAAGTTTTTGAATACAGATTCGTGTTCATGCCTTCGGGAACACCTGGAACCATCTTGTTTGCAAAACCCATGCAGGGCTGTCTAATTAGTTTTATCCTTCCGCTGAACGAATATGGTTGTGTATTCGCGTTTTCGCTTCGCTAAGTGGGCCTGCGATCGACTTACAGCAGATGCCGATTTTGGCAAAAAAAAACATCTTTTCAGATGAAGCTCATTTTGATCTTGGCGGGTATGTAAACAAGCAAAATTGTCGCATTTGGGGCACAGAAAACCCGCACGCATACATTGAAAAGCCGACGCACCCAAAACGAGTTACTGTTTGGTGCGGATTTTGGTCCAGAGGACATTTTTCTTCGAAAATGAGCAAGGAGTGGCCGTTACAGTCAATGGCGATCGTTATCGGGCCATGTTGAACGAATTTTTGTTGACGCTTTAAAGGACAATATTCGTGAAGCCATTGGTGAAATACAGCTGCACACAATCGATAATGTGCTTAAAAATTGAACCGATCGTGTAGGCTACTGCATGGCCAGCCGAGGCAGCCATTTGAATGAAATTATTTTCCATTATTAACCGGAAGGATTGTACTTTCAAATAAAAAAAAAGAAATTTGAGAAAATATTCAGTAGAGTTTTTTAAAGCATTTTCAAAAAAAAAGTTATTTGGCGGACCCTTAATGTAGCCTACTCTCCAAGTACTCTTCAGAACTCAGGATCGTAACTTGCTGTGTCACGATGAAAAGCATTGGTTGGTTATACATATTCATAAGGAAAACAAAATGCTTCTGTTCTGACAACGCAATACACTGTTGGTCATGCAATTACTGGCGGTATGCCATCTGCTTTATCATTTCATTTACGTAGTGGTAACTGATCACCCACCTCACCGAAACATCAAACAAACTATACGATCGTATCTCTACAACATCAGAGACATAATTCCATTCATTTGTGACCGAATATCCCATTTAGAAGCTCACAAACTAGTATATCACCCGGCAGTATGTATTAGAATTCCGGACGGCTACCCACTCAACATTACAAACTTAAGAGGCTTCTACACAGACCGACGACACCTACCCTAGCGCAACTGTGATCCGGTAGAACCTGCATATTCAACTCCTACCATGAGATTTTAATCGAAATTCAGAATCGATGCCCTCACATTGCGATGTTCCTTCTGGTGTCCCATTTTGCTGAAAAGTATCACGGCTAGAGGCGAATAACAGGTCCCTGTTAAACAGCCCAATAGAACAGAGTTCGATTTTATGTCATAGTTTTGTTCAATGAACCTGTTAGTCATCGTTTCGAAGCCTATAGTATTTGCGGAATTTGTATATCAATACAGAAAAGTTTGGATGCCTGAATTGAGAAGATAATGGCTGCCTCTAAACATCTCACTGGGATAGTCATCTATCATCATCCTCTAAGATTTTAGTCTGTCGCTCTATAAAGTTGTGTGGGTCCCCGGGGACAGTGACATTCCGGGAGCTGGTGCGCTCCTTCCGGAATTCTCTTCTGTTGAAGTGGGTATACCACTTGCCTCGGTCAAGTTGACCATTGCGCGAAAATTCTTTCGGGACGCCAACCTATCCTGGGTCAATGAGGAGTCCCGCTCCACCGCTAGGCTCACCTGGCCCTTGATGGATAAAAGGCGTAACAACCAATTACTTGGTCTTGGTCGTGACGTCATCTCGACTACAGTGGCCGTGCTTACGGGTCATTGCGTCATGGGTAGACACGCGGAAAGAATGAGGCTCCCTTTTAACGACTTCTGCCGTGGATGCAGGTCCTCTGAGGAAGAGGAGACTGTCATTCACTTTCTTTGTCAGTGCCCGTCTCTTGCTAGGTGTAGATATAGGTTATTTGGCTCTCCATTCCTTGTTAGCTTAACGGAGCTATCATCCATTGATATCAAGGATATAGCTTCGTTCATCAAACTTTCTGGCTGGTTTTCCAGTGCGGGGTAGTCGTGCTTCCGTTGTGCAGCCCTTGCGCTGACCAACTTCTTCCTTTTCCCTCATTGTGGTGGAACTCGGTCAGTACAGGGACTGCGTTCACCTGTGGCATCACAACGGGCCGCTATGCGTGCTCAAGTGAGCTTTGTGACATCAGAGCTACCACTCCGACCTAACCTAACCTTACTCTATAAAGTTCAATTTCATTCTAATTTATTACCGATAAAGAGAACCTTTAGTCCGTATTGATTATCGCATATGAGCATTTTCTTCTAGTCTTGTAGTTGCTCCCCTTCGATCAGGTTTTTTGATAGTCGTTTAAACGATTGTCTTAAATGTGTTCTTTAAATGCCGGACATTGAACATTAAAAAAGTTTAGGGCCATTATTACAATTTGCCGTTAAACTTGGGCTTAATTAAAGGCACCTTTAGCTAAAGGGAACTGTAAAGTTACCTTTAACTTATTTTCGTTATTACAACTTACAGATAAAATAAAGTTAACTTTTTTCAAAAATATGGCAAAGCCGGAGCAATGTCGATAACACTGCTCAATTAAAGAAGTTTTTTTTAAACGCAGTTGCAACGACGGGCTTCGTTTTTTGTTGTACAGTGAACCGCAAAACTAAGGACACACTTATAAGTTTTTAAGTTTTTTTTAAAAAAAATTTATTTACATTAACAAAAACAAAATAAAACATTCAAGGTAGTAAAAATAAAATATAGTAATTCAATCTAACAAAAAAAATAAGGAACTTTGTTTCGGTATTGAGAATATACAGTATTCCCTGGATCTACGTCGTAGAATGTTCAGGAAAAAGGCGACGTAAATCGAATTTCGTATTGCTCATACTACAAAGTAGTATGTTTTTAACAAGGAACTTATAAAAGTTACAGACGTAAATCGAATGACAACGCAAATCGAAATTGAAGGGAACAAAATTTTTGACGACGTTAATCGAAACGACGTAAATCGAGGGAATACTGTATATGTATGTATAAAATAATAATGCAACTTCAAATATTTACACCGTAAAAGTAAGGACACAGCTACAAAATTCATAAATATTATTCTAAAAACTGACAAAAATTTCACGTTTTAATATTTAGTAGGGTATCCTTTATTTTTTAGTACAGCTTTCAATCGATTATTCATGGAACATACTAACGATTTTGTTGTTTCAGACAAAATAAGTGTTCCACTGCTCCAAAAGAGCCTGCATTAGATGTGCTTTGTTCCGGATTTCGTGTTTTCGTACATTTCTCTCTAAAATTTCCCATAAGTGCTCTATGGGATTGAGGTCTGGACTTGTAGAGGGGTTTTGAGGGTATGTGAGGTGTTATAAAGAATCCACATTTGCACTTTACGGGCTGTGTGCTTCGGGTCGTTATCTTGTTGGAAGTAGTAGTCGTCAGCTAGACCCAATTTTGAAGCACTTTCATTTAGATTATTTTTTAAAATATCTAAATAGACATATTGGTCCATTGTATTTTCAATAAAAACAATGTTGCCAACCCCAGACGATGACATACAGCCTCATACCATGACACTTCCTCCTCCATGCTTCTCAGTCTTCACCGTATTTTTCGGATTTAAAGCTTCCCCCTCACTGCGCCATACTCTTAGTCGTTCATCGGAACCAAATATGTTGTATTTGGACTCGTAGAATTTAAGAGCAACATTGAAGCCAGGAATATGCAACAGTATTGTCATAACATCATTGTTAAAACAACAAAAAATTTATAAAACATAATAAAAAATCTAGTGTGTCCTTAGTTTTGCGGCTCACTGTATATGCTCATTTTGTTTATAGTTGAAGTTGCCATATTGAAAATAATATATAATATGGCAAGTTCAAACATAAACTTAACTTTAAAAGTTACTGGTAGAATGATCCTCCCTTTAGCTTAATGCTCATTTCTACCATATTGTCTACTTATAATAATGAAAACCAATTTATTTGCCTGTTAAAATCCTGCCTTTAGTTAACGGCAAGTTGTAATAATGGCCCATAGTTGTATAATCTAACCTGCTCTAAAAATTGAACCTGTTATGAGGCTAACTACAGAGCGACCATCTCTTCTTTGGCTGTTAATATAACTTTTTTTTTTTACTATTTTTAGAATAATCTTTTTGGTTTATTGTATATTGTTGTTGTATTTATTATTGCTATTTTTTTTTTTGTTTGTATTTTTGTATATTTTCTTTCTTGCATTATTGCTAATAACTTTAGGCTAAAATTGCCAATTATTGTCGTGAGATATTCGGTGATATGTTGCTAGATAAACCTCTCGATTCTCATCCGCTTGAACCAAATATTGAATTACCGCCACCAACATTGCTCAGACGTAAAATCATAATAAAAAATAAGAAGAAACATCATCATCATCACCACCACCATCATCATCATCATAAGAAAAGTAACGCTGGTGGTGGTGGTACTGGAGGCAATAATAAACAGCTGATCTCAGCCAATTCAGGTAAGTGTTAAGATACACTCTTTATTTTTATAGCATTGGGTTGATTCTGAGGCTTAAAAGAAATAATGGGCGTGGCAATAAAACCCCCAAGTGTTTAAAGAAAAAATGTGAATAAATAAACTTAAAGAAGATAATTCAAAGCAAACTTTAAATGATTATTTTCTCCTTTATAACAACCCTATGGAAATGACCTTGTTTCACCCTTTGAAAAAAACTTGATAAAAAAAAAAAACAGAAAAACTTAATAAAACAAAAACAGTAAAAATAGGAGCAAGGTTTTCGCAATTGTAACAAAGCTTAGGAAGATAATATAATAACTTACACGTGCCATTGTATTTGTCTTTGTCGTAAGTACGTAAGCGTATAATATTTTAACCTCCCCTTTTGTATACAATTTTCCAGTGGATGCCACTAATAAGGCAGCATCAATGGCACCCTCATCTATAAGTAGCATACAGCAACAGGTGTCTATACAAGAGGATGGCAGCACAAATGCTACAACAAATGGTGATATTGGTAATGGCAGCAATCACGCACCACCCCTGCAAGTAAGTTCAATATGTCTTCCCTTTCCCTCCCTGCTGTGACAGACGTAATGGAAAATAAAATCTTTTTATGGCTTTCTTTTTTATGGCAACTTGCAGCAATTACGGCAAAGTTCCAAAGATAGTACAGGCTCTTCAGATACCGATAGCTCAAGTGATGATGAGTCATTGCCTAATACCACCCCAATACTACCCAGTGGCAATGAACCACCGCCGGAAAAGGCCCAAAAAGAAACAGAAGCTGGGGCAGAAATCTCAGCTTTAGTTAATTATGTGCAGCCCATACATTTTAGTTCATTTGAAAATGCTGAAAGTAAGTTTGCAATAAAAAAAAACAGCAATTAAAGGTCAAAGGTTAAATTCATAATAACTATATTACAGAGAAGAATCGTAATTATGAAATGTCATCATTTGATGAGAGACAAGCCACCGCTTTGCTTAAGGAAAGGCCAGTGGAATTTGTTAACTACAATAAGCATCAAATGTCCAGGGTATATCCAGCGGGTTTCCGTTTCGATAGTAACAATTTTATGCCCCAGGTAAACTTATATACATGTTATGCCTAAGAAACCATTGAAGTAAACATCAATCTTGTTTTTTAGCTCTTTTGGAATGCGGGTTGTCAAATGGTGGCTTTAAATTTTCAAACTTTAGATTTGGGCATGCAACTCAATTTGGGCATATTCGAATATAATGGCAGATGTGGTTATTTATTGAAACCGGAATTCATGAGAAGAACAGATAGACGCTTGGATCCATTTGCCGAAAGCACGGTAAGAGTTTTAAATCGTTTTTTTTTTTCAATATTTTTCTAAAAGTAAGAATCCATTTTTATCATCTATAGGTGGATGGCATTATTGCTGGCTCTGTATCTATATCCGTACTATCCGGACAATTTCTATCCGATAAAAGAGTAGGCACTTATGTAGAAGTCGAAATGTTTGGTTTGCCAGCCGATACAGTACGAAAAAAATTTCGTACAAAAATTGTACGCGACAATGGCATCAATCCCATATACGATGAAGAGCCTTTTGTATTTAAAAAAGTATGCTTAACGCTATTGTACATAGAATGGTAAATTTCAATGAATGTGAAATTTGAAATCCTTTTTCTTTAGGTTGTCTTGCCCGGCTTGGCTAGCATACGCATAACTGCTTACGAGGAGAATGGTAAATTTATTGGCCATCGTGTTTTACCAGTTATTGGCTTACGTCCTGGCTATCGTCATCTTAGCTTACGTACCGAATCGGGTCAGGCTTTACCCTTAACGTCACTATTCTTATGCATAGTTGTTAAGGATTATGTGCCAGATGATATTGCCATATTTGCTGAAGCTTTAGCGAATCCCATAAAATATCAAAATGAATTGGAAAAACGTGACAAACAATTGGCCGTTTTACAAGAGGATACTGAGCCCATTGCCTCAGAGGAGGATATAACAAATACATGTAAGTTTTTAATCAAATAAAAGGGAATGCTTTCAAAGAAAACCCAGTTTTCTAATGACACGTTCAGAACATAGTAATTAAATATTCTAAGCAAAACTATCTAAGAAAGTTTAGTTAATCTTTCGGTTTTTATGTAAAATTTGTTCATAAGTTATTCTGATAGTTTCCGAATTAATATATGTGCCGTTTATTTTGAAAGTGGTTTAAGTCCATTTTTTCTTATATTGAGATATTTAAGGGTTTGCGTTTGAATTGTTTCAAAAATATTGTTAACTGGTATTAAGTTGTTTTTATGGCTTTGTAACCTTAAACATGTTAGAATATATAACGTAATACTTTTTGTAAACTTTGCTAGAAAAATAAGCTGTGTTTCAGAACCTAAAATGGACTTAAACCACTTTCAAAATTAATAAAATGACTTTTTTTTTTGTAAAAAGGAATAAGTCCCCTTTGTGTTCTTTGTTTAATATTATTATAAGTCAATTTTTTCACTTAAAGTTACTCCACTCCGTTTATATAATTCCAATATAATTATTACATGGGGTTTATTAGCAAACAAAATACTTTAGTTTCACAATAATATTGAACAAATTATCCAAAAGAATTGTATACCTAGTGCTTCCTCTAATTAGTTAGGTTCTTAAGGTAAGTTGTTGATATTAAATAACAGAAATTGTAAATATTTTATTTTTGATGTAGATGAATGTACTAATAGCTTTGAAATAAATGGAGAAGCTTTCAATTTAGATTACAGATTTTTATTTATGTAATTAGAAAAACATGTACTTAAAAATAAATATTAATTCATTTATTAAAAAATTAAACTAACATTCATTTATTTAGAATAATATTAAAGATTTTACCATATTATTTCTACTCATTTAAATTATGTGTGAGGTTGTTAAAATATTCATGGTGCTTAGATAGTAACTCCATCATATCCTTATACTTAGGAGTTGAAATTGGACGTACATTTTTGTATAGTGGTGTTAATTTTATTTTATTGAAGTTCCTTGGTCTTCCCCGACAAGGTAATAAATCAAGTATTTTGAACTCTGTATCCATTTCCATAGATTTTTTCTAAAACATTTTATAGGCTTCACTTTTTATAAATCGCATCCAACATATCCTTAGCCAATTTACAGTTTCGCCACTAGTGTTTTTAATCTTTTATGAAAAAAATTATTTCTTTCAATGGATTTAAACCAGTTTCAAAATAATTTTTTTTTCCATTACGTTAACTAATTAGTTAGTGCCCCAAGTGCCCCAAATCATAGCAATTTTAATGAAACTAGACTTAAATTTTTTATAAAATAAAAGATTATATAGGATTATGATTGTTGTTATCATTAATTAAATTTTTTTAAAAAATGGACTTAAACCACTTTCAAAATAAACGGCTCATATCGTGTTATAATTGAACATTGACGGTATTTAAGTTTAAATTTTTATTTTATTTTATAGTCTTTATTATTTTTAAATAATTTTTTTATATTCATTTATTTTTTTTTTTTTTATTTTTTATTCTTATTTATGTACCACAACACTTCTTAATATTACAATACTACTCCAATACACGCCCTGTACTCAACACCAATTATACACAATAAACCAACAACAATACTACAACCACCTGTCTCAAACCCTATATAAACAAATCCCACCACTTGCAACATTCATCAACAAAAGTTTTTTTCGTCCAAGTAGGTGGCCAAAAGAAAGAACTGAGATCAGTAGAATCCAATACTATTAGTCCTAAGCATAGAACAAGTTTAACTGCGGCCGCTACCATGAGTGTAGAGGTTTCAAATGCCCGAGATACCGCTGACTCTGCCAGTACCACTATGCAGAGTATACAGCATCAGCATTCGCTAGAATCAACAGCACCCACAACTGTTAGGCAAATTGAGTCATCACAATTCGATGTAGAATCGCTAACCGCGGAACCTTTGGAAAAAATACTCGAACATAAAACGGTAAGAGAAAAACGTTTGGAAATGGAAAAGAAACTGGAATCTCTGCGTAAAAAACATGACAAGGAAAAAGTGAAAATATGTGGTTCGAAACTGAGTCCGCTGGAAAGCAGTAAAAAGCCAAAATTTGCCATTACCAATAAACTAGTGAAACGTTTAAGCAATAAAAGCCTGTAAGTTGAAAACCATTTTAATGTTACACACACCCCTCAATACAGAACTTTACTTTAAAAACAGAAGTTGTTTATCTGCCCACAGTGAACCCACGGTTGATGTTCCGCCTTGTGCTAAGGATTTAGGTGAAAATGCAGAGGTATGCTCCACAGATACCATGCAAAGTATGGATGGTACAGCCGATGAAAGACTTTTAAATTCGTGCCGACAGTATAGTCAACAATATCGGGAGCTGCAGAAAAAATATCACGAAATTATATATGCCACAGCTGAAAAGGTGTTGCAGACATCACAAGAAGGTCAACTGAAATTATTAAAGACCTCCCTAGAAAAAGTGAATAATGAAGTAATGCATCAGTTAAGGGAAGCACGCAAGGTGGAGGTAAAGAATTTAGCTTTAATACACAAAGACAAAGATGAATTTGTAAGGTAAGTACAAGGACTGGGAACTTTTTTTATTGGTTTTGTTCATATCTATGTGTATAAATACATGCATATGTGTAGAATGAAACGTGAAGTCAGAAGATCTGTGGTCGAGCGTGGCGTAGCCGAACGCACGCGCCTAATGGATGTTTATAAACAACGCACAGAGGATTTAGTCAAGCAGCACGATGTTGTTAAAAATAGTCTAATGGAACATAAAACAATGGTTTGTACTACTATATACAAAATAACAACAAAAAATAATGAAAATTATAATTAATTTCTATTCATTTATTCCTTAGGCTCGTCAAATTGTCGATAAAGAATGTGAATCTCGAACTTGTGTCATTACTAATGGTTTCTTGGTACTTTTTCGTAATAGCAGCTCTGCCCACTCCTCAAGTAATGAACACCAACATCAACATCATCTCTTATTAGATATTAGTGGTACGTCTTCTAATCAATTAGCACTATCACCTGCCCGTTCAAATAATAGCCTATCCAACAATAGTACGGCAGCTAGTTCGGCTGCCTCAGCAACGACCGGTGTTGCCACATAAACTAATTTTACTTGCATAACAATTAATGTTAAAAAGTTTTAATAATTTTAGTGTTGTAAGTCAAGAAAAAAAAAAAAGAGAACTCTTAACAAAAAAAAAAAAAAAAACAGGAAACCTAATCAAATTTATTTTGAAAAAAAAAAATAAAACAGTATTTATTGTTGTTGTGAAATATAGAACCGAAAACAAACCAACAAACGACGAAAACATGTAATGATGGAATAAAATTTATTTTAGAAAAAATAAATATTAGCAAAAAGAAAAAGAAGAAAAAACATAGATAATCTAAGTATTTAAGCAACAATAACTAATGATCGTTACTTTACACCAAGAAAAGAGAAAAAAATTTGGCATCCCTATCACTGATTTCAATACAACAAGGATCTAATCAAAGCATGCTTCAATGCTGAACAGTTATAGTAGACTAGTTAGGGTACTACACGAATAGGCTCCTCTCAATATGGTCATCTGTTACTTTAGATGTTTTATAAAGAAAAAAAAACAAAAAATTATTGAAAAGAAATTTTCAGAAGAATTTTAAAAGCCTTCACCTTCACCTATTCGAACTTTTACTGTAAAAACCAATTTCTAGGCTTTGTTTTATTTTACTTTAGTAAGTGTTTTAAAAATTTACTGAGGCAAATAAAACCATTTTCTTTTTTGTTCATATGAAAAGGATGTTAATTGAAATCCATAAATGGATTGCAACTAAATGATCTAAATTAGAAAAATGCAGTATTAAAAAGCATTTATTATACCGGGTTATCCATTGCGTGGTTTCAAAAGTAAACGTATATAAAACACATACAGATAAAATATTTTTTTCATGATATTTCTTTTTTATTGTAAAGTTTGAACGTTGACATTATGTGTGAAACACTACATCATTTAAATAACCTCCACGCGAAGTGTTGCAAGCATTGATTCTTTTGAGGTAATTTTCGACCACTTTTTGACACATATTGGGCGGTATCTCAGCCATAACTTGAATGGAATGTTGGTTTTTAAGTGCTCAAGAGTTGAAGGTTTATCTGCATAAACAAGGTCTTTCGCGTAGCCCCACAAAAAAAAGTCTAATGGTGTCAAATCGCATGATCTTGGTGGCCAGTTCATATCGCCACGACGAGAAATTACGTGGCCAGGAAATGTCTCTTGCAATAAAGCCATATTCGCTCGAGTTGTGTGGCATGTGGCACCGTCTTGTTGAAAGCACATCTTCTCCAAGTCGTATTCTTCAATAGCAGGCAAAAAAAAAAATTCGGTTATCATATGACCATAACGCTCCGAATTGACGGTGACAGTCGTTCCATCGTCGTTTTCGAAGAAGTAAGGTCCAATCACACCTTCGGACCAAAGAGCGCACCAAACTGTGACTTTTTCTGGATGTAATGGCCTCTCTTCAATTACTTGAGGATTCTCAGAACCCCAAATACGACAATTTTGTTTATTAACATACCCACCGAGTGTGAAATGTGCTTCATCGCTGAAGAAAATTTTGTTCGAAATATTGCCGTCCACCGCCTGTTGTTCAAGCACCCATTCCACGTATCTACGACGTTGTGAATGGTCAGCTCTGGCTTCAATTGTTGCATGAGCTGGACTTTATATGGATGTAGGTGTAGATCTAAATGCAAAATATGCCATAATGTGCCGTAAGACAGTACTAATTCCTGAGAACGACGAGGAATCGACACATTCGGGTCTTCGGCAACACTTTCACTTACAATAGCGAAACGATGATGCACAGGCCTTTCAATATTTGTAACCACTCCAGTCTCTTCAAATTTCTTCACAATTTTACCAATTGCTTACGTAGTTGGACGATTATGTAAACCATAATCTCCTGTGGCTGTGGCAGAATCACCATTTTTGTAGTAGGTTTTGATAATTTTTATGCGTTGTGTGATAGTTAAGCGTTCCATTTTCGTCAATGTCAGACTTTCAACTGAAAAGAAAAAAAATTGGTTTCACAACTTAGTTTGACAGATGTCGAATTTCAGTCCCATACTTTTGAAACCACAAAATGGATAGCCCTTTACATTCAAACCATTTAACTCAAAATCATTACCTTACTGAAATGATAAACATTCAAAATAATCTGGTATAAACGTTTACGTGAAACAGTGAAAAAAGCAAGTCGAAATAAAATTTCCAAAAATATTTCGATTTGTTCGTTCAATAAAAACGTTTGTAATCTAAAAACAGAACATCTTACAAAGGTTTATTCATCGTTAATAATTCTTTATTTTTAATTTTTAATTATGTTTTGGTGTAAAGTCAACAACTTAATTATTTAAAGTTTATATAATAAGGGTTGAGTAGCTTTTATTGCCGGTATTAAGAAGAGTCTCTTTTTACAAAATGGAAATAGAATTAAAACTAAACAAAATTGTACACAAAAAAAAAAAAAAGGAATAATTAAAGAAGAAAATGTATTTAATATAAAATAAGTGTAAGTGTAACAAATAATATAAAATAAAGTAAAGTACTGGGGCTTTTGTTTCATTATACGATATGATATGGAAAGCCATTATAGGACCTCTTATCTTTTAGAAAACTATAGACTGTATGTAACACTCGTTTAAGATTTTAAAGAATGATAAGAATAACTCTAAATCTCTTACACTATAATTATGATTTAAAAAGAAAATGAACAAAAAAAAGAAAAAATCAACACAATTTTAAAATCTCTTTCTAGAAGCTTTTGTATTTGGGAAACATTTTATTTTTAAATTGCCTAACTATTTATTTATTTATTTTTATATTTAATAAATTATAGAATAGCTTTTTTATAACTCGAAACTAGTGAAACATATTTTATTTACATACATTTTCTTCTAACCTACTTACTAATTAAATTATAACAAAATAAAACAAAAAAAAGAAAAATATTGTGGAATAATTTATTTTTTAAGAGAAAAATAGAACAATTAAAAAAATGTTTAATTAATTAATAAGAAATATTTCTACTAAATTAATTGCAAATTATTTTTAAGCTACAAAAACAAAAACAAGAAAAAATAAAAATATTTGGTTGTATTTTATTTAAGGTAACGAAATTAAAAACAAAATCAAACTAAAATTAATTTTTTTTTTAATTTTAAACATTTAAAAATTAAGTAAAAAACAACAAAAAGGAACTAGTCTTATTTTCAAAATAGAATCTCAGTTTATAATTAATTAAGCAAACAATATTAATTAATTAAATGATGCTTCCCATGGTAAAGTTTTGTTTAATATAAATTTTTCATTTTATTTTTGTAGGTTTTTTTTTTGTTTTAAATTTTAAGCTTAAGCATAAAAAACTAAATAAATATTTAGAATTATTTATGTATGTATGTGTACGTATTGTAAATAAATTTTAATTTAATGGTGTAATTGTAAACAAAGAAAAAACAAAAACAAAAAAAAAAAAAAAAAACAAAAAAAGAAAACAAATATTCAAAATATACATACATATTGTTGTTGTTGCTGTTATTAATATATTAATTCTATAAATTAATAATTTTTTAGTTTTACTGTATATGTATGTGTTTAGTGCTTTCAGTATCCTGAGTTTTATACGTTTTCTATGTATTTCGAATATTTCTTCGCTAAATAGGAAAATCTTGAAATGAAAGACTGGAGTTTGTAAGAAAAGGATTTAAAGGAAGCTCATATTAAAATGTCAGTTTCTAGTGATTTTTTAATTCAATATTAGCTTCAACTATTGCCGACTATACAATCGTAAATAAAAAAGAAAAAATATAGAAAATAAATCATTTTTTAAAAAGGTCCCAAATCAAGTACCACTGTCTCTACATTACTTAATTTTATGAACAGACTTTCCTGAAGCTCTGTGTAACCTTTTTTTTTGATATTTAAAGGCTTACAAACTGGATCTTCTATAATTCAATCCAGGCCTCTTTATTATTTATTAGAAAACTGAATTAAGTCTGAATCCCGAATGAATTGTTCAACGTATGCTGTTATATTTTTTCTGTTGACGTATGTAAATGCATGAAGTGCTCTTAAGGTCTGAAGTATTCTTGTTGTTGATTATAGCAATTTTTTTTTTTTCTTTCAACTACGTACGTAGTTGTATATTTTATTTGAACAAAATTCTTTACAATATTGATTAGGCCTCAGCGCCAAAAAGGCATTATTTAGGCAAGTTGACAAACTAGAAAATTCTTTATTGTCATCTGTTTGAAAAATATCAATAGTCAGCTTTGATAATGCTTTACACGAAAGGTTTGTAAATAATGGAGGCGTTTTAAAGGCAAAGCCCAAATTTCTTAAGCAATCTTATGAAAATAGTCAACCTCTCTTTATATATTAACCGTCTGACTGCTACGCGGCGCTAAAGCGCTGCATTCATTTCTTACGAAAATCGCAATTGCGCTTTGAATTTCGGTGTAAAAATTCAGTCAAAAAGCTAAAATAAAATCAAAAGACAAGAAGACCCTATAAATCTTTACACGTAGGTTATTAGAATTTTGTAGCTTTTTTTATTATAATAATTAATTGTAGTTTTGGAGCAGTTTTCGAACGTTCTCACCAGAATCGCTTAGCAGTCAAACGGTTAAGAACGTTTTGTATGAAAACAACACGTAAACATCTCATTCAACAATTTGGCAATTCCTTATCTAATAAAACAACGGTTTGAAAGGAAACTTAATAGTTAAATCCTACATAGATTGAGGGCAGTACACAATCAATCGTCTGGATGCAAGACTTTTAATACATCTCGACGGCTGTCTTTAATCTATTACAAAATTATCATTAATCAACAACACTTAAGAAGAAAGGGAGACTTGATTAATTTTTCACAATGCATCATCAGGCAAGTGAATGCAAACTGACATCTTGTTTTTTGGACTGCTTTTGGTACAGATCGAGTAATAATTTGAAATTATCAAAAACAAGTTCTCATGGACGATACTTTGAAACATTGAAATAAAATTATTGTTAAGCATAATGAAAATTATTGTTGATCGATAAGAAATTTTGTAAACTGGAATCTATCCCCAACATAATTGATCTTAATACGGATAATTCCAATACATGCATATATTTACGTTCTGTGTTGATTCCCAGTTCTGGATTTAAAAAGCATTTTCCATCTTCTTTAAACTATATTTCTAATGGCACTACAAGGTCGTCTTTATATTTTTCTAAATAAATAACTCAACACACTTTTCTACAACCAAATATTTATATTAGAAAACTAATAAATATTTTTTTTTTTTTTTTTGAAAAACAACATTTTATAAACTAGCTGACCCGGCGAACTTCGTCCTGCCCGGTACGCAGATCTATCTAGTTCAAAATTTAATCGAAGTCGGTACGTATTTAGATGAGGCATACAAAGAATAACAATAATGGGTAGCGCTGACGAAGTTGAAGTTGTTGTACTCGCTCCAAAACAAAAACTAACCGACATACATGTTATATATGTACATATGTATGTAGTTATAAACCATCGAATTAGCCGACTTATAGGTATCTCTTAAAGAGGGAGGCTTACCACGAATTTACCCACTAAATTTTATTGGTCTACGATCTCTATGTCCCCAAATATTCAATTTTAAAGGTTTGCCACGCCTACTTTTTGCTATATCGGATTTTTTTAAACCATCTAAACCTGATAAGCTTTCGAACAAAAAAAGAATGGTTAAAATCGGTTCAGTAGTTTGAGAGGTATAGGTATCACTTGAAGGGGAAGGGTTGTCAGGACCATTTTTGGTGGGATTGTTGATATCGATTCTACGAACTTACCCACCAAATTTTATTCCTCTATGATCAATATGTACCTAAACATTCAATTTTAACGATTTGCCACGCTCTCTTAACATTTAGGGATATGAAAAATAGATGTTGTCCGATTCTCAGACCTACCCGATATGCACACAAAATTTCATGAAAATCGGTCGATCCATTTCGGAGGAGTTTAACCACTAACACCGTGACACGAGAATTTTATAAATAAATAAATAAAAAAAAACTAGAATCAAAATTCTACGTTTCTACTTCAGATATTTAATTAAAAGACAATTCTCTATTGAACAAGGGATAGATTTTTCTCTAAAGTCTTGTATTTACAAATTCTTTTCAAATAATTTTATTCGATGTTCATGTAATCTTACTATTCTTGTAACGTTCATATGTCATTATAATTATTTCTTTGAGGGATTGAAATCCATAAAAGCTGATTAGTTGCAGTAGAAACTTTTTCTTCCTTTTTTTACAAACTCCAAACTATTTTTTTACTTTATAAGGCAGCGTTTTCTTTTCCTATTATTAGTCTCTATATTTAGTCTATAGCTTATCGTGTGAAAAAGAAGAAAAAAAAACTCAAACAACAAATAAGAATGTTATTAAGAACTATTTTTAATTGAATTTTATTTAAATGGTTTTTTATTTTGCTTTTAATTTTTCAATTAAGTGTCATGCATGCCAAGTAATTTTTTTTTTTTTTTTTAATTAAAAAATAAAGTAAAAGTAACAGGAGAAAAATACAATACTTTATTGTTATATTGTATTATTATTACTTGTACTTGTACTACTATTACTACTATCACTATTGTTACTATAACTTTAATCTATTGCTATTATAATTATTATCAATTATTATTGATAATCATATTGTGTGTGATTAATTTTTAAGATTTATTTATTTATTAAAACACTGTCTGTTTTTTATTTCTATTTTCTTGTATGCTTATATTTTTTTTTTTAATTTTTAAATGTATACCATGTATTTGTAAATGTAATTTTATTCATTATTTGATTTTTAATTTTCTAAATAAATGTTTTTCCAAACACAATGTCTATTAAAAAAAATAAAAAAAAAAAAAAACTGTTTTACTCTTTTCATATACGAGATCGTTAATCTCCAACTGCTTTAATACTGAAACAACAAAAACTTTTCTATTTTTCTAACCACAACACCGACATTTGATTTTCAAGTCAAATTAAATTGAATTGAATCCTAAAAAGACTGTTAATTTTATGAAACCCTTTTATAGTTTTAAATTAAAATTAAATATGTTATAGAAAATATAAAAAAGGGAAGACAATCAATCCATATTAAATTAATCGTTCTTAAAATACTAAACCTTATCGATGATAAACAACATTTCACATCACTTTCGACTCTTATATAATAAACACATATGCATATTAAACGACTTATAGATTTATACTACTAATTCCTATTTAAGAAATAAAAAAAACAAAAATATTCTTAGAAAATAAAAAATTCTTACAAGTAAAATCCAACCACCACAACATATAGTTTTTAAAACAAAAAAGCAACAAAGAAATCTGTAAACTATTCTAAACTCTGGACGGCAAAACCACCTTAGATGTTGTAATTCGTGAAGTAAAACCTAATTAAACCATAAAATAAAATAAATTAGAATCTTTAATAATTAATTATTATAAAACACATAAACAAACTAAAGAGTGTAGCACAAATTACACCATTTCCAACATACAAAAACTTTGTTTTTTTTTTTTGTTAATAGAAAAATTATATGTTTGTTTAGGATGTAACACATCATACCGTAAATAAAAATAATTGGTAATAAATTTTTAAATTAAAAATAATAATTTAAGAAAAAATTAAATAAACAATAAGAAAAAAAAAACAAACAAACAGCAAACTTATGAATATTCCAAATACATACTGAATAAAATTAGTTTTTAAAATTGGTGTATTTTTAAATAAAATTATTACCCGCATACAATAAAAACAAATAAATTAAATTTAATTAAATTACAAAAGCAATAAGTATGGAAATTAAAAATTTTTAATATTAATCTACTAATTAAATTATTAAAATTGGTGTCTATTTGCATGATGTATGTATGTCTGTTTGTCTTACAATTAGTATACAATATTATGTCTTATAATATTATGATATATTATATGTGGATATGTATGTATGTGTTTTTAATTATAATTTCATGTTTTAATAATTTTGTAATTATTTTTATAGCGATAAATATCTAAGTGTTTAATGTTGTAGTTGTTTTGCTATAAGACGTTATATACATATGTACATATAAGTGTTTAAATGATGTTGAAAAACTGTAATCGTATATGATGTTTAGTTTTGAAAAAATCTACGGAAAATGTACTCATCCAACGTGGTTAAATTCTTAACAAAATAGGGTTTCATATTCAGACTCAAATAAGTTGATTTCGAACCATAGTGGTAAAACATTCAGCAATGGAGCTGTGTTATTATCCATCATTCAACCCAACTCAAACAGCTGCTTTCCCTATCAAATTACCTGGTCCAAGAAGTAAAACAAAGTACAATCCCTACACATCAGTTTTAATATTCTTCTATTTTCTAAAGAACGCAACGACTACTGCCTGTTTCTCTGAGATGTGTATTAAATTATTGAATAACTATTGACTACAATATATTAAGTTCTGGACGAGGAAAAAAAATTATTATCATAAATACCGTCACCGACATTTCATATGTCTGACTGTGTTAGGCCGTAAAAATTCAAATGAAGTCAGCCTCTATTTACTCAGTGAAAAACTCACAAATCTTCACAACATCATAGAAACCATAAAGGTGCATAGAAATTTTGACAGTTCGCTAATATAGCCAAAAACTATAACAATAAAAATCTCTGCTATTCTACTTAATGCTAGATAGTTCGAAATAAGGTCTCCAGTTTAACAAAAAGAGCCTATCATGTGAATTCAGAAATTTCACGATAAAAGTTTCATGAGCGACTAGGGAATCTCCGTCATAAAAACATTAGCCAGAGCCGGACAATGCATTGGTGACATTGTCTCTGCTTCCACCTCATTAAGGCAGATCTTGCAAAGGTTGTTTCGAACTTAATTTGATCATGTTTTAACTTATCCCAACAAGGAAGCTAGTTAATGCAATAGATAAAACAAATTATCCTAACTTTATAGCCTCTATGAGGCGTTGTTTATACCATTCAAAATGTCCATACTTGCTTAAGACAGCTCTTGATTATAAAAACACACTTTCCACCAGATTTAAAGAGGATTTCACATTCTAGCATTTTTAAATTTTAAGGTTAGTTTAATGGCGTTAAAATTTTATTGATTATTTGATCACATAATAATGCACTACCTTTGTTTACATTCTCTCCTTTCCACTCATTCGAAAATTATGTATAGCGAAGTCGCTGTAGTCTAGTAGGTAGTGTGTTGGCTTATTGGACTGAAGGCCCGAGTTTGAATCCCAGGTCAGACATCAAAACGAAATTATGAAAATATTTTTTCGGCGACTTCCTCTCAGCAGATTTCTGGCAAAAACTCTGAGAGTATTAAAATTGCCATGAAAAGCTTCTCAAAAAAACTGTCGTTCGGAGTCGACTTTAAACTGTAGGTCCCGCCACTCATGTATACAAATTAACGCACACAACATAAGTGGTATGAGAAGCTAGGTCGTAATCCTGACTGAAGGGTTGTAATGACCAATTATGTATGTAGGACAATACAAACGTCATCCTGCATCTCAGTAATAACAAAAGCTGATTAACATTTAGTGAATTCCTCGACCACTTCATTTTCACAACGGCTGAGTAGTAGACGTTTCAATGACAAAATACAGTTGTAGGTATGGTTTAATGGTTTAACGGGTTCGTCCAAAAAGTAATTTATTAATCTTCTTCGCGTTTAAGACCGGATCTTAAAGTAGAAGCTTTGCTCTCTTTACGGTGTAGATTTTCAGAGAAAATAATACTTTAACTAACTATTCGTAAAGATAGAGACATCATTTACCCAAAAAGATAGAATCGAAACCTAGCCGCGGATTAAAGTCATAGATAATACATTGAGCAACCTGTGAATATAATCGGAGAACTAATTTCGCCAATATGGGTTCGTGATATAACGGTGAAAGCGTTTTCTAAGGACTGCTAAAATGAAAACGGGTACTGCGAAGTATTCAAATACCTTTTTCAACAATTTTTATCTAAACGATAAACCTCATATCATATTAATATTATTCCTAATAATTATAATTTTAATATTTTTATCATATTGTTGGTGTTGTAAATACATTGTTGTTGTTGTAAAAGAAAACAAAACTAAATTAAAATTTATTTTAACGATATTAAATTAATAAGAATCAAATTTTTCCAAGACAAAAATTTAAATTCAAGAAAAATATTTGATTTTTGTTTAACATTAGACTGTGCCTTGATTTAGGAACACTTAAAATAAAAAACGGAAAAATAACCAAAAAATTAAACTTTTTTTAAAATTCTGTTACTAAAAAAAACATTATTTCTACATTCCAAAAAACTACAAAAAAAAAATAAATGGAAACAAACTGAATTCTTATAGATATTATACCTCACTGCAAGAAAAAAAAAAGAAAAACTTAAAACTGAAATTGAAATTGAAATAATTAAATATTTAATAATAAATTTTGAAACAATAATTATGGATGTTTGAAAATAGTAATAAAATTTAAATAATTCAATAATAAGCAACACAAAATCTCACAATACAAAGGATAGTTAAGGCAGTTTAGTATTCTCTCCATAAAAGAGAAACAGAAATAGACGTTTCGCTTAAAAGGACTTGGCCAACGTAATACAACTCTAACGGATGGACAATGTTTATGAAAATATTGGTGTATTTTGTAAGATTAGCTTTACGATTATGCATAAACATATATAATTAACGAAAATTTCTATACTACAGGCACACTAACAAAGTAAAGTAAAGTAACATTTAAAAATAATTCAAATTGACATTAAATTGCATGTAGTTTTTAAGTTATTGTTGTACTCTAAACATTAGTAAGTATTTAATGAACAAAAAAAAAAGAACAATTCAGTTTCATTCAATTGAAAGAACAACAACATTTATTGGATAAAAACATAATTTCTTATTTATTAAAAAATAAATGTTAAATAAAAATTAAAAAGAAAAATAGAGAAACATTAAAATAAATTTAGAAAATAAATTTTAAAAATTATTATCTAGTCATACATATAATACAAGAAAATTATTTCGTTGAAGTGAAAAAACATAAAAATAGACATGAATAACGATGATATGTACACAGATATGTATGTATATGAGATGTAAGGAAAATTACATACAAAAAAAAAAAAACGGGGGAAAGTCAAAGTTTATTTAAAAACAGAAATGGCAATAAAAATCGTTGTTTAAAAATTTTCTACTTATTCAAAACTGAATACTTTCGAAACCAATTGTTCGAGGGCTTAAAACTATGCATTCAATATGCAAACTTATATATAAAAAATATCAATTAATATTATAAAAATGTATTTTTTGTTGTTTTGCTATATAAAAAAGTTCTATTAAAAATTAAGTCTCGTTTTGTAATAAAAATAAAACCAACAAAGGCACCCTGGTGTTCGGGAACTCTTATAACATCGTATGGAACGAAATTAAAGCATTTGTACAAATACCATGCTCAGCATGGAACCCATAGCTAAACCCAAGCTAAGTGAAGCAGCCATTATCGAAGAAGCCATTTCTTTTTCATGCTGCATAACACATCTGGAAATCGGGAAATAAAATCAATTAATTTGAATGCCTTTATAACACGTCCATAAAACCATTTACCTGGGTGCCATAATCAACAGTATATTGGTAATATAACCATTGCTTAAGGCAAAAGTGATTATCATTAAAATAAATGCGACATCAGAG
Source organism: Sarcophaga caerulescens (assembly GCA_927399465.1). Classification (NCBI taxonomy): domain Eukaryota; kingdom Metazoa; phylum Arthropoda; class Insecta; order Diptera; family Sarcophagidae; genus Sarcophaga; species Sarcophaga caerulescens. Next base: position 10,781,708 of record OV656866.1, on the reverse strand, counting down.
TGCACCAGAGTGGGCATAAAATTATGTAAATTTGTATTAGAGCACAACAGGAATGGCACATAGAGTATACGCAGGAAAACCATCAACAAAACGGTATGAACATTTTTACGTGGCTAAAGGAAATAAATACGTACCAACGTTATCAAAAAAAATTTTTTTTTTTAATTCAAACTTATGTATCATGCTAATATTATTTACCCTTTCGAAAAGTCCACAGATAATACGACCAAAATAGTCACCAGAATTAAAAAATAGATAATTTACGACGGGCATATAATATATATCTGAAAAATAAAATGCAGAATTTAAAAAAAAAAAAAAAAATGCGCATGTCAAGTAGTAAATTTTATAACCTAAAAACTAGAGTAGAACTATATTTTATAATCCTTTCCCCTCTCATATGTTAAGCCTTTTATAAGGTCGTTAATTAGTGGATAATTGTGCCTGTAACCAGACACATCAGGGATTTAATAAAACTACCAAAGTTATTTTTTGGCGAACCTAAACAATCCATATAAAATAATAAATAGAGCAGGACGCGGTATATAAAAATATAAATTTCAATTACTTGAATCATTTTGTTATTATTTCAATCAATTCGCTAAACGTTATCCATCAATCAATCTGCGAATTTCGCTTTTTTACGACACTACTTAACGATTACTACTGACTCTATTTCTACTAAAAATGTTTCAACAATAAACTTACCATTCCACGCCTTTCCATGACCATAGTCTTCTGATTGCATGAGTATTGTCACCGATGGATAAACGGATAGTGTTGTAGTGTAAAGTATACATATTGACACAGCATGTACATAAATTTTACTAAAAACTTCACGAACATTAGGCTCCAATGGTACGCCACGATCAACAGTACGACTATGTGTGGGATTGTCGTAGACGATTTTAAATTTATCACCACCCTCCACATAGTATTTGAAGAAAATCTGGCGTTCCATTATGGCATAACAAATGATACTGAATAGTACCAAAATGCTACCAATAATAAAATAAATAAATGCCGTGACATTAGGAGCAGCACCAAATGCTAAAACAATTAAAAATGTGAGCGCCGTAAAAATGCCACCCAATGCTTGTCCACTTACAACAGCGGTCATATATTCGGACGGAAATAGGCCAGCAATGCCAAAAATACCACCAGACATGGTAGCCGCACAGACTTTTTTAAATAAAAAGAAAAAAAAAAAGGAAGGAAATATATTTGTTAATAAAAATAAAAAATTATTTCTTAAGTTAAAACCACTAAGAACTCACTATTTATTAGCACCACTGTGAGCATTGTTATTAGGAAGAATTGTTCTTGCCATTTGTCCGTATTCACTTCCACAAATGCTGTTGTTATAATAAAAATAACGAGTATCACAATTAATGTTCCCAACATTTTTAAACGTAAAGAAACTTTTTGGCCATAGATTGCATTGAGTATTAGAAATGTTGTGCCCGATATGGATGCGGTTAATGTCAGGTCACAGGCAAAGCTTTTTTGCATAGGAGTCAGTTCTATCTCCTCATTGCTGGTATTATTTATAGTGGTATTGCGAAACTTAAACATCCAATACTACATTAGAAAAAAGGAAAATAAAAAAAATGTTGTACAATTTTGTTAAATAATAATTTATTTACAGAAAAATTAATCATTCATTCAAAAAAAGAGTCAATTTATCGTAAAAGTATTTTTATTTTTTTTTTTTTCATTAGTTTGCAAATGTAAACCAGGCTTACAAATTTTGTTTTGACAATGAACACATCAAATGAATCATGCTCATGTGCTGTTGATAATTAATATTTTCAAAGCAAAATATTGTAGTTTGTAATGACAAACAAAAAAATTTAAATATTTTAATGTGATAAGCGTTTTTCATTATGTGAAGCGAATATGGAAAATTTTGTATTGCTTTAAAATAAGTGGAAATATAAGTTTCATAACATAAAAGCTTCCTTACTACGTAAGGTTTCTTTCGCACGATCAAAGTTTAATTTGCACAGCCTTGGGTTAGTGGGTGAGCAGCGTAAAACGAATGGAGGATGAATTCACAGTTTGTATTTACAAAGTAGCATTTTTCATCGTCCATCGTTGATAGATTGTTGTATATACCACAGCAAAATATCAAGAGTTTGTCCAGAAATAAGAGAAATAAAGTTCAAAGGAAAATGTAGAAAAAGAGTTTGCCTCCTAAGATTCGTAATGGTATTGGGTAGACTGATGGGTGTTTGAGCATTTTCCTGAGTTAACCGTTCTCTCTTTTTCTTTTTATACCGCGCCATGTATTCACGTTTTTCCCTTTCCCCCTTCTTTCCTAACACTTCCTTCTTCCTGTTATCCATCTTTTTGTGACGATCATAATGAATTAACTGACTTTAAAGTGAGTTTGAACGTGTCATATAGTGGCATTACACTTCCTCAAACCCACCCACCTACTTTGTCAAAATGAAATTTAAAAGTGCAAAAGGGGTCTAAATGTTTTGAGATCGAGACTTCGGTTAATCATTATGGCTTCCAAGAATCAAAATAAATACATACATACATACATAATTGGTCATTACATCCTTTCAGTCAGGATTATTGACCTAGTTTCTCACACCACTTATGTTGTGTGTGTTAATTTTATACATAAGTGGCGGGACCTACAGTTTAAAGTCGACTCCGAACAACAGATTTTTTTGAGAAACTTTTCATGGCAATTTTATTTACTCTCAGAGTTTTTGCCAGAAATCTGCTGAGAGGAAATCGCCGAAGAAATACTTTTTGTATATTGTTTTGATGTCTGGCCTGGGGCTCGAACACTGGCTTTATGTTTAATAAGCCAACACACTACCTACTAGACTACGGCGACTTCAAAATAAATAATTAAAACAATTCAGTCTGTTACGCAAATGGACAGAGTAATGCCAAGCAATTTAAAGCAGCATCCATTACGTGATTCGGCCCTGAGAATGCAGTAACAATTGAAAATGGTCTTTCTTAAGACGGCCAATAATTGCTACTCTCGCGTCGTAATATTAATGCCCCCAAACTGATTCTATTAATCATTACCTCTTGGTCTACAAACCAATGAAAGTAGAGCAAAGGTGTTATTTCATTATTCCATGCACAAAATATTCAGGCATTTGGAGCCTGATTTAAGCATTCTAATTTGTTCATAGTAATTGTACCGGCCTACGACAGCTCGCAAAATAGAACACTGAAGCATGTTTAAACAGGTCTATATGAAAACGAGGTCATTAGGATCCCTTAACCCATCAAACAAAGGCAAAAGGTAAAAACTACTGCCATAAGTTGGTATGTGGACATATAAGGGAAATTGTAAAAGCACTATCCAGCAAAGATATTTCAAGCTAAAGTATAATTTACTATCAAGAAAACGAAGCTTCACAATATATGTATGTATGTAAGCTGTGATAGCTTCAATAAATATTTTATTTTCAAAAATATTTTTATTGAAATAAAACTGAAAAGATGAATTGTTTAGCGTATTAAACTTGAGCCATATCTTGATCAATGTACAGGGGAAAAAAACTATAAAATAATATTTATTTATTTATTTATTAAAAAAAAAAATTCCAACAACACATGTCCAAATACAAAACAATTGTTAAACAATAGAAAAGAAAACAAAGAAAAATATGCTGATAACAGAACTAAATAAGAAATATAATTGCGAATGTATTAAAAAATAAAGAGTGTTAATGTTAGTTTATGTTTTGAAATAAAAAAAGGTTACAAAAGAATTATTATTTATTTGTCAACAACACAATAACAACTTTATACACTCTAGTGATTAATGAAAGGAAAGTGAAACTTTAAATATCTAAAGATAAATAATATTAACCCTGATAAATAGATAAATAGCAAGCCAAAGACATATAATATTTGTTTGTTTTTAAGGGATCAAGAATTATTCAGTGGTCCAATTAATGTTTCAGCATATAAAGTGACAAATTCACTTGCACTTGCAACAGCAGCCAGTGGATGCTGGCTGTTGATGACGCAGAGTATTATTATGAATGTAGATTTGGAACGTTTACATTTTATTATTATGATAGTATAGAACATTTAGCCTGATTATGCGAAATAATAAAAAATAAAAACAACAAAGAAGTCTGTATTAATGGTTGAATGCAATTTGCAAGTAATTATCGTCTCTATATTGATTAAAAGAAAGATAAAAAACGTAATATTTATTTTTCTTGCACAACTCATTTGAACAATAAGTGGCAGTCAATAAATAAAAAAAAGTATTGTAATATATTCTACATTTTTTAATTAAAAATTTAGCTGATTGAGTAAAATTTTATGTGTATCATATGCGATTTATGGATCAAATTTGTTGGTATTAAAACCGTTGCTGCAATAAATCGACCTTCCTGCTAAAACCACATATCGTCCAGACCCATGCCGTCCTATTGAGGATACTCCATTATCATGTTTCTGTAACGATTGCTGAACAAAGTAACTACAATTTTGAAACCTTCTTTACGAGCAGCAATTTAATCAAGAGACAGACCGGTAAGTTAATGCATAGAAGCATAGCTGCCAGATTTGACGATTTTGTGCTCCAAAAATATCATATTGACGATTTATGCCCTTAATTTGACGATTTTTAGAAATTAAAAATCTACGTAATTTTCTTTGATTTTGTACATTAAAGCCACTTTAAGCTTTGTATTTGCTTTGAAATTTTTACTTTTGCAAATTTAGTTTAGTAATAACAAGAAGTAAAGTATTATATTTTTAAATTATTTATCAGATGACACCGCAATAGCAGCTGCAAGCCAGTCTCCAACAGAAGCTTCGTTACGTGTACAAAATCAAATAAACCTCCTAGAAAAATGGCTTACTAAATGGAATATAAAAGTTAATTCCAGTAAATCACAACACATTACATTTACATTAAGAAGACAAGACTGCCCAAGTGTGGCTATATATGGAGAACAAATTCCTAAAGAAGATGCTGTCAAATACCTTGGCATGACTCTTGATAGAAGACTTACTTGGAAACCACACATTAAAGCTAAACATTATCAATTGCAAATAAAAACTCGAAAACTGTGGTGGCTTCTAGGACCGAAGTCAGAAATAAATTTAAGCAATAAACTCAGACTATACAAAGCCATTTTGAAACCGGTTTGGACTTATGGAATAATGTTATGGGGAACCGCAAGTAAATCGAACATTGATATCCTGGAAAGATATCAATCAAAAACACTTAGGGCCATTATTACAACTTGCCGTTAACTAAAGGGAGGATTTTAACGGGCAGATAAATTGTTTTTCATTATTATGAGTACCCAATAAGATAGAAGTGATCGTTAAGCTAAAGGGAAGATCATCCTACCTTTAACATTTAAAGGTCACTTTATGTTTGAACTTGCCATATCATATACTATTTTCGATATGGCAGCTTCAAATTTAAACAAAATGAGCATATACAACAAAAAAACGAAGTCCGCTGTTGCCACTGCGTTAAAAAAAAACTTGTTTAATTGAGCAGTTTTATCGACTTTGCTCCGGCACTGCCATATTTTAATTTTATTTTATCTGTAAGTTGTAATAACGAAAATAAGTTAAAGGTAACTTTGCCGTTCACTTTAGCTAAAGGTACCTTTAACTAACCCCAACCCTAAGGGCCATTATTACAACTTCCCGTTAACTAAAGGGAGGATTTTAACGGAGAGATAAATTGTTTTTCATTATTACGAGTGCCCAATAAGGTAGAAGTGAGCGTTAAGCTAAAGGGAAGATCATCCTACCTTTAACATTTAAAGGTCACTTTATGTTTGAACTTGCCATATCATATACTATTTTCGATATGGCAATTTCAAATTTAAACAAAATGAGCATATACAACAACCACTGCGTTAAAAAAAAACTTGTTTAATTGAGCAGTTTTATCGACTTTGCTCCGGCACTGCCATATTTTTGAAAAAGTTAATTTTGTTTTATCTGTAAGTTGTAATAACCAAAATAAGTTAAAGGTAACTTTGCCGTTCACTTTAGCTAAAGGTACCTTTAACTAACGCCAACTTTAACGGGCCATTATTACAACTTGCCGTTAACTAAAGGGAGGATTTTAACGGGCAGATAAATTGTTTTTCATTATTATGAGTACCCAATACGATAGAAGTGATCGTTAAGCTAAAGGGAAGATCATCCTACCTTTAACATTTAAAGGTCACTTTATGTTTGAACTTGCCATATCATATACTATTTTCGATATGGCAACTTCAAATTTAAACAAAATGAGCATATACAACAAAAAAACGAAGTCCGCTGTTGCCACTGCGTTAAAAAAAAACTTGTTTAATTGAGCAGTGTTATCGACATTGCTTCGGCACTGCCATATTTTTGAAAAGGTTAATTTTATTTTATCTGTAAGTTGTAATAACGAAAATAAGTTAAAGGTAACTTTACAGTTCCCTTTAGCTAAAGGTACCTTTAACTAAACCCAACTTTAACGGCAAGTTGTAATAATGGCCCTTAGACTGATAACAGCAGCGCCATGGTTTGTGTCAAACAAATGTATAAGAAGGGACTTAAATTTGCTTTCAGTAAGAGAAGAAATAAAAAGGCTAAGTGAAAAATATCTCCAAAGATTAAGTAACCACACGAATCCTCTGGCCGTTATGTTTTTAGATGAAAGTAATGAAACTCGCAGACTAAAGCGAACACACGTATTAGATTTGCCTTTTAAAAACTAATTTTTTTTTTATATATTTAAAAATGTAAAAATATTAATAGTAATATATTGTATATACAAATGTATATATATGATTTTAATTAATTATGTTATAAATTGTATATAGACATGCAGTTCATTGGAGCTGCATTGCTTCTGTTATTTTATGTAATTAAATTTGCTTATTGTCTAAATGTAGATAGATTGCAAATAAAAAAAGAAAGAAAAAAAAATTATTTACGAACAAAAAATAAATAACATAAATAAAAGCGACAATAAGTAAAGAAATTAAAAAAAAATGATCAGATATTTAAAGAAAAATGGTAAGTTCTACAAATATGTTCAAATACACAGCATATAATAGGCCATACTAAGAATTTTGAAATAAGATTGACACTCGTAGTTGAGAATAATTTACCATTTGCCGTTGCAGGCCATTTGGAAAGTTTGGAATATAGATTCTAATATCACTCTAGGAAAACCAAAGGCAAGCGCCATTACCTTTTTTTTCCGACCAACACCGAATATCCGCTACTCATTCAGTGCATTGTGTTGGAACTAGGAAAATATGTTATGGAAAGGAGGAAAGAAGGAGGAGTGTTTGTGGACACTAGATTTGAAACCTTTTATGACACAAGTGATAGGAAGGACCTCTGCAAGAAGGGGGGACGAAAAAAGAATGAATTTTGTCTGTAACGCATTGTACAATCCATTAGCCAATCGATCACAAACGGAGATGCTCGTTGAGAAACACGAGTGTTATATGATTTCGGGAACAAGTCCATTATTTCGTTCGAGCAAAATCCGTTTTAGTGCCAATAGAACAGTGAAACTCAAGCCACATAACAACGATGCTCTAATAAATCAATGAAGTTGGATAACCTACCCTCTCCAGTAGACGTTGAGGCACCGCCCCATACATGAGAGTTGTATTCTATTCTTGGTCGGATATACATACATAAGTGATGTAAATAGGAAGATCAAATGAAGTGAAATATTTCTTGCAGATTATGTTTCTGATGGAATACGATAATAAATAAATCACTAATCGTACAATGACAGTCATTTTTTTTAAATAGAACCGGAATATGCACTGCCGACTTTTTCTATTTTCAAAATCAAAAAAAAAAAATTTTCAATGATTTAGTACCTCCTAAAACAGGCACCGTCCCATACATGAGAGTTGTATTCTATTCTTGGTCGGATATAAGTGATGTAAATAGGAAGAAGATCAAATGAAGTGAAATATTTCTTGCACCGTCTTAAGAAGCCAAGGCACTAAAAAATGTGTCGGTTCGATCGAACATCACACAGAATTTTTTGAAAAATCTTTTAATTTATTTACTTATTTTTTCTGACGATTTCAATGAACGTCTTTGACGATTTTGACGATTTTTTTTCCAATATACGACGATTTGGTGCTTTATCTATCTGGCAACTATGCATAGGAGCCTTAATATCCATAACCAACCGAATGATTGATGTGCACTTTCTCGACTGGAAATTTGTCGAAGTTTGCGAGCTGTCTCAGCGTAACCTTCCATTTATTTAGGCAATTGGAAAGCATAACTCTCTGTTCTTGTAATACAGGTAGAGCTACTCAAATGAAGGAAAACAAAAACAGGACACAGAAAAATATTCTTATCATTATTGTTACAGAAACAGGCAGCAAAATTGATACTAAAAATATTAATATCGAAAGTCCAAGGTACCCTCCCATAACATAAGTACACAGAATGTAAGAGAAAGCTTTCCTTAAAAGACAGATCATGGGTAAAAGTACCAATTCTTGTTATTTTTTAAATACTTTTAAATTCAAATCAAATAGTATGAGTACTTACATCTTCAGCCGTTATAAAGAAATTCCATGGAGTCATAGTGGCTATGCCCAGTAAATAAAATACCAAATAAGTAAAATTCCATTTATCTGGTGGTGCATCCGTCACCTGAACATGACTTTGTAATTCAATGTTATGGAAATCATCATCATATGTAGGCTGGGGTAGAGTGGCAGGCATAAAATTGTAATTATCTTCCGATAGCTCATCTATAAAACCTCCTGCATACATGTCGTCGTCATTGTCATTGTCTGCTGCATCATCTTGATGAGCCACAGGCAACTGTTCATTGTAGACCAGCGCTGCACGATCGTCATCATTGATTGTATCATATTTAAGCATTATGAACAGCCCACCAGACAAAACAAAACAGCACAATTGATTTCTCTTTTAATTTTCCCGTTTTAATATCTCATTTGCTTATTTGATAGATGGCTTAAACCATCCATTAGCTTTTGTTTCTTTAAAAAAAAAAAATATTTTCCTTAACCCGCTCAAAATTGCTTTGTATTCTTATTTTCTATTTCTATTTGCGTCGTTATTATTTTTTTACGTCATTTATTTGCTATTGTTGTTGTACGCCCTCTATTTTAATTTGCCAAAATTTTCGTTTCTTATCACTGGAATTATTTATTTGCAAAATAATTTCTTTTTTTTAACAACAAACAATATTATCAATGAGGCGTTAAATTTTTTATTAATAAATGGTTTTCACTTTTGCACTTCTGAAGTCGCTGTCTGAATGCAATTCTTCCGCAAAAAAAAAAAGAATTAAAAATATAGCAATCAAGTTCGTCGCTTTATCAAAACAAGTGAAAAAATACAAAAGCAGAGAGAACAATAGAAATGAAAATAAAAACAATAACAACCACTTGCTTCATGCATCTGTCAAACTAAGAGCAGATGTTTTAAGAAAATGTGCTGCCAGACTGGAATATCAACACTGCAAAAAAACACTAAACATACAAAGCTGGGGTATAAGTATACATTTTATATTAAATTAATATTCATCCCGTGTGTTTTTGAAAGAACAAAAATTGTACAACTAAAATTTGTTCTGGTGTGAACAGGGCCAATGCGTGTTTAAATTTGCGATCAACGAAAAGAGCATAGGTATGTAAACCGGTTTTCTGATAAGTTCCGCTGCTTTAATTTTTTGTTATTTCCTTAAGGAAGGAATACGAAGATTAAAACAAAATTAAATGAAAAATTTGTAATGAGGACATTAAACGTGAAACTCCCCATTCAACACAGTTGAATAAACAATTTTTGGTCGTTTTCCCCACACATTGAGATTTTTCAGCAATTGATTGTTCGTGCACTATAATCGAAGGGTGTTAAACGAAAATTAAAATTTTTTGATTTTCATTCAACCAACGAACAACTGCACTTTGACTTCTCTTTATTATCCTCTTTTCTGATTTTTTTATTATCAGTCAGGAAAGTTTTAATTTCACTCATTCCCCTGTCCTTTCGGTTTTCTGGCTTATTTGGTTTTTTGTTCAATCCTTTCTCTTGAGAATTTTTATATAAATTTAAGACTTTTTGAATTTAATTATTATTTACTCTTTGAGTTCATTACTTACTTCTAAAATAAAACATGATAAGGAAAATAAATATTAAAACACTTCTTTGTGATTCTCTTCCACCTTCCTATAACCCATTTTCCTAAAACCTGCATAATGCACTGCATGAGTAGGGGCCATCCCCAGAGTGCTGGTTTCACAAAAAAAAAAAAAATAGATATTAACCCTTTCGGCCGTATTTAAATTTAACTGTTGCTACCAAGAGAATCACTTATTTTTTCCATACAAAAATTAAGAGCGGGTATTTCCGCCTTTTTTATCGTTAAATCATGGTTTTTAACTGTGGATCAAATGACGGGAATTTCTGCGATGACGGGAGTAAATATTTTACCACAATAGCAACTCTCACTTTGTACAAAGAATAACACAAATCAGCTCTTACATTTAAAATACTTGTTTCAATATCAGTGGAAATTTCCTTTATTAGTTTAATTAGAGAATAGTAAATGACGGGAACTACCGCATAACTGCCGAAAGGGTTAAAAGATTATTCATATTTGTCTTGCAGCACTGTAAGCTTCAAACAAACATAGGGTGTTTTGAAATAACACTAAACGAAATACGTGTGGCAACACCGGAAAACAACAGCAACAGTTACATTAATTCTTATCTAACGTTTGTTTTTTCACTCCCTGCGCATCTTCATAATTAATTCATCCAATTTTTGTGGCATAAAAGATAAATTTTAACTCTTAAGAACATTTTTTAACTATTTGTTGCTTGCTGTTTGTTGGTTGGTGTTGACTTTTCAACCGTTAGTTGGGCGGTGTAAAAAGGATGGTCGGGGGGGGGGGGTGTTGTGATGAATGAAAAAGCTAAGAAGAAAAAATAAACGGCGATAAGGGCAGGGAAGTTGGTTGGGGCGGGATGGCATATGTTTGTTGGAAAATCTGGGTTGGACAGATAGATAGACGCCACTGAATTTTTCATTTTTGTGGATAAAGTTAAATTTTGTCGTCGTGGTGAGTTTAAGAGAAGTGGTGAATTTCTTTAAAGTGGTGAATAGAGTTGAAATTCATCACTAAAACCGTTACTACAAAAATGAACGGCATTACCGTCCTTACGGTACTTCCATATTTTCACGGCATTACCAATGGTGGAATTAAAAGATTAATGTCAAGGATAAGTACATTTCAATATGATTAGCGGATTCAATGGGTATGTTGTTGTTGGTTGGTGGGGGATGGACAATTGTCCATCAATTTAAAAGCTTTAATACGATGGGTTGTAAATAAGCGTAAGGAGACTGGAATTCAAAACGGAATAATATTATAGCACCGTTTGTGTTAAGAATACATTTAACATTATTGCACTTTATAGTATTGCTACTTCTGAAATATAACGGGTGATATATAATTATAGTTCCAAAAGGCGATGATAAAAATTATTTATTGTTATTATTTTGAATACTTTGCCTTTAACGCTTTGTGTACTGTATGATTTATAAATTGTTACATTATATTTTAACAGTGATAACATATACGTTTAGGAAGCACTGCTTTGAATTGTAACGGCTGTAATGTAATATTGATATAAGATAATAATTGATTTAACTATGCTCTACTAGATGTCAGTTTAACAAATTACACAAGAACGTGTGTGCAGAGTCTGCCGCCTTTTAATATTATATTTAATTTATTATTATATATAATTATATTATATATAATTTATTATATATAATTAATATTTAATTTAATTAATATAATTTAATATTATTTCAAGAATTATGAATTTGATTAATATAAATATTAAGTAATCGATTAATCAGAAATGTTTTACTTACAATTTGTTACAAATCGACAATACGCCCCTCAGGATATTTTAATGTAAAGCAATATTTTAATCTGTTTCATTGTAAAACAATGTATTATTTTTTTTATTTAGTATTATTGTAGGACAATATTTTATTTATTTTTTTTTATCTAAATATAAGTGCATTTTTCTTTTGTTAATGAATTTTAAATAAACATGTGTATATTACACATTATTTTGAATGAAATCTTTTAAAATTTCTCTTAACTGAAATGCCGTTGTGGATGAGCGGTTAGCTGACCTAGGTTGGTATGATGGCAGAGAATTTACATCTTCCCTCCACTGACCTTCAATGTCACGATTGTCAATTGAGTGGTCAACAAGCTCATTTGTGAAGTAGTTTCTGTCATTTTTTAGCATTAAAAAGTTATGAAGCACTACCGTGGCCAAGACAACTTTATCTGCATTTTTTGGGGACATATGTATCGTTGTATGCAGTACCCTCCATCTGTTGGCCAAAATGCCAAAAGCATTTTCTATGTGCACTCGAGCCTTAGACAACTTTGTATTAGATTTGTCTTTATCTTGCGGTAAGCTATGTCCCGGAAATGGTCGCATTAAATTGTCTCTTAAAGGAAATGCGTTATCACCGACATAATAGTAGGGAAAATTTATAGAAGTTCCTGGTAAGTTGGCATCGCAAGGAACCTCCAAAGTGTTAGTTAATAATTTCTTTCCAAAGTCACTTCTGGCAAGTACACCACCATCACTCTGGCTACCTAAAGCTCCGACATCAACAAATGTGAAAACGTAGTTAGCATCACAAGCTGCCATTAACACGATGCTAAACGTTTTTTTATAGTTGTAATACAACGAACCACTATTCTTTGGGCAAACTATCCGGATATGTTTCCCATCAATAGCTCCTAAGCAATTTGGCATTCCTGTTTTTACATAAAACTTGTCCGATATTGATTTCAATTCGCACACGTTAGGAGGTGACAAATAAATACAGTGTAGCTCATCCCAAATTGCATCACATGTTTCATATACAATTCTGCGAACTGTTGAAATACCCATTTTGTACGACCAAGCTAGTATTTGGATATTACATCCTTGAGCTAAAAACCTGAAATACGTTTCTTTAGTAAAAATCAAAATAATTCTTAAATTGGCTTACATTATTGTTACCGCCAAGCGCGTCTCGACATCTATAGGTTTTCTATTTGAAAAACGACCCAGTTTTTCTTTTAATAGTGTCACCAATAAATTAAAATTGGTCACTGTCATCCGTGTTGCCTTAAAGAAATGTTCTTCGTCCTTGTTTTTTAATTGTTGAACACACGTCTTGTAGAAACCTTCCTCATCTCGAGTAAGATTCACTGGGCGAACCCACCATCTTCGGTTACTTCCTGTTGCAAATTTAATAGATTCATATACGGTATTTGTTATATGAACTATTTTAGTAATAGTTGTTACAAAATTTACTAAGTTTTCCACAGACATTTTGAAAAACACAAATACAAAATAAATATTTTAATATTTATCAAAATGTCAAACTTTAGAATCAGCTGATTACTTTGTAGCTGTAGTCTTTAAAATAATTCAGTAGCTACCACACGACTACAACTGCAGCACAGCAGCATTTGTGTTCGTGTAGTCGTGTAGTCTGCTGTCTTCAATGTGTTCAAAGCTTTAACCATTCAGGATTTAAGTTTTTCTTTTCTACTTTTCCGATTCTCGTTTTATTATAAGGTTGTTCTCACTCCATTATCATTTAATCGGATATATAAAACCCTATCATTGCGGACACTACACAGCAGATAGATCGTAGCAACATCTGATGATATTTTGTGTAGTTATTGCTGAGAGTAACGGATTTATGACTCGGTCAAAAAATCAGTGTCATTAAATTACAATTCATAAGATTATTGCGCCGATGCACAGAGGGGCATTTTGCCTTAAAACCTGGCCAAAATTAATAGAAGTGTTTTATGAGTTAATGGCTGGAATTTTTTAATAGTGTTAGTGATAATTAGGCCCAAGGATGAACCCAACTGATTTTGGTTCAAATCGGTCGGTGATTTCGCCTAGCCCCCATACAAATTCTCCTCGAAATTGCACTTATTTACACATAATTATGGTAATTATGCAACAATCATGATAAAATTTAGCATGGATCAGTTTTGTGTACTAAGAAATCATGGTGTAAAGTTTGGTGAAAATCGGATCACATTTGACCCTAGTCCCCATATAAAGTCCCCTTTAGAAATTCACGTTTAAGCTTATAAACGGCTTAAAAACATCGGTATCGTGATGAAATTCGGTATGAACGTGTATTTTGTAAATCTAAATCATATTACCAAATTTTGTTATGGTTGGTCCATAATTGCCTCTAGGTCCAAAATAGGACGCCTTAAGAAAATATGTCTAGCAATTATAATTAGCTTAAACATTTTATTCGGGGGTGTCATAGAATCCAATGTTGTCGGTATTGGTTTTAAAAACGACAAAACTTTTGCTTTGGTGTCATGAAATCCAATGTTATCGGTTTTATGTTCGAACTAGAGTTATTGTCGGTTTTAGGTGTCAGAGAAACCAATGTTATCGGTTTTGTTATTGGAAACAAACCGATCAGCAATCAGCTGACGGATTTTGTTTACGCGCGAAGTTTTTTTTCTAGAAGTAGGATATTTTTGCAAAATGTAAGTAAATTATTATTTATTTTAAAAATGTATTCAAAATTTTTGTTTATATTGATTTTAAAACGTGATTTGAAACGTGAATGGTCCTCTTTTATTGTGTCTAACACCACACAAAAAGCGTCTTTGTTTAGCCGGTAGTATTCTATGAACCTGCAAAGCAACTTTAAATTTGAACGCACATTATAAAAAATATACATACGCTGTCTCAGGCAGCTCAAGCGGATTGCTGCAGTCTCGCAATGTTTTTCTTCTCAGTTTTTTTAAACTTTCTTTCTCTAGCAGCAAATATAAAACAATAGCAGTGCTCATTCTATTTATTTCTTTTATTTTTTTTATTAAAACACTAAAATCCGTAAAATTTTTAACAAACACACTATTTATCATACGAAAAATTAAGTTAAAATTGTAAACAATAATACAAATGTAAACAACAGCTGATTCGAATATCGGTTTTATTTGAGTTCGAAAATAATAAAACCGACTTGGTTTTGTGACACCAAACGAATCCAATATTGGTTTTCAAAAACGACAAAAGGCAAAACCGACTTGGATTCTATGACACCCCTGATTACCTCGATGAAATTCGACATGATCATGTTTAATATGAATGTGAATCATTCTACCTGATTTTATTATGATCGGATCATAAGTGCCCCTAGGTACCACATACGGTCCATTAAGAAAATCAAACATACATCTCATATTGTTATAATAGTCGAATTAAGTTTTTAATGTTCTATGATAACGAATATTTATTTATAATATTTATTTTACATTATTTAATACTTAACTTAAAAATACTTGAAAAGTGAAACTAAATAGAATCGTTAAAATCGTTATCATTTTCATCATCAATGTCAGGAAGGAGTAATTTAATAGTATCTGATGAAATTGCTTTTCTATTCCTTCGCGATTTTTGTGTACTGCAGCTTATTAAAGGGTCACTGCACACGATTATGGCGTTATTGCACTTGGATCTTATTCTATTGAGAAATAAGGCCATATGGCTTTATTGCATATGGCTTTATTACACTGCGTATAATTTTTTTTAATTTTTCAAAAAGAAGTAAAATTTTCAAAAAATCCCCAAAAATAATTGCGCAAATTTGCGCAAACTTTTTTTTTGTTCCTGAATGTAGAGAGTTAATATTTTCTTGTGGTATTTAACATTAAACTACTAAAGACTACTTTCACCTTTAAAATCCTTATCTTTTTTTTAGGGAGGGTAAAAAAATGCGAAATTTTTATTATTTTTAAATTTTGAACGAATAATTTTAACATTAATATATGAGATATATATATATATATAAAAAACTGAAAGTAGCAGTTGCTCATACCTTTCAAATAAAAAAAAAAAAAAATTAATATAAAACTTCTATTCGTTTAGCCACAAAAAAATATCATATAAACCTATTAAAATTTCAAAAAAAAACACCAAAAACTCATTTAATTTTCTTCACTTTCCTGACTTTGACATCGTCTCAAATCTACAAATCTTAACTTAAAGTCGTGAAAATTCACTATATAATGCAGAATTTTGTTGCCTATCGAACTGCATACTCAGTTTCTCAAATTTCTTTAAATTCATTTTTGCCTTTTTGGCCAGGTTTTTAGGCAAAATGCCCTTCTGTGCGATGATTATGTGTTGGATAGCTTATCTCCGACTAATACTCGTCAATTCTTCGGAAACGTCCGCCCGCACCACCAACATTGATACACAGTTCGTACAGCTAGCTCATGATTCTTGGCAAATCTAGAACATCGTAAACCAATAAATTCAAAAGCAAAGCAAAACATACGGATTCCAGCTATTGATTACAACGGAATATTTTTCACATTCAAATAAACAAAAAAGATGAATGCTTTTAAACATTTATTGCAGATTTTTGTTTTTCTTTTTTGGAAAAATAAAAATCCATTTTGCATTTTTACATGAATTGCCATCATCGAAGTCGATTTTTATATTGACTTGTGAAACTGATGGAAAGAACGTACAAACAGCAGGCAGCAACAATAACAATTACAAAAATAACGGCACAAGCAAAAAAAAAAAAGTGGCAGTTAAAATGTAATAATTTTAAGTGAGTAATACAACAACTACAATAGCAACAAACAAATTGACGAAATAAAATATAAAGAATAACCGTTACAAACACAATAAAATATTACAGTTACAAACTATTTTCAGTTTGTTTGTGAAGGAGAAAAGCTGAAAATAAAGGGTCTGCCAAATAACTTCTTTTTTTTTGTTGAAAATGCTTAAAAAAAACTTTTGAATATTTTCTCAAATTTCTTTTTTTTTATTTGAAAGTACAATCCTTACGGTTAATAATGGAAAATAATTTCATTCAAATGGCTGCCTCGTCTGGCCATACAGTAGCCTACACGATCGGTCCAATTTTTAAGCACATTATCGGTTGTGTGCAGCTGTATTTCACCAATGGCTTCACGAATATTATCCTTTAAAGCGTCAATTGTCTCTGGCTTGTCGGCGTAACACTTATCTTTGACTGCACCCCACAAGTCAATAGTCCAACGGTGTCAAATCGCAGCTCCCAGGTGGCCAAAAGACATCAGCTCTGCGGCTGATAATGCGATCTTCAAAAACAGGGCGCAAAACATCGAGTGTAGCTTCGGCCTGTTGAAACCAAATGTTGCCAATATCCTCCTCTTCAATTTTTGTGAACAAAAATTCGTTCAACATGGCCCGATAACGATCGCCATTGACTGTAACGGCCACTCCTTGCTCATTTTCAAAGAAAAATGCCCCAATTATGCCTCTGGACCAAAATCCGAACCAAACAGTGACTCGTTTTGGGTGCGTCGGCTTTTCAATGTATGCGTGCGGGTTTTTTGTGCCCCAAATGCGACAATTTTGCTTGTTTACATACCCGCCAAGATCAAAATGAGCTTCATCTGAAAAGATGATTTTTTTTATCAAAATCAGCATCTTCTGTAAGTCGATCGCAGGCCCACTTGGCGAAGCGAAAACGCGAATACACAACCATATTCGTTCAGCGGAAGGATAAAACTACATAATTATCTGTTAAATCAGACATGAGCTAAGTGTTACCATTCACGAAATAAGCACTAGTTGAAAAAAAAAACGTTAAATGGCGGACCCGATAAAAAAAAAATAAAACTCGATGGATTCATTGTCTGTGTCATTTAGATTTCCTGTGTCTGTAATCAACCAACAAAGAGGGGTAGGTGGTGCTCCCCACTTTATGATGTTCTCAACCGGTTATGGTCGTTGGTGTTGTTGTTATTATTTGTTCATTGGTTGAAATGATAAAAAAACGCCGTTGTTTGTTGAGAGAGAGAGAGTGAATGAATGTGTGTGTTGGTTGTTTATGAGAACTCTATTGCAACTCAATTTCGAAATTGCAATCGATTAAGTTGATTGTTGACTTTTTACCGGTTGCAAATGGATTAAAAGGTGACCAACTTTTAAAATAACATGACTTTACGTTTTTATTTCTTTTTTTAAAGGCGTTTCGAAATTGCTGTTTAAGTTCCTCAGAAAATAACTTTTAAAAGGCTTTATCCTTAAACTTTTTTTTTTTATTATTCGGAGAGCGTTTCTTTTTTTTTTTTTTATTTTGTTTTTTTTTTTTTTTGGTGAAACCAGCACGCAGGGGATGGCCCCTACTCATGCAGTGCATTGTGCAGGTTTTTTAGGAAAATGGGTTATAGGAAGGTGGAAGAGAGGGAGTAGTGTTTATGGACATCTCACGATGCGAACGGCAAGGAAACGAGTTGCTGCTAGGTGACTATAAAATGGCCAGTGCTATACCTTCACCATTAGGCAGTCTACAGCAATCGTCCTCAAGAAGCCCGCACCCTTCAGTCCTAGCTTCTCACACTACTCATGTTGTGTGTGTTAATTTTTTACATGAGTGGCGTGGCCTACAGTTTAAAGTCGACTCCGAACGACAAATTTTATTGAGAAGCTTTACATGGCAATTTTATTTACTCTCAGAGTTTTTGCCAGAAATCTGCTGAGAGGAAGTCGCCGAAGAAATATTTTCGTTTTGATGTCTGACCTGGGATTCGAACTCGGGCCTTCAGTCTAATAAGCCAACACACTACCTACTAGACCACGGTAACACACTACCTACTAAGCCACTATCTGGCTATTAGGTTTCATACCTCACAATGGTATCCCTAAGCTAACCAAGCCTCAAGTCTAATAAGCCAACACACTATCTACTAAACTACCACACTTTTTATTAGCAAGGATACTTCCCCGAATTTGTCTTAACCGCTTGGCTTTTACCAGATCGTTATCCGTTATTCACGCATCATCCTTGTGAAATTCATTGCTTATTTCGGTTCCAAAGAATTAGAATGACATGGGCTTAGTATAAATCTAACGATTGATTAAAGATAATATCGTATTGCCTACGTTGCTATTGAATTTCAGTTGGTCCCACTATGCCTATGAAATGACGTACCTGTGTAAAAATGTCGTTTAACTCTCATGACAGTATGTGAAGTCATTATTCTTGGTTTCTTTTTTATTTTTTTGGTGAAGTCATTGTGTCAACTGTTTGGTGTTTTTTTTTGCCATAACATGGCTAAAGAAAAGTGTGGCAAACAAATACTAGCATAGAAAAATGTCAATAATCCAAATGAAAAATGTTGCCCTTACGAGTACGGACTTGGATGGATGCAGAGGCAGGTGTCGAGAATAAAGGTTAAGAGGTGGCCGTGGAGTGTGCGTGTGTGTGTACTTGATAGCGTCTATGTAAACAATTTTTCTCAACGAGTATATTCAGAAAGAGTGCACTTTAGTTGATTAATTCTCAATATTTGCCAAAATGTTATTGACAAACAACACACACACACATACACACATACACAAAAAAAAAATATCAAATTACTCCTACACGTACTCAATCTTCACATCTCTAGCACTCGAACAAACGAATGTCGCTGCTTACAATTCGTTCACCTTTCCACTGAAGGAAGTAGAAGTCAAGTGATTGCATCTGTTCGCTTGCAAATTTTCACAATAACAACAATGGCTATAAACAATAACAAACTGAGATATTAAGAAAATGTACGAATGAGTACGAGTACATTGTTGCAACACATACATATGTATTTCGTTGGTTGGCAGGCAACAAACAACTAGAATTTGTGGTTCTTTTCTTGATTGTTTTTTTTTTGGCAACATATGTAGCAAGAAAGTAACGAAATGTAGAAGAGAGCAATGAAAAGGGAAATTCTAAAACCTTATATGACTTTATATTCCGTTCGATTTTACTTTAAATATTAAGTCGATGCTTTTGGTTTTGCTTTCTTTAGTTTTGTTTTCTTTTTTTTTTTTTTTTTGTGAAAAGACAGACGACGACCATTCCTTCGATATACGAATTTAATCAACAACAGCTGTCGTCACACACATAATTTATGTGCTCGGTATGTAAGGACCACAATAAGAAAAACAAAAAAAAAAAATCGGAAAAAATTAAAAGAGGAGGATAAGCCAAAAGGACAAAAAAAAATTCACGAAAAAAGTCGTCTGTAAGTCTTTAGGAATGGGAGTGACAAACAATACTTTACTTTAAAAAAAAACAGAAAAATTGTGGAATAAAAACCGCAACAAACACAAATTTTCTTGCTTAACAAATTTAACGTGTGTCCTTTTTTTGGTTATGGCTGAATCTATGGATCCTTTATTCTTTTTTGTAGCTTCTTCTCTGGTTCTTTTTGCTCTCCAAATAAAGGCCAAACAATTGGAATTGTTTTTTGTTTTGTAGAATATTTGAAAATAATACAAATTAAGTACCATATTCTTTCAATAGAAATTTAAATTTAAATTATATTAGGGAGCATCACAACACTCGAACATTTTCAACATGTTTTATTCAAAAATTATTACGAGTTTGCTTTTGTTAGGTAATTACAATGAGAAGAGATTTCGGTCATCCATCAGGCTGTCTAGAAGTAGTCGAGCTATTGACTGGGCACAATAAACTCAAGGAATACTTGTTTAGAATTAGGATATCCTGAAGAGAATGAATCTTCAGAACAGATACTTGGAACCTGTGGGGCATTAACGTTTTTCTGAAAGAAACCTCTGGATGCTTAACAAGTTACTGACACTCCCAACAACATCCTTAAGTTTATTCGTGTAACAAGTTTGAGAAAGACTTTATCGTGTTACTTTAACTGTTGGAGCTTCAACTTATTTACATACATGTGTACATAATTGGTCATTACAATCCTTTTGTCAGGATTATGACCTAGTTTCTCCCACCACTTATGTTCTGTGTGTTAATTTTATACATGAGTGGCGGAGGCCTACAGTTTAAGCTCGACTTCGAAAGACAGATTTTTTAGAAACTTTTCGTGGCAATTTCATTTTCTCACAGATTTTTTGCCAGAAATCTTCTGAAAGGAAATTGCAGAGGAAATATTTTTTTTTATTTTTTTTTGAGAGAGAGAGAGTTGGAGATGTCTGACCTGGGGTTTGAAGCGAGGCCTCACGTCTAATAAGCCAACACACTATCTACTAGACTACGGCGACTTGAAGTTAGTTACCATTGATTCATTCTGTTGCTTCCTTTCCTTAATCTCTGGCACGAAGTGTTACTAACAGTGTTACAAGAAAAATAATCCATAATATATTGTTACGTTTTTACATTTTAAAAATGTTTAAAATATGAGTTCGTAGATTGCAAATAAAATAAAAATAAATTTGTGTTTAGTTTTAATTAAAATTCTTTATTATTCGCATAATTCTGTCTGCCACTGTTCACAACTTGCTGTAAACAACAACAATTGCTTTGTTTGTTTGTTATTTGTAATGTTTGTATTGTAAACAATAACAATTATTAGACAATTATTCGACAGATCTGTGCAACGGAGATCTTCAAACCACGATAACTCTCTTCAACCGCACCGTGTCTTCACACAAGACTAACTGAGCTTCACTGACTCAGTCGCCTGCTTTGCCTTGTCTTTTATATCGCAAAGTAAACAGTCTGATGGATATTCTTGAAGGCGAACGATCATGACTCCGCCTTCTTGAAATCTCTGTAAATGCAAACACCGTTGTTTACATTTATTATTGTAGTGTTGTTGGTATATTTTTGTTTACTTGTTTACCATTTTTTTATGCTGGTGTTTGTTGTTATATTAACCGGTTCGATAATTTGTAAACAGGTTTGTTTATTGTATTTATTTTGTTTTTGTAGCTTTTGTTTATAATTTTAATGTTAAACGATGTAAAAGCAAAACACCAGTATCTTAATTTTTCATTTTCGTAACAATATTAAGTCGCCCTATTCTATAAAATATTTTTCCGGCCAGTGCATTAAACAAATTTTGCATGTCTTTTATGCTTTGCTAAAAAGCGGAAGTTGAATAAAACAAACGCCCTTTTGGTTTCATTTTTTTATTTTTAATTTCTATTCCACTTATTTTTTTGTAATTTTACCACCATTCATTGCAAATAGAGCCTGAAAAGAGCGCAATGAGAGTATGAGAGTACAAAATGTTCGTTGGTCGGTCATTCCTTTCATTTTATTGCCTTGTTAAGAATTTATATGGGTCGGATGTTCGATTTGAATTTCTAAAGTTTTTCGTTTTTTTTTTTCATTTTGAATCCTTTATCTGGTTTTTTGTTATCATTTCAGCCAACAAAAGTACATGAGTGTCTGTATATTGTACGCTAGGGGTACACTGACAATGGTTCCTGGTACTTTTGATGGTCGACAATAGAGTATGACTGCCAGTTTTTTTTTTTATAATTTTTATTGTCCTTCGATATGTCAGTGATAACTAAAGTTGAAAAATATATAAAAGAGACCGGGAGCAGTACAAAAAAAAAAAAAAAAAGGCAAACTTTTAAACGGAAATTTGTGAATGTAAAAATAGTGCTTATTTGCCTTCTATTTTTTGTTGTTGTTGTTATTGTTATTGTCAAACTAACATTTGTATGCATTTTAGGGATACTCTTATTCTAAAAGTCATACACTAACAAATAGATGCTACTTCATTGACTCTATATGTGTGCACGTATGTATGTGTATGTGTGATATCAGGCATGGGTATCCTTTTGTATTTGCATAAACAGAACCTATAGTCGTATGTGTTTGTTTGTTTGTTTTCATATTTAAAAGGTATCAAACTGTATGGCGTTGCAATGAATCTGGAATTAAAAAAAGAATTAAAAAAAAAGGAGGAGAAGAAAAACGGAAAAGCCATCTATGGATCGTATCATTTACATACACGCTCAAGTGGCAATAACAGCAGCCAGAATCTAAGCACAGAGAAGCAATTGTAGCTGCACTAAACACAATATACAATCGTTTCACTATGTTTGAAATTCATTTGATACGTATCGTTCGTTCTTTTAATTCCATATGACGACAGTGGGGCGAAAGCATATATTTTAGAGAGTTACTCAAGTACAATTTTTAAGGTCACAGCTAGAGTTTGAGAATTCCCGGACTTTTTCATTTCCCGGGGAAACGGGAATGAAAAATTCGATTTCCCGGGAAATCTTTTAAAATTCACAATACTAGTAAAATGCTTAAGATTTTTTTTAAAATGTTATTTTATTAACAAAAGAGAAAACAATACATCTAAATTCATACTGTATAAACAGAAACAAACAGATTAATGATAACATTTTGAGATCAGTTACTATTAAGAATTGATAAAAAATATTATTTAAAAATAAAAATATAAAAAATTTTCGAAGAACTAAGTTTTCAAAAAATGAGTTTTTAAAATTATTAGTGCAATTAATAACTCATCCGACATTCTATTTCGTAAATTTGTTGAAAATTTACCAGCTAACAAAAAAACACGTTCGCTTTCTACAGAAGTGGGCTTAAGCGTTAACAATGCATTAAAAAGTCTGTCTAAATTTTTGGTTCTGTTTGTACTAGCTTCAAATAAAGCTCTCTTTTAAATAAGTTGTCTGTTTTTAATTTCAGTTTTCTTGTTTTTTCTTTAGCCCCATTAATGGCGTTTTCCAACTTTTCTTTAAAACATTGATATACTTGTGCAACGGAAATATCTTCATCACTTTCAGCCGATGTTATTTCAGTACTTGGGAATAGGCGTTTGTACATTTGCTCTGCATAGGATTTTAACATTGTCTTTGTTATGTTAATATTATTGTGTTGTGAAGTGTTTAGATAATTTACTAATGACATCAATTTGTCATTATATCATTCATTTACTTTACTTTTAATTGTGTGAACCATTTTTTCCGAAAGTATAGAATCAATAGATAATAACTGTTCATAAAGTGTATTTATAATAGCATCACCTATTATCAAATTAGTTTCACGCCTGCCTAAAGCTTCCACTGCATCTTTTATGGGGTTCAAGACGTTTACCAATGTTTCCAAGTGTGGGACATAATCTTCAACAAACAATGATGATAAATGTAAATCTAATAAAGCCTTTTTTATTGCATTTTTAATTTTTAGAAATGATTGTATCATTCCAACCATGCTGTTCCACCTTGTTCGTACATCTAGGGTTAGATGATACTCTTTATTGAATTCTTTCTTTACATATTTTTGAAGAGTAGCATTTTTTAAAAGACTTTTT
The DNA here is from genome assembly GCA_927399465.1 of Sarcophaga caerulescens. Classification (NCBI taxonomy): domain Eukaryota; kingdom Metazoa; phylum Arthropoda; class Insecta; order Diptera; family Sarcophagidae; genus Sarcophaga; species Sarcophaga caerulescens. Next base: position 10,757,548 of record OV656866.1, on the reverse strand, counting down.
TTTTGGAAATTTTGATTATTTTCCTTATGTTGGCAATAGCTTCATTATAATTCTCTGATATAAAGAAAATAATTCAATTTATACAAAGAATTATTTTTCTGCTTTATTTTTTCAATACAACTTTTTTAAATGATTTTAGTCCATAAACAAGTCAAAAGAGTAGTCAGTGATTAGTCTGTAGACTTGCCTACAGACCAGTTTATTTACTAGTCTTCAGAACAGTCTATTTACTAGTCTACAGACCTTTTTTTCCAAAAAAGTGTACAAGAATACGTTAATTTAAAATTTCCCGTTTTTCCCGGGAATATTTAAGAAATTTCCCGGGAATTCCCGACAAAAATTTCCCGGGAAATACCGGGAATTCCCGGCCCCCCAAACTCTAGTCACAGCTGTAACTATCGTTTTCTACAGTAAATTGTGTTCTCTAACTGTTAATATACATACATAACGTACACAACACAGCCCTGCAAATTTGGACTTTTTTTGTGCAAATAAGATGGCTCCAGGTGTTGCGCTCTTAACACGAATTCAAAAACTTTCCATCACGTCAGGTTTTCGAGAAAAAAGGGGGTGGAAACCCCTAAAAATAGCGTTTTTGGCTATTTTTGAAAAATTGTAGAGCTAAACACTGTCGTGCTAGAACCATCGCTATTGTCAGAAATTGACAATTGATCTTTGCTCTTTAAAATGAGTCCAAAGCCAAATTGTTTGCATGCACCCTTAAAGTAGAGGGTGGGTTTATGTCAAGGGGTGCAAGAGAAAAAGAAACACATTACGGAGGTCCTTAAAAATTAATCAGATTTACTTGAAAATTGTTACTCAGGGGTTTTTGGGGTTGCTGCTTACAGATCTTCATTCAGATTTTAAAAATTCAAAATGGCGGATCCAATATGGTAGTCGCGGTTTATAAAAATTAATCGGATTTACTTGAAAACCGCCATACGCCATACGACTGCCAGATTCGTGTTCAGCGCGAAAAATGCCTTCCGAAACTCCTGGAGCCATCTTATTTGCAAAAATCATGCAGGGCTGTGTAATTGGTTATTACAACTATTCAGTCAGGATTACGACCTAGCTTCACACACCACTTATGTTGTGTGTGTTAATTTTATACATGAGCTGCGAGACCTACAGTTTAAAGTTGATTTCGAACGACAGATATTTGAGAAACTTTTCATAGCAATTTTATTGCACTCTCAGAGTTTTTGCCAGAAATCTGCTGATACGAAGTTGCCGAAGAAATATTTTTTCAAATTTCGTTTTGATGTCTGACCAGGAATTTGAACCGTAGCCTTACGTCTAATAAGCCAACACATTACCTACTAGACTAAGGCGATTTCTTTCTTAACTACTATTCCTCTAATTTTATACATGAGCGGCGGGACCTACAGTTTGAAGTCGATTTAGAACGACAGATTTTTGAGAAACTTTTCATGGCAGTTTTATTGTTTTTGTCAGAAGACTGCTGAGAGAAAGTCACCGAAGAAATATTTTTTCATATTTCTGTTTTCTGATCTCGTTAAGCATCCCATATGCATGCCGTACTTTTTCATTCAGTTCTTGATGTCTTCGAAATGACAGACGTATTCCAGGACACCATCGTACACTCTATTTATACTCATGGTTTTTATTACAGTGTCATCTTAGCGTCCACCAGTTCAACTCTACGCAGCCTCTCATAGGTTATAGAGACATCAAAGAATGTCTTTTCTAAACTGAACAACTCTTGCCATAATTCAGTCTCAGACAATGTTTAATAGTAGAAGTGATAACACTGAACTGCGTCTCACACCCTTTTTTACAGCAACCCTATCACTCAGGCACTTTAAGGACTCTTTGTAAGGTATATTACTTTCTTAAGAACACCTTAATGTCTTCGCAACATCCACACAGTTTGGTCTGATAGGATGTCTCCTGAGAATATTGATTGATCGCCAAATCCTGTTCGAAAAGCTGGCTTTCGCCCCAAAATCCATGTCGATAGATGGATTTAATTGAAGTTTAAATTTTATTAGAATAAAAACTTCTAGTTCAGCTCAAGCTAGTCGCCGTAGTCTAGTAGGTAGTGTGTTGGCTTATTAGACTGAAGGCCCGAGTTCGAATCCCAGGTCAGGCATCAAAACGAAAATATGAAAATATTTCTTCGGCGACTTCCTCTCAGCAGATTTCTGGCAAAAACTCTGAGAGTAAATAAAATTGCCATGAAAAGCTTCTCAAAAAACTGTCGTTCGGAGTCGACTTTAAACTGTAGGTCCCGCCACTCATGTATAAATTAACGCACACAATATAAGTGGTGTGAGAAGCTAGGTCGTAATCCTGACTGAAGGGTTGTAATGACCAATTATGTATGTATGTAGTTCAGCTCAAGTTTCGGAAACAGTTCTAAAAATTCCCTATCAATACCAGTACAAGAGGAAATGTCTTAAATGAACTACATAAATAGGCCTCTATTGGCAAATATGCACTCACTAGTTTACTTCCCTTTATAGACTTTATTTGATTTTATTTTCACGCACTGTTTTCAATGCCACTGTTCTCGAACAGTCATCAACAACAAATAATTTCCATACCGTTGGATGAGAGGGCATGAATGAGAGTACGAGTGTGATTGTTTGAGTTGTCTCTTAGAAATTGTTTGAGTGTGTTTTTTTGTTTTCTATTTTCTTTTTGTATTTTTTGTTATTGTGTTTACGTAGTAGCAGAAACATAAATCACTTGCAACCGAACAGCAGCACAGCAGCAACAACAATAATAAAAATATCAGCAATAAGACCAAACGACGACAACCAGCAACAATAATAGCCATGAAATTCATACAACATTCCTTCATACATACATAGTGGTACTTAAGGCCTTCAAACAATATGTATAAAAAACTAACCAAAAATAAGGCCGCACATATGTGTACTTGGGTGTTTGTGTTTGTGTATGTGTATGTGTATGTGTATGTGTGTATTTGCATTTATCTGAAAAATGCTGGCTGTTGATAAAAAAAAAGAGACCAACTAGTCAAGATGTAGCAGAGAAAAAAAAAGGGAGAACACCGAATATGTCCTTTCTTCTCAAAATCTTGTTTAGCTCTTGCATATCTTCTGAACCAAATTTTTTTTTTTTTTTTGGTAACAACTATTGTGTGTCAGTGTAAATGTGTGAATATGTGAGAAAAAGGGCCTCCTTTTTTATCTACTGGACAATTGGTTTTGTGCACATTTTTACAGTTTTCGGCTATTGTTGGTCTTTTTTGTTCTTCTTTGTATTGTTGTCTCCTATACGATTCGATTTTTTTTGTTTCATTGTGTTGTGGTTATGGTTTCCTTTTGACAAATGAAACATTTTTTGAATTTGTAGTTTTTCTTTCTCTTTTTCTATCTATTTTTCCAAGTTTTTTTTTTATTTATTTAAAAGAATATTCAAGATTTTTAGTTCTACCAGTATTTGTATTCTGGCCTTATTTGAATTATACGGGTATTATTATTTGAAAGAAATTTATTGTAATTAAGGCAACAATTTTTAGAAAGAAATTTAATTTTTAAAACAATAAAGAATCAATATTCTCTGTAGCGTGTAAACTGAATATAATTAAAATTGAAATCAATTATATTTTTAAATATTAAAGAAACCTTGGGTATCTAAAAGGTGCTAAAAATTTATTTAAAAGCTTACGAACAAGACCAATATGAAAGGTGGGTACCACCAGTCCAGTCGTTCCAAATTTACGTTCACAATTTCAATTTGTCGAACTACATTCTTTATTTCTTTCTTACAAACTCCAAAGTCAAAAATGACGGTGCTCGCCAAGAACTTGCATCAAATTTTCTGTCAAAAATGGGAGTCTCTTGAAACAGTATGTCTACTGTGAGTAAAAAAATATTGGCAAGTGATAAATAATCTTTTAAGAAGACTGAGAACATGCAAATGATAACATATACAGTGAGCGTCAAAAGAAACTGTACATTAAAAAAATATGCATTAATAAATTAGCGTTCTTTTTATTTTAAAATTATTTCATTACCAGTTTTTAAAATTAAAACAAAAAAAAAAATACAAAAAGATTTCGCAATATTGTAAAATTTTTTTCGTGCACTCTCCTTAAGTGGTAAAACTTGAGTTTGATGATCGTTAGAATTTTATTCTTAGTGTACGGTTTTTTTGAAGCTCTCTGTATGTTCACAGTTTCAATCGGTCGTTTTGTATTCTTTATTTCTTTCTTACCAGTGGTGTTGTCGAGCCGGAACGCTCCGGAACGTCGTTCCGGTACTTCCTTTTTGGACAGGAACGCGTTCCCGAACTAAAGTTGATTTCTGATAACGAGAATTGGCTGACGTTTTGAAAAAAAAATTAAAAAGAACCGCACAGAGCGGCCGCCTACCCATGATCGGCCCTGTCTATATAATTATATTGTTACGTTTTTACCTTTTAAAAACGTTAAAAATATGAGTTCGTAGATTGCAAATAAAATAAAAATAAATATGTATTTAATTTTAAGTCAATTCTTTATTATCTGCACAACTTTTGTGCTACTGTTCGAACTTATTCCACGTATACAATGTTAACTTTCACAATATGTGCTTGTTCGTGATATTTCTCTGCTTACAACCTTTTTTGTAAGCAACAACACTTGTTATTTATTCTTCTTTGCTCACAACCTTTTTGTAAGCACGACACTAACAACTGTTTTCTTCACGCAACTTGTCTGCACACCAGTCTGACTGAATTATAACTCGATCTCGTATCTTCACACCACTGGTTGAATTCTCACTCAATTCAACGCGACGTCGTCACACGACTAACTTAACTCGAACTCCGAGAATCACGTGTCTTCATACACGACTGACTGAATTCTAACTGAATCCTCGTCGCTCGCTTTATCTTGCCTTTTATATCACTGGATCAACAGTGTGATGAATGCCCTTGAAGGATGATGACGGCCTTCGGGAACAATCCAAAAATGGAAAACATCTCGTCATCATTGTTGTTCGTGTATCTTGTTTACTTTCGTCCAGGCAGAATTGTTGTTGTTTTGTTTATTTGTCTTTCCGCTATAATTTTTTATACACGGACGTTGTTGGTATATTTTTGTTTATTCATCGATCTTGTAAACAAGCCTGTTGTTTTTGTTGCTATATGTTTACTTATTCGTTGATCACGTGAACAACTCCATTGTTTTGTTTTTGGAGCTTTTGTTTATCATTTTATGTGTGATCAAGTCCATTGTGTTGTTTTTGGAGCTTTTGCTTATTATTTTAATAACACCATTTCCATTTTCATAACAATATATACGCGTTCCGGTAAAAAAAAATTTAGCACAACACCACTGTTTCTTACCAACTCCGAAGTCAAAAATTACGGTCTTCGCAAAGAATTTGCATCAAATTCTGTGTCAAAAATGGCAATCACTTGAAATAATAAATCTAATGTCAGTAAAAAAAATGTTGGTAAGTAATGAATGCTCTTCTAAGAAGATTGAGAAGATGCAAATGATGAAATATAATTTGAACTTCATACGTAATTGATCTTTACAACCCTTTGGTTAGCGTTACGACCTAGTTTTTTACACCACTAATGTTGTGTGTGTTAATTTTGCACATAAGTAGCGGGACCTACAATTTAAAGTAGACTCCGAAGGACAAATTTTTTTGGGAAACTTTTCATGGCAATTTTATTTAACTCTCAGAGTTTTTGCCAGAAAGAAATATTTTTTCATATTTCGTTTCGGTGGAGAAGCGAGGCCTCACGTCTAATAAGCCAATACGCTATTTTCCAAACTACGGCGACTAGGAATCTCCATTGAATGATGTTTTCTGCTGAGATATTTGAATGTTGCACAGTTTCTAAATAAGTAAACAAATGAATTGTTTTCTCAACACAGAATATACACATATATTGCATTTGAAGCGGTCTTTTTTAGACCCTGTACAAGCTCATTTGTCTCCTTATTACCTTATTTCGTCTATGAACCAAATTCGAGTAAACTCGCGATTATGTTTAGAAGATAATCGCGAATTTTCTCGGTAGCACACTTTCTAAAGAGAGGATACGTTCTGTGGTATATGTAAGCGTCAAGGACATACTATGCCAGAGCAACGACAGTGCTTGGTCTCAGCACTCAGGGGAATATAGTATGAACCAAAGCGGAAATTCGTGGTTATGTTTGGAAAACATTTCTTTTCTTTTTTAATCTTTTATCATAATCCAAATAATCTCCGTTTCTTTCAAAAACTAAGGGCATAAATTTCATTTTTAAAACATTTAATTTTTAATTTAATAGTTGCAAACAAAAAAAAAAAAAAACGGAAAATTAAAAATAAAGTAACCGAGAGAGAGAGAGAGAGAGAGATAAAAAGAGGTTGAAAATAAAAAAAAAAAACAAATAAAAAATATGTTGAAGGCCACATTTTATGAAATTTATTTTCAACATTTTCCCCTACAAAATGGAAATATTTTGCAGAAACAGCAGATTTATGACCAAAAAAAATTCTTCCACTAGAAATTTCGCTTATATGCAGCATCTTATCGCTGTTTTTTCGTTTTTTTCATTTTTTTTTGTTCAAAGAAAAATAGTGCAGTAATGTGAGAATAATTCATTTTTGGAAAGTTTATTTCTTTGCTTTCTTTGCCATTAATTTCTCTTATGGTAATTGAAATTTAGAAAAAATAAAAGGGAAGAAAACGGAACTTTGTGTTAAAATATGCCACATTTGCCAACCAACTAATATGGTCACGTAAAATGCATGAACAGGCGGTCCAAGAAGGCTTTTTAATGCGTTATTTCTTAGAGGAATTGTTACGTCTTTACCTTTTAAAAACGTTTAAAATATAAGTTCGTAGATTGCAATTAAAATTAAAATAAATTTGTGTTTAGTTTTAATTACAACTCTTTATTATTCGCACAATCCTGTGTGCCACTGTTCACAACTTTATGTAAACAACAACAATTGATTTGTTTGTTATTCCTCTGTTTACACCCTGTGCATAAACAATAACAATTACTAGAATATTGTTTTACAGATCTTTGTAACGAAGATCTTTAACCACGATTACTCTCTTCAAACACACCGCGTTTTCATACAAGACTGACTGAACTTCACTAACTCACTCGCCTGGCACTTGCCTTTTATATGGCAGGGTAAACTGTCTGATAAATGTTCTTAAAGGCGAATGTTCGTGGCCTCACCTTCTTATAATCTCTATAAATGTAAACATCGTTGTTTCATTATTGTTATTTGTGTATTTTGTTTACATTTATTCTTGTAGTGTTTGTTGTTGTATTTTTGTTTACTTGTTTACCATTTTTTGTGCTGGTGTTTGTTGTTGTATTTTTGTTTATTTGTTTACCATTTTAATGTTAAGTGATGTAAAAGCAAAACACCAGTATCTAGATTCTTCATTTTCGTAACAATATGATTTGGATCAGCATTTATTTCTCTTAAGAACAGTTGTGTTCTGATGTGGCAGAGGTTTGGTAAAGGTTTTCAAAAAATACGAAAATTGTTCTTTGTCCGTTTACTGACTGTAAACCTAGTTCTATAACACGTTTAACGTTGCGCCCAGAATTCAATAAATAATAATAAGACTTACAAGCATTAAAGTCGACCTTATTTTCATGACCCCTTTTGGATATGGCCCCTTTGTCGCAATCTCCAAAAGACTGTTAGAAGAAATATGAATGGCAGACCAGTAGTGACTTCATTATGAATCGGTAACCAATATAGGCTCATAAGTGAATTACAACCGATTCTGTTCTTCAGCTTTTAAAACATTTAAGTTGGAAATGTAAATATTCTTGTCTATCGAGTAACGATCCAGAATCAAATTTATTGATCTTGTGAAAAAACTTTCTTAACCATTCTTGCCTTATGTAGAGTACAACTTGCTACAATGAATCCGAAAATATCTTAACATTAAAAAAAGAAAGAAAAAAAATAAAAATTGCTTAACGAGTGCAAATAATAACCAAAAGGTTTATGGGGTTAAATTTATGCACCATTATGTACCATCTCAAGTTATTGTGGCCGAATGTAACTGATGTCAGGGCTCTGCCAGATGCTCTTGCTTTTAGTTCAAGTGGTTATAAATTTTAACCCAACAAGCACGACAACAATAACAAAAAACAAACAAAAAAAATTGGGAGAAAAAAGAAAATAAAATTAAAAGGAAAGAAATTATTGTTAAAAACATTAACAAATACCAGGAATAGTACGTTAAACCATTTTCAGAATTTTTTTTTCCTTATTTTTCCTTTATTTTTAGAAGGCTCTAAACGACATAAATTGTTTAAGGTTTAGGTTTGCAGCAAGTATTTTATGGTCACAAAAATGGAAAAAAACGACAGAAAAAGCACAAATAATGCGGGCATAAAATAATCGTTAAGAAAATACTGTTGAGAGCCATTAAATTTGTGACGCACAGTTTTTGTTCCGTTTTTTTCTTGCTGCTCTTTGCAACAAAGAAGAAAACAAAAATAAAAACCCGAAAAATTACGCAGTAAATCAAAATAATTTGTTGCCCAACAAATTACGGTTGAAGTGAAAGAACAAATGAAATGAGTCTCAGAAAAAAATCTTCTAATAATTCCTGTAATGCTTACCATATTATTTAAATCAATACGTTTTCCTTGCCAACAATAACGGCATTGCCTAACAACCCTGACTCTTTTTTTCTATTTCAAATAAAATCATTACGTTTTAAATTTATGCGCAGTAAAATCAGGAAAATAAAAAGAAAAAAAAAAATAGTAGAAGAGTAAATGAAATGAAATGCCATCGTGAGGTATAAATAAAATGATTCTGATCGAATTTCCTTTGAAATAAAATCAGAAACTCATTCTTGCACATTTATTTAGTGCTCCTACGTGAGGTTGTAAGGCATATGCAGTGTGCTAATAGATTGGTTTTGATATACCAAAGACACATTAGCACATTGGTTTATGTACAATAAAAAGTGTCACAAAAGAGTCCAATCCAGTATAGATAAGTTTCGTGTTTCCTTAGCCTGTTCGACAGAATATGGAGATTGTGTAATCAGCATAACAAGCTTGTCAAAAATATTGTTACAAAAATGAAGAATCTAGATACTGGTGTTTTACTTTTACATCGCTTAACATTAAAATTATAAACAAAAGCTACAAAAACAAAACAATGCAGTAAATAAACCTGTTTACAAATGATCGTACTGCTTAATATAACAACAAACATCAGCATAAGAAAAATGGTAAACAAGTAAACAAAAATACAACAACACTACTACAAGAATAAATGTAAACAAAATACAACAACAACACTACAATAATAAATGTAAACAACGATGTTTACATTTATAGAGATTTCGAGAAGGCGAAGCCACGAGCATTTGCCTTCAAGATCATTCATTAGGCTGTTTACTTTGCTATATAAAAGGCAAGGCAAAGCAAGCGACTGCGTTAATGAAGTTCAGTAAGTTTTGTGTGAAGACGGGGTGCATTTGAGAGAGTAATCGTGGTTTGAAGATCTCCGTTACAAACATCTGTCGAATAATAGTTTAGTAATTGTTATTGTTTATGCAAAGGGTGTGTAGCAAACAAAGCAGTTGTTGTTGTTTAAATAAAGTTGTGAACAGTGGCACACAGAATTGTACGAACAAATAAAGAATTTTCATTAAAACTAAACACAAATTTATTTTTATTTTATTTGTAATCTACGAGCTCATATTTTAAACGTTTTTAAAAGGTAAAACGTTACAATATAAATATTTAGTGACAGTGTTGGATCGATTGTAAAGTCGCGGTAGTTGCTTATTAGATGCTAAACCGTGGTTCAAACCACAACTTCAGACATCAATGAAACGAAATATAAAAATTTTTTATGGGAAGTTCGTAAGGAATAAAAATGGTATTAATAGTAGTAGAAATAGCTAGATTTAGCCGAACGTTTACGGAAAGTACGTACGTATACTTATAGCACACGAAAATAATGCAAATGTTGACCGCAACTATATTCCGTTATTCGTATTATTCCGTAATCGTTCTCATTGCCTTTTACATGCTATAAACGAACGTACGTTCCTTTACGTTCCGTGGCCGTTCGGCTAATTCTAGCTTAAGGACCGAAATCTCTCTGTAATGCCTTGTAAGAAATACTGGGTAAAAGGCAGATCTGTTCTAATGGAGAAATGAATACTCGAAGAGTTTTTGATTGTTGATAACAAGACTCTTTATTTCAGTGCAAGCGGCAGTAGTATCGCTGAGAGATTCAAAAATCAATCGCTTTTTTTACGGTAGCAGTGAGTGCGGGCGATTATAGGCCAATAAGTATTTTACCAGTTTTTTCGAAAATATTTATATTTGAGTAATTCAGATATGACGTAATCTGTTCAGCAATTGATTACGTCATATCTGAATTACAATAATCTCTTGTCCCCATTCCAATCTGGTTTTCGCATTGCTCATAGTTGTACCACTGCCGTCTTGAAAGTAATTGATGACATGAGGCCCGAATATGACAAAGGAAACCTCTCTCTTATGTGTATACTGGATTTTTCAAAGGCCTTTGACAGGGGTGGATCATTTAATCTTATGTCAAAAACTGGGGCACTATTTTGGATTTACAAAAACCGCTTTATCTCTTATGGGGAACTACTTGTATGGGCGAGCCCAAAGGGTAATTTTTGGAAATAGGCAATCGGGGCTGAGACGTATAACATCTGGTGTTCCGCAGGGGTCCGTGTTAGGCCGCCTGCTAGTTAGTATGTTCGTCAATGATTTATTTTCAGTATGCAGGTATACTAAGGTACATGCATACGCAGACGATATTCAGCTGTGCATCTCAAACCGTATTGGTCTGATAGAGGATACAAGTTACAAACTTAATTATGACTTGAGGTCTATTTTAAAATGGGCTGAGGATAATAACCTTATGCTCAATCCTGGAAAATCTTACATTCTACCAATCAGTAGATGGGAATATGATTTGAGTTATTTTCCGACCATTTACTTGGGGAACACATCTCTTGTGTACGTTAGTAAGATTAAATACTTAGGATTTTGGATCAATTCCACCTTGTCATGCACTGACCATATTAATCATGTTGTGCGTAACGTATACCTCTTGCTTCGTAATTTACGAATGTCGTCTAACTTCACACCAGTTGAAGTTAAGAGGAAACTTATAATTCAATTAATACTTCCACTGATTAATTATTTTAAAGAGGTTTACAGTAAATTGGACTCTCTGTCACTACATAAGTTGCAAGTATCTTTTAATAATGCTACGCGGTATGTGTATGGTTTGACTAGGTTTAGCAGTGTATCGTCCTGGAGGAAAATGATCTTGGGCTGTGACTTAATCAACTACCTTCAGATGCGGTATATTATATTCTTACATAATCTTCTTTATCGTAAGAAACCACCCTATCTCTTTGAGAAGCTTGTATTTGGTAGATCCACTAGATATACAACTCTAATTATACCTAGGTACACTGACATTCGTCAACGCAATTAATTTGTGGAATTCCTTACCAATGACTATTAAAAACATTTCGAGAAAGAGCAGTTTTAAGTCACTTTTTGACTATATGTCTTCAAATAATTAAAAAAAAAAAAACAAAACAAAAAAAAAAAAAACTTTTATATTACAGTCAAATCCCGGTATGACAAATACTCACTTTAACGAATTCGGGATATAACGAATGAGTAAATTTCTTACATTGACTACCTTATATAACGAATGTTTTATAATTTTCAAGCTCAGTATAACGAATGATTTAAAAAACGTGACTCCTCTTATCCAACCAATGGACCAAAACGCCATTCGCTTACTCAAATTACACTACAGAAATAGCCTCCTTTCAAAAATAGTGGCATCTGAAACAGATGACATCATAAATTTTTTAAAAAGTCTTTCTATTTATGATGCATTCTGTATGCTTGGTCTCGCCTGGAACAATGTTAAGGAGGACGCATTATCTAAATGTTGGAAAAAAATTCTATTTTTGGAAAATTTTGAGTCTGATGATGAGGACGAGATCCCCCTTTCTAGACTTTTTCAAGGGGATGAAGTACAGTGTATAAGACGTGGAGTCAAACTATTAAGTACAATTTTTCCAAATGTAAGCAAATTTAAATCCAAAAATAATTAGTACTTCGAGAAATACAGGAAGAAGCTCTTCAAATGAGTTACTTGTAAACTAACGTCTATAAATGATTTTTCCCCACAAACTTAAATAATTTTTAACACTTTTACTCACTTATTGATTATCAAACGTTATTTAAGGACTTGTCTATATAATTTTTAATAAAATTAATTATATCTACTTTTCTTTTTTTTAATAAAATTTTGTTAAAAAATACTTTGAGATATAACGAATTCTTCACTATAACGAAAGGGCCTGACAATATATCGTTCGTTATACCGAGCTTTGACTGTACTTTTATTTTTTAAATTTTATTTTAGAAATTTTATGTGAAATATAATTATTGCCTTTTTGTGTATTAGTTATATACTTTATAAAAAATTGCACTATAATTTAGGGAATACTAATGACCAACGTAATTTGTGTATATCCTACTGAGCTATAAAAGAATACCATTCTTAAAGCTCTTGTAAGCAAATAAATAAATAAATTCTAGAAAATCTGTTAAGTTTGCCACCATAATGCCAATAGTAGGCCCTATTGCTTTTACCTGTAACCGATATAAAACTCCTCAGATGAAAATTTGGGACACCGGTCTATACTTGAGCATTGTATACCATTCTAAATATTTAAAGCATTTTAAATTCGTTCCAGCTCTTCAGGAACAACATTTTTAAAAGCTCATACCACCTCCTTGAAATTTTAGCATTCAAACATGATGAAGTATTTGATGAGTTTTCTATCTTGCAACACCTAATATTCATCCTTTTCTCACTTCACACCTTCTAGTTTCTGTGTTAATATTTCTGATGTGGTTTGAAGTTCAAAATTATTCGTGGTTTGTTCAATACATACTGAGAGCCTTCATTTATTTCTTTTTTTCCATTAAGGTTTGGCTGTAAAAATGTTGGTTGTTGCGACAGCCACATTCTTCTACCTCTGCTGCCACCATTTTTTATGCGGTTTCCTTCAAGGCTGTGGTATTTTTTTTCTCTATGATTTCATTGAAGAATTATTTGCATTTTGATGATGACTTTGGGTTTTTTCTTGCTTTGCTCTCTGTGCTATACAGTCTCCGAAACCATTCCATTATTCCCTACCTGGGCAACAATTTCCATTCACGTAATTTATAAGTGATTCATGAAATTCAAATGAATGTCTTTAGCTTTTTTCTTTCCAAAAGAAGAAATTGTTGACAATTCATGAGTTGGCATTGAAAGGTCCCTGGTCTGGCTGGTGTGGCACAAGGACTGATTAAGTTGGGTGTTTTATATGGAAATTTCAATGATGACTTGGCGTTTGTAGCAAAAAAAAAAGGACACCAAAGTTTTTGGTTTTTGGTAAGTAAGGAGTAGGTTGGGGGTATGGTATGGTAGGGTGATAGGATGTTTGTAACTTTTTATTACTGGTTAAATTTAAATAAAATTTGTTGAGTTATTAGCGAACAAATAAATGAACGAACGAACAAGCGAACGTACGTAACATAACGACGACATTCAATTTTAATTAATGGTTGCTGTTCATTAACGTTTTAATAAGACGACATGACTATAACAAGGGAAGCGATTCCTTTTTATTTTTATTTATTTTTAATGTCATTATGGAAATATTGACAGAATATTTACAACGTAATTTAATGTTAATTGAACTTTATTGAGTATATTTTTATAGACTTTGTTTTTGGTAAAAATTCTCATCTCGAATTTCGCAAATAAATTGTAGGCGTTAGACATGAAACGTCTTCTTAATTAATGAATTTTTCAAAGGCAATTTACTGTAGTTTAATGCCGTTCTAAGCAAAAAAAGGAAGAATTTAAAAGAAAATAATAAAATTGTAGTTCAAATTACAGTAGAATTAGGTATAATTTGTATGTTGTACGTGTGTAGCAGGGTGACAGAGAGTCTCATTTTATTTTTAATAAAAACTGCCACTCAACCAGTAACTGCCAACAATTGTGTTAAATTTATAGGCAAGAGAGTTGGGGAATAAATTCAGGTAATAAAAATTTATATCTACGCAGCATCAGTTAATATTGTTACGTTTTTACCTTTTAAAAATGTTTAAAATATAAGCTCGTAGATTGCAAATAAAATCAAAATAAATTTGTATTTATTTTTAATTAAAATTCTTTATTATTCGCACAATTCTGTGTGCCGCTGTTCACAACTTGATGTAAACAACAACAATTGCCTTTTTTTGTTATTCCTCTGTTTATACCCTTTGCATAAACAATAACAAATACTAGACAATTATTCGACAGATCTTCGTAACGGCGATCTTCAAACCGCGATTACTCTCTTTAAACACACTGCGTCTTCACACAAGACTTACTGAATTTCACTAACTCAGTCGCCTGCTTTGTTTTGCCTTTCATATGGCAAATTAAACAGTCTGATGAATGTTCTTGAAGGCGAATGTTCATGACTTCGCCTTCTCGAAATTTCTATACATTGTTACGAAAATGGAAATGGTGTTATTAAAATAATAAGCAAAAGCTCCAAAAACAACACAATGGACTTGATCACACATAAAATGATAAACAGAAGCTCCAAAAACAAAACAATGCAGTTGTTCATGTGATCAACGAATGAGTAAACATATAGCAACAAAAACAACAGGCTTGTTTACAAGATCGATGAATAAACAAAAATATAGCAACAACGTCCATGTATAAAAAATATAGCAGAAAGACAAACAAACAAAACAACAACAACTCAATATCCATGGCGTTAGAAAGCATTACGTCCCAATTGGATTCATAGATTTTTGCAAAACATTCACGTCCCCCAGTCATATCGTTTTTATGGATCGAATATCGCTGAATTATTCATTTGAGAGCTTGCGGCAACACCAATGCACCAATGCAGCCATTTAACATTTCAAGACTTTTCAAACAGTTTCATGTAGCGGTAGACTTATCCCGAGCGAGAGGTTCGTTTTGCAAATTTCACCTTTGCTTCTATCACATTTAAGTAGAACTACCACTGCGAATTTCGGTTCTCGTTTTCACTTCATGGTGAAAACTGAAATAATTTCGAATTCTCGCTACAGAGTGGTGTCTTACAGGTTATATTACATAATCCATGTGGTGGTAACGTTGTATACTTAAGTCTTTTTTTTTTTTTTTTTGGTGGAAGATGCGAACGGCAAGGAAACGAGTTGCTGCTAGGTACTTAAGTCTTCCATTGAAGTGAGTGTGTTCAACGTTGTAACAATACTTATGCTCCCTAAAACTAATGGGGCCGGAACTAGGTTAAAAATCAGTATAGGATGCATGTATACGAGTTGCAATAGATTTTTTGACCAAAACAACTTACCGTTATGCATACCGCAGTTATTTTAATTGTTCTCGGAAACATGTTTCTGCTTCAAAAACTTAACAGAATCTTGAACAGATGGAAATTATTAATGATTAAGACTGTAATCATGCTTAACTGCTTATCAAAAGCGCTTTAAATATTGGACAAAGCTTTGACAAAAGTACCTGAGAAATATTACTTTTAAGGATAAAATAAAAAGACATTTTTTTTTAGATAAACTTAATCTGTCATCTGTATCTATGGGCAATGTAAATATTGAGGAGGCGTATGCTCTTGATGTACTGGGCATGAGAATTAGTTGTGACGCTCGTTGGAACGATCACCTTTTTCGAATGTCGAAGGGAAGCATTCAAGAGCCTTCGTTTTTTAAAACGGTGCAGAAAATACTTCACTCCATCCGACCTTCTTACTATTTACAGGACCTTTATCCGACCTCCGATGGAGTACAACTCTCATGTATGGGCCGGTGCTTCAAAGTCTATTTTGAAGCTTCTCGACCGCGTACAGGAGAGGGTGAAGGTGCTTATTAATGATAGTAGGGTATCCAACTCTATTGATTCGTTGGAGCATCGTCGCAATGTGGTGTGTGTTTCATTGTTCTATCGGTACTATAATGGGAGGTGTTCTCGAGAGATAAGGGGCTTGGTTCCCGATAATCACATATTTTTACGTGATACTCGTACCTCTCGGAGAGCACATCCTTTTGTGGTTGATTGTCCAGTGAACCGCACAATGCATTACAGGGAAAATTCATTTATTGCCCGCACTGCTCGCTTGTGGAATGATCTTCCTGCGGAAGTTTTTCCCGTCAGTTATGATATTGGTAAGTTTAAATCAAATGTCCACAAACACTACTCCCATAAACTAAGGTAATAATTTTTTTAATATTGTTAAAAAATAAATAAATAAATAAAAATCGCTTTCAGATTTTTAAAGCGATAAACAGCTAAATAAACTTAGTGTGCTTTATTTTTAACACCCTCTTTCCACCTTCCTATAACCCATTTTCCTAAACCTGCACAATGCACTGCATGAGTAGGGGCCATCCCCTGAGTGCTGGTTTTACAAAAAAAAAAAAAAAAATAAACTAAATCATTTCAATAAGGAACTTATAATGGTTTATCAATGTGATAAATTAATTTCAATATTCAATTGAAATGCAACGTTTAATTTATTTGTTAGAAAATTATGTTTTCCTTTTAATTAACAAATATTTCTAATATATTGGATTAACTTGCTTTTCTAAGGACATATTTTCTAATACAAATTAATAATACACGAAATTGTTGAAAATATTTACAAATCAAATAAATTTTGAATTTTGGAATTAATCTCCATACGCTAATAAAATTTGTTCTTAATGAATAATTCATTTATAATTTATTACTTTCTTATCCAATAGTTAAGTTATAAAACACACAGTAAAACTAAATACTGTAGTAAATGAATGACACAGTCAATATGCCTTTTAATAAACCAAACAAAACACAGAACTTGTGACAGACTTTAATAAATTTACCAAATCCTACCATTTATGCACTCAGGCATGGAATAGTTTTAACCCCCCTTCTCCCCTTATAATAACACTCGTATTTGATCATTTCGTATGAATATGGTAAATGGACATTATAATGACCATAAATTTTAAAAGTGTCATTCAAAATAAATTAAAGCTCATTAAAAATTTGGATATACAGTAGTGCGTATACATTTTATAAATCACCCCAACATGCAAGCAAGCAAACAATGCAAGAAGCAGGACCACAAAAAAAAAATGAAAATTAAGGCTGAAAAGGATGCATGTGACAGAAAATGGAATCAGACATACGGATGTAGTTTAGAGACAGACATGCCATGCATGCATGCATTTCTATCAATAATCATCGGGTGTGATTATAATAAAACAAGGCATTTGACAATGTACTCGTAAAATACAATACAATATACACGGCGTATGTATGTTATGTACTTATTGGCTACGTATTATGATTTATGTTTTATAAACAAAATATAATTTTATTTCGATTTGTATTGGTATAAATGCATATAGTAAGAGTTGAAATTAAATAAATTACATTTTGCACAATGGGTTGATGCGAAACCAAAAAAAAAAAAAAAATGTTATGTGGAGGTACCATTCTACTCGCTAGTTGGCTTTAGTGAGACAGAAGGAAAGGTCGCTGTTAGTATAAATATCACTCTCCATTTTCACATCGAAGATCTGTTATACGGCAAATATTTATATACAGTGAGCGTCAAAAGTTACTGTTACGAAAATGAAAAATCTAGATACTGGTGTTTTGCTTTTACATCGCTTAACATTAAAATTATAGACAAAAGCTACAAAAACAAAACAATGCAGTAAACAAACCTGTTTACAAATTATCGTACTGTTTAATACCGGGTTATCCATTTCGTGGTTTCAAAAGTAAACGTAAATAAAACACATATAAAATATTTTTTTCATGATATGTATTTCTTTTTTATTGTAAAGTTTGAACGTTGACATTATATGTGAAATACTACATCATTTAAATGACCTACAGGCAAAGTGTTGCAAGCATTGATTCTTTTAAGGTAATTTTCGACAAATTTTTAACACATATTGGGCGGTATCTCAGCCATAACTTGACTGTTGAATGTTGGTTTTTAAGTGCTCAAGAGTTGAAGGTTTATTTGCATAAACACGGTCTTTCGCGTAGCCCCACAAAAAAAGTCTAATGGTGTCAAATTGCATGATCTTGGTGGCCAGTTGATATCGCCACGACGAGAAATTACGCGGCCAGGAAAGCCATATTCGCTCGAGTTGTGTGGCATGTGGCACCGTCTTGTTGGAACCACATATTCTTCAAGTCGTATTCTAGAATAGCAGGCAAAAAAAAAAAAAGTCGGTTATCATATGACCATAACGCTCCGAATAGACGGTGACAGTTGTTCCATCGTCGTTTTCGAAGAAGTAAGGTCCAATCACACCTTTGGACCAAAGAGCGCACCAAACAGTGACTTTTTCTGGATGTAATGGCCTCTCTTCAATTACTTGAGGATTCTCAGAACCCCAAATACGACAATTTTGTTTATTAACATACCCACCGAGTGTGAAATGTGCTTCATCGCTGAAGAAAATTTTGTTCGATACGTGGCTGTGGCAGAATCACCATTTTTGTAGTAGGTTTTGATAATATTTATGCGTTGTGTGATAGTTAAGCGATTCATTTTCGTCAATGTCAGACTTTCAACTGAAAAGAAAAAAATTGGTTTCACAACTTAGTTTGACAGATGTCGAATTCCAGTCCCATACTTTTGAAACCACGAAATGGATAGCCCTTTATAACAGCAAATACCAGTATAAAAAAAATGGTAAACAAGTAAACAAAAATACAACAACAAACACCAGCATAAAAAATTGTAAACAAATAAACAACGATGTTTACATTTATAGAGATATAGATCATTCATCAGACTGTTTACATTGGCATATAAAAGGCAAGACAAAGCAGGCAACGAAGTCAGTAAAAATTCTGTCAGTCTTGTGTGAAGACGCGCGGTGTTTGAAGAGAATTATTGTGGTTTGAAGATCTCCGTTATAAAGATCTGTTGAACAATTGTTATTGTTTACGAAAAAGAGTATAAAAAAGAATAATAAACATAGCAATTGTTGTTGTTTACATCAAGTTGTGAACAGTGGCACACAGAATTGTGCGAATAATAAAGAATTTTAATTAAAACTAAACACAAATTTGTTTTTATTTTATTTGCAATCTACAAGCTCATATTTTAAACGTTTTTAAAAGTTAAAAACTTAACAATACATTAATAAATTACCGTTATTTTTATTTTGAAATTGTTTCATTAGCAGTTTTTAAAATTGAAACAAAAAAAAAAAAATTACAAAAAATGTCCAAATATTGTGAAATTTTTTCGGTCACTCTCCTTAAGTGGTAAAGTTGAGTTTGGTGATTGTTAGAATTTTATCCATAGTGTACAGTTTCTTTTAAGGCTCATTGTATATCTGTTATATGTACTTTACCTCTGTCAGTGGTTTATAAACCCTTACAGATGCTTTCAAAGCTATCGTGGTAGTCCTGCTTATCTTCTTTTTGTTTTCTGTAAGCCATTATATTCACCTTTGTATTCACAACGTTGAATACATTGTCTTTCGTCCCATTGTGCAACAGAAAACATACATTATAAATAAAATTGTACATTGTTTGCATATTGAAGTCATTATGATGACGAACATATTGATGTTAATGTCCCAGATATGTGACACACAACGACCAACACGACCAACAAAGAGGTGTGAGTAGAGCTGGAGCCAATCACAATAACTAGAATGGTGTTTGTGTAGATAGAGACGAGTGTGGTATTATTTACACAAAATGAATGAATTGTGAATGAAAAGTAAATGATGATCGAATGAATATAAATGAAGTTTATCAAGGCAAATGCTTATCCAACATTTCATAATGAATGGCTGGGTGAGGAAGGGGTGTAGAAGTGGAGTTATTGTCTATAATATTCACCAAATACCTATGAGGCATGGCATAGAAAACACTTCACTTATGGTTATTTATGAAAATTGATGTCTCCAAGAGAGAATAGAAACAGGAAACAGAGGCAAAAAGGTAGATTGTTTTACGTTTGTACCACCAAAAGTTCATTAACCGTTTAAACTATACACAAGCAAACTTATGCTGTTGTACACCCAGATGAAGACAATAATTTTTATATTCTCTCTCGCTTGGCATATGAAAGTGTAAAGGATATACGGAATGTTGTTGTGGGTAATTTATAAGCCTGTTCTCCTTTTGCACCTGTACACATCCTGTATAATGAGGTTTAAGCCTTTGCGCTAGACAAACGCATGAAAATCGAGCATTTAGAGCAGGTGTTGCATTGAATCGAGTTAAATTGTATGTTTATGCCTCCACTCCTGGGGTTTCCTGATAATAATTGTGTTTGCAAATGTATTTGCCGTTTTAACGAATAGATATACGTTTTGGCTGCAATTCGCTAACTAAAGCGGTAATCATAAGCATACAAATGTAAATACAGGGTCTCTAGAAAATGTGTAAAAAATTGCTTAAAAGCCTAAAGTTTGATAAAATATCTCCAATATTTCGAACCTTAAGAGAATATTTTAAATACTAAAGGGTGATTTTTTAGCTATTATCTTTTTGGCAACACTGGTTCGAACAGCTCACGCACGTTTCGTGTTTTGTTTCACTGCCAAACATCTTCAGTTTGGTCTATAATTTAACCATGAATCGTCTTACAAACGAACAACGCTTGCAAATCATTGAATTTTATTATCAAAATGCGTGCTCGGTTAAGAAAGTTCATCGCGCGCTTCTTCCATTTTATGGTCAGTTTAATCGACTCACTGAAGCGGCTATTCGGGCTATTGTAACTAAATTTCGCACCAAATTTACATTGTTGGACATTAAACCACCAACACGCTTGCGTAGAGTGCGAACTGAAGAAAATATCGCAGCTGTATCGGCCAGTGTTAATGATGACGATCAATTATCGATTCGTCGCTACCGTGAGATGATATCCAACTTTTGTTTGCCCAAAATGCAAGAGCTTGACTTGCATGGCATGTGGTTTCAACAAGATGGTGCCACATGCCACACAGCACAGCGTAACAATGGATTTATTGAGAGGCGAGTTCGGTGAACATTTTATTTCACGTTCGGGACCGGTCAATTGGTCGCCTAGATCGTGCGATTTAACGCCTTTAGACTATTTTTTGTGGGGCTATGTTAAAGCTCATGTCTATACAGACAAGCCCGCTTCAATTGACGCATTGGAAGACAACATTGAAGCATTTATTCGTGAGATACCGGCCGAAATGTTGGAAAGAGTATGCCAAAATTGGACTAAGCGGATGGACCATTTGAGGCGCAGTCGCGTTCAACATTTGCATGAAATAATCTTCAAACATTAAATTATATGGACCGTACTATCGATTCAAATAAAGATTTCATGCATTTTTCTGAATTTTATGTGTTTTTCTTTGAAAAATTTTTCTATAGCTCTTAAGAAATCACCCCTTATTACGAAAATGAAAAATCTAGATTCTAGTATTATGCTGTTACATCGCTTAACATTAAAATTATAAACAAAAACTACAAAAACAAAACAATGCAGTAAACAGACCTGTTTACAAATTTTCGTACTGTTTAATATAACAACAAACAAACAAAAATATACCAACAATACTACAATAATAACGTAAGCAATTATGTTTACCTTTATAGATATTTCGTGAAGGCGAAGTCAAGAACGTTGGCCTTTTTGAACATTCATCAGACTGTTTACTTTGCCATATAAAAGGCAAGGTAAAGCAGGCAACTGAGTTAGTAAAAGTTCAGTCAGTCTTGTGTGAAGACGCGGTATGTTTGAGGAGTATAATCGTGGTTTGAAGATCTCCGTTACAAAGATCTGTCAAACAATTGTCTAGTAATTGTTATTGTTTATTCAAAAGCTGTAAACAAAGGAATAGCAAACAAAGCAATTGTTGTTGTTTACATCAAGTTGTGTACAGTGAGCGGCACACAGAATTCTACGAATAATAATGAATTTTTATTAATACTAAACATAAATTTATTTTTATTTTATTTGCAATCTATGAGCTCATATTTTAAACGTTTTTAAAAGGTAAAAACGTAACAATTTTATAACATCTCTTGTTTCATCACTTGTCGTTTACAGTTGGCCATAAAAGTAATCACAGTTTGTTGTTTCAATGCATAACTATGACTATTTATGTGAAAATGTATGCATAGGCTTGTATATTTACCTCTGTAGGCCTTTAAATGTCTGTTTTATGTTATTATAGACAGTGTTCCCGTACCCAAAACAGTTCCTTATACCCATTTATGTATGTATGTAAATTCTCATTAGCCTAATTAAACATGAAATGGTACAATGTGTAAATACCTGTGTTACCCCCACCTCGAATGTGCCACTCGAATTACTTAAAATTGACTCTCTACTCAATTGCAGTCGTTGTGTAATTATTGATTCCCCATTACAAATATCTGACTATTGTGGTGGTGCCTATTGTAAGTTTGGAACAATTTAATGTTGAATACACATACATATACACATGCATTCTTAATTAAGTGTTTGTATAGAGGAAAGATAAAAATTAATGGAATGAGAAGACAATTGATTAGAGAGCAAGAGGATTGTTTTTTAAACTTTGTAGAAAAAAAGGAAAGTAAACTGGCCATAATCTACGTAAGCAAAAATTAGGAAAAGAAAAAACAGTTGTATTAACTGTTTGATAAAAGATTCAATAATTGGTACAAATTCCTCCAAGACGGCCGGCACTGCATGAGTGATGAACTGCTTTATGAGAACGCCACTTCGGAAACTACAAGTGATGAAAGGTTAAAGCAAGTATCACTCGAACGGGTTACATATACATAAATACATAATTGGTCATTACAACTCTGTAGTCAGGATTACGACCTAGTTTCTCATACCACTTATGTTGAGTGCATTAATTTTTATACATGAGTGGCGGGACCTGCAGTTTAAAGTCGACACTGAACGCCAGATATTTGAGAAACTTTTCAAGGCAATTTCATTTACTCTCAGAGTTTTTGCCAGAAATCTGCTGAGAGGAAGTAGCCAAAGAAATATTTTTTCATATCTCGTTTAGTTGGAGATGTCTGATCTATGTACCTACTAGACTACGGAGACTTCAATGGCTTATTATGTGACAGATCTTTACGTCATGAGAAGTTTATTAGCAGCATTTTTTTTTCATCGTAAGTCTTTATGTGTTTTTTAGTCAGTCACGGTGCAGCCCTTGCGCTGACCAACTTCTTCCTTTTTCCCTCATTGTGGTGGAACTTGGTCAGTACAGGGACTGCGTTCACCCGTGGCATCACAACAGGCCGCTATGCGTGCTCAAGTGTGCTTTGTGAAATCAGAGCTACCACTCCGGCCTAACCTAACCTAGTCAGTCACGATAAATCCACTCTAGCGCCATCCTCGTTATACTATCAGCATTTTTGCTGTTGTTTTTGGGTGATGATCTTCAATACTTATTAGGTTTTAATTCCATTCAATAGAGTGGTTTGCATATTCTAAGCTTAGTTTATCTGGATACATGTGAGTTTCACCATACTGACTGAATTCGTCAGAATGCCGAAGTTTTATTGAAGGTGTTATTTACATCTGTTTCTACGTCACCATCATTGTCACTATACTGCCTAGCGACTGGATGGCCATACAGCAAGATGTTATCGGTTCTAACGTTATTAAGTGCATGTTAAGCTTCTAATTTTGCCTGCATGTTGGAGATCTTGTGCGAAGGGAGACAATTATCATCAGCTTATTCCAAATCCTTAAGTGGGCGTAAGAGACTCATTGCATATTGTCTTCCTCTGAACGGACTTCGCTAATGATATTATTCAGCACGATGATGATTAGCTGAGGTGATAGGAAGCATTCTTCCTTTTTTGTTTAAGTTTTTTAGTCGATAGCTGTTTCAGCTAAGCTGGTAATTCGTCTGATATAGGAGGTCCTAGCATAATGAGACTGCCTTTGTCTAGATACAATGCTTTCCATATATGTATGTACCAGAGATCAGCAATGAATTGTTTTTTCGCTACATCATTAAGTACTTATGAAATTTTTAATATAAGTGAATCAATCTGATTCATTCGTACTCACTACAACGTTTATTTATAAGTACAGGTTGCAATGAGTATGCGTACAACGTTGACATCAAACTCATACCATTCGAAATATGTTTGATTTATAAGCCTACTCATTTAGATTCATAACTTTAGTAAAATACTTACAATACTTATAAATGATTCGAAATTCATTCAAAATTTACAGTCTTAGATTAGGTTAGGTTAGAGGACGTGTACTTGTCAACTGTGACAAGTACAGTACCCGGAGGTCGAATTGACCCATTGTACAACGTCCTACAGTGAGGGTCAAAAGAAACTGTACACTATGGATAAAATTCTAATAATCACCAAACTCAACTTTTACCATTCAAGGAGAGTGCCAGAAAAAATTTGACAATATTTTGACATTTTTTGTAATTTTTTTTTTTGTTTCAATTTTAAAAACTGGCAATGAAACAATTTTAAAATAAAAATAACTGTAATTTATTAATGTACATACATACATAATTGGTCATTACAACCCTTCAGTCAGGATTACGACCTAGCTTCTCACACCACTCGTGTTGTGTGCGTTATTTTTTATTCATGAGTGGCGGGACCTACAGTTTAAAGCCGACTCCGAATGACAGATTTTTTGAGAAGCTTTTTACTCCCATAGTTTTTGCCAGAAATCTGCTGAGAGGAAGTCGCCGAAGAAATATTTTTCATATTTTCGTTTTGATGTCTGACCTGGGATTCCAACTCGGGCCTTTCGTCTAATAAGCCAACACACTAACTACTAGACCACGGCAACTTCTAAAAAAAAAATGTGGAACGCTTCACGATTTTGCGTGTCATCCTTGCGCAGGGGCCATGCTAATCTTCTCTGTATCGTTCCAATTTTAGTATATGTTCTGCCGAAGCAAGAACAACAAAAAAAGAAAAAAGACACATAAGCAAAAAAGACAAAGCAGCAAGCAGAGCAAACACACAACCTTCTAGTGAGTATTTTAGTATTCGTACGCAAAACATACTTATTTTGTGGTTCTTGTATAATATACGAGATATATATGATACAGTATACGTTGAGTTATGGAGAGTCGAAATCAACAATATCATACGTGTTGTATGTGTATGAATATGATGAGTACTTCAAATTTTGAAAATGAGTAGAGGTTCGCTCCATGACAGTAAAACAAGTATGAATGCGTATAAGTATCAGAAATTATGAGTATGATCCGATTCTACTAAAATTTTTGAATACTCATTGCTGATCTCTGATACTTTACGAGAGGTATTTTAAAGAGCACAAATACAGACTAACATAAACGGCTAATTTTGGTGTATATAATGGAAATAAGTTTTTGGAGTTGTACTCCATTTTCGGTCTGATATAAATGCCGTAAATTTTATTGCAATAAAAATAAAAGAAATATAGGAACTTTGCATCGGATTCTCATGCCCTGCGCTTTCAAAACACCAATATTTAAACGACTATAGCTGTAGGTGGACATTTTGGATCATTTAAATTGGCTCTGTTCACAAATAGTGAACATATTCGTATTCTGGCCTTTCGCGCTTGGTCTTTTTGGTAAAAGTTTCGATTGAATATGAAATTAGAGTAAGAAGTCATTAAATTACAAGAAATGTTCTCGGAGATAGAATTCTTTATGATGAAAGTGACTCAAGAAGTATATTTTATGGTTATGAGGCCTTGTGACGGAGTGCATACAGGGGATACAAGTTCACCTAATCCTCTGGAGTTCTCTGCAGTCTCTTGTCCCTGTTAGTTTTGAAGAGATTTGTATGCTGCTACTCTTTTTGGATAATTAAAGGTGCACTAAAGAAATAAAAATTCTTTCTTTTTACACATTCGTTTAATAAATTTGCGAACTTAAACAACGAACCCATAAATGAGTCTTTTTTTTAAGTCATTGTGGTTATAGGCCTGCATTAGCCACATAACTTTTCATAATAACGTAAAATGAGCATGTTTGTGTGTGTGTGTGTGCATCTGTGCGTGTAGACATATATTCTCGCGTAATTATAAACGTACTATGTACGTATATACATATGTATATGTGGCATAGAAATGCGTGTCATTTGACCGCAATTCATCATTTGATAATGCAACTAATAATTTCCATTTGATCACGTTCATTGCCCCATTTATTATTGTTGATTTTTTGATGTTGTTGTTGTTGATTTTTTTTCTTGTCAATTGCCACAAAACCCTCATTGGAATGTGCATAAACGATATGTGAACATGATTGAATTGGATTCGTTTCGTTTCGATTGCATTGGATTGGATTGGATTGGATTGAATTGGTCATTGTAATCGAATATCCATTTTGGAAATATGTGCTCACATTTCAGTAATAAACCAGCATATAATTTGAAAATTATATACACACACACACAGAAAAGGTGTTAAATTGGCAAATATGTTAACAATGTAATAATAATGTGTGGCAAATTAGGGTGGGCGAAAGAGAGATGTGCTATATTGGCAACCGCTATTATCACAACATTTTCAAATAAATTCCCCGGCATTGTTGTGCTTGTGCGTGTGCTGTGCTTGTGATATTTGTTGTTGTTGTTGTTATAATATTAAACATAAATAATGTAATTTCGTTAAAAAGAAAAAATTGAAAATTCCAAAAAGTTTTATTTCCCTTGTTTTTGATTTCATGATTTTATTTCTTCGTTCACAGCCAATCACAACCACAAATAAAACTCTTTTCTTTTTTCCCAAAAAAAAAAGAAAAAACAAATGATAATAAAAATAAAACTTTTTAAACTCAGTCTCCTCCCCCCACTACTACCATGCCTAGTATTTTTATCTTGATAATAATTTTTCAAATCCACAAGAGTGTCATATTTTTGTTGGTTTTTCTTCAAGTTTTCAAAACAATTTCTCAAAAGGGAAGAAAAGTTTTTTTCATTTTTTACTTCGATTTTTTTTTTGCCCTCTAAAAGGGGAAAAGAGAAGTTCTAAACTATACCAAAATATGTTAGCAACACTGTCAGATTCAATCAACAGTAATATGACCTACTCAGACAAGCAGCACTCTTTGCTGTTGATGGCCAAAGAAACCAAAAAAAAATTATTTGTATTTTTGTTTTTGTGAAAAATATTGTAAACTTTTATCAGAGTATCGAATTATCATCCTCCTAAATAAATAAAAAACAAAAATCCTCAGATTCTTTCCTTTAATAATCGATTATGGGTTTTTAAACACATCATAAAACGGCAAGTTTTTTTTGGGGTATTTTGGGTGTTTTTATTGTTGAATTTGGGGGCATGTGTATATATGTACAGGCATTAGGGAGATTAAATAATTTTTATATATTGTCTCGAAGATTTATTGAACTGATACTAGCTAAACGTAATGCTGTACGTATACGTAATATTTATTATTATTTAATATTACTCATACGCCGCCGTATAAAATTAAAATGAATTAATTTACCCCAATCCTTAGCAATCTTGCTGTAAAACTGATCTGATTTAAATCAGTTTTGTAGCTATGTTAAGTAATAATTTCTCTTAAATGTTTCTAAAAATCTTTACATGGCATCCCTTGAAATTAATGTATAAAATCTATGATGATGACAGTGTAAACACTCTGTTCTATCATCAAATAGCAAACCAGTTAGTTTTCTTCTTATGGAAAAAATTATTTTTTTTTGGTAAAACAAAGTAAAACGAAAAAAGTAAACTTTTGCCAACACGTTTATCAAAAGTTTCACAATTTGTTTGTATTTCTTTTTTATTTTATTTTTTCTTGTATTTTTTAGTTCAAAGAAAAACACAACAGAAGTTTTAGACGAAGTTTTGTCCTCTTTTTTTTTTTTTTGATCATAAAGTAATTGGAGGGGCAAATCCAAAAAAGACGAGCAGGAAGGCAAGCAAGTGATATTAATGCAATCAAAGTGGTCAGAGAAATGCAGCAGCATATAAGAATTTTTATAGACAATAGATGATGATGTGAAGATTTATATGGGAACGGAAGCTGTAATATTTTTAAAAATTACTTGGACCGTATCGTTTCCAAGTAGAAATCTGCCAAGTAAAAAAAAAGAGAAAAACGTGTCTAAAAATGAAATTGAAAGCGATATAATTATGAATAGCTGTATAGTAAATAGGGATATGAACTCTGAAATCTATATTGAATTACATGCGCTTTTGGCGTAGCCAGTGTATTGAGAATGGTGATCATGGAATTAGAGGACGACATTGGTATTATCCTGGCTTAATTTATGAATACAATTGATGAGAGGTCTTGAAGAGAAAGAAAACTTTACTTTAGTCAATAAACCATGGCACTACTTGTAATAATTTTAGGTTATTACACGACCGAAGATATATGTGACGTCTAGTACTTTATGGCAACCATTTTAAAAACAAATTTAAATCAAACTGAGATGAAGAGCTGTGCTTTTACAGATTAGGTCTTGAATATTGCCTTAGTGTTAGGCTTGGATCCAAGAACACAGAGAGAGAGATCTTAGGGCACACAAATCTTAATCTAATACCAATGAAGGTATTTATCAGAAGTGAATCGCCGAATTCTAGGAATTAGTGTGTTGACTTATTGGACTACTGACTTACTTATTAGTACAGGGTGGGCCAAAAGTCACCAAGGGGTTTAATCGTTTAATCGTTCTTGCGAATCTCGTGGCTTTAGTTCTTGCACTAACTGAAGCTTGTATGGGAAAAGATGTAAATTTCCCTTTAATATTCTGCGTAAAGACCGCCGAGACATTTGCAGCTCAGCAGAGCGCCTTCGAGTTGATGTTTCAGGATTCTCCTCAATACTCTCCAGAACGCGTTGGATATTTGCTTCATTAATTACAGAATGTGGTCTTCCACTTTGTGGAAGATCCCTTAGTGAGCCTTGTTCCTGAAAACGTGTCACTAATTGATTCGGATGGTGAATTCCGCACATTAAAATGACGACGATAGGCTCGTTGAGTTTGAATTATTGATCGATGATGTTCAAAATAAAGTTCTATGATTTTGGTTCGCTGGATACCGTTGTAACCTTCCAAAATTAATCTCCCAGATTTATTTTACAAGTCCTAAAAAGAAAAATAAAAAAAAAAAATTAAACTAGAAAAGTTATTAATTTTTCAAATCCCTTCGCGACTTTTGCCCCACCCTGTATAAATAATTATTTCTTCCGTGGCTTCTTTGCAGCAATCTTCTGGCCATGAAAAGTTCCCAAAAATTTGTCGTTTGGAGTCCACCTTAAACTATAAGTCCATCCCGCCACTCATGGATAAAATTAACACACAAACACACATGAGTGTTGTGAGAAGCTAGGTCCTGTTCCTGACTGAAAGGTTGCAATGATCAATTAAGAAGGTAAGATCCCAATATAAAGCTTTCCATAGCCCAGAACAATACAGCACAATATCTGAGGAGGCGAAAGGTTTGTTTCCTTTTTACCCACAATATTAGAATATTTGAGGAATTCATTAGATTATGAACTCATTCTTTTTAGGTGTTCTTCCTAATCATATCTGAACATAGAGGTCAGATCTCCCATGCTGTTGTGTCTTTGCTCCAGTCAATGTAAATACAATGTAAACCAAGCGATTTATGCAAATTTGCACTGGTCAGGTCTTTATCCACTAGATTAATGCCCACCTGTTTCTGCAATCTGCCAGTCAAAGCCAATCTCGATTGGCCAACCATTTCTCTTAGAATTAACTGGCATACCTTAGCAAACGGAAATGCCAGAATTTTTGAAAGATTCAGAAGATCCACACTGTGTACTCAATAATATCTTAACAAGTTTACAGTTTCTTGAATAGTTCCATCTGAAGGATGCAACATTCGCTTTCTAACATAACCCAACACGATCTAGGAAAATTCAAATCATTGTAGCTAGGAGAAATCGATAATTATTTCAAGAAATTTTACAAAAAATTTCATTTAAAAGTACATCTTGTTACCAAAGTAATTGCTTTTATTGTGATTCATTAAAGTTTTTTTTTTTAGTTTTTTTTTCTCGTAATTATTGCTTCAAACCATTTCTTTATACAGATAAAAAACTTTGTTTTTGTATTTGAATTTTTCATTTTGATTTCATATTCGTATATTCATAAATAAGAATACAAAACATATGTATGTAAAAGCTATATATCTATGAATTACAATGTATACGGCATTGAAATACACTGAAAAAAGATTTTAGAAAATAATTTCATAAATTTACGAATTTCGAAGGGGGTTTCGAACCTAAGTAAATAACCTCGCCTATGCATTAAACACATTCAACAGACACTAAAATATTTTAGGAAATCATTTTCTCAATAAATTTCTCTCAGTGTTGAGTTTTTCAATTTCTAAATACAATCATCGTTAGTTGCTTTAGCAATATGCTTAGAATTTTGTTTTCTCTCACACATGAGAAAAATTGATAGAAATTGAAGGAAAAATAATAAAAAAAAGAAAAATAATCGAAAAAATTAAGAGAAATATTTACAATTGTAAACTAAAATGAAATTTTTTTTGAAAAGTTTTCTCATTAACAACGAACGATATTGAAAATTATAGAGGGATTTTTCGATTTTGTTTTTATTTTTTTTTTAATTTTCTCATTATTTTCAATTGAAAAAAGCGAAAGACAAACATTTTGAAAAATTAAAAAAAACTACAAAAAAGTAAAAAAAAAGTTCAAAAAATAAAAAGAAACTTTTATTCCTATCGTATACTAATCTTAAGTGCAGAAGAGATAAAATATTTTCTAGTATTTTATGTTGTTAATTTGTAAATTCAGTTGAAAGTTTGAAAATAAAAAAAATATTTTTCTTGTTGCTATTTTATTTGAAAATAAATTCTCAATTTTGTTGGCCAATGCTGATGAATTAAACAAAAAAAAAAAAAAAACCAAGTGAATGGAAAAATCCTTCAAAGTTTTAGGATAAATATTTAAATACTTGTACTCATAGTTTTATCCTTAGTTTGGTTATTAACTGGCATAATTATAGCATGACCAACACTTGTAACTTAATTTGAATATTTTATTTGAAATGAATGAAAAAAGGATTTAAAAGTTACAAATAAAGGGTGTTCTTTTAAGGGAACTAAAACCATGTCGATAATTAAATCTGCTTTAGTGTTCCTAATGAAGAATCTAGATATTGTTGTTTTGCTTTTACATCACTTAACATTAAAATGGTAAACAAGTAAACCCAAATTACAACAACAAACACCAGCATACAAAAGGGTAAACAAGTAAACAAAAACACAACAACAAACACTACAAGAAGAAATGTAAACAAAATACACAAACAACAATAATGAAACAACAATGTTTACATTTATTCATTCAAGAACACTCATCAGGCTGTGTACTCTGCCATATAAACGGCAAGGCAAAGCAAACGAGTGAGTTAGTGAAGTTCAAGCAAACTTGTATGAAGACGCGGTGCGTTTGAAGATTTCCGTTACAAAGATCTGTCGAATAATTGTTATTGTTTATGCAAAGGGTATAAACAGAGGAATAACAAACAAAGCAATTGCAGTTGATTACACAGAGTTGTGAACAGTGGCACACAGAATTGTGCGAATAATAAAGAATTTTAATTAAAACTGAACACAAATTTATTTTTATTTTATTTGCAATTTACGAGCTCATATTTTAAACGTTTTTAAAGAGTGATTTTTTAGCTATTATCTTTTTGGCAACACTGGTTTAAACAGCTTACGCACGTTTCGTGTTTTGTTTCACTGTCAAACATCTTCAGTTTGGTCTATAATTTAACCATGAATCGTCTTACAAATGAACTACGCTTGCAAATCATTGAATTTGGCATTATTGGCTCAATGGATACGTAAATAAGCAGAATTGTCGATTTTGGAGTGAAGATCAGCCAGAAGCATTGTAAAAGCTACCAATGCATCCAGAAAAAGTCACAGTTTGGTGCGGTTTATGGGATGGTGGCATCATTGGACCATACTTCTTCAAAGATGCTGCGAATCGTAACGTAACTGTGAATGGTGAGCGCTACCGTGAGATGATATCCAACTTTTTTTTTTGCCCAAAATGCAAGAGCTTGACTTGCATGGCATGTGGTGTCAACAAGACGGTGCCACATGCCACACAGCATGCGTGACAATGGACTAATTGAGAGGCGAGTTCGGTGAACATTTTATTTCACGTTCGGGGCCGCCTAGATCGTGCGATTTAACGCCTTTAGACTATTTTTTGTGGGGCTATGTTAATGCTCATGTCTATACAGACAAGCCCGCTTCAATTGACGCATTGGAAGACAACATTGAAGCATTTATTCGTGAGATACCGGCCGAAATGTTGGAAAGAGTATGCCAAAATTGGACTAAGCGGATGGACCATTTGAGGCGCAGTCGCGGTCAACATTTATTATTATAATAAATATAATAATATTATTTATTATTATAATAAATAATATAATTATATGGAATGTACTATCGATTCAAATAAAGATTTCACGCATTTTTCTGAATTTGATGTCTTTTTTTTGAAAAATTTTCCTATAGCTCTTAAAAAATCACCCCTTAAAAGGTAAAAACGTAATACTATATTATTATCACACCCTTTCATTGTTTGCAATGTAATGGAAAATGATTATGCATATAAGTAATGTATAACTCTACTTAATGAATAAAAGAATCAAAATAACTTTCGAATTTTATTTCTACATATATTTTTTTGTTCATATACATGATGCACAATAATATTGTTTTCAACTCTTTTAATTGTTCAAACTTAAATTTCTAAATCTCTTAAAATTCCAATAAAAAAAGAGGAGGCAAATAACTCCGAACTGAAAGCAAAACAAAAAGGTGTTGAAATTTTTTTAATGCTTGGAAATAAAAGACTGCAACCAACAGCCATCATCATCAGCATTATCATTATCATTAAAGTCATCACCAGCACTAGTAGCAGCAGTAACAGCAGCAGCATCATATTGCAGTCTGTATTATTCATCAAAAGCCAAAAACTCATTCACTAACACTTTAAACTTTAAAAAGTACTCACCCAGTTACAAAAACACAATCATACACAAACATACATACTCGTATATATGTATGTATGTATAGGAGTACAGGCAAACACTGATATTTTGTAGTTTTATCTTAAACTCGTTTTACAAAAATACTTCAAATCCACTCAGGCACTACTCATCATCATCCTCATCGTCATTATCATACAGGCAGCTAGACAGACAGACAAACAGACAGACATCGGGTTAAAAACTGAATAACTTTTAATGATGAATTTAAAAAATCCTCATCTTTTTTTCTTCTTTTGCAGCAAAACTTTTAAATATTCATGAAAGTGTAAAAATTCTCTTCTACTCTTTTCTTGGTATCTTTTTTTTTCATCTTCCAGTGGTATAAGGCATAATTACTGGAAAAAGAGGAAATGGGAAGGAGATCGGTGTAGTAAGTATTAAATTTTTAATTTTCTCTTCGTCTTCTAAGTAAGGCTTATAAGTAATGTGACGGTAATGATTTGATGAAGAAACTATCAACAGAACACTTGAAGGATTGGATTACGAATGAATTTTCATTTTGTTTGAGCGAGAGAGAGTAAATGCCTTAACGCTAGCTGATGTGAATAATCACGAACATTCGCCGTCGAGAACATTCATCACTCTTTTACTCTGCCATATAAAAGGTAAGGCAAAGCAGGCGAGTGATTTAGTGAAGTTCAGTCAGCCCTGTGTGAAGACGCGGTGCGTTTGAAGAGAGTAATCATGCTTTGAAGATCTCCGTTACAAAGATCTGTCGAACAATAGTCTAGTAATTCTATACAAAAGGTGTCAACAGAGGAATAACAAAGAAAAGCATTTGTTGTTGTTTACATAAAGTTGTAAAAAGTGCCACACAGAATTTTAATTAAAACTAAACACAAATTTATTTTTATTTTATTTGCAATCTAAGAGCTCATATTTTAAGAAGAAATATTTCTTCGGCGACATACTCTCAGCAGATTTCAGGCAAAAACTCTCAGAGTGAAATAAAATTGCCATGAAAAGTTTCTGAAAAATCTGTCCTTTGGTGTCGACTTTAAACTGTAAGTCCCGCCACTCATGTATTAAATTGACACACACAACATAAGTGGACGTAATCCTGAGAAGGTATGTATGTAGTTATTATTATTGCCACGAATTCTTTCAGTTTATCTACTGTTCAGTTTATCAACAGTTTGAGGCATTTAATCCTTGATTCTGTTGCATTCTTCTGCATTCTAGTGGTTAGGAATCTTTGTCACTAAGTCCTACGTTTTCCTAAGAATTGTTGTTCTACTGCGTTTGACCAAGGTATGCTTGGTCTTTAATCGCTCTACTCCATTACGACTTTTGCTTGTGATATAACTTTTGGAAAAGCATTCAGCAAATGAAGTGTTTTGACTTCAGCAAGTGAGGTATAATCAGTGGTGTTGTGCTAATTTTTTTTTTTTACCGGAACATACATAACATACATAATTGGTCATTACAACCCTTCAGTCAGGATTACGACCTAGCTTCTCACACCACTCGTGTTGTATGCGTTAATTTTATACATGAGTGGCGGGACCTACAGTTTAAAGTCGACTCCGAACGACAGATTTTTGAGAAGCTTTTCATGGCAATTTTTTTTACTCTCAGAGTTTTTGCCAGAAATCTGCTGAGAGGAAGTCGCCGCAGAAATATTTTCGTTTTGATGTCTGACCTGGGATTCGAACTCGGGCCTTCAGTCTAATAAGCCAACACACTACCTACTAGACTACGGCGACTTCAACGGAACGCGTATATATAATTATATAGACAGGGCCGATCCTCGTAGACCGCTCTGTGCGGTCTCATGTCCCAAATTTAACGACGGGGGTGATTTTCCATGATAATCCTGGCGGCGGCGTTTTTTTTAAGGTTTCATGTCCCAAATTTAACGACGGGGGGAGGGAGATTTCCCCCAATTTTCGCCCGTCGCCAGGATCGGCCCTGTATATAGCATAAAAAGGAAAGGAAACGAAAATCATTTCCAATTTTCGTTATCAGAAATCCGTTATCAGTTCCGGAACGCGTTTCTGTCCAAAAAGGAAGTATCGGAACGACGTTCCGGAGCGTTCCGGCTCGACAACACCACTGGATATAATCTGTTAACCATAGGCTCACCTAAGCTAGTACAGATGTAAAATGTTACACTTTTAAATAGACAGTGCCCAGGACATTATAATCGAACTTGTTGTGTTTTTTTTTAGGTGTTAACGCTTCTGATTCTTCTATTGTGAGACGATTTGGTACCATAATCTTATACCCATAATTCGTTACTATTAATGAGTAGCGCAGTACATCGAAGTTATTGTGCCAACTATAACACACCTTATCTGTTTAATATTTCAC
The DNA here is from genome assembly GCA_927399465.1 of Sarcophaga caerulescens. NCBI lineage: Eukaryota > Metazoa > Arthropoda > Insecta > Diptera > Sarcophagidae > Sarcophaga > Sarcophaga caerulescens. The sequence continues at coordinate 10,722,098 of OV656866.1, read as the reverse complement.
CAAAAATTTGCGATAAATTTTCCCCAAAGAAAACTACAACAATAAACTTTCAAAACACAAATACTCCTGCAAAATCAAACCTTTTGTTGCTAAAAAAAAGAACTTCAACGTGTTCCCTTTAAGGAAAGGAGTAAAGGAAGACGTTTGAAATCTTTCAACTCAAAATATAAATGTGAATGGAAACTGACAGCTGCCATTAAGTGTTCACTGAATGGAAATGGTAATAGAGCAGGCGAGGATGATGATTATGAATTGAATTTCAAGTGACTTATTTAAACTCTCTCTCTCTCTCTCTCGAAAAAGTATTTCAACTTTATAACTCATTTGCAATTTTCTCTGTCGTTAAGTTATTCAGCTTTGGCTTACATTATGCATATCTTTACTACTTTTCGGTCGTTTTTCTCTTCTTTTTTTTGTTCAATATTATTGCCAAATATGTAAGAAGAAATCAAAATTATTTACCTTAAACTTAAGGCATATGTTTGAGAAGAAGATAGGATGGCTGGTTGTTTGTTAAAGTTTTGCACACGATTTATTTTGCAAGAGCAGCCATTGATTTGTGAGAAGCAATTATAAGCAAGCAGGGGAGACATTTAAAAAGAATTGAAATAATTTCAATCAATTAAAGAACTCCAATTAGTTTGTATTTCAAGTAAATCTCTTGAAATTATTTATTAAGAGTGTTTGAAATAGCGATCGGTTTCAAGTTAAGGTAGTAAACGTCCCCCGGGGGACGAACATCTTCGGATGTTTACACACATAGGACACGAACATCAACAAAGTTCGTTAAAAAGAGCGTAAAAATGCATTCAGTTGCTTGTCAGCTTTGAAAGAAGAAGGTTCATGTCGCTTTTTTTCAGGTTAGAATTATACACCCAAAGAAATATTACAGTAGGATTCACTAATATTCAATGAAATTCACTAATAACAATGAGAAATTAACTCGATTTTTGGAAGAATATTTGTCAAGTTATAATACGCAGTCTTTAGGGATTTGGCGCTGTACATTTTTTCTATATTTTCCACTACATAAACATATTGTTACGTTTTTACCTTTTTAAAAACGTTTAAATATGAGTTCGTTGATTGCAAACCAAGTAAAAACAAATATGTGTCTCATTTTAATTAAACTCACACTTAACCGATACAACAACCGATACAACAATAATTACTACAATTTCTGCTTGTTCACTGTTATTCACACACAACTATTCTCTATACTGCTCACTACGGATATCTTCGAACCATGACTTTTTACTTCGCACGCAACTTGTCTTCACACCGCGACTGATTATTTAACACGCAACTTCACGCAAGGCTGACTGAATTACAACTGACTCACTCGACTGCTTTGTCTTGCCCTTTTATAGTCCAACACGAACAGTACATCGAACGTTCTTGAAGAAGAATGTTTGTGGTTTCGCATTCTCGCAATTTCTATGGCGACTGCATTGCTTGTTGTTGCGCTTGCTTACTTGTCCATCCCTTTTGCTCTCATGCTTGTTGTTGTTGACTTATTTAGAAGATGTTCGATGTATTTGTTAATGTGTATTGTGTACACATTGCATCTTGTTGTGTTCGCTTATGTTGCGTTTGGGTTATTCACCTCTCTCATACTCATACTGTGTTATTGTTGCTTTATGTATGGTTCGGTGTACATAAGTGTTAGTGTAGCTGGTAGCTTTTGTTTATTGTTTTTATGTAAAACGATATTAGGTCGTTTCGATCTGCGTAACAATATTATAAGGTTACACTTGAAAACATTATGTTACACTGGAAAATATTACTAACAATTTCCCTCTGGATTATACACATACCCCTCACAACTACAGTCACATTTTTATCATATTCTCTTTGTGCCATATTTTTAGTCATAACGGATATCGCCGTACTCCAGTAAATAGTGTCTTGGTTTATTAGACATGAACCCGTGGTTCAAACCTTAACTCAGACATCTCTCACAAAACGAAATATGAAAAATATTACTTCGGCGTCTTGCTATCAGCAGCTTTCTTGTAAAAACTGTGAGAGTAAATGAAAGTGCCATGAAAAGCATTTCAAAAACTTGTAATTCGGAATGGACTTTAAAGGCAGGTCCCGCCACTGGATAAAATTAACACACACAACATGGGTGGTATGAGAAGCAAGGTCGCAATCTTGACTAAAAACTGTAATAACCAATTAAGTAAGTAAGATGTCTTACTCCTGATTATTCCTTTTATTTAATTAAATTCAATAATCTTCCGAGGTCTAAAATATTTCTTATTTGAATATTTTTCCAAAAAACAAATTTTAACCTTTTTAATCCCATAAAAAAGAAAATTCTGTTTCCAAACGCATAAGTAAAGCAAAATGAGAAAATCTATCAGAAGACTTTACTTTATCTAGGGACAAATGGAAAATAAAGCCCCGTCCATTACAAATCCATAAATTCGACCATAAACAATGTGTTTGTCATGTCATAGAAATTAAGTGGTGATTTTTGGCCAGGAAACAAACAAAATAGGCCATGAATATGGAAAAAAAAGAAGAGAAAACAGCAAATAATGTTGAAAGTAAAAAGTTTTGTTTTCACAAACAAATTTTAAAAGAAAGAAAGAAAAAAAAGAAGAAAAGAAAAGCAGAGAAAATAAGAAAATTTACATGAAAATCTAGAAAAACCTAAAAAACCACTTAATGTTTCATTATTTAAGGCCTAAAACTAGATACTGAAATACAACACACACTCTCACATACATACCGAGAAAAAGGAGCAACAATCTTAAGAACGAAGAAATGGAAAAAGTTTTTCTGGTAAATTTTTATGAACGTTTTCTTGGTTTTGTTGTTGTATAAGTAAGTGGTAATATAAGTATGAGAGTGTGAGTGTGTGTGTGGTTATTTACATGTGAAAAACAAAAAAAAAAAGTAAGTCTCCTTGTAACCATTTTTTGTTTGGTTAAAGCAAAAAGTCCTTATAAAATATGTGAAGAGCTTATGCAAGAAACCCCAACCCTGGTGGTTTCTTTTGCATCATAAGATTTGAAATCTTTTATTCTAAATCATGTTGTTGTTGTTATTACGCAATCTTTTCTAATCTATATTAATGTGTTTATCATTTTTAATCTTTTAATTTCTAGTTGAACATTCATTTGCTGACCCCTGAATGAAGTATTTTAAGGTTTCATTTAATTTAAAAGTAAGTGGATGGTTTTGATATTAAAACAGCTTCATTATGTATTAGGATTTTGTGTCTTTAACTACCGTCCTCTACAAATGATGTAAATATTCCAATACTTATCGTAAAATCCCCATAATCTAGTAGGTACTGTGTTGAGTTATTAGGTAGAAACTCGTGGTTCAAGCCAATTGCTCGGACATCTCACAAAAAAAGAAATTTGAAATAATACTTCTTCGCGACTTCTTCTCAGCTGTCTGCCGGGGAGTAGAAAAAATTGCCATGAAAAGTTGCTTAAAAATCTGTCTTTCAAAGTCGCCTTTAAACTGTAGGTCTCGCCATTCATGTATAAAATAATACACACAACATGGGTGGTGTGCGAACCTAGGTTGTAATTCTGACTGAAGCGTTGTAAGCACCAATCAAGTAAGTCAATCTCAGAAGCTTAAATGAACAAACGATAAAAAGTTCAGTCAATGGCTTCAAAGGATAGTGAAATTAAATGAAATGTTACACGAGTTTTGTAAGTCGCCGTAGTCTAGTAGATAGTGTGTTGGCTTATTAGACGTGTGGCCACGGTTCAAACCCCGGGTTAGACATCTCCAACCAAACGAAATATGAAAGAATATTTCTTTGGCAACTTGCTCTCAGCAGATTTCTGGCAAAAACTCTGAGAGTGAAATAAAATTGTCAAGAAAAAGTTTCTCAAAAAATCTATCGTTCGGAGTCGACTTTAAACTGTAGGTCCCGCTACTCATCTATAAAATTAACACACACACTGATGTTGTCAGTGGTGTGAGTTGCTAGGTCGTAATCCTGACTATAGGGTTGCAACGACCAATTATGTATCAAATAAAAAACAGGCGCTCATTTGCAGTGAAATTTAAACAGGAAGTCATAGCTTTGAAAGGCTTTTTTACAGTAACGTGATAAGAGAATATGGCTATGCGGCGGCAAGGGTTGAATTCTTTGTCTAAAAGTTTTCAACAACTCTATGAAAAGTGCAATTGCATGCAGTCTTAAGCATTGGGACTAGTCGTGGATCATTTTATTCGTTAAGCAAATATTTTTTTATAAAACATTACACTCTCCCTGAAATACATTTTACGTTTTATAAAAAATTTTTACATTTTCATCTTAACTTAAGCGAATCTAATTATGGACTAAAGACTAAATTAATTCAATCCTAAAACTGCGAACTACATACAGATTTTACAATATTGAGAATCGCGAAAATGTTCTGGCAATTATAAAAAGATAACGACATCCCTCGAAACTAATTGTTATTCTAGCAAGTCATCTGCTTGCATTTCGGGTTCCTGTAATACGATACTGAATTTCAAACAGTTTAAATGCATCAGCCATATGCCTTGTTATGACCCAAATGATTTGATCTTTTAAGAGCTAAAAAATAATTTTCCATTATAGTTGACCAACAAATATCCACACAACATTTTTCCAAACAAAAACTTATTTTCGAAGTAGTTTGTATAAGAAATTGCATAACACAACGGAGGAAAAACAAAAGAGCACATACCCGTACAAGTAGAAAATCCAATTAAAGTGCTTTCATTTCGTACGAAGTAAAATAATACGAATGAGAGTAAGATGGAAAGGGAAACGTAGGCAAGAGATGAAATGAAAATTTGTGTGACACCGATTTATAAAAAAAACAAAAAAAATTGTTAATCACAACATTTATGGTATTGCCAACTAGAATTTATACCAGAGATGGAAACCAGGAAATGTGAAACGGAAAACTATGGTTTCAAACCATTAAAATTTTATAAAAGCTTTGATATGCTATGAAATTTTGTTTGGGAACAGCTGAGCTCAGAATACCATAAAAAATCAAACACGGTTTATAAATTTCCGATCACACCACTAACTATTAGGTTTAATAGAAGGTACATTGCATTTAGCAAATTTAAGTTGTACTGCAAGGGAGCTTCACCCTCGATAGTATGTATATGAGATGTTTATCAGAGGTGAGCCTTGAATATCGGGTCCGCCATCTAACGTTTTTTTTTTAACTAGTGCTTATTTCGTGAATGGTATCACTTAGCTCATGTCTGATTTGACAGATAATTAGTTTTATCCTTCCGCTGAACGAATATGGTTGTGTATTCGAGTTTTCGCTTCGCTAAGTGGGCCTGCGATCGACTTACAGAAGATGCCGATTTTGGCAAAAAAAAATCATCTTTTCAGATGAAGCTCATTTTGATCTTGGCGGGTATGTAAACAAGCAAAATTGTCGCATTTGGGGCACAGAAAACCCGCACGTATACATTGAAAAGCCGACGCACCCAAAACGAGTCACTGTTTGGTGCGGATTTTGGTCCAGAGACATAATTGGGCCATTTTTCTTCGAAAATGAGTAAGGAGTGGCCGTTACAATCAATGCCGATCGTTATCGGGCCATGTTGAACGAATTTTTGTTCACAAAAATTGAAGAGGAGGATATTGGCAACATTTGGTTTCAACAGGACGGCGCTACGTGCCACACAGCCGAGCTACACTCGATGTTTTGCGCCCTGTTTTTGAAGAACGCATTATCAGCCGCAGAGCTGATGTCGTTTGGCCACCTCGGAGCAGCGATTTGACACCGTTGGACTATTATTTGTGGGGTGCCGTCAAAGATAAGTGTTACGCCGACAAGCCAGAGACAATTGACGCTTTAAAGGACAATATTCGTGAAGCCATTGGTGAAATACAGCTGCACACAATCGATAATGTGCTTAAAAATTGGACCGAACGTGTAGGCTACTGCATGGCCAGACGAGGCAGCCATTTGAATGAAATTATTTTCCATTATTAACCGGAAGGATTGTACTTTCAAATAAAAAAAGAAAGAAATTTGAGAAAATATTCAGTAGTTTTTTTTTAAAGCATTTTCAACCAAAAAAAAGTTATTTGGCGGACCCTTACCTAAGGCGTATACCACAGCAGAGCAGGTATAGTTTCGTAACGGTAGCAATGAACCGTTTATTACATCACATACATACATAATTGGTCATTACAACCCTTTAGTCAAGATTCTGATCTAGTTTCTCACACCATTTATGTTGTGTGTGTTAATTTTATACATGAGTGTAGGGACCTACAGTTCAAAGTCTACTCAATTTTATTTACCCTCAAAGACTACATCATCATCTTTCATATTTATTGCGCTTTTCCATCCCTGAGCATGTAAATATTTTCAGTACCAAACACATTTTAAGAGTGAAACCTCTCTCCTACAAGTCCTAGAACTAGAAGTTAACAAATGAATGCTTTATTTTGCAAGTGTGTTAGTGTGTGCTATTGCGTATGTATTTGTTTTGTGGTCGAAAATTTGATTTAATGCTTAACCAATAAATCCGTAGACCTGTTACTACCATTTACTCCCACATTTTTAGGTCAATAGACCTGAAATTAAATGACACTCTGTTTAAAAGCAACCTCACAGTATAGAGTTTATTTCTACAATGCATGTGTGTGTGTGCTTTTTAATCCATGTCATATGAATTTTGATTTTTTCTTTCGAAATACTGGTCTAACAGATTTCCGGCCTTAGGCTGAAATTCTGGGTGTGTGTGCAACTGAAACAGAGGACTTTTATTTGGTTTAGTTGTATAACAACAAGTGATGTCAACTGCAATTGATTGCTAAAGAAAATGTAGTTTTTTTGTTTCCTGATTTTCTTCTAATGATTTGGAAATAAAAGCTAGAAAAACAATGCAAATGTATGGGAATGGAAGCAGTTCATTAAATAGAATTAAAACTGCTGGCTGCACAAAAAGAAACACAAAAGGAAAAACAAAAAACAGGAGAGACAAAGAAGAAAATAATAGAACAGCATAAAATATTGTCATAAATGGAAGAGAGACAGACCATGCTTAGTATGAAATTCGAGTTCTGATGCAATTTTCTTGTGTTATTTACGAAATCATTGTTGCTTTCCATTTAATTAAAGGAAAAATAGTTGGATTTACTAATTGAAGTGTTTTTACAAGAGTTTAATTATGCAAATTTACAAAATAGAAGACTTTTGTATGAAGTTCGTAAAGAAGCATTGTTTGCTGATGACAAGAAATGGAAAAGGCAACCAACATTGATTGCATATTGTTACGTTTTTACCTTTTAAAAACGTTTAAAGTATGAGCTCGCCGATTGCAATAAAATTGAATTAAATTTGTGTTTTATTTTATTTAAAATTCTTTATTATTCGCACAATTCTGTGTGCTACTGTTCACAACTTGATGTAAACAACCACAATTGCTTTGTTTGTTATTCCTCTGTTTACACCCTGTGCATAAACAATAACAATAACAAAAATTATTCGACAGATCTTTGTAACGGAGATCTTTAAACCACGATTACTCTCTTCAAATGTACCGCGTCTTCACACAAGACTGACTGAACTTCAGTAACTCACTCGCCTGCTTTGCCTTGCCTTTTATATGGCAGGGTAAACAGTCTGATGACTTCATGACTTCACCTTCTCTAAATCTCTATAAATGTAAACATCGTTGTTTACATTTATTCTTGTAATGTTGTTTGTGTATTTTTGTTTACTTGTTTACCGTTTTTTTATGCTGGTGTTTGTTGTTATATTAAGCAGTACGATAATTTGTAAGCACGTTTGTTTACTGCATTGTTTTCTTTTTGTAGCATTTGTTTATAGTATATTGATTTTTCATTTTCTTGTACAAAAAGTTTTGAAAATTTTAGTAAAAGAATTTTGAATCCCGTCAAGTACCCCCCATATGGTTTATTTTAAATCCAACATTTTATAAAAATTATTTGAATTCGAAAATCTTTTTGTAGAAAGTTTGTTGTTAAAAATTTTTCAATATTTGCTCCAAATAAAATTATAAATTGTGTGAAAATTAATATCCTTTTTCCATATTTTCGAATCCTTTTTAAAGTTTTAATTTGTCAAATCGAATACAATATTTTATTACGTAAATCCCTTTTGCTATAATAACAATACACAGTCATTAAAATTTAATTTAATTATTGAATGTAATTATTAGAGAAAATATGCATAAAATTTTAGAAAGAAAATAATCCCTTAAATTATTCCACACGCTAAATGCTTTACTAAAACCCAGATTTAATATGAGAAATATTTTTCAAAAAATTGGTCCAAAAATAAACCGCTTTAAGCTTATGGGAAATGAATAAAAAATATTTTTTGTTTTTATTGTATTTTGTCGCTAGATTATATTGGTTGAAAATAAATTGAATTAAAATATTTTATTTGTTACTAGAAAATGCAACAGTAGCCCTTTTAATGAATGTTGCATTATGGTCGACACAAAGTTACAGAATTCGAATATGTATAAATACGAGGGCGGAGAAACATGGCAACATCTAGATTACACATCAAAGCATACTTTTTGCGGGCCAATATTGAATTAAACCAACTTTGTCTATCATAATCTAAATTGAAGTCTAAATTGAAATCACCACAGTCTAGCAGGTAGTGTATTGGCTTATTAGACATGCGGCCGAGGTTCAACCCCTGTCTGGATTTGACTTTAAACTATAAGTTCCGCCACTCATGGATCAAATTAACACACACACTACATAAGTGGTGTAAGAAGCTAGGTTGTAATCTTCACTAAAAGGTTGTAATGACCAATTAAGTAAACTCTCAGATGTCTGTTATAAAAGTAGTTGATTAAACGAACAGATTATTGAGACGATCTGTCCTTTACATGGAATAAGCGGTGGATATTATGGACTACCTTACGTTGTACTCAGCGGTCATAGATATCTGCATAGTGTGTCTGTTTTACCACAACAGTAAAATTCTTTTACAATTACTTTCGGTTACTAGAGTGACTCATTGAATACTTAAACCTTGGACGTCAATATGACGTCAATTGGACGCTAATGTATGCTTTGCATGTATACTAGCTCTGGATATTTTTGAAGTACTGAGCGACTTTTTTTTATCATTGAAAGCAATTTTGTCTATCAAATTGATAAAAACTAGGAAGAAACTTTACAGCATCTCTTGTAAGACTGGTCGGCTTTAAAGTACATGGGAGAAAAATTTTTGGAATATGTTTTCTGTTTGTATCTTGATTTACCTCGAATGTCATCTTAGAAATTTTGATTGTTTCAATGGAACATGTGGATTGTCTAAGGCTTAAGATGGCTTCATAGTAAACTCACTTATGTGTAGGCTATGCAAGTAATATAACCTAACCTAGTCTATGCATATTGTTACGAAAAAGTAAAAATCTAGATACTGGTGTTATGCTTTTGCATCGCTTAACATTAAAATTATAAACAAAAGCTACAAAAACAAAACAATGCAGTAAACAAACCTGTTTACAAATTATCGTACTGCTTAATATAACAACAAACACCAGCATAAAAAATGGTAAACAAGTAAACAAAAATACACCAACAATACTACAAGAATAAATGTAAACAAAATACACAAATAACACTACAATAACAAATGTAAACAACGATATTTACATTTATAGAGATTTCAAGAAGGCGAAATCATGAACATTCGCCTTCAAGAACATTCATCATACAGTTTAATCTGCCATATAAGAGGCAAGGCAAAGCAGGCGACTAAGTAGTGAAGTTCAGTTAGTTTTGTGTCAAGACGCGATGCGTTTGAAGAGAGAAATCCTGTTTTGAAGATCTCCGTTACAAAGATCTGTCGAATAATTGTCTAGTAATTGTTATTGCTTATGCAAAGGGTATAAACAGAGGAACTACAAAGAAAAGCAATTGTTGTTGTTTACATCAAGTTGTAAACAGTGGCACACAGAATTGTGCGAATAATAAAGAATTTTAATTGAAACTAAACACAAAATTTATTTTTATTTTATTTGGAATCTACGAGCTCATATTTTAAGCGTTTTTTAAAATAACAATATTGTGTGTGTGTTTTTTTTTTTTGAGTAATTTTCCTGCAACCCATCGTATGTTGACATAGTATGCGTATATTTACTCATTATGAGTTATGGAATGTCAATTAAAATTTTATCTTTTTTTTGTAATTATGGTGTAATAAAAATTTTTATATGATTTTACTAAAGCACAGCGGGAGGTGTATTCGACACCTACATCTTCCTCTCTGTGCCGTAAATAGTTGGCATAAATTGTGGCAATCTAAACACAATCAACGACACTGTAAACCAATGCAGCATTTCACATACGCATGTAGAACGCTGGTACTTGTATACTGCATATGACTGGTAATGATAATGTTTTGATGGTTTTTTCTCTTTCTCTTTCTCTTTCTCTTTCTCTTTCGATTATTATTTATTATCTAAAAACGTTTTAAATGTTTTATGGCTTTTGTATAAATAAAACTGTGTGAGTGAGTTTGCGATGTGTGTGTGAATTATTTTTTAATTCATTAAAACCAAAAAAAAAAAGTTAAACGTGTGTAAAAGTATGCTTTTAAATTCTGTGCTGTATTATAGGAAATAGGAAAGAGCGAGTAAGAGAGGAGAGGCCTAGTGTATAAAGATTATAATATTTTATGATAAAAACATAACCAAAAAAAAAAAAATTAAATTTAAATATTATTTGTAATTAAATTAAAAATATTTTAATACGTTTTATTTAAAAACATATTTTTTTTTTCGTTGGGTTTTATGAGAGGGAAAATAAATGTAAATGGTGGCAGTGTTATCATGAATATTTTAAATTATTTTTTGATTTATTTTTGTGCATTATAGTTAAAATTTATTGTGTTAAATATTACATGATAGCAGTACGTAGAGGAATTAGTTTTTAGATAATTTTTCTTTTAAATATTTTAGAGATTAAAAACCGAATGTTTCTCCGTTCATAATAATTAGAAAGAATTCGTAATTTTAATGTAATTAATAAATAAGCAAATAAATAATAGAAGGGGCATGGCAGGGTATACTGTGGTATATTAACTTAGGGGTTTTAATATTAAACTTTCCGTTGTGTTTTCCAATCAGTGGTTATAATGCGATGAAAGCGATGCAATACTTGTTGAATTACGGAGTTTTCCTGGAAACTCTGTTCTCTTACTAGGACTGCCAAACTGCGATTAGGTTCCTAATGAACGTAGTATTAACGCCCGTGCATGACCATGAATGTCAAGGATCATTCTAAGGGAAATTTCTGATTATTCAAAAGTAATTCATATATGGCTTTCGACACATGGAAATATCGTTGAAGTTGCATTGCTGATGAGCTGGCCAGGGCCTCGGGCCATGCTCATGTTATAGGACATAGGTATTCTGATTGCCTCAGTTAGTTTTGATATTGTTACGTTTTTACCTTGAAGTCGCCGTAGTCTAGTAGGTAGTGTGTTGGCTTATTAGACGTAAAGCCAGGGTTCAAGCCCCAGGCCAGACATCAAAACAAAATACAAAAAGTATTTCTTCGGCGATTTCCTCTCAGCAGATTTCTGGCAAAAACTCTGAGAGTAAATAAAATTGCCATGAAAAGTTTCTCAAAAAATCTGTCGTTCGCAGTCGACTTTAAACTGTAGGTCCCGCCACTTATGTATAAAATTAACACACACAACATAAGTGATGTGAGAAACTAGGGTTATAATGACCAATTATGTATGTATGTACGTTTTTACCTTTTAAAACCGTTTAAAATATGAGCTCGTAGATTGCAAATAAAATTAAAAATAAATTTGTGTTTAGTGTTTTAATTAAAATTCTTTATTATTTGCACAATTCTGTGTGTCACTGTTTACGACTTGATGTAAACAACAACAATTGCTCTTCTTTGTTATTCCTCTGTTTACACCCTTTGCATAAACAATAACAATTATGCGATTACTCTCTTTAAACACACCGCGTCTTCACACAAGACTGACTGAACTTTCACTAACTCACCCGACTGCTTTGTCTTGCCTTTTATATGGCCGAGTAAACAGTCTGATGAATGTTCTTGAAGGCGAATGTTTGTGACTTCTCCTTCTCGAAATCTCTATAAATGCAAACATCATTCAAGTTAAAGCGTTTCCCAAAGGGAACGCTTGAAAATTAAAGTTGGGGCCAACCCTTGGCCCTTGTTATAAAATGCAATTGGATTCTGTTCGCTTTTCTTACCTCTGTCCCAAAAGCAGAAGAAAAACAATAATATTATCGAAAACTATTTGTTGTGAATTGTTCACCAGTTTTTCCTTAAAAAAACGAAATAAATTATTATATTTTAAATACATAAAACAAAGGTAACTATGATTTATAATTTCTGAATTTTAACAAGTATAATTGGAACAAGTACATACACTACACTATTTATACTTACATATCGAAGTTTAAGTTCAATGATCGTTGTGTCAGCATGTTGGATAAATGGTATGTCACACAATGGGTAGAGCGTGTTAACTTTCATTATTGTTGTTTGTGTATTTTGTTTATATTTATTCTTGTAGTGTTGTTTGTTAATTTTTTGTTTACTTGTTTACCATTTTTTTATGCTGGTGTTTGTTGTTATAATTTTAATGTTAAGCGATGTAAAAGCAAAATCTAGAATCTAGAGTTTTTATTTTCGTAACAATATTATACACTCGTTTTTAGATTGTGTCTATCTTGTTGGCAGGAAGAGGGTATATGCAATATTTCTCTACACTGCCGAATACATACGGATAAGAAGGGGAACACTCTGTTCTGTCCTTAAATTCCATCATCCATAGTGATTCCAAACAAGCTACTGGCCTCGTGATAAACATGCCGAAAATCTTGGCCTTTCGGCAAATGCATTCTACAGTAGCTGTGGGTCTGAGTAGGAGAAATAGAGTGTCAGTCCCCGGCTTATGTCATGAAAATGCGAAGGTTTCTGATCTCTCTCCTTCCGATATTCATACAGAAGTCTCAAATATGAAGATTGCAGCAATAGCAAGTTTTATTGTCTATTTGGGTTGATTTCCTCAAAGAAATGTTTGATCCCCGAGTTAAATATGATGTGATACGTGGTATGATACTTGTTTTTATTGGAATTCATGAGTGAATGTCTTTTGGTAGTAAAATGAGAAAGAGGGTGTGAAAATATAACATTTCTTAATTGGCTCTTCGATGAGGGTATACAAAAAAAGTGTTCTAACGTTTCCTACTTTAGATTTTTGAAGCCTTTGTGGCTGGCCTGTGCAGGCATGTGGCTGTAATATTGCTTCGAAACAACTAATCCATGTCATATGGGTATTGCAATGGGGGTGATAAGCGTTGATAGCATCTCCGAAATATGTAGTAAGTATAGCGTCATACAGGCCATAGCAACCCTAGACATTGTGTTACTTTCATTTTAAATTAAACACTTTGCAATCAGTGGGAGTACGTAGCAATCGAATTGAAGACCTCATCCTTCTTATTTATTTACTTTCCATAATTTTCTCTTCTTTGCAGCATTTTTTTGTTTTCAAATATTTTCTTAAATTAGTTCTTATCAAAGCATTTAAGAACATTTTCTTGAACGGCCTTAAAAACTTTTCCTCAGCCTTTCTTAAAATATTCTCCCTCTGCCTTGTTTTATTAAAACTTCTTAACAATACCTTCTTTTAATATGAAAAACAAAATAAAAAAAAAATTTTTTTAAATGGAAAAAGTAAAAATATTTTCGCTGTTTTCCATATGATAACAAAAGGAGAGAGAGATAGAGGGGGAAGAGATACAAATCAAATATGAAAAGTTTTCTTTAAACAACACAATAAGACACTTAATGAGTTGAAAACGGATGTATTTCGTTTCACAGATTCTTTATTTTTTTCTTCTTATTCTTCGAATACATTTTACTTTTAACGTCTGTCGTCTGAGAACAATGTTGACGTCGTTCCACTTTCCATTTTCTTTTTTTTGCTGGCCTGCAAAAGAAAACGAACAGAAGTAGAATACAAAACATAAGTAGGAAAATTATGAGCTATTGTTAGATGGAAAATAATATTTAAATAAAAAGTATGAAAAAAAAAAAGAAAAACGAAATAATATTTAAATCGCAATATGAGATGTTGAAAAAGAAAAAATCCGAATTAAATTCATAGAAACTTAAAAAGGTACGAATAAAAATATTAAAAATTTATATTTGATTGTCATTCTCATCCTTAAATAACATACTAATGCCATCAAATTCGTTTAGATGGTTGGCTGGAGTTGATTTTCCTTTTTCTTTAATTTTATTAAATATTAATGTTCATAAATAAGGTTTTGTAAGCATATGAACACGTAAATATGGGTCTTTCCATGAAAATATTGTTACGTAAATGAAGAATCTAGATACTGGTGTTTTGCTTTTACATCGCTTAACAAACATTAAAATTATAAACAAAAATACAACAACAATCACCAGCATAAAAGAATTGTAAACAAGTAAACAAAAATACAAAAATTTTTCGTTCGGAGTCGACGTTAAATTGTAGGTCCCGCCATTCACGTATAAAATTGACGCACACAACATGAGTGGTGTGAGAAGCTACGACGTTGTACAATGGGTCAATTCGACCTCCGGGTACTGTACTTGTCACAGTTGGCAAGTACACGTCCTCTAACCTAACCTAAACAAAAATACAACAACAAACAGTACAAGAATAAATGGAAACAAAATACACAAACAACAACAATGAACCAACGATATTTACATTTAGAGAGATTTCAAAAAGACGAAGCCACAAACATTCGCCTTCAAGAACATTCATCAGACTGTTTATTCTGCCATATAAAAGACAAGGCAAGGCAGGCGACTGAGTAAGTGAAGTTCAGTCAGTCTTGTGTGAAGGCACGGTGCGTTTGAAGAGAGTAATCGTGGTTTGAAGATCTCCGTTACAAAGATCTGTCGAAAAATTGTTATTGTTTACGCAAAAGAGTGCAAAGAGGAATAAAAGACAAAGCAATTGTTGATGTTTACATCAAGTTGTTAACAGTGGCACACAGAATTGTGTGAATAGGAAAGAATTTTATTTTAAACTAAACACAAATTTATTTTTATTTTATTTGTAATCTACGAGCTCATATTTTAAATGTTTTTGAAAGGTAAAAAGTAACATAATCCTACAAGGTAGAGCTTACTAAGGTTTGACGAAAAACATGACAAAGGGACTTAAGTAACAATGCCAAGTGGCCCAATATGAAATCGTTCACAAATATTTTCCCATTTTTGTTTTAGCATATGGTGCCTCCCTAATAAATTTCAAAGATTTTAAACAGAATTACTCACATAATCAAACAGCCTTTTGTAAGTCTCTGTATTTACTTTGACAACTACGAACGGAAAAGTTGCCATTTTATTTGCGTTTTAGAGCCTGATTCCTGGATAGTTATTTACTTTTGTATTCTTACAATGCCTTATACAGTGCAACCCCTGTTGCTATTGTTATGACAATAATACGAACAATTCATTCGTTTCGCTTCTATTTATTTGTCTTTCGAATAAAGTTTTCTATTTCTAACAAAGTAAAAAGTAAAATAAAAAAAAAAAAGAATTTTATTTTATTTTATATTTTATTTGCGATACACTCAACTCATCTTACCATACTTCAGCTCCATTTCCTGGTATTGCTATTGCGGCACAATCTCTACCATGTCGATTCTGATGCTGATGATGATGATAATGACGTTGATGTTTATGATAATTGTATTGTTGTTGTTATTGTTATTATTATTATAATCATTTTTGCTATTATTGCTATTGTTGTTATTTTTGGTTTTTATTTTGTTTTTATTATCTACAACTAGTTTTCCTAGTTAAATACTCTTTTCATAGTTAAATGCTTACACCAAACAATAGTACAAAGCAGCAGTAGCAATAGCATCAGCAGTAGCAGTAGCAGTAGGAATAGCAATAGCAATAGCATCAGCATCAGCAGCAGTAGCAGTAGTTGTAAATAAAGTAGAAATGTAAACAAATAGTCAACAAATAAAACGAAAGTCCTGTGAGATGCAACAAAAGAAAAATAAAAGATTGTTTTGCTTTGTTTATCCAATAGAGACATGGAAAAAGGCCTCCTTTGTTTCTTTGCATTTTTGCTACTCTACTCAAACATAAGCCATAAGTAAATATCTATGAATATGCATAATATTCACTTATAAACACTAATACACACACGCATATGCATATTAAATAAAAGCATATGCTTTTATATGCTTTTAAAAAATTTATTTTAAATCCTTTTGTGCTGTGTTCTGGACAAACATACACTGTTTACACAAATATGCTTACAAAGAAAAATTAAAGATTGTAAAGAGAGAGAGAGAGAGAGAGAGAGAGAGAGAGTGAGGAGAGCATAGAAAAAAACTGGAGACATATTAAATTTACATTCATATGTGTTAGTAAGTGAATGTATGTGTGTAAGAGATAATAAACTAATGCTTAAACACAATAGACTCTTACAAGAGACGAAAACTCACTCTTCGACTTGGAAGGTTGATTGTTGAACACATCTTTTTTTTCTGCCAGAGATGGAAAGTGTGATTACATGTGGTACAGTCAAGTTATAAAACTGTCTAAGAAAATTTAGGCTGTTATTGCATAGTAGATATTTGGTTTTTAATTAAAAAACGTTGCCGCATAATAAGTTGGAAAACATTTCTTAGCAATCAATGATAAAATCTTAAAGGCAAATATATTGTTACGTTTTTACCTTTTAAAAACGTTAAAAATATGAGTTCGTAGATTGCAAATAAAATAAAAATAAATCTGTGTTTATTTTTAAATGAATTCTTTATTATCTGCACAACTTTTGTGCCACTGTTAGAACTTCTTTCACTTATACAACGATAACTTTCACAATATGTGCTTTTTTTCGTTATATTTCTCTGCTTACAACCTTCTTGTAAGCAACAACACTTATTAGTTATTCCTCTTTGCTCACAACCTTTTTTTGTAAGCACAACACTAACAACTGTGTTCTCAAACGCAACTTGTCTGCACACAAGTCTGACCGAATTAAAGCTCGATAGATTTAATTCTCACACTGACGTGACGTCGTCTTACACGATTAAATTCAAACTCCAATCATTGCTCGCTTTGCCTTGCCTTTTATATCACGGGATCATTAGTGTGATGAATGCCCTTGAAGGATGATGACGGCCTTCGGGAACAATCCGAAAATGTAAACAACTTGTTTCCATTTTTGTTGTTCGTGTATCTTGTTTACTTTCGTCCAGGCAGAGTTGTTGTTGTTTTGTTTGTTTGTCTTTCCGCTATATTTTTTATACACGGACGTTGTTGCTATATTTTTGTTTATTCATCGATCTTGTAAACAAGCCTGTTGTTTTTCTTGCTATGTGTTTACTTATTCGTTGATCACGTGAACAACTGCAATGTTTTGTTTTTGGAGCTTTTGTTTATCATTTTATGTGTGATCAAGTCCGTTGTGTTGTTTTTGGAGCTTTTGTTTATTATTTTAACAACACCATTTCCACTTTCGTAACAATATATACAATACAGTGAGCGTTAAAGAAAGTGTACATTAATAAATTACAGTTATTTTTATTTTTAAAATTGTTTCATTGCCAGTTTTTAAAATTGAAACAAAAAAAAAAAATTTCAAAAAATTTCAAAATATTGTCAAATTTTTTCGGGCACTCTCCTTAAATGGTAAAAGTTGAGTTTGATGATTATTAGAATTTTATCCATAGTGTACAGTTTCTTTTGACCCTCACTGTACATAATTGGTCATCACAATCTTTAAGTCAGGATGCCAACCTAGCTTCTCACACCACTTATGTTGTGTGTGTTAATTTTAAACATGAGTGGCGGGACCTACAGTGTAAAGTCGACTCCGAACGACAGATTTTTCAGAATCTTAAAGACGTGAGTAATTTGTTCTATCGAGAAAATAAGTAATTTGCTTACAGAAGCCCCTAACAATTGCAACAAGAAGGTTCAATTCATGATCTGGTAGGATCAGCTTATCTTACGTGATTCTCTCGTGTGAACTCACTTCGTATACTTGAGGAATTTCGTGAAGAATGTACAGTAAATTTTTAGATGCCAATATTTTATGATAAAAACAGTAATACGATCGGAATTATCCACGTATCCATCTCTGACCTATGCATTTCCAATGTGTGTGTCAGCTGATACAGTTGTATGGATGTGTGTGAGCGAATTTGAATGAATAAATTCAGTTTTATTTACTTTTGCTTTGATATTCACAGAAAAAGAAGCCGTACCAGAAAAATATCTTTGCGTAAAGGAGAGCAATACAGATACGGTGAGAGTGAGAGAGAGTAGATGGGATGTAAGAGAGAGAGAGTATAAACCTGATGACAATATAAATGAATGACTGACTAAGTGAGTGTATAACTGAGTGACTACTACTGTGTGATTGTTAAATATTTTCAACTTAATTTTATGTAGATTAAGCATAAGACGACGACATACTTTTTTTCTCTCTTTCTCTCTCTCTCTCTGTAATTCTCTTAAAGTACTGTAAGTATTGTAAGTGTGTAAGTAAGTATGTATGTGTGAGTGTTTAGTAATACGAAAAATTTCTCAGGGGTTTTTTTTTTTGTTAAAAGAAGACGTTGAAGGCGTTTTTTGTTCATTTAAAATCAAATCAAACAAAATTTTATGCAACTTTCAGGTTCTTCGGTTGCCATAGTTGTTGTTATTGTTGTGGTTTTCTATAGTAAAACCCCTAATATTTAACTATGAGAGTGTGTATCTATGTGAGTGTATGTGAGTAAGTTTGCTTGTAAGTAATGAATAAAAGAAAAGTTTTGAATTTCAAATTGTTAATTTGAATAGGGTTACATGCTCTACGATTTTACTTGCCCTCTCTCTCCCTATGCTTTACATTTTCTTTGCCGTAGAAAAATTAAGACAGAGAGAGAGAGAGATTGAAAGAGTGAGAGAAAACTTTTAATGTCAATTGAATAATTTTTTATGCAAATATTTACATTTTTAAACGAATAAATAATTTTCCAAAAAGAAGTTTTTCTTGTTTATTTAATAAATCAAAAAAAAAAAAAAATGCCGAAGAACGCTACAACACACATACGGAAGAAAATTTTACCACTTTCCAATTCACAAACAAAGTTGTCAAAGTAATGCTAATGAAAATAAATGAATGAATAATTGTGAGTCAAAATGTGAAAATTTTTCAAAATTCGAATAAATTTTCTCCGGAATAGAAAATCAAAATAAATTAATAATGTTTGGTAATCATTAGTGTTTAGGGGCTTAAAGAGCCTACAAAGAAAGCAGGAAGCCATTATGATTATTGGAAAAAGTTTACATAAATGTAAAGCTGGCATACAAAATTACTGAGAAATTCAACTTCATTTAGTCGAATTTTTTTGCAAATTTTGTTAAACTTTTTTCAAAATTAACTAGAGACTGATGTTTTTTAATTTGGATCCAATTTTGGGTACAAAATTAGAGGTTAATGGATCTAAGCAACATTTTTTGAATATGTATAGAGAGTAACATATACAGTGCGCCTCAAAAGAAAATGCACATTACATTAAAAAAGTATTGATTAATAAATTATCGTTATTTTTATTTCAAAATTGTTTCGTTGCCAGTTTTTAAAATTGAAAAAAAAAAATTACAAAAAATTTCAAAATATTGTCAAATTTTTTTGGGCACTCTCCTTAAGTGGTAAAAGTTGAGTTTGTTGATTGTTAGAATTCTATCCATAGTGTACAGTTTATTTTGACGCTCACTGTATATTGTTTGCCAATTAGATCCGTACGAGTACCACTCGAACAGTTCAATGTGTAAAATTTCCATTTAAGCGTTTCAAAAATAATGGTTCTATCATCAAAGACAAAGAGGATTTGGAACCCCTAAAATATATTGAAAACCATAAATTTGAAACACTATTCCATCAGAATTTGCGTTAAGAACTTGCACAAATATTAGAGGTGATTCAAGTAGCCGTTTTTAAGCGAAGACAACCAGCAGTATTCATTCAAAAACAAGGAAATTAGGTGCCATATGAATTAAAGCCGGGAGACCTTTAAAGACGGTTTGCATACCTGAAATGCTGTTTGATTGCTTTAAAAAGAAATCATTGTTGCCTCGAATTATCGCAAATAAGAGCAAAAACAAAGAAGCTTAAGCAACGATCAAAACCTATAATCATGTGGAATATCCATTGTGTAGAGATAATGCTTTGGATTTGGTGGCCTCAAAAGGGTGTGATCCATAATGAGCTGCTTAAACCGGGCCAATCTATCACGAGATACCTGTACACATAACAATTAATTCATTTGAAGCGAACATTGGCCGAAAAGAGATCATGAATATGCAACCGGACACGAGGTTGTAATATTCCATCGGACATATATAGCGGTGGCGGTCAAAAATCTTTAAAAAACATTTGATGAGAAGTTTTACCACACCCATCGTATTAGTCAAATCTTCCCGTTTCAGACTACCATTCTTTTTGAACGATGCAGAACGCTCTTACTGGAATATGCTTGACTTCAGGTTTTAAAAAACTATTGTCGATTTTTTCTTGGCCTCCAAAGAAAATACACTTAACCTTAGACGTTAATTTTTTAAGTAACATTTAGTACTACTAACATTTAGTACTGGTAGCATTGGCCATCCCCATCTAAAAGTCCATACATCTAGCAAACAACAGGGTGTTAATCGTTCTTGGGAATCTCGTGGCTTTAGTTCTTGCACTAACTGCAGCTTGTATGGGAAAAGATGTAAATTTCCCTTTAATATTCTGCGTAAAGACCGCCGAAACATATGCAGCTCAGCAGAGCGCCTTCGAGTTGATGTTTCAGGATTCTCCTCAACACTCTCCAGAACGCGTTGAATATTTGCTTCATTAATTACAGAATGTGGTCTTCCGCTTCGTGGAAGATCCCTTACTAAGCCTTGTTCCTGAAAACGTGTCACTAATTGATTCGGATGGTGAATTCCGCACATTAAAATGACGACGATAGGCTCGTTGAGTTTAAATTATTGATCGATGATGTTCAAAATAAAGTTCTATGATTTTGGTTCGCTGAATAACGTTGTAACCTTCCATAATTAATCTCCCAGATTTATTTTACAAGTCCTAAAAGGAAAAATAAAAAAAAAATTAAATTAGAAAAGTTATTAATTTTTCAAATCCCTTCGCGACTTTTGCCCCACCCTGTACAATAAATCTCAAGTGATTGCTCCACTACATTGGGGGAGGGTGGATAGCAAACCCACATAGCTTCTCGCAAAAAGTCCTTAGACAATCTTGAACGAATTCAGTACATGGATCGATTGACTACCATCAAATATTGGTCACTTGCATTTGCTGCCATTTTCTTTGCCCCTGGCAACATCAACTATTTGTCATTTAAAGTATTACACTTTTATGAACATTTTTAGAAAGCAATGAAATCAACTTTTAGCTGCTTTTGACACTTTTTCCTCCATAATTTTGTGCCATTATTTGCTTCATAATTTTCTGAAGCCCTCAGAGTGCTTTAAATTGCAATTTTATGCTAAAAAAAAAAAATAAAAATAACTGACAACTAAAGGAAGAAAGAAGGAAAATGTAGCAAAACAAAAACCAAAAAAAGAATTAAAAAAAAAATTAAAAAAAATGATTTGTTTGGCCAAACAACCCACTAAATGAAAATAAAAAAAAAGAATGAAAGCTAAAAGCTAAAGAATGAAAGATGGAGGAAAAGTATTTTAAATTTAATTTTGTAGTCATTTATTTGGTTGACAACATTTTGTGGCATTCATTAGCATTTCACAACTCGCAAACACAATTTGACATTTTTTTTGAACAAACGTACTTGGAAAACCAGTTTATACAAAGACACCAAAGCCATTGCCATGGCCACCAACGACAACAACAACAGCAGTAAAGTAAGAGAAATGAATCTGAAAAAATGCTGGTTAATAATCATAATAATGGCCACAACGCTAAAAACAAATAATGATGCTGGAAAAGTACAAAAGTATTGACATTAGGGTTGCCAGATTCCGATTCGCAAAAAGCTGGAAATTGGGTTTTACAAAGCTGGACAAAACAAAAAAAGCTGGACCTAAAAAAATACAATTTTTGTCTCTGTTGGGACTACAAAATTCGAAATAGTTTGAGACAACTTCTGCGACATCTCCATTTTATTATGTTTTTTTTGTTTTTATGTGTTTATCAAGCGAGCGGCTGCCTTCATATTTGATTATAATGTCTGTTTGTCATAATTTACACTCTGCCGTGTAATTATCTTTTTTTCTTATCCAATTAGCATATTTTGCAAACTCTTTCCATCTATCACAGAAAGTTGTTATTCGTCTTTTTGATGGACCAGCTTCTTCATCAATATCCATTTCAAGATTTTCTGCAAATTATTTTTATTATTTTCATGTACAAAAAAATAAAAGCTGTACGTAAAGAAATTGACTATCGCTCGCAATAATATTTATTATGACATCAGCTGTTCAAGTGTTGAGACATGTTGTCAGTGATGATAGAAGAGGGAAATCATAACTTAGTTGTATAACAAATGTACAATCAGTGTTGGCTAACATGATTTGACAAGGATAACATGAAAATTATTGCCCAAGTTATTGCAGTGTACTAAAAAAATTTCTATTTAGCTGGACAAATGAAATTTTAGCTTGAAACTGGACAAGCATCAAAAAAGCTGGACAATCCAGCCAAGTCCAGCCAGGCTGGCAACCCTAATTGACATGGACATTTAGTCTGAATGGGAGTACCGCGAAAGCTGTCTCCATAGTATCTGCTGAAGGTAATGCTAACGTTATAGTAATTTGTGTTGAGGCATGAGATTTCTTTTTAATTAACCCTGGACGGTTACTTTTCGTCGAATCGACGAAGCTCATTTACTCTCTTTATCATATAACTCTTTTATGGTTGAGCAAATTTTGCTCTTTTTTTCAACAACGTTATTTGATAATAAAAGTTTGCAGTCAGTAAACAGTCGATTCGACGAAGAGTAACCTTACTGTACAAAAATGACCATCCCGGATTAAAAATATGGGTGGTCCGGGTACGTTAACTCGCTACAAGCTTTCATAATCAATCAACATTGTTTATAAAAAGATCGAAATTTGGTCAAACATAAAAGATGTATATGATAAACAGTAAATGAGCTTCGTCGATTCGACGAACAGTATCCAATTAGGGTGAAAGTGTTTGTCGATTCAACGAAGAGTAACCTTAATGTACAAAATAGAAGAGTAACCGTCTAGGGTTAAAAAACGTCGAGCTTTTGATGTAATTTTGTTTGTTTTAAAATGTCCAGGTACAGGTTTATTTGTATAATGAAAGAGTAAAAGAAACTTTAATTGTTACTAATTTATCTCAAGGAAAACAAAAACACAAAGAAAACAAAACCAAAAAAATAAAAATTAAATGTTTAAACATTTATTTGGATTTACCTTAAGTCCACAGTCATTTATTACTCAGTTTTTTTTGTTGTCTTTTTGTCTTTGTCTCTGTCTCCAATAAAATGCAACAGTTGTAGTACGTTTACTTTCACTAAGAAATGTATGTATGTCTGTGTATGGATTTCGAGCATACCTTTAAACTTTTTACTTCTTTCATTTAAAACCATTTCTCTCTCTCTCTCTCTTTCTGAAGCTTGACATCATCACGTACCATTGTCTTGTTCATAAATAGTGTGCAAGCGTTGGAGCGATAGCAATATCAACAGCATTATCTTTAAATTTCTACAAGATAAAGCAGTAGCAGCAGCATTGGTAGTAGCAGTAGCTATAGCAACAGCATTAAGTCAGTGGGAAAAGCAAGTTCTAGCTTTAAATCCGGTATCAATGTTAAAAGTTTTACGGAACATTAGCAAAACGGAACACATTAAAAGGATTATGGAATCTTATTCTGCTCTTTATTCTTTTTCTCTCGTTTTTCTCTTTTTTTTTTTTTTTGGCAACTGTCATGTCTTCTCTAGTCATACGTGTACTCACGTTCCATTATTCAATTTCATAAGGAAGGTTAAGGAATTACGTTTTGGATTTGGAATTTTTTTGTTTGTTTTTTTCTTTTTATTTTTAGAGAACGAACAGTTTTTTTTTGCTAAATATTGCTGAGGAGCCATTAAGTTATTCGAGTAGCTTAAAATTTTCGTGAAAACTTTGGTTATGCACTGTACTCCTAAGGAAATTATGTTGGAAAGAAGAAGTAATTGAGTGATGTTTTTTAGTTACAGCTACAACTATTTTGAAATTTACATTTCTTAAACTATGTTTTATTGATTTTAATAAACAATTATGAAAAGAAGCTTCAACTAAAGCATTACCTCCTTATACTAACACCAACAATTCCAAAAAGCACTTCCTTTCATAAATCGAAAATGATAAACGAATATGATTCTGCCATCAATACAAGTAGCTTCCAGAATAACCATAAAAAGGTTGAAAACCATAAATTGGAAACATCAAGATTCGTGTCAGATGAAAGAAGATTGTTAGGTGTGAATCAAGCAACCATTTTAAAGCATTTAAAACCAGCAGGATTCACTCAAAAGCAGTGATATTGGGTGCCACATGAACTTAAACTGAGAGGTGTTGAAAGATGATTTTGCATGTCTGAAATGATGGTTGATCGCTTTAAAAAGAAGTCATTGTTGCATTGAATTATCACTGAAAAGAGTAGAGGGAATCGCTGGCAACGTTAAAAATTTATAGTCAAGTGGAATATCCATTGCGCTAAGATAATTCTCTGCACTTGGTGGGATCGGAAGCGAGTGATCCATTATGCAGCTAAAATCTGGCCATACTATGTATCACAAGAGATCTGTATAGATAATAACACGGTGCGACAGTGAAAATACACCCGAGTAACTACATAGTCCACGTTGTTCAGTTAGTTGAGTAGAACTCAAAAATACCTTTTTTATATTTCTCGAATCCTCCAAACTTGTTTTATTTGACAAAAAGTGTTTTTTTTGACACAACAAGACTTTAAGAATATTATCACTTATCCTATATTTTTTTTATTAAAGTTTGCTACTATGAACGGACAAACTTGAAAAAATATGAAAAAAATCGCATTTTCCAAGTTTACCTCATTAAAACTCATAGCATATTAAGTCAAATAATAGACATATGTATACCGTTTTAAAGGTCCATCTCTTCCCTTTCCAACAAGATTTCAATTATTTAAATCGGGTAAGAAATGTTTGAATAATCCCGAAATTTGTGTGTAAAGTCTAAAAAACAGTTTTTGTCAAATAAAAAAAAGTTTCGAGGGTTCGAGAAATATAAAAAAAATATTTTTGAGATCTACTCAACAAAACTCACAACCTACACTATGTCATTAGCCGGGTGTAATTAATTTTTTTATTTTGTCGCATAGTGTAATTAATTCGTTTCAAGCGTGCATTGGTCACAACACCCCGTGAATATGTAACTAGACACGAAGCCTTAACTTTCTACCATGACAACGCACGGACATACATATGTTAACACATACAATATGGTTAGTGTGAGAAGCTAGGTTGTAATCATATGGAAACAATTTACATACATACATATATAATTGGTCAATGCAACTGGTGTGTTAATTTTATTTATGGGTGGTGGGACATACAGTTTAAAGTCTATTCAGAACGAGAGATTTTTAAGAAACTTTTCATGGCAATTTTGCCAGAAATCTGCTGAGAAGAAGTAACCGGAGAAATATTTTGTTCGTTTTCGTTGTGTTTGAGATATCTGACCTGGGGTTTGAACGAAGGCCTCACGTCTAATAGGCCAACTTACTACCTACTAGACTACGGCGACTTTTACAACAATTTAAACAACAACAAACATATAAGGAGTGCGCACAAAAAAAAAATGGGCCTACTTTTAAGCTTATAACTTTTATCATAATTGAAAAAAATGAATACCGTTACATTGTTTTTGTTAGTCATCTGTTTCAAAATCCGCGTGCTAAATGTCATTGCAATAGCAAAATTAGTTTTTTGAAAATGGGCACCCAACAAGAATGTCGAAAAAAATAATTGAAATTTTCAATGAAAAACCGCGCCGCTTACAAAAAACGATTGCTAGGCTCGCAGGTGTTAACAAAAAAGCAGTTTCTAAGGTAATACTTAAAACAATATAAGGAGTCTTTGAGTACTGAGAGAAAGCGTGGAAGTGGAAGAAAAAAAGGATTCGCCGACCAAAACAAAGCAAGTAAATTAATACGTATTTTTCTGAAACACCCTAACATGTCTGGAAGAAAAGTGGCTCAAAAAGTTGGATGCTCTGAGACCTTTGTCAGAAAAAAATTTTATACACAAAAGAATTCAAATATTATTTACTTTAATTGAAATATAAAACGAAAAAAATCCGCCACTTAGTTTAATTTCTATAACGAAAAGTGTAAGTCCAGATTTTTTTGTGCGCACTCCTTATATACATACAACATACAACATATACATATATAAAAATTTTGAAGCAATTCCATCAACTCTTGCTTATCTAGCTGCTGATATTTTGTATTTTTAAGTAAACTCCGTCTCCTTTAGGATACTTAATATACGATTATAATACTGAATTTCGGTAGAAAAAAGGTTCCATAATAGGGGTGAATTGTTACCACTCTAACTATTTCCTTTAATAAACAATTATTTTTCTATTTTTCCTTACACCAAATTGGCCTTCACAGTGCTACTACTGTTTATTATTTTTCTATTTTGAATTTACTTTCAGCTTTTAAATATCAAAATCCCTACAGGGTAAACATTTTATTTAAATTCAGTAAAAAATACAGAAAGTATAGCTAAAATATCTCTCGTTTACATTGTTATTATGGCCTTAAATTATACTCCTGATGTATGGAGTAATGAATTTTTTTTTTGAAAATGCTTTAAAAAAACTACTGAATATTTTCTCAAACTTATTTTTTTTTATTTGAAAGTACAATCCTTCCGGTTAATAATGGAAAATAATTTCATTCAAATGGCTGCCTCGGCTGGCCATGCAGTAGCCTACACGATCGGTCCAATTTTTAAGCACATTATTGATTGTGTGCAGCTGTATTTCACCAATCGCTTCACGAATATTGTCCTTTAAAGCGTCAATTGTCTATGGCTTGTCGGCGTAACACTTATCTTTGACGGCACCGCACAAATAATAGTCTAACGGTGTCAAATCGCAGCTCCGAGGTGGCCAAACGACATCAGCTCTGCGGCTGATAATGCGATCTTTAAAACCAGGGCGCAAAACATCAAATGTAGCTTCGGCTGTGTGGCACGTAGCGCCTTCCTGTTGAAACCAAATGTTGCCAATATCCTCCTCTTCAATTTTTGTGAACAAAAATTCGTTCAACATGGCCCGATAACTATCGCAATTGACTGTAACGGCCACTCCATTTTCGAAGAAAAATGGCCCAATTATGCCTCTGGACCAAAATCCGCACCAAACAGTGACTCGTTTTGGGTGCGTCGGCTTTTCAATGTATGCGTGCGGGTTTTCTGTGCCCCAAATGCGACAATTTTGCTTGTTTACATACCCGCCAAGATCAAAATGAGCTTCATCTGCAAAAATGATTTTTTTTTGGCAAAATCGTCATCTTCTGTAAGTCGATCGCAGGCCCACTTAGCGAAACGTTGTTTAAGCGTATACACAACCATATTCGTTCAGCGGAAGGATAAAACTAATTATCTGTCAAATCAGACATGAGCTAAGTGTTACCATTCACGAAATAAGCACTAGTTGGAAAAAAAACGTTAGATGGTGGACCCTATATAAAAGCCCCAAAAGAAACTAAACTAAAACTAAACTAAACAAAACTATTAATTTCAACTTAAAATTGTTATTGTTGTTGTAGTTGTTGCTGTAGTTCGGTTTCCTAAATTGTATTCAATTGCTCTCCTGCTATATAGCAATAGTTGTGGTTGTAATTTAACAAAAAATGGTAAAATGTTTGATTCTTTCTTTAGTCTTTCATTTAATTTCTTTTATGCTCTTAGTTTAACTCCCTAACTCGCTCCCTCTCCCACTCTCTCTCCCTTTCTCTCGTGTGTATTTAAAGTAACAGTTAAAACGCTTACAATTCAACGGGGAGTTAATTAAAAATGTTTCCGGTTACGGAAGAATGTTATAAATCTACATGTGTGTACTTATGTACATAACATACATATATGTATGTATGTGTATATATATATATATATATGTATGTGTGTTAAATAATTTATTATAATCGATAAGTACATATCTTTAACTGTAAGCCGAGAACTTGTATTTCCGTTTACAATTTGCAATACAATCCGTTTGGAAAATTTAAAAAATACGTAGCACAACTTCACTGTAATGAATGAATTATTGGTATAGGAAAATGAAGAAGAACAAGCAAATAAATAAATAAATAAACAAGAAATAGAAATAAAAAATAAGAAACAACAAGAAGCCAGAATCTTTATATTTTTTTAAATTGGCAATTGCATGTGTATTAAAGTGTACACGTGTGCTTGCCGATATTCACAGAGGGTTTGCCTAATAGCAGACAGTGGGCAATAAAAGTGTGGTAAATGAGATTCTTCTAATGCAAGAAATGTTTTCAAAAGAATCTCTAAATAGGATTTAAATCGGTCGATATTTTAACGTGTGACCCAACTTTACTTCCCTGAATTCGCCGTAGTCTAGTAGATAAATCCCAGTCCAGGCATCTCGAACAAAACAACTTCCTCTCAGCGGATTTCTGGCAAAAACTGTGAGAGTAAATAAAATTGCCATGAAAAGTTTCTCAAAAATCTGGAGTCGATTTTAAACTGTAGGTCCCCGTCACCCTTGTGTAAAAATTAATGCACTCCACATAAGTGGTTTGAGAAGCTAGGTCGTAATCCTGACTGAAGGGTTGTAATGACCAATTATGTATGTATGTAATAAGCAATGAGTAACATTATTGGTACTGTCGAGAGCAGGATATCTTTTACGAATAGGGAGGTCTGGAAGAATGGTACGGCGCTTCTGGCAAGGGACTCCATAAAAATCAACACCGCTGGCTCCTAGTTGAACGGGGCCATTGGAAGTGGAATTTTTTCTGAATCGATCGGAATATCCCGGTCTATCTGTCGAATCACTTTAGCGTCTTGCAGAGGAAGTCTCGGCTACACAGGCTGCGGTGGAAATTATTGGGCACTCAAATGATCCCAAAAGGGAAATTACTATACTCTCCAATAGTCAGGCGGCAATCAGGGTATTGGATTCTATCGTGATGAACTCCAAGACGATGTACAACAGATATGTCGCAGATATTTCAACGAGGTAGCAGAACTATATGATGTTCCTGTTTAGAACTTCGCCGTAGTCTAGTAAGTAGTGTGTTTGCTTATTAGACGTGAGGCCGCGGTTCAAACCCCAGGCCAGACATCTCGAACATAACGAAATATGAAAAAATAGAGTGGATTACTGTGCAAAAACTCTGAAAGCAAATAGAATTGCCATGAAAAGTTTCTCAAAAATCTGGCGTGGCCCACCACTCATGGGTAACACAAACACACACAATACTAGTGATGTGAGAAGTTAGGTTGTAATCCTGACTGAAGGGTAGTAAATCGATAAGTAAATCGATATTCTCACAAGTAATGTACTTTCGGAAAGTAACAATACTTCACGTGATATCTTCGGATTATTTTTTTTCTCGACTTTACTTAGCTTATCGCATCCTTATGACTGTAACACATTTGTTGTTCGTTTCTTACAGGTTACCAAGCAGATTAAAAACAGATTAAGGAATTTTCATAAAAGCAAAATAGGTTTGTCAAAAAGCGTATATGGGCACATTGTTCTTTAACTTCTACGGATTAGAAAATCTAAGAAAATGTAATCCATCTATTTAATATCTCATACAAATTATTCCATTCAATCAATTAATTTACTCATGTTCTTTCAAAGATTTTGTTTTTTGGTACAAAAACTTTTGACGCAGACTGTACTTTATTGTAAGGAAAAAAGACGAAAAACTTGAAAAGAACATGTGGAAAGATGTTTGTTTTCAGTTTCCTTTAGAACCCACTCACACATATGTATGTATAACTCTGCCTTGCAAGCCGAGAGAACAGAGCAAAGAGCAAAGAGAGAGAGAGAGAGAGCGTGAGAAAGAGAGGAAGCAGTTCATTGCAATTGCAATTGAATGTTTAAAACACATAAATTAGAAACTAAACAGCAGGAAAAATGAAAATTGTTAACTTATCTTCACTTGACTTTTTCCCATTGGCAAATAGAATAAAATTTCGACAGAGAAAAAAAATAAAATTCCCATTTTTATTCCCCAAAAAAAAGGTGTTGATTGTTAAAACTCTTGTAATTTCTATGTCTTTCATCCTCCCTCGTGGGGGAATGGGCATTGAAAATGTTACCTGTGATACTAGTAGAATTCCAATGGCAGCATAAGACTTTTCTTATGCTTTTTTGTATGGAGTCTATAGAGAGTTTTTCTTTGGCAATAAATAAATGCTGTATGGCAGTCTGCTGTATTCATTCAATAATACGTAGTTTTAGTTTTATTTTTAATTTCTAACAATATTTTGTGTTTTGTTGTTTTATTTTATTGTGCAACAAACATGTTTTATTTATGTAAACTGAAAATATAAATGAAAGCAAGTACACGATTTTCACAGGGAAAAAGGAAGGAAGCCTTAGATTGTATAATAAATGTTGTGGAAAATAATGGAATTGAAATCAAAGTACGTTGAACTTTTCAAATAAAAAAATGAAATTGTTTTTAAATATTGTATTGTGGCGTTAAAGTAGAATTGAAGTGCAGATTTAGTTAAAAATGATTTAAAGTTGATTAAAGTCCGAGCCATTAATCACTTTTTTTTTGTAAATCAATCAATTAAAGTTCATTACAACCCTTCAGTTAGCATTACGACCGCTAGGGTGAAAAGCTATCTCATACCACTTATGTTGTGTGTGTTAATTTTATAAATGAGCGGCGGGACCTATAGTTTAAAGTCGACTCTGAATGACAGATTTTTAAGAAACGTCACGCAAAGCAACAAAGTTTTATCTGACACGGCCTTAAACACGCACCTCATATCGTTCTGCTACCTCGTTGAGATATTTGTGACAGTTGTACATCGTCTAGGAGTTCATCACGTTAGAATTTAATGTTCTGATAGCCGCCTGAGAGTATAGTCGGAGAGTATAGTAATTTCCCTCTTGGGAACATTTGCGTCCCCAATAATTTTCACCACAGCCTGTGTAGCCAAGACTTCCATCTGCAAGACGCTAAAATGATTCAACAGCTTTGTAGACCGGGATATTCCGATCGAAAAAATTCCACTTCCAACGGTTCCGTCCAACTGGTGCCGTACCATTGATCCAGACCTCGCTATTCGTAAAGGATGTCCTACTCTCGTCAGTCCCAATAATGTTACTCATTGCTTATGACATTCTAAATTGATCATTACAACCCTTTAGTTAGGATTACGACCTAGTTTCTCACATCACCTACATATATTGAGTGCGTTAATTTTTACACATGAGTGGCGGGACCTACAGTTTAAAGTCGACTACAAACGTCAGATTTTTGAAAAACTTTTCAAAGCAATTTTAATTAACTGTCCGAAGATTTTGCCAGAAATCTGCTAAAAAGAAGTAGTCGAAGAAATATTTTTTCATATCGGTTGTGTTGGAGATATCTGATCTGGGGTCTGAACCGAGGCCTCACGTCTAATAAGTCAACAAACTACCAACTAGACCACGGCGACTTTTACTCATTCCGTATTGTACACAGTTTTAACTGTCTTCGCCTTCTTTAGACATGATTCTTCAAATTCCGTTCACTTTCTTCACTGCTCGACTGCTACGATACAAAATAGATGATCCATGCCTTTTCCATGATTATGAATCGGCCCAAAAGCTTTGGTTTTATTTAGTTGAGACGTCGCTAAATAGCTTATCGAATCATATTGTTACGTTTTTACCTTTTAAAAACGTTAAAAATATGAGTTCGTAGATTGCAAATAAAATAAAAATAAATATGTGTTTATTTTTGAATCAATTCTTTATTAACTGCACAACTTTTGTGCCACTGTTCGAACTTATTCCACGTATACAATGATAACTTTCACGATATGTGCTTGTTCGTGATATTTCTCTGCTTACAACCTTTTTGCAAGCACAACACTAACAACTGTTTTCTCCACGCAACTTGTCTGCACACCAGTCTGACTGAATTATAACTCGATCTCGTATCTTCACACACCACTGGTTGAATTCTCACTCAATTCAATGCGACGTCGTCACATGACTAACTTAACTCGAACTCCGAGAATCACGTGTCTTCATACACTACTGACTGAATTCTAACTGAATCCTCGTTGCTCGCTTTATCTTACCTTTTGTATCACTGGATCAACAGTGTGATGAATGCCCTTGAAGGATGATGACGGCCTTCGGGAACAATCAAAAAATGTAAACATCTCGTAATCATTGTTGTTCGTGTATCTTGTTTACTTTCGTCCAGGCAGAATTGTTGTTGTTTTGTTTATTTGTCTTTCCGCTATATTTTTTTATACACGGACGCTGTTGCTATATTTTTGTTTATTCATCGATCTTGTAAACAAGCCCGTTGTTTTTGTTGCTATATGTTTACTTATTCTTTGATCTCGTGATCAAGTCCATTGTTTTGTTTTTGGAGCTTTTGTTTATCATTTTATACATGATCAAGTCCATTGTGTTGTTTTTGGAGCTTTTTTTTATTATTTTAATAACACCATTTCCATTATCGTAACAATATTCTCGAAGCTGTTTGTAGTCTACGTACTGTTTCTACTGTTTTCTCACTTAAAAATGTTTGAACGCTTAACACAGCTAGCTTACACAACACCATTCACTTAGACGAACACCATTCACTGCCATTTTGTGAGTTGCGACCCTGTATATAATGTTAACCCTGTGTTTAGAGTTAAACAATGATTATTTCATTTGCAAAAGAAAAATATCCTCTTAATATTCATTCATCATCTCTGCCGGAACGTGTATTTTTCTTTTCATTTTTGTTGAATTAAACAATTTGTTTACGATGTGCTCCTTCTTTTCCTCTCTTATTTTTTCCTGGAATTTTATTTAAAAAAAAAAAATATCTCCTTGTGTTTTTTAAGCGAGAGAGAGAGAGAGGGAGAGAGAGAGCGAAAGAAATGAAAGCCAAAGACATGGAAATTTGTTAAACATCAAGAAGTACAAAATGATTATTAAGAAAGAAAAGTGAACGCAAATAATACAACAAGTAAGACATTTTGTTCCAGGGAAAGTATGTGACTATCACCCTTAAATGCCACATCAAAGCGTAATCTTATCAAGAAACTAAATACACGTACACATACCTATACATATACACACAAATAAAATCTCTTTTTTTGTAATATAAATACAAGGGAGTACATGTGTATTTTGAGTCCTTTAGCTTCGTTTTGTTGTTTCTTTTTCTTTATATTTCCCCCCTTAAGGTGTTTGAAAGAAGTATGGCGTTAAAGGGTGTTTTTTTTTTTAAATACTTTGTCCTGCAATTAAAAGAAGGGAATACATGGTTTCAAAGATCTTCTTGGTCCAAAAAGGTTATTCAGGAAAAACCTGAACTACTAAGCATTAAAGGACACACAGACTTTATAGGAAGTTCACATGGCTTAATCGAAATTGAGCAACTTCTAGAAGCCTTATTGGAAAAGAAATCCCGCCTTTAAGTACCATCACATAGGCTGAGAATTAAACTCAGTAGAAATGTGCTATGTCGCCTTTTGTGTTGCTTTAACACTAGCAAATTACGCCTTTCAAAAACAATCTCATGAGAGAATGTTTTGTTATTATACTATCCAGCCAAATATCAAAAATTTTTGGTATTCATCAGGTCAGATTTGTAAAAAAGAATATTTCCCTATTACATGAGATGGTTGACTCTCCATCAGGTCGTGTTTGCAGGCGAAGATTGCTAGTTTGCTAACAGACGCCTTATATAAGTATTATGTTGTTTCCTTCGTCACAGATCCACATCTTCATAAAATGTGGCGAAGGTCGAGTAATTATCACAGAATTTTACCATCTGATGTGGATGTCTGTGTCATACATACATAATGGGACACTACAATCGTTCAGCCAGGATTATGACCTAGTTTCTCACACCACTTATGCTGTGGTGGTACACTAAACTGCAGATCCCGCCACTCATATCTCATATACATATGTATCATACTCATAATTCAGGTCGTAATCCTGACTGAAGGATTGTAGTGACTAAGTAAGTCAGTTGAAGACAATAAAATTACCTCGTGAACTCAGAGTTGTCTTTAGTAAAATAATTGCTTCTATTAAGTCTATTCATACTCATAGTGTCTGCATCAGAGATCAGCAATGAATCGTATTTTCGCTACTCATAGGTACTTATGAAATTTTGAGTATGAGTGAGTCAAGAGTATTGAAATTCAACTACTCTGATTCATTCGTACTCGCTACAACATTGATTTATAAGTATAGGTTGCAATGAGTATGAGTACAACGTTGACATCAAACTCACAACATTCGATTCATTGTTTGATTCATACGCCTACTCATTCAGATTCATAAATTTAGAAAAATACTTATAATACTTACGAATGATTCGAGTCACTCGAATCATTCATCAAAATTTACAGTAGTAGTTATTGTTGCATTTACAAAAGAAGAGAAAAGAAAAGACAAAGACAGCAAGCAAAGCACACACACAACCTTCTAGCGAGTATTGTGGTGTTCGTACTCGAATCATACTTATTTTGTGCTTCGTGTATATGTTGAGTCACGGAGAGTCGAAATCATCAACATCGTGCGTATTGTTAAGTATGAGTACGATGAGTATTTCTAACTTTGAATATGAGTAGTATGAGTATGATATTAAAATAAGTATGAATGCGTATAAGTAGCTGAAATTATAAGTATGACTCGAATCTACTCATCGTTTTGAATACTCGTTGCTGATCTCTGGTCTGCATTACATCCATAATTGGTCATTACAACCCTTCAATCAGGATTACTACCTAGTTCCTCACACCACTCATGTTGTGTGTGTTAATTTTATACATGAGTGGCGGGACCTAAAGTTTAAATTCGACTCTGAACGACAGATTTTTGAGAAACTTTTCATGGCAATTTTATTTACTCTCAGAGTTTTTGGCAGAAATCTGCTGAGATTAAGTCGCCGTAGAAATATTGTTTTCATATTTCGTTTTGATGTCTGACCTGGGAATTGAACCGTGGCCTTACGTCTAATAAGCCAACTCGCTACCTACTAGACTACGGCGACTGTATTATAAAGTTCAAATTCCAGATTTTTCTTTGCTCCAGCTTATACGTCAAAAGACTTTTTCAATCAAAATTATCATCAAAAGCAACAATTTCTTTAAATTTTTCGAAACAAAAGCACACCTCTTTACGTTCTACCCTTTTCAGAGTGTGTTACACTTGTAGTCTTTTATTTTTATCTTGTTCTTAATGTCAAAAAGCTTATTCGTTGTGCAGTTGTGCGGAAATTAAAAGGACGTGAGAAGAAAATTTCATTCGCTTTTAGCAAACAACGCAAATACATTTTTAAATACAAGAAGTTGGAAAATTTGTTTGCCAAAGACATCACAGAGAATGATAAAAAAAAAAATATAGAAAAAAAATAAATAAAATTAAACTGAAGGAAATAATTAAATAAAGATAAAAAGATCAAGAGAATATAGAATTTTGTTATAAATACATGCATACAGACATACAGAAATCATCATCATTTTCACAAAACAAAATTTATGTTCTTTTCCATTTTTTTTTTCATTTAAAAAAGAAAGAAAAAAAATCATCTCCCTCTTGTGTACTTCCTGTCAGCATTCGCATTTGCAATCGCAATCGCATACTCTTTAATAAATGAAGCTTTAATTTGTAACAATTTTCTCCTTTTGGCTTTGGTGGTGGCACAAGGATGTCAACGCCAAAAAAAGTCTCTACTGTGCTCCCTACCAAGAGCGAGAGAGAGAAAGACATTTCGGTTGCAGTTAACAAATCACCAGCATTTATTAACTTCACTCGTTTTCAGTGCCATCTACAATAAGAATTTTGTTCTTCTATTGTCCTGCCACATACCTCCACCACTACTGTTACAATCTATTTAGTTGCATTGTTCAACACACACACATTATTACTCTTACTTGAGGTCATTAGTTTGTCTCTGTGTGTGTGTAAGCATAGAGGGTCCATTGAGGAATATCATCCGTTGTATGTTGTCGCATTACAAACGTGTTTTTGGTAAAAAGTCCATTTGTTTTCGGCTCCATAACCACCATTATTCCTCTGTTATCAACTGTTTGTGACAATCATCCCACATTTATTGTCTGCATCGAAATTTTTCTCTCGTTTTTCAGAGTTTTTTGTTGTAATTTTTCAACACTTTAGTTGAGATATTGCAGAACGAAAGGAACGAAAGAAAGAGGACAGAACGTAAATCTAAGTAAAGAATCTCTTGGTGATGATGTCTCAACTTTTAAGCAACTAAATGGAGTACAAAAATTAAAATTATTTGGGACAAAAAAAAAACAAGAAATTATCGATCCTTAGAGACTTGATGATGCATAGAAGCTTACAAAGGAGTTGGAGAGCGGGGTATACCCCTTAGCTGGTTAAAATAAATTTTGGAAATTAAGTTTTAACAGGTTTATGTTGATATTTCGACCTGAAGTCACTTGATTAGGCGAATGAATCTTGTTTGCCAGTCCATTAAATGTTTTTGAAGTTCTTTTTCTTCATACAAAAATTGTATAATTTCCCCTTCTAAGATCCGAAGACAAATCTGACTTCCCATAGGTTCAAAAAAATATGTCTTTGAATATTAACAACCTTCTATTACTCCCTCCCATTATATGTAACGTTACGTTTTTACCTTTTAAAAAAGTTTAAAATATGAGCTTATAGATTGCAAATAAAATAAAAATAAATTTGTGTTTAGTTTTAATTAAAATTATTTTATTGTTCGCACAATTCAGTGTGCCACTGTTTACAACTTTATGTAAACAACAACAATAACCTTTTTTTTGTTATTTCTCTGTTTATAACCTTTGCGTAAACAATAACAATTTCTGGAAAGTTGTTGGACAGATCTTTGTAACGGAGATCTTCAAACCATTATTACACTCTTCAAACGCACAGCGTCTTCACACAAGACTGACTGAACTTCACTAACTCGTCTGCTTTGCCTTGCATTTTATATGGCAGAGTAAACAGTCTGATGAATGTTCTCGAAGGCGAATGTTCATGACTTCGCCTTCTCTTAATCTCTACAAATGTAAACATCATTGTTTACGTTTATTATTGCAGTGTTGTTTGTGTATATTGCTTATATTTATTATCGTAGTATATCATAGTATTTTTGTTTACTTGTCTACCATTTTTTTTTATGCTGGTGTTTGTTGTTATATTAAACAGCACGATAATTTGTAAACAGGTTTGTTCGCTGCATTGTTTTGTTTTTGTAGCTTTTGTTTATGATTTTAATGTTAAGCAATGTAAAAGTAAAACACCAGTATCTAGATTTTGTGACAATATTTTCAATATCTCACGACTCTTTAAATTCATTTTAAATATCATTAAAGTTTCTTGTTTCTTTATTTATTATCACCATTCACCTTAATAAGTTTATGAAGAAGCTCTCTCATTCGCTTGCCAGTAGTAAAATCAATAACGTCTTAAATAAATTTATTTTTCTCATGTCAATATACGATACGTTATATTGGAGTTTCATTGGATTTCTTCTTCCATTTTTTTTTATTATAATTTCTGCAAAAGATGTGTTGAAAGCTGTGATGTGCACTTCACTCATGAAGATTAAATGAAATTCAATTTGCAACTTTAATGTGTTTATTTTACGTTATACCAGTGTGGTAAATTACGTTTCGTTTTCTTTTTACTCATTCCTCTCTTCCTCTTTCCTCTTTCCTGTTTTTTTTTTTTTTTTTTAATTTTATGGTAAAGCAAAAAACAAATTGACTCGCAGTTCGGTGGGGACATGAAGAGTTTATTGGAAACAAATTTATATGCAGAAAGAGAGAGAGAGATAAAACAGTAGTCGTAGTTATGAGGAATATGGGAAAAGACAACGGAATACAGTGGTTGTCGAATGAAATCATTTAGTTTTTTTCCTTTTTTTTAAATTAGAAATGGAGCTGAAGCACAACAATTTCGAGACCGAAAATTCTGATAATTTTATTCAATCAATTCCAACGTGAGAGAGAATGGTTGCGCGGCTAAGTAGCGGTTATTGTAATACAGAAGGCGTAGACCCTACCCTCGTCAATTAAAAAATTTAAAGAGGAT
The DNA here is from genome assembly GCA_927399465.1 of Sarcophaga caerulescens. Lineage (NCBI taxonomy): Eukaryota > Metazoa > Arthropoda > Insecta > Diptera > Sarcophagidae > Sarcophaga > Sarcophaga caerulescens. The sequence goes on along the minus strand of OV656866.1, from coordinate 10,683,751 downwards.
GAATATAAGACATTAACGCTGGCAACGTTGCAATGTCCGAGTTGCAGAAAGAGTCAGTGTTTTCGATGTCAATTTCTTGAATTTGCGTGTAACACCAGAACGTCATGTCTTTCTTAAATCATGTTTTCCTTAAATTGTTGCCACAGCTAAGGAACTAATGGCATTCAGAAATTTTTCCATATTTGTGAAGTTATTTAATGGATTTCGACCTGCTTTCCTACACAGGCGCCTTTGCTTCTTGCGAGCCTATACCAGTTGGTCACACCAATTGATGACAGGGCTCTCTCGATTTGGTCCTATCAATGAAAACAAGGTCGTCCTCTTTTCCGACTTCCGCGGATCCCTGCATCAAATACTCATCACGCCGAAGCATACTCCTCCATTCGAACGACGTGGCCGAGCCAGCGCAGTCTCCGGATGTTAATACACCTGCACAACCTCCATATCGTTGATTAGCTCATACAGCTCACTGTTGGATTGGATGCGGAAATCATCGTCAACTCGCACTGGACCGAAGATCTTACCTAGGACTTTTCTCTCTCTTGCTCTCAAGCTCAGTGCTTAATAGTGTCCATGCCTCTGCGCCATAAAGAAGCACGGTGAGCATGAGCGTCTTGTAGAGTATTAGTTTTGTAGTACGAGAGAAGTCTCTGCTACTCAACTGCCTATTGAGATGATAGTAGCTCCTGTTGGCAAGAGTTAAGTTAGGTGACAATAAACTATTGTCTGCCGCGTAATTTAAGTTCTCTAGTCATTCAACCGAAGTCGCCGTAGTCTAGTAGGTAGTGTGTTGGCTTATTAGACTGAAGGCCCGAGTTCGAATCCCAGGTCAGACATCAAAACGAAAACATGAAAATATTTCTTCGGCGACTTCTTCTCAGCAGATTTCTGGCAAAAACTCTGAGAGTAAATAAAATTGCCATGAAAAGCTTCTCAAAAAAACTGTCATTCGGAGTCGACTTTAAACTGTAGGTCCCGCCACTCATGTATAAAATTAACGCACACAACATAAGTGGTGCGAGAAGCTAGGTCGTAATCCTGTCTAAAGGGTTGTAATGACCAATTATGTATGTATGTAGTCATTCAACCAGAGTTGTTTATATCTATGAGCACTAGGTTTACATTTCCCTGTATTTTTGTACAGTAATCCCTCGATTTACGTCGCAGTTGATTCCAAAAAAAATTCATATTGCTCATACTACAAAGTAGTCTTTTTTTAACAAGGAACTTAAAAAAGTTACATGAATTTACAGTAATCCCTCGATTTACGTCGCAGTTGGTTTGAAAAAAGGCGACGTAAGTCGAATGACGACGCAAATTGAAGTTAGAGGGAACAAAAAATTTGATGACGTATGTAAATCGAAACAACGTAAATCGGGGCGACGTAAATCGAAGGATTACTGTATTCGTTTCTCGAAGTGTAGCTTTTGGTGATCTCGTAATCTCTGTACCAAATTTATGTCACATTCTGTACCAACAAACAAACATGAAGTCGTAGTATATCATCAAAACAACTCTGGGCTACCAGTTAAAATAATTTAGAAACATTTTTCTATATTTTCGTTTACAGCCTAAGCTTGTTACTTCCAATCTGGTGCCAATAAATCGCAATAAATCCCTTCAATAAAACTACCACATCAAATGTTAAACGTCAATGCGTTGATTATTTTATATCATTGAGTACGTATGAGAATAGCTTACATTTTTTCGGGATCACATTCTTGAAATCCAAAGAAATTTTTCTTAAAACTCTCCTCATTTCTTTTTGTTATCTCAAGTAGAAGTTTTTACATGAAATCACAATTTTACATGGGTTTTGGTTACAGTTATTCAAAACCACTGTGATTTATTTGCTGGCTTTTGAAAATAAATATTTTAATACCAACACATGCATTCATACGCATACACACACTATTACCAATCCATATATACATAAATATTAACAACGCCTCGTTACACTTCGCACTGAAACCACTCCCGTATGTTGGCTTAAATTCATACACCACACACACACACACAGACACAATCACATCTACACGGAAGCAAATCAATTTTAAAATCTCATTTAGTTTTTCGAAATTGATGTGTGCGGTCATGATATAAAAAAAAAAAAAACAAGAAACAACTGCAGAAAGAAAAATACATTCTCACTAACACAGGCATACACAGGCCGACACAACCATTTCCACTAAGTTTACATATAAAAATTTGAATGAAAAGAGAACATCCATAAACATGATTATCATACAAGATAATGATGACAGTGATGGTAATAATGGTGATGATAATGATGATGATGGCGATAGCGATATTGATAAAGTTTAAATACCCATCAATATTTCAATGTATTCATTTTACCTTATAAGCATATGAATGAGTGTGTGTGTGTGTGAGAGTGTATAGTTTAAAATTTATAAACAAACACCACAACAGGCTTATCAATAAACAAACAAAAAATCAAACACCAGAGGTAAATGATGATGATGATGGTGATGGGGGGGTTTCCGTTTATATTTGATTTTGTGTCCCATTTTTTTTTGGTTTTTTTTTTGTAAAGTTTTTAGAAAATAAATTCATAGTGACATCAGTATTGTAAAAGGTTTTGTTGATTCCTTTTATTTTTTTTCACTCCATTTTCGATTATTGGCAACATCAGTTGAAGACTTCAAATGGGATTTGCAGCTGTTGTGTAAAATGAAAATAAATGGATGCCTGTCATTTGCCATAAATTAGTTTAAAATCGTTTTCAAATTTCCAAAAAAATATTTCGTTTTTATTGACATTTTCTATAGTTTTAGGCCATTTGGCATTAATATTTATATTCGATAAATAGATAAAATGGTTAAATGGAAATATAGGTTTTATTTAAGGAGGATAAGACAACACACTCACACTGATACCCATACGGCTGTAAATGCTTTATTTCATTAGCTGGCAATTTATTTGTTTTCTTCAGTATGAGAATGTGAAGGAATTTTAATAGAAATACGTATGCTTCACTGTGGAACAATATTATACCATTTCACATACGTTTTGAAAGGCAGGGGTTACCTCCTTAGGTTTCATAAGCAAGTGGTTAGTAGCATGTGTTTAAATTATTACAAGCCTTTTATCCGACAGCGGACGGTGTGAATAACTTAGCATACCGGTAGAGAACATGGTTGTTGGTAATTCCAATGACATCAGAGTGTTTGTGATGTATAGTCGCTTAAATTCTAATAATCACATGGACCAGAACTAGCCACAGTTTGGTACGTACACCTAAAAAAAAGAATCAAGCCATCCGGGCTTGAATCAATCCATATCGGTTTGGCTTGAATCAAGTACAAAAGAGTTGAATCAAGCCCGAGTCAGCCAAGTACAAAAGTGTTGATTTTAGCGCGATTTAAGCCTTTTTGGGATCAAAGTGATTTCATCATGTATTTGGTTTAAGCATATTTTTTCTTGATTTAAGATCGAATTCGTACTTGATTCAAGAGAGTCAGAAGTAATCCTTAAGCGCACTTGTTTCAAGAATTATAAAGTTGATTTAAGCTAGATTTCGTACTTGAATTAACTTATACACTCAGTCCTTTTCTAGAAAAAATCGCGTAAAAATGGTTAGTTTTCCAATATTAACTGACGAATTGGTTTCGAATATAAAAAATATTGCGTATAACAAAATATACGCGCAAAAAAATATTCAAAAACAATACAATAAGTTTCAAATTTCAGACTTATGATTTATTCATTCATAACAAAATAAAAAATACAAAACAAAAACCATATATAAAAGAGAAGAAAATAGAAAATAGGTAGATTTATTGAAAAAACCGTTGAATGCTGTTTAATCACTGTCATTATCCGTAGTGGAAATTATTCTTAGCCGCTTATTTTGATGACCAGCACTGATATCACTAGAATTTTTATCAGAATCAATAGTAATTTGTTGGGACTTCCCCGTATTATATGTATGTATTCGAAAATTATTATGCGCAAAAATATGTAAACAACAGTGATGGAAAATGAACATCTGACGAAATTGTGCAAAAAATGGCACAATGTGCCGCAATTTCCCATCTATGGTAAACAAGCAAAAAACGAAAAAAAGCAATCGCGTTAAAGTGAGAAATTCGCGTAAAAAAAGGAATTTGCGCTGCAAAAATAAACGCGTTAAAGTGAAATCGCGTAAAAAGAGATCGCGTAAAAAAAGGACTGAGTGTAAATGGGATTGAATTGAGGCAAATCGTATTTTATTCGAGCACAATGAACTTGATTTAAGCCCTAAATTGTACTTGATTTAAACCTAAATTTATCCAAAAACGAGCTTGTTTCAAGAATTTTGAACTTGATTTAAGCTCGAACTCGTACTTGATTTAATCCTAAAATCGATTGATTTGAAAAAAATGCAAGTCATCTACCCAAAAAAAATGTAAGTCATCGACCGGAATAATCCAAGTCATCTACCAAAGAAATGCAACTTGCGAAAAATACAACATTTTGTTGGATATATATTATATAAATACACATGAACTAAATGAGAATTATTAAAATTTTTACTTTTGAACTTAAAAACCCACAATTCCATAACTCAAATAACAAATAACTCAAAATAACACTTTTTTAAATAGATTTGAGCTTTTTAGTGTTGATTTTAGTAATATAAGGTTTAGTTTTTCACATCAATTCGGTTTTTTGCTTGTTTTAAGCAAACAATAGCCAAAACGGGCTTAATTTTTCAAGCGCGTTTTTTGGCTAAAATTGAGAATAGAAAAGTTGATTTTAGCACGCCGTTTTTCTTCCTGTGTAGTGAGTTGATTTAATAGGCGTGACCTCGTGGTTCAAATCCCAGTCCAAACATCTCGAACAAAACGATTGCCAACAGATTTCTGACAACAAAATCTTCGAGTAAATTAAATTACCATGAAAAAGTTTTTTAAAAGAATCTGTCGTTCGGAGTCGATTTTAAACTGTAGCACAGGTTACTCATGCATACAATTAACACACACAATACGAGTAATGTGAGAAGCTAGGCTGTAATCCTGACTAAAGGGTTATAATGATGAATTGAGTAAGTTTTTTTAATTCTATAACTATTGCTATTAAAGCTCCTTGAATTTTGTATAAATTTCTTCCAGAATTGCTTGCAACATTTCTATATGTAAAGATGCTTTATTTACAATCATACGATCTTAATGTTTGCACACATTGATTTATTTCCTGTAAACAAAATTAAATATTTTACTCAGAAATCCTTAAAATCAGAGAAATTTAAATATTTCAAGAATGCCATCTCGATACACTCATGAAAATATTGTTTGTAAATACAACGAAGTCGTATGTGTTTATTGGTTTAACATGCAGAAGACACATATGGAGGCAAACCTACCCAAGTGGCCACAATTATGTCAGAATATCGTATTGTTACGAAATAGAAGATTCTAGATACTGGTGTTTTGCTTTTACATCGCTTAATATTAAAATTATAAACAAAAATACAACAACAAACACCAGCATAAAAAAATGGTAAACAATTAAACAAAAATACTACAAGAATAAATGTAAATAAAATACACAAACAACAATAATGAATGTAAACAAACAATGTTTACATCGGTGACTTCCTCTCAGCAGTCTTTTGGCAAAAACTCTAAGAGCAAATAAATTTGTCACGAAAAGATTCTTAAAAAAATCTGTCGTTCGGAGGTGACATTAAACTGTAGGTTCCGCCACTCATGAACAAAATTGACACATGGGTGGTGAGAGAAGCTAGGTGTTAATCCTGACTAAAGGGTTTCAATGATCAATTAAGTCTGTAAGTACGTAGTATTAATTCCAATGCAACTGAGTCTTTAATAAACAGTTTTTAATACTTTTTCGTTGTTGTTAATGAAACTTTTTCAAACCCCTTTTTGGTTTATTGGGTAACTATAGCAAATAAATAAAAATAAATAAAAAAACATTATCGCCTGGTGCATATCCAGTGATTTAGTAACATTATTTACTCTGCATTATACATTTTTCTTCGATTCCAATTTGTTTTTCTTTCTCTTTCTTTTCCATTTTTATTCGTTTGCTAGTGCTTGTGTCGCATGCCAATTTATTTATTCGTTTTGTTTTTCATTTTAAATTTAAATCGTAATCGAAAATAAAGAGGTTATCTCTTGTGGGTTGGAGCGTAGAGCTTGGAGTTACATTTCGAAATTATATTCATTTTCTCAAAGCAAATAAGCAAGCAAGCAGCAGCAGCAGAGACTTGTTTTATTTGTTCATTCTCTAAAGCAAAAAAAAAAGACAGTGGAAAAAGAAAAGAATGAAGATTTCTTTTCAATTATTTTTATTTAAATTGATTTTTTTCAGGGCAATGTTTTCCGAAATGTTTTTATTTTTATTTTTTAGGCTTAAATCAACACCACAATCAATAAGTTTTTCTCTTTGTTTTTTTTTTTTTGGTATTTTTGGTTGACTTCTAAATGTAATTTATACGTTTTTTGTGACAGTTACCAGTAATTGCAAATACATTTAATACAATATGTTCGTATTTTTGTGTACATAAGCGAGTGTATGTTGTTTATAAATAAATACGAAAAAAAGTTTGTAAGAAATTAAATTGCCAAAAGGGAAGGATTACTAATGACACAAGTTTACATACATACATACATAACACATAATTGGTTATTACAACACTTTAGCTAGGCTTACGACCTAGCTTCTCACACCACTTATGTTGTGTTTGCTAATTTTATACATGAGTCGAGGTGGGACCTTCAGTTTAAAGTCGATTCCGAAAGACAGTTTTTTCTTAAGAAACTTTTCATGGCAATTTTATTTACTCTAAAAGTTTTTGTCAGAAATCTGCTGGTGAGGAAGTAACCGAAGAAATATTTTTTCATATTTCGTTTTGTTGGAGATCTCTAAACTGGGGTGTGATGCCAGGGTTCAACCTCACGTGTAATAAGCCAACACACTACCTACTAGACTAAAACGACATTCACACAAGTTTACATATTCCAGAATATTATTTAGGAAATGAATGTCAACTAGTCTGTGTGGGGGAAAATTGATGAAAGACTCATCATTTAGACAATCACTATTGCATCCATAGTAGGGTTTACAATGTGTACATATTACGAATAATGATCACAATCGAACTATTCAGATTTAATTTCTAATTTGATTCCAAATAGACTTCTTTGCAGAAGTGATCCTCTACACTTGTTGGTTTATTTTTTTAAGGCTAAGCTACGCAATTCTTGCAGAATTGGAAGCCAATATTTAAACCACCATATTGATGCCATACGGGAAAATTTATTTGAAAAAGCTACAGCTGCAGAGGAAATATGCAGAAAATTATAGATTTTCAGTTTTATTAAATCTTACTAATGGGGATACCTTCCCTTAACAATTGCCATAATGTGTGGGTTTAAGTATAGTACCAGTTTGTTTGCATTTGTGCAAATGAAAAGCAATAAAAACTGTATTACCCGGTATTTACTTAATGTAATGAAACACATACAATATTTATACGCAATACAAACAGCACGGAACATAATGAAAAGGACAGTAAAAAATAAATCATACGAATTTAAATTTCAAAGTGTTTATCCTTATTAAAGATGGAGTCTTTCAGAACATGTAAAATTTTACAAAGATTTTCAATATTTTTGAAATCTATTTAAGAGGCTTGATTGTTAAGCAATAAGTGTGCTTATCGTTATTGTGTAAAGTGTTTAAACATATCAATTTGTGATTGTATATATTAAACGACATTTTCTCTATAATTTGCTTATAGTGATTTAGAATTGAAAATAATTTTTTTCCCCTCTAATTCTGTAAATCGTTAAATACACAAATAAGAGGCGAACAATCTCTGAATCTCTTATCTACAAATTATTTGCTTTTCTTTGCTTGAAATAAAAAAAATTCTTTTAAATTAATTTATATTCTGAACAAGTAATAAAAATAGATTTAAAGATTTAAAAAATAAAGAAATAAAAAGAAAATATTTTTATTTTCTCTTCTTTTTATTTCAATTTGAGTTTTTCATTTGATTTTAACGCGGTATTAATATTTCTTTTTTTTATGTTTTTTCTCTAATTTTTTTTTTGATAAGTTTAATAAATTTTAAACTTTCTTTTTTTATATTTTATTTTATTTCCATTTCATTTTTAATAATCTGTGAAAATTGTGGAAAAAATTATTTTTTCTCTTTGACTGCGAATTTATTTTTTTTTTTACGATTTCTGTTATAAAACTGAACTTGATTTGGTGCTGTCTAAAGGGCATATATTTATCACACACACTGAAAAAGGAACACAAAAGAGAAAGAGAGATAGAGAGAGAGAAGAGAGAGAGAAGAGAGAGAAAAATATAAATTCAGTTATTTTTACAACTTTATTATTTTATTTTCGCACATACACACACGAGTTGATAGTAAAACTGGCAATAAAAGAAGAGAGAAAAAGTCAAATACGACTTTATTATGCTGTACTCTACCACAGTGGGCTAATGTATGGGATGTTGGATCAAATTTAGTATGAATGGTAGATGATGAAGGTATAAAGAAGACATTGCTAGGAAATTGCCTGAAAATACAAAGTGTCTAGGATGTAATTTTGAACACATTGAAGTGAGACTGAAGACCAATGGCCAAGAATTGTCAAAATATCGAAAACTATTCTTTCTAAACTATTTTAGAAAGGTACTGTACGGTAGTATGTATATTGTTGCGTTTTTACTTTTTAAAAACGTTTAAAATATGAGCTCGTAGATTACAAATAAAATAAAAATAAATTTGTGTTTAGTTTTAATTAAAATTCTTTATTATTCACACAATTCTGTGTGCCATTGTTAACAACTTGATGTAAACAACAACAATTGCTTTTCTTTGTTATTCCTCTGTTTATACCCTTTACATAAACAATAACAATTACTAAACAGTTACTAGATCTTAAAACCACGATTACTCTCTTCAAACGCACCGCATTTGAACTTCACTAACTCAGTGGCCTGCTTTGCCTTGCCTTTTATATGGCAAAGTGACAGTCTTCTCGAAATCTCTATAAATGTAAACATCGTTGTTTACGTGTTGTTTGTGTATTTTGTTTACATTTATTATTGTAGTGTTGTTGGTGTATTTTTGTTTACCATTTTTTTATGCTGGTGTTTGTTGTTATATTAAGCAGTACGATAATTTGTAAACAGGTTTGTTTACTGAATTGTTTTGTTTTTGTAGCTTTTGTTGATAATTTTAATGTTAAATTTTTAAATTTTAATGAAGTCGCCGTAGTCTAGTAGGTAGTGTGTTGGCTTATTAGACTGAAGGCCCGAGTTCAAACCCCAGGTCAGACATCAAAACGAAAATATGAAAATATTTCTTCGGCGACTTCCTCTCAGCAGATTTCTGGCAAAAACTCTGAGAGTAAATAAAATTGCCATGAAAAGCTTCTCAAAAATTTGTCGTTCGGAGTCGACTTTAAATTGTAGGTCCCGCCACTTATGTATAAAATTAACGCACACAACATAAGTGGTGTGAGAAGCTAGGTCGTAATCCTGACTGAAGGGTTGTAATGACCAATTATGTATGTATGTGATGTTAAAGCAAAACACCAGTACCTAGATTTTTCATCTTCGTAACAATATGGAATTCTTTCTCTTATAATCCTCTACGATATGGCTGATTAACATTAACATTAAGTTAGTATTGCTTTACGGTTGCGATATGGAGTTATTGACGGACACATTATCTAATAACCTAATAAGTATTTATGTATTAGGAAAAGGCTAAGAAATATCCTCAGAATATGATGATCGAATACAACATCTACTACGTAGTAGACTACGCTATAAATTCCACAATTTTGCCACATACGTCACCTTCAACCAATTACACCAATTGAAGTAGAAATTTTAAAAACATAATTTTTTTCTTTTTACAAAATAAAACACAGAAAAAATGTATGCAAAAAAGTAAGTCATTTCGCCAGTTTTCATATTCCCTCCTGAAGTTTTGTAATCCGCTTTTCCGCTTCCACCCCCGGCCAGTAATAAAAATAAATTTTACACACTTGATTTGCTGAAATGAAAAACATTCAACGCCCGGAAAAAAGTCAAATTTTTTTATGATTCAGTCATGACAATAAAAACTTTTTTTCTTATTTCTTTCTTGTTTTTCTTTCTCTCTTTTTGTTTTTCAGAGTTTTTAGTGCCACTATTTGTTGTTTTATTTCTTATAATAAACGCATGAATCTTTGTTGCCATCATGTTACTGATGTTTTTTGTTTCCCTATCCAATGATATAACATCACAAATTAAAATATTCACAGTCAATTTTCTTTTGTAATCTTAAAAAATAGCAAACAAGAGAAAAATCATCATAATTTTTGGCGTTTAAATTTTGAGAAAATAAAGAATTCTACACACTTTTTCTATTTTAAAACAATTTTCGGGAGAATGGGGATTTTCAGATCTTTTAGCATTTAATGGATGTTGAAATTGGATCGATGGAATGATTTACTTATTCACTTACTTAATTGCTCATTACAAAACTTTAGTCAGGTTTACAACCTAGGTTTTCATACCATCAAGCTGATAAAAGAGGCTTCATCTCCGTACAAGTATTCTACCTAGGATGGCCTGCTTCTCAGAAAGGATAAAGTGAAAACAAATAGAAAAGAATAGGACTTAACCAGAAAAAGTTCTGCGCCACTACACCCAACACATGTTCGTAGAGGACGTTGTTTCGAGGTAACGACAGTTGGACAGTTGCTATTATTCTAGGGATTGCTGGAACAGTCAGTTGTTAGCTTAGAAGACGTTATTAATGAAATTGATTCTTAAAGGAACGAAGTCGCCGTAGTCTAGTAGGTAGTGTGTTGGCTTATTAGACGTAAAGCCAGGGTTCGAGACCCAGGCCAGACATCAAAACAAAATACGAAAATTATTTCTTCGGCGACTTCCTCTCAGCAGATTTCTGGTAAAAACTGAGTAAACAAAATTCCAATGAAAAGTTTCTCAAAAAATCTGTCGTTCGGAGTCGACTTTAAAGTGTAGGTCCCGCCACTTATGTATAAAATTAACACACACAACATAAGTGGTGTGAGAAACTAGGTCAATAATCCTGACTGAAGGGTTGTAATGACCAATTATGTATGTGTTATGATTCTTAATGGAACGAAAAGCAATAAAGATGTATACCGCTGAACTAAGCACAATACTTTTCGGATTTCCTTGCCAATGAGGGGTTTGAGAATTTTACATTGTACATTTAGGCTGATGTCTAAGCCACGGATTTGAAAGGGGAATATATTTTGTGATTTAAACGGATCGATATCTTTATTCCAGTGAAATTGTTAAAACATTATGAAGTTTGTAGACATAAATCACCTCTGGATATGCATTAAGGCAGCAGAAATATCAGCAGCCTAACAGTGTCAGTACGATTATTATACTCCGCACGCTTCTGGAGGCCTTCGTCTTTTGCTAAAAAGTTGTTGAGCACTTGCTTATTTAGTGAGTTGGTTATTACAATCCTTTAGTCGGAATTAAAACCTAGCTTGTGACAAAATTCATGTTGGATGTGTTCATCTTGTCCATGAGTAGCATGACCTACAATTTAGAGTCGAATCAAAGCGAAAATTTTTTTTTAGAAGCATTTCATTGCAAAGTTTTTACCAGAAGACTGCTGAGAGGAAGTTGCAGAAGAAATATTTTTAAATATTTCATTTTGTTCGAGGTGTCATCACCTACTAGGCTAGGGCCACTTAGTTGGAAGACCTAAAGGAAATGGCATGTCTAAATGTCAGTGGTTTAGAGAGAGGTTTTTGCGAAAGAAACTACTTCAAGATGTGCGATATGTAGCAAAATTTGTTTTGTAGTCCGATTTCATAGGAATAAGGTGTGATATTGACCATGATTGTGGTATCAACGTGTCAATTATAATAACTAAACATACATATAAATATTTACTATATATTGCGTGTCCTTTACTCATCATACTCATGATTTATTTCCTCAATTGAAGAGCTATTCATTTCCATTTAAAAGAAGTCTTTGCTGGAACCTATTTTATAATTTTTCATTTTTGATTAAGACTTTTATGGTTTTGATTCGTTTTTTTTTCTTCAAATATATTTGTCTTCATTTCTTTATTATGTTTATGGAGGAAGCAATAGTAAACTGTGATTATGTTTTTTACTTTCTTTAAAACATCTCGAAATTTCCAAAACTCTGCTCTAAATTGTATGATAAACTCTATTAAAATCTACAAAATGATGGTGTTGAGTTATCAAGAGAAGGGTTTGCTAAATACTTAAAGAAACACTAAGAAAAATAGAAAAAAAAAAAGACGAGAGAATCTAAAAAAGCCATAAACAGAGGAAGTAAAAATATGAAAAGAACAACCAAATCGTCCACTCATAAATGCGAGCATGTGAAGCCAATAGAGTCGTAAAATGGAAATAAAAAATAAAAAAAAAAATTACCATTTGGGGCAGCTGAAGTTGTTAACAAATAAAGAAAAAACCGACGAACTAAAGAACAAATAAAACAACAAATTTGCTAAAGATCTTAATAAAAGAAAGAAATAAAAACAAATAGTATGAGTGGCATGAGATGTGATGAAAGGAAAGGAATAAAAAATTTAAAAAATACTGAAGAGTACCATGTGGTGCTGTTATGAGTTCAAGTTTTTTCCTTGAGAGAACTGTGCTATTAAAACCTAAGGATTGCTTTTAAAGTTCATAACATCTGATATATGTAGGTATGTAAGTACGTTCTACTTGAACAGACTTTAGAAGTCAATTTAAAGAAATGAATGGAAAGAAAAAAGAAAATTTGCGTTTATTAACCTCCTATTCATGAAATATTACCAGTTTCTGCTGGACACGTGTGGACAAGAAGAGGGCTGGCTCACTCTTGTACTTAAATCGTATGGCCAACCATCGCACAATGGCAATCCTTATGGAAATGCCAATGCCAAAAGCCATTATAACTAATGTCTTCTGCAGGAGCTGTATGTCTGAGGAGGAGCACGAGACTGTCGCTCACCTCATGTGCCAGTGTCCTGCTCTTGTCATGAAGAGACGGAGGTCTCTGGCCTCTAATTTTCTAACATCGTTGACCGAGCTCTCTAATATAAAGATTGTTTCAATATCAAGATTTATTTTGGACTCGGTATGGTTTTCTCTGGGAATGATTGTTCCTCTGGTAGAATTTATTGTGCTATTACAATTGGTCTAAATGATGGCCTAAGTGGGACCTTTTCCTTCGTGAAAGTGCGTCACCTGACCTAACTCCTATTCAAATGGCATAAACTCCTACTCAATCAAGTGTCAAGGTGTCAGGCTGCCCTTAAGGCCATTGCGTCGGTCTGGGGCAAATCACGACTGGTTCGCGAGTGCAAAGAGTCGTTGAGGTCTTTTGGACCGGACCGTATCCGTCTATGCTGGGTTCCGGGTCATAGCGGAATACTGGGCAATGAGACGGCGGATGCCCTCGCTAGGTTAGGTTCCCTTTCGGGGGGCGATTTAATAGTTGGTCCTGAACCCCCAGTCTGTCACCTCTATGGCCTCATCGATGGATGGGTCAGGGAGGAAGAGCAGAGGCGTTGGAGGAACGGATCAGGTTGTTCTGTCTCTAGACGTCTATGGCCTGCTGTGGACAGTAAGAGAACAGATTGGCTGCTGGGCTTGGTTAAGGCCAGCGTAAGGTTGGTTGTCGGTTTTATCACAGGGCACTGCGAGATTGATCGCTGTTCCAGATCCCAGCCGGACTATTGCAGGGTATGTTGAGATGAGGAGGAGTTAGAGACTATCGAACACCTCCTCTGTAACTGCCCAGCCCTTGGTAGGTTGAGGTTGAGGACCCTTGGCAGAGCCTTCTTTGAGAGCTTGAGTTCTGTGTCGAGAGCCGACATCAAGGCTCTCCACAGATTCATTAGCAGTTTGAGCTGGTTGAGAGGTGCTAGGGCTTCATAAGTGTAGTCGCGCGCTCAACCCTTGTTTGTGTCTGTTTCTTTCTGTGTGATTCCCATCCTCCCCTTACCCTTATGCCCTGCTTTCATCCTATTCCCTCTATTTCCTTCCCTTTCCATGGACGTTGTACAATGGGTCAATTTCGACCTCCGGGTATTGTACTTGTCTTAACGGACAAGTACACGTCCTCTAACCTAACCTAACCTAAGTGTCAAGGTAAAGTTTCCGCCTTTTGGAGAGGGTATGGTTGTTAGAAGCAAATGTTGAAGTTTTGAATGTTTTGCAGTGATTCAAACCAGTCGAAAATATTATTGAACATAGTAAAGAATTAAATGAAATGATAGTGTTACGTTTGTACATTTTAAAAACGTTTAAAATATGAGCACGTAGATGGCAAATAAAATAAAAATAAATTTCTGTTTAGTTTTAATTAAAATTCTTTATTTGTTCGTACAATTCTGTGTGCCACCGTTCACAACTTTATGTAAACAACAACAATTGTTTTGTTTGTTATTTCTCTGTTTACACCTTTTGTATAAACAATAACAATTACTAGACTACTCTCTTCAAACGCACCGCGTCTTTACACAAGACTAACTGAACTTCATTGACTAAACCGCATGCTTTGCCTTGCCTTTTATATGGCAATGTAAACAGTCTGATGAATGTTTTTGAAGACAAATGTTCGTGGCTTCGCCTTACTCGAGATCGCTATAAATGTTAACATTGTTGTTTCATTATTGTTGTTTGTGTTATTTGTTTATATTTATTCAGGTATTGTTTGTTGGTATTTTTTTGTTTACTTGTTTACTAATTTTTTATGCTGGTATTTGTTGTTATATTAAGCAGTACGATAATTTGTAAACAGGTTTGTTTACTGCATTGTTTTGTTTTTGTGGTTTTTGTTTATAATTTAAATGTTAACCGATGTAGAAGCAAAACATCAGTATCTTGATTTTTCATTTTCGTAACAATAGTTTAAGTTCCTTGTCTTATCACTGTCCTATTCACGGTTTATAAGGCAAAGGTTTCAAGCTAATTATTTGTAGGTTTTCTATGTTTACGTAGGCTTTTTGGTTTTTATTTGATGAAAAAAAAAAATTACACATGCTTTCCTTACATTTACATTTCCTAACTCTACTCTTTCAAAGTATACCATTATCCCTCTCTTTAAAAGCAGTGTAAGATGGCTTTCATTTGTTCAGTTTCCGTCCCTGTTTCCCTCCTGCAATAACTGCTGTTATTTAGTTCTTTATTAGCCATCACTAGGGTGTCATTTGAAGAGAACATCAACAGTATAGTATGGCCAGTATTATAGACGATTTGCACATAAGCAACCCTCACAATTTGTTATTGCAACAGTTATATTGTGCTACATGCCACACACATGTGTATCCAAAAAGGAGGAAGAAAAAAATGGAAAACAATTCGTATTTTTCTTTATGATGCTTTTTGGCAAGCCACCGTACGTTCCACCATGTCTTTGTTGTCTATTTTTATGAGCTCTGAGTCCTTATGGAAATCATTTTGCAAAAATTGAACGTTACAGCTGCTGACGACGATGACGATGATGATGATGTGTTAGAGGGGGATACTAATTTAACCAACGTTTTACTTTCTCGGATATTATTTTCATTTTGTTTGTGTTTCTTTTGTTTTTTTCTTACGTTTTTTAGTTTACTGTCCCTACATTTAACAATGAATTGTGGCCATAAAATCTAATTTTGCAACAAAATTATGTTCGTAAACGCACAATAGATGTGTGTAGGTAGCAGGGTGTGCTGGGGAAACTTCATAAATATATGGAAGAGGGAGGAAGGAATGAAAGCAAGTTCCAGAAAATAAAATAAAATTCTTCGTTTAATTCTTTTAAGCAGAAATAAAAGAAACTAACAGAGAGAGAGAGAGAGAGAGAGAGAAGGTAATAAAAGAGGGAGAAAATTATTTAAAAGCATAAACGTTTAACGTAACGTATGGTGTGATTTGTATATCCATGTGCCATTTCTGCTCCTGCTCCTGCTGCCCCTGCTGCCCCTGCTGCTGTGATATCTTTTAGACGAAATAGAGAAATAAATTCTCTTTTAAATGTTTTGTCTTTAAATGTTGTTGCAAGAGCAAGTGGAAAAATGTTTATGATTGCCACACATGTGTGTTAAATGGCATTTTTACTATAATTTTATGAAGTCACCACCGCTCAACTAAAAACGGTTATAAAAACTAAAACGTTCGAATAAAATCTTAAGAAGTTTCTTTCGAGCAAAAAATTAAGTGTGTAGCAACAAAAAAAAAAAAAGAAAAATCATTCACAGTCATGCCAGTGCTTTACTTTGACTTGAGTTTCGGTTATGAAAGCTGCTGCTGTCTTTAATAACACTCAGCATAAATTTGTAATAAATTGTTCAACACTTGCCACACTTAGGAAGAAGAAGAATAAAAAATCTTTTCTTTATAAAAGCAGCAAGGAATTCTAAAGTCACGTGTAATTTATTAGCTAAGGAATGTTATTGTAATGACCATATAAGAAGCATTGGTTGATATATCATCACTTAGTGTCACCAAAATTTTCTTAAATTCAGGCTTAAAAGTCTATTAAAGTGTATAAAACTAAAGAGACTGTTATTACAAGCTTCCGCAGATAGTTGGAAACTTAATGGAGCAATGGGTGGAGGGATTTTTTCGGAATCAGTAGGTGGTCATATGATAACCGACTTTTTTTACCTGCTATTGAAGAATACGACTTGGTGCCACATGCCACACAACTCCAGCGAATATGGCTTTATTGCAAGAGAAATTTCCTGGCCGCGTAATTTCTCGTTGTGGCGATATCAACTGGCCACCAAGATCATGCGATTTGACACCATTAGACTTTTTTTGTGGGGCTACGTGAAAGACCGTGTTTATGCAGATAAACCTTCAACTCTTGAGCACTTAAAAACCAACATTCGTCAAGTTATGGCTGAGATACCGTCCAATATGTGTCAAAAAGTGGTCGAAAATTACCTCAAAAGAATCAATGCTTGCAACACTTCGCGTGAAGGTCATTTAAATGATGTAGTGTTTCACACATAATGTCAACGTTCAAACTTTACAATAAAAAAGAAATATCATGACAAAAATATTTTATATGTGTTTTATTTACGTTTACTTTTGAAACCACGAAATGGATAACCCGATACTGTTACAAAAATGAAAAATCTAGATAGTGGTGTTTTGCTTTTACATCGCTTGACATTAAAATTATAAACAAAAGCTACAAAAAACAAAACAATGCAGTAAACAAACCTGTTTACACATTATTGTACTGTTAAATATAACAACAAACACCAGCCTTAAAATAATGGTAAACAAGTAAACAAAAATACACAAACAACACTATAATAATAAATGTAAACAACGATGTTTACATTTATAGAGATTTCGAGAAGGCGTTCGCCTTCAAGAATATTCATCAGACTATTTACTTTGCCATATAAAAGGCATGGCAAAGCAAGAGACGGAGTTAGTAAAGTTCAGTCAGTTTTGTGTGAAAATGCGGTGCGTTTGAAGAGATCTGTCGAAAAATCTTCTAGTAATTGTTATTGTTTATGCAAAGAGTGTAAACAGAGGAATAACAAACAAATCATTTGTTATTGTTTACATAAAGTTGTGAACAGTGGCACACAGAATTGTGCAAATAATAAAAAATTGTTATTAAAACTAAACAGAAATTTATTTTTTATTTTATTTGCAGTCTACGATAACGATATTTAAAAGCGTTTTTAAATCGCTATCTTACAGTCAGGTGACTGCAGAGTACTGGTTTCTAAAACAATGATTTCTAGAATGACCTACAGCTGACGTGTGAGGCTCTCTACCAAATAACAGAGTCGTACCTTGACGTACTGGCATTTCGGAAAACTGCAGAGCGGATGAGTAGGCCGGGTATTCTACTGAGAAGCTTCTAGTTCAGAATAGTGTAATAAGAGATACCAAAAGCACCACCTGAAATCGACATACTACCGTACCGTAAATACTAGACGGTAGTGTTTTGACTTATTAGATGTATGTCCGAGAGACCAAGACATCTCGAACAAAACGAAATATTTCTTCGGCGACTTTCTCTCAGCAGTCTTCTGGCAAAATCTCTGTGAGCAAATAAAATTGCCATGAAAAGTTTCTCAAATATCTGTTGTTAGGATTCGATGTAAACTGTAGGTCCCACCATTCATGGTTAAAAATTAACACACACAACATCAGTGGTGTGAAAAACTAGGTTGTAATCCTGACTAAAGGATCGTGACTACTAATCAAGGAAGTAAGTAATGGAGTACATCTACTGGAGCATACGTTTCTGCAAGTTATTTATGGAGAGATATGAATGTTTATTGCCTTAGGTTGTGAAGCACGCACTGTATTATCGCTTGACCTATTTTCTGGGGCGAAAAACCAACAATAAACCGGTGCCTAGTTTTGAAAAATATCCAGAAAATATTAATTTTGAAAATACTGACTTATGCTGCTAGTGTAGTAATGTTGTTTAGCTTGCATTGCTTAATTTAAATCTGATACTGACGTACGTATGTATATCTAAATAACAGTTTTTAATTTTAAAATTTCAATTTAAATTCGTCTCTGGGGGTCTTATTATTGTTATACTACTCTCTGTCTCTCCATTATACTGTATAATCAAGTTGCTATAAAAGCACAAACAAAACTGATGATGTTGCAGCATAAAAACTAAAATACAGAAAATGACAATAACATCACCAACACTACCTTGTTTTTTTCTCTGTGTCCATGTGTGTGCATGTGTGATATTAAAAACGATTAATACGAAATATGTGTGTGTATGGGAGTGCAACACTATTATCATTATTATTATTATCTTTTCATATCACATATGACAACATCAGATGCAGCAATCAACGGCAACAACATCATTAATATACACACACACTCACACACATATACATACACTTTCATTCCATTGTATTGGCTTTTTACTTGCAAAAAAACCAATGAAAAAAAAAAGAAAGGAGTACAGTAGGTAGGGGCTGGTTAATGTTATTGCTTTTGTTAGAGTGATATTGCAACAACATGGACTATTGCTGCTACTGCTGCTGCTAGTACTACTACTGCATTTGCCATAATAAAATGATGACATGCAGTTGTAATAAACAACAATAGATTGTGTGGTAAATAAAATTGTATCAGCAACAATAAAAACCCAGCAACAACAATGAACATCACTTACAGCAGTAGCATCAAAGTATTAAAAGCTACAGTAGCATACTGGCAGTAGCAGTAGCAGCAGCAGTAGCAATGGAAAAAAAAATTATTTTTAAAGGGACAATAACGACATAAACATTCGTTGAACAAACAGTATTAAAATGCCACATAATTTTAATATTTATCAGTAGCAAATATAAAATGTTTCTCTTTTTTCTTTCTTTTGTAACAAAACAAAACAATTTTGAAAGGAAAAAAAAAAAATATTGAAAATATTATAGTAAAGCGTTGAAAAATTTTTAAATGCAACAAAAAGACCACAATGGATATAGTAATTGTATACATACCACCACCATATACACTCGCAAGTATATACAGTATATGGATGGTATTGTATTGCATTGTATACTGAATTTATGTACTTTCAATACGAGAAATGTATGCAGTAATGTAAACCACAAATGACTTTATATTACGCTTAAAACATAATTTCCGTGGAATATAATGCGAATGCAATGGAGGGACACAATGCTTTGGCAAGCACTTAAAAAATCAACAAAACCCCTTACCAAAACCTCTATCATAGCTTTGTTGTTAGAATCCTCAACAACATCATCATCATCATCAGTATCATCTCTATCCCATGGGTAATGTGCAGCATCAATTCCTTCCATTGTAAGTTCATATCATATTCGCATTCGCATTCGTTTTCGTATTTGTATTCTATTTTTATTTTTATTCCCCGGAACAAAGGACTCAAGCCAGTATACAAATGAATGAATGACTGACTGACTGACTAACTGTATGAACGAATGGTAAAGTTGAAAAAACAATTTTTTTTTTTGAAAGTGAACACAGTTCCACTACAATATAAATATTATCCATGATGCAAAGATTTTTTTAATGTTTTGCTGTTGTTGCTGTTTTTATTTTTGTCAAATACTCTAAATGACAGTAAATGTATTTAAATTCCCTGAACAATGAGAACAACTATCGCGACTAGTTTTACTTAAAGTTTTTCCATTGTTAGTGGGGTTTTTTTCATTTTCAATGCCCTATATTATGCATAAAATATTTTCAAACTGGATGGAGTAACCTCTGTATATGTGTATCGTTTTATAAGCAACTTAATGGCTATAAGAACTTTTCGGAACGTAAGATATGTTATCGGAGTATAGAATGATAAGCAAAAACACTCATTGAGCACTATTTTTGATTTCATTGCGCTGTATTTGAAATCGTGTTCAGTTATACATACATACTACATACATAATTGGTCATTACAACCCTTCAGTCAGGATTACGACCTAGCTTCTCACACCACTTATGCCTACTTATGTTGTGTGTGTTAGTTTTATGCATGAGTGGTGGGACGTAGAACGACAGATTTCTTAGAACTTTTCATGGTCATTTTATTTGAGAGGAAGTCGCCGAAGAAATATTTTTTCGTATTTCGTTTTGTTGGAAATATCTGGGCTGGGATTTGAACTGTGGCCTCACTTCAGATAGGCCAACACACTACCTACTAGACTACGGCGACTAAATTCAGTGTACACTCAAACCTCGTTTTATGCGATTAATTCGTTTCGCAAAAAATCGCATAATTCAAATTCGCATAAAACGATACACTAGCTGCATACAAAATCCACTAATAGGGATTTAAATAAAAAAGCCCATAAATTCAAATTTAACCCTTAAAATTCAAACAAAATCGCATATAAAAAATCAACGAAAAATGAATTCCTTGCTGAGACCTTACAAAATAGGGAAAAAGATAGGAAATAAACAACAACTAATACAAAATTCCAAATAATAAAGAAAATACATAATTTTTCAATAAAATAAAAATATAATATTACCCCACGTCCATAGCATTTGAATAATACTTCATACATCAGAACCGGAAATGCCGAAAAAATTTAAAGATATAGTAGTAACTTTGTTACGAACAACACATTTTTTTGGATTTTAATATTCAATATTTCCTTAAAATCGTTTTTGCAAAGAAAAAATTTGAGAATTTTGAAACCGCATAAATTTGAATTCGCATAAAATAAATTCGCATAAAATGAGGTTTGAGTGTATGTATATCTTTTTATAGTCAACTTATTGGCTTTAAGGCAACGCAAGAACTTTGCGAATCTCAGAAAAGTTATCGGAGTATTTTTTTTTTATCGTAGCAAAGGAAGCAAAAAAAAAACTTGAAGACTTATTTTGATTTCATTGCCTTGAGTATGAAATCATGTTCAGTTACAGAACTGAATCTTTTTCTTTTCAGTCAATTCTTTAGAATTTATTCACTTGGCTACTAAATGGATTATAAAGAGTACTTGTTTCATGCATCATTTCCAAAATGTATCCTTTGTGTTACTGTTGCAAGTCATTCAATATATAATAGAGTGCCTATAATAGAGTAGCTAAAAATTTTTGTTGTATTTAAATAATGCAACATTACTGTCATAAAAGAACGACTCCACATTATGAAGCTTAAAATTACAAATACATTGTATTGTGCATGCAAGCTATTTAAATCAAAGTATACGATAAAAGAAAAAATTGTTTAAAGTTTTGAAAAACTGAAACCAAATTTTAAAAAATGCTTTTAAATGTTATTATTAAAATAAGGCAAAAATCGACCCTGAAATAGCTTCATGGGTCTATTATGATGGATAAATATTCCGTTTGCTCTCAAGAGTCTTACATTACACTTTTCACATTTTTTTTTATAGAATTTGCAAAATTGTTTTCCTTTTTAAAGTGGAAAAATTTAATTGGAATTTTCATTTTCCAAAGACTTGTTCATTTGGTAGAAATTAATTATTGTTGCCAAATATATGGGCTTTTTTGAAGGGCAGTGTGTGAGTCCTTGTATTGAAATAAAGGCAGAAACTTAAACTTTCTTTCTTTTAAAAATGTCTCTTGCATAGTGATATCCACGGAGATGATGTACAAATATATGTAAATTGTAAAAAGGACTCAATTGATGACTGTTGTGCGAAACTTAATGAGGACCTTGACAGAATACTCTACTGGGCATCATCAAATGGCTTATACCTGAACCCTACAAAGTCGAAGGGCCTGATCATAGCATAACGAAATCAGAATATTGTCGTTGATATCCCGATCACTTTAGGAAATCAAAACATTTCTATAGTGGAATCAACAAAAAACCTCGGTATAATTTTTAACAATTCTCTTCAATGGAATACCCACATAAATTCTGTCTCCGGAACAATTTTTTCTATGCTCAGAACACTATATCTACAACACATTACACCTCTTAATATTCGTGTGCTTCTTGCGAAAACCTACTTAATGCCCAAGTTGTTATATGGCTGCGAAATTTTTGCTTATTGCGATTCGACAAGTAAAACTAGATTGACTGTAGCGTTTAACGCGATTCTTAGTTATGTCTACGGCATAAGAAGATACGATGGTACTTCTCAGTATTCAAAATCATTACATTACATTACATTACATCATTAATTTTACTGCACAAGGTTATCTACACGCAGGAACCATCTTATTTATTTAATCGAATTCAATTTGCAAGATCAAACAGAGGAAGACAAATCATTTAACTAGGATATCGAACTTTAATATCCGAGTGGCAGTTCTTTACAAATACAATACGGCTGTGGAACTCGTTACTAAACTCATTACAAATCAATGGCAACGCTTTGCAATTTAAAAAATTTTTATTTCTAAATTTTAATGTCAAATTATTATTATTTATATTATTATTCTGTTGTTACTTATTATTATTTTGATATGCTTGTTTTCTATACTTTTATTTCATTGTTTAATACCTATACCATTTTTTGTAATCATTAAATAATCACATACTGTAATTTAAAAGATTAATTTCTTGTTGTATGTGATATGTTATAAATAAATAAATGTAGTATTTAGATTTATATTTATTGATATAAATCCATTTATTAATTAAAAATTACAATTAAAAGAACAATTATTAAATTTTAACAAATTATATTTAAACAATTTTTTTTTTAATTGTAATTTTTAATTAATGTACTTCTATACTCAAACTTTTTTTAAATTGTACATACATACATACTTTATCCCATCTCACATCATCATTACATAGATCTTGATATTGAGCATCCTTACATAGATCATCATCATCACATAGATCTTGATATTGAGCATCCTTACAGAAATCATCCTTCTTCGATTCAATTCAATTTCACACAATTTCACCGCACATTTTCGGTAGAACTCTTTAATTTTCTTGAATTTCAATGCACTGCATGTTTTTGGTAGAACTCTTTAATTTTCTTGCATTTAGGCTATTCACAGCTTGTGGGCATCTTTTGCTTTTACTTTTCTTTTCTTTTAATTGTTGCAATTTGTTGATCGCGGTTGAGCCCCCATTTGTAGTATTTAGATTTATATTTATTGATATAAATCCATTTATTAATTAAAAATTACAATTAAAAGAACAATTATTAAATTTTAACAAATTATATTTAAACAATTTTTTAATTTAAAATACAAAATTGAATTGCCTGGCTCGGCTGCCAAATATATAATGATTTTAATTTGACTTTTTTATATTGAAAACTATTATTTTTTCCAACTCGATCAAGTATTTAAGTTTTATCATGTTAATGTTTTTCAGTCCGCTTACTATTATTATTTTAGTTCAGTTTTCTTTTAACCCTACGGGATCGTCTTAATCCTTTGGGATGCGATCCCACATAAATAAATAAATAAATAAATAAATAAAAAAAAAAAATCAAAGGGAGATGGTGTGTGAATTAAAATATTATTTTTAATTTTTGTGTGCATTTCAAAGTTACTGACACCCCTGTAAAATTATGACATAAAAAGACTTCTATTTTTTATTTTAATTTCATTATATTTCATATTTTTCATAGCAATAATTTATAAATTTATTTACATGAAGACATTTTCTATCCTATCCAAAGGTAAATTTTATTTTATTTTCCTACTTTCTTATGTTTATTGTTGACGTTTGTTCCATTAGGCTCTTAACATTTGCTACGTTTAATTAAAATTTATTTCATTTCATAAATTCTGTTCTTTTTTACGTTTCACTTTCTTTGTAAAAAAATACATTCAATTGGGCTTTTTAAGCCTGAGCGTAAGTGTATTTCATTGTGGGTGACATGTGTCAGGGCTTTGTTTTTTTAAAGGATTTATTATTTTGATTCAAGACGTTGAATTATTTTCTGGGGCATTAGAAAGTAAGTGAAGAATGTTTAGGAAATTTTATTTTTTTTTTAAATTTTTTTAATGAAACCAGCACTCAGGGGATGGCCCCTACTCATGCAGTGCATTGTGCAGGTTTTTTAGGAAAGGTGGAAAGGGGGAAGATGCGAATGGCAAGGAAACAAGTTGCTGCTAGGTGACTATAAAATGGCCAGTGCTATACCTTCACCATTAGACAGTCTACAGGCAATCGTCCCCAAGAAGCCCGCAGTCTCTCACACCACTTATGTTGTGTGTGTTAATTTTATACATAAGTGGCGGGACCTACAGTTTAAAGTCGACTCCGAACGACAGATTTTTTGAGAAACTGAGAAGAAATCGCCGAAAAAATACTTTTTGTATTTTTTTATTTTTTGATGTCTGGCCTGGGACTCGAACCCTGGCTTTTACGTCTAATAAGCCAGCACACTACCTACTAGACCACGGCGACCCATTAAAAATTGGTTGCATGTGGTACTGTGTTCTCATTTCAAAATTGAATGGATAGGAATTTATTTGAAGAGGATATCCAATGTTTTCAACAAATTCTAGGTTATCTTCAGGGCTGTATTCAGGGAGTCCACCTAAGCAGCTCGACTTCGGAAATGTAATATTATTCCGCAGCCCTATGACTCATTCTCGGAAAAGAGAGCGCTTGTATTTGTTGATTTTGTTGATTTGTTGCATTCATCGTTTCGTTCGAACGCCTTCTATAATCACTGAAGTTTAAGATGTATTAGTTTAAGTTGCTGAGTTTAATTTAGTTTTCTGGCTTCTATTGTTTTAGTTCTTTATTGAGATCGAAAATATATATAGGTATTCTATAAGAATACCTCGTGCTATATTAGAAGATATTGAAGACTGTTAAATTTTGAATAGGCCCCTATATTAACTTTGTGCAGTCCTTGCGCTGACCAACTTCTTCCTTTTCCCTGATTTTTTTTTTAATGAAACCAGCACTCAGGGGATGGCCCCTACTCATGCAGAGCATTGTGCAGGTTTTTTAGGAAAAGTTGAAAAGGGGGAAGATGCGAACGGCAAGGAAACGAGTTGCTGCTAGGTGACTATAAAATGGCCAGTGCTATACCTTCACCATTAGACAGTCTACAGGCAATCGTCCCCAAGAAGCCCGCAGTTTCTCACACCACTTATATAGTGTGTGTTAATTTTATACATAAGTGGCGGGACCTACAGTTTAAAGTCGACTCCGAACGACAAATTTTTTTGAGAAACTGAGAAGAAATCGCCGAAAAAATACTTTTTGTTTTTTTTTTTTATTTTTTGATGTCTGGCCTGGGACTCGAACCCTGGCTTTTACGTCTAATAAGCCAGCACACTACCTACTAGACCACGGCGACCCCCTTTTGGTGGAACTTGGTTAGTACAGGGACTGCGTTCAGCCGTGGCATCTCAACGGGCCGCTATGCGTGCTCAAGTAGGCTTTGTGATATCAGAGCTACCACTCCGACCTAACCTTACCTAACCTATATTAACCATTTGCCTGCGCTTGAGTTGCTGAATGCGGTTTTCTTACAGCCTAAATTCCATTTAATTCCTTCATATGTTCCATGGTCTTTTAATTTAAATAACCCTCAACTATCTCTCTGAATTTCGTTTTAAATTTCCGTCTTGTTTAATTTGTATTATCACTCCTCTTAACTTATTCATGCAGGTCTCGTATTTGTCCTGTGAAGTGTTGCTTGATCTCATCCCATCTCATCTTTTCTTACGCTTTTCTTAGTTTCTTGCTTAACATCTCATTCCAGTGTGTGTTTTTATTTTTCTTAAGCCTTTGACTGAAGACTCTAATAGAACTTGGTCTTCTTTGTGTGTGCATGCTGCTGTAAAAGTGTGGTAAAAAGACAAAGACGAAGACTACTGCCACTGGTGTGTATGTGTGTGTGTGTCTGTGTGGTTGTGTTGTTGCATGCCACAATGTCTACAACGTTCGAAACGACCATATTTCTTAATTAACTTCTTATGAGAAGTCAAACAAATTGCGCTTAATAATTAACTCACAACCATATATTTATTTAAGCCTGAATGATTCCGTTTTCTTTTTTTCTGTTGTTGTGAAAACGTAATAGAAGCAGAAGACGATGTCAACTCAATTAAAAAAGGCCCTGATAATGTATTACGTTTATAGTCTGCTGTAATGCCTGTTAAAAAGGAAAAGAAAATGAAATCAGCCAAGTGGAAACAAGTTTTAAAGAAGCGAATTTAAGCAAATTTTTTTAGTTTTAAATTAAAACGGGTTTCTTCTTTTGTAACAGTAAAAATGGAAATTTACCAAATAAAAAGAAACGAGTTTATTTTCAGCAGCTAAGGAGACGCTCTTCCCCAATATTCCCAGATACAGATGCAAATTAAATTTTTTCATACACCTGTCAATCAATAATTTGTTCTGAATTAGATTAAATGGTATTTACTCCCATGCTATATAGCATCACTTGGTTTATAAGTCATTCTACTTGTAACATGCTATCCTCGAGGTCGATAGCACCTTCAGCAGTACCGAGTCAGCCGTCTTAATGAGTCTTAAAGATATGTTGTGATCGTGATTCGCTGTTTGTTTGTTTTGATCTTTCGCGTAAATTTTTTCGTATTTATTTGTATAATCCTGTGTACCGTATGATGTATGTATTTTATTGTTGTCTGTTTGTCATGTTTGCTTATTTCCGTTTGGATTGTTTTTGACTGTGTATCATTATATACCTGTCGAAGTTTAAAATTAGATTTAAAACGGGTTAAATTCGAATGGGAGTATTAAAGTTTTGAAGCAATGTTTGCTTATGTGTAATTATTTTATCGTTATTTCAACGGGAATTCTTTCTCAACGTTTTTATTGCTGAGAAAATTGTGATGGATAGGCTGCTTCAGTAGCACTTCTCTTTGAAGCAATAACATTTCGGCAAACTGATCTCTTTACGTTTACAATTTGAATAAATTCCTTTAATCAGGACTACGACACCTAGCTTCTTACACCACCGTGTCCTTTGAACGACAGATTCGAGAAACTTTTCATGGCAATTTTATTTAACTATTGAAAGCTTTTGCCAGATGATTGCTTTCGCCGTGGTCTAGTAGGTAGTGTGTTGGCTTATTAGACAGAAGGCCCGAGTTCGAATCCCAGGTCAGACATCAAAACGAAAATATTTCTTCGGCGACTTCCTCTCAGCAGATTTCTGGCAAAAACTCTGAGAGTAAATAAAAATTGCCATGTAAAGCTTTTCAATAAAATTTTTCGTTCGGAGTCGACTTTAAACTGTAGGTCCCGCCACTCATGTATATAATTAACACACACAACATGAGTAGTGTGAGAAGCGAGGACTGAAGGGTGCGGGCTTCTTGGGCACGATTGCTGTAGACTGCCTAATGGTGCAGGTATAGCACTGGCCATTTTATAGTCACCTAGCAGCAACTCGTTTCCTTGCCGTTCGCATCTTGAGATGTCCACAAACCTGCACAATGCACTGCCTGAGTAGGGGCCATCCCCTGAGTGCTGGTTTCACCAAAAAAAAAAAAAAAAAAGCTTATCGTTAGTCTCATTCGCAAAGGTTAGTCTCATTCGCAAAAGTCCCTTTTTTCAAATTTTACAGGAGACACAAAAAACATTGTAGCTTTTTTAGTTTTTAAAATTTCTAAACTGTTTAAACGCAATTATTTTTACAAAATAATAATAATATTAATAACTAATAATGTTAATTATTATTATTATTATTATTAATTAATTATTAATATTAATATTTTTCGTTTTGTGGACATAGCGTTTTTGCAAACCACAAAATTACAACAACTTTGAACTATATAATGACATGTTTTTTTGTTGTAAAATATGTATTATACATAATGTTACCGTTTTGCATTAAAATCTCAATTTTGGAAAAAAGTGGACTTAACACCTTTGCGAATGAGACTAACGTTATATTTTGTTATGTTGGAGATGTCTGACGAGAGCCCCAGTCGTCTTATAAGCCAACATACTACTCAAGAGACTTCTAAAGTCATGAAAATTCAATAAGAGCACTCCTAGTTTCAGGCAGGGTATTCACGAGGTTCATAAAAGGACAGTGAAATATGGCTTAAGAGGGCCAGAGTTAAAATTTGGAATTTTTAGAAACGTTTATATCCATCGTGTTGTAAATAGCAAATATGAGCGTATGACAAATAGTTTTTTATTTATTAATTTATTATGACCTATTTTTATATTTTAAATTATTATTCTTTATTTATTTCAAGTTCTTGTTTGCCACGTATATTATTTGCTCTCAATGCTATACTTCTCTCCTTTGGAATTACTTGACGAATAAATAAATAAAAAGAATGACAATAAAATCCTTTATTGAATATTGAAATATTCTGTACTTGTAATGCACTCTACTGTCATAAACAAATTTTTTTGTTTGTATTATTTTGCATCATTTTGTTATAAAAGAAGAGACTTGAAGATATTTTGCTCCCATATGTATGTATAAAAGTGCATTACAAACTTAAGCATCAATCATTCAAATCAAATGATTCTTCTTCTTTTGCAAAAAATATACGCAATAAACATAAATAAGTTATTTACACCATTTCCCATGGATTACTATTGTTACGAAAATGAAAAAAATCAAGATACTGGTGCTTTGCTTTTACATCGCTTAATATTAAAATTGTAAACAAAAGCTACAAAAACAAAACAATGCAGTAAACAAACCTGTTTACAAATTATCTTAGTGCTTAATACAACAACAAACACCAGCATAAGAAAATGGTAAACGAGTAAACAAAAATACCACAACAAACACTACAATTATAAACGTAAAAACGATGTTTACATTTATAGAGATTTCGAGAAGGCGAAGTCATGAACTTTCGCCTTCAAGAACATTCTTCAGACAGTTTACTTTGCCATATAAAAGGCAAGGCAAAGCAGGCAACGGAGTTAGTGAAGTTCAGTCAAGGTAAAGACACGTTGCGTTTGAAAACTCCAATTGCTGTTTGAACATCTCCATTACAAAGATCTGTCTAGTAATTGTTATTGTTTATGCAAAGGGTGTAAAAAAGATGAACAATTGTTGTTGTTTACATCAAGTTGTGAACAGTGTCACACAGAATTGTGCGAATAATAAAGAATTTTAATTAAAACTAAACACAAATTTATTTTTATTTGATTTGCAATTTACGAGCTCGTATTTTAAACGTTTTTAAAAGGTAAAAATGTAAAATGTTCTAAGCCAAAATTTTAAATTGCGTATGTAAGACGATCAAGGGTAGGTCTTTATATAATTTTAATAAAAAGAATCCATATTTTTCAATCCAAAGTTTTTTTTGTTATATATTTTTTATTGCTAGTTTACTGACGTAAATGGTGTCTTATTTACTCATGTGCCATGCATCATTTGGCATTTTGCATTCCAATAAATATTCATTTTAATTTATCGTCATCATTTCTAAAGTGTTTTCCATGTTTCCCCCCACGTCCTCAGCTGCTGCTGCTGCAAATAAGAGTTTGAAAAATTGTCAATAACGCATCTCCTCAATGCACATGTTTACTGATTGTAATCTTACAGTAGAATAAATAGAAAAAGAAATAGGGGTTTATAGTTCCATTTATTGAGTATAATGATGTCGTCATTATTAATGTCGATAATATCATTGATAATAATGCATTGAAGTATGGCTGTAGTTTATCATAAAATTTCCATGTTAATGGCAAATAAGTGGTTCTTAAATAACAACTTAAAATTTGCATATCCATTCAGTGATTCAGACTATTATTTGCTTGTGTTCATTACTTTTGCGGTTTCATTTGATATTTAATACATACTAATGATTATGATCGAATGCTTATGAGCAATTTGAAATTGAAATAAAAATTATTACTCATACGCACTGTGAGCTAAAATACTTATGGCGGCTGAAGTTTTAATGAAATTATGTTGTGCTAGAAAAAAATCTAGATTTATGGAAATATCAGTATCTACATTCAATAGTTAATCAATTTGGAGTTTACTTTAATTTTTTACTTTCCATTGGCAGAGATTTCTTGGGTTTTAACGCAATAATCACATGTGCATGACGGGATGCCCAGTAATTCTTTTTCATCGTTTTTTCCAATTTCTAGAGCATTTATAGAGAGAATCATGACGTCATTCATTCTCATCCTTTTACCATTCTGAAATTAGAATTCTATTGCGAGGCGTTTGAGCAGATAAATTGACTACAATGTGGCGTTTAATGTCAAAGCAGTGCATTTCATTGTCTCTACTAGCTTATAGTGCGAAATCTTAATATACAAGGCTATGATAACTGGAGAAAATAGTGAATAGAACCGAAATATTAAATCTTTTATGCCTTTAAACGCAAAGGCAAGCCTTCCAACCTTCAAAGCTTATTTGGAATACAAAAGATTCTCAACGTAGAGGCAAACCAAGTACGATTTCAAGTCGGTTTGAAACCATAAACTTATAATGGAATATGGTACCAGAGTCACCATATTATATTCTTACTCACTTACTTACTTAGTTGGTGATTACAAATCTTTAGTTAGGATTACAACCCAGCTTCTCACACCACACATGTTATGTGTGTTAATTTGATACATGAGTGGCGGGCCTTACAGTTTAAAATCGAATCTGAACGACAGATTGTTGAGATAGCAAATTTTGTCTTCAATCAGACAAGTTGTCTTAAGAAAAACTGTAATGATTCAGACAGTTGTTAGTGAAGCATTGCCATTTTAACCTCGATGTGTTATTGAAATATTAATTTGATACATGAGTGGCAATTTTAATACCCATTATTTTAGACTGTATAGTACTTCAGTAAGCTGGTAGAGCTAGGGATGATCTAATGGTTAGTTGCTCGGAAAAGATTCCACATCCGACTTTGTTGCGCCATCCGAATCCACAAGTGAAAACCTGAATGAAAGTTGAATGAGAATGAAAGTGTAAATCATTATCATAAAGGAATTTGTCTAGGGTCGCAAGCAGGTTCACGTATAGTGTAATCGATAGGTACATTCAGACCAATCATACTCATCATTTTATCATTTTGATATGATCATAGCTTCTGTACTTCAATGCTCTTCTGGCGCTAAGCCGCATTGCCGTGTTTGCAGCCACTTATTTAAAGACAACTCGTAACAACAGATTTTTAAGAAACTTTTCATGGCAATTTTATTTTATCGCTGTTTTTTGCCAGAAGAGTGCTGAGAGAAAACCGCCGTAAGAAAAATTTTTTCATGTTAAGTTCTGTTCAAGATATCTGAGCTGGGGTTTGAACCACAGACTCGCAATTAATAAGCCAAAACACTGCCTACACCACGGCCCCTTCATATTCTTACAATCTCCAAAAATTAATAAAATTTCTTGTGACCATAAGATCTATTTGTTGTCTGGAAAATTTTGTGTTATTTGAAGGCCATGGTTAAAGACCACTTGCATGCTGCAGCATTGTATTTTTAAGAAAAACCAGGTTAATATTCCCAAGTAAAAATATTATAATTTTTGTCTTTAATTACGAATTATTAAAAAAAAAGAAAAATTAAGTACTTAATAACCACAAAAAACAACAATTTCCAAGAGCAATGAAAGAGAGAGGGAGAGAGAGAGTGAGTAGCTGAAGAAAAGTTTATTTAAAACACATTACAAACTCAGCATTTTTTCCGATTTTTTTTTTTCTTTTGTTTTGTTTGTAATGTTATGTTCTAATTGGTGAAAATGAAGAAATGAAAACCTTCATATAGAAAATCTGTGGTGGCACTACGAGATGAGGAAGGCCGAAAATAATATTTTAAACAGCGTCGTAATTAAATTTCTTATGTTTTGTTACAAGAAAAATGAAATTTAACATGGAATTTTTTTCTTTTTTTAAATTTGTTACTGTAGAGAGAGAGAGAGTGAACAGCCAAACTAAGCTCCTTTGAGACCTGCATTTAAGTTATAAGCTTTTGGTACGGGCACTGCAGCATTAAAAAATTAACCAAAAAACGCAAAAAAAAGAGAAGAGAAGAATTGGAATGGAATCATTCATTTCACAAAAAACAAAAAAAAAAACAAGTCTCCAGTTGGCTGGTTTGGAAATTTTAAATACAGTTTATTAAACAAACTGCTACAAACTGGTAAGTCTTTATGACTCTACTCTACTCTTTTCTTTTTTCTTCTTCTTTTTTTGTAATGGTAAGGCATACAAAAGAGAATTTTTTAACAAACTTTTAATGAAGTCTCCTCTTCCTTTTTTTTTATTTCTTTAGACCCAAAAGTGTTTTTTTTTTGTTTCGTATTTTTCCTCGGTTTTTTTTTGCAGTTTTCAGTTTTCAACGTGTTAAACTTTTGAGGTTTTTACAGCCGCATCGTTCAAAAATGTTGAGTACGAAAAAAAAGATACGAATACGGACACGATTCCATATAATTTATACACTTGATGATGGTTGGCTGTGTGTTACTTACCTTCCCTTTTTCCATTGGATCTGTTCATAATGAAGTAGATTTTATTTTGTTTTCTTCGTTTTTTTCTTTTTAACATTTAGAGCCAAAAAATTTACCATAAAAGTAGATTTTCTCATTTATTTTGCATATTTAAAGATGTGGCAACAAAATTAATGAGCTTTTACGTGCAACAACAAATACAAGAAAGCAAGACATTAAATGAAACCAACATTTTGTAGCACTTACAAACAGAATTTTATACCATCTTTTCAATGTTATGCAGAAAATAAAAAAAAAAAAAAAAAAAAAAAAAAATCTCTGGAAAATATACCTCTCCACCCTAGAAAAAAGTCTCATAAAAAAAGTAAACACATCAACAGTAAAAGAAAAGTATTTCTTGTTATATTTTATTACCAACAGAGATACAAAGCATAGAAGAAACAGAAGAAGAAGGCAACAAAAACGAAGCAAGTACTTCATTTTCATTTAGAGATGTTAAGTTATTACCACCACAATATTTTTGTGTTGTTTTATGGACGAATAAAATAATAGCCAAACAAAAACATCCCACACTCACATCAAATGTTTGCCTCTAAGTTCGGTTTGCTGGACTCATCTAACGGATCTTAAAACATCAACAAGAAAAGCTACACAAAATAAAAATAAAATAAAAAAATTGGGTAATAAATGCTCATTAAATGAGGCATTATGTTGTGTATTATATTGGGTCACGAATTGTTGTACTATACACAGCTGAGATTTTCATTCATTTATTTCGTAATAAACGCATATCAACGCAGTTTTCATTATTTTTTTTTTTCTTCTGTCACAAATCAATACATACTTGTAGTCAAGCTTATATTGTAGATATGCTCACGTATTTGCTGGCACAGTGGTGTGGCAACTAAGTCGTAATAAGCAAACATATTGTTACGTTTTTACATTTTAAAAACCTTTAAAATATGAGCTCGTAGATTGGAAATAAAATAAAAATAAATTTTAATTGAAATTCTTTATTATTCGCACAATTCTGTGTAAACAATAACAACTGCTTTGTTTGTTATTCCTCTGTTTACACCCTTTGCATAAACAATAACAATTACTAGACAATCTTTGTAACGGAGATCTTCAAACTACGACTACTCTCTTCAAACGCACCGCGCCTTCACACGAAACTGACTGAACTTCACTAACGCAGCCGTTTACTTTGCCTTGCCTTTTATATGACCAAGTAAACAGTCTGATGAATCTCGAAATCTCTATAAATGTAAACATCTTTATTTCATTATTGTTGTTTGTGTATTTTGTTTACATTTATTCTTGTAGTGTTTGTTGTTGTATTTTTGTTTACTTATTTACCATTTTTTTATGTTGGTGTTTGTTGTTGTATATT
Organism: Sarcophaga caerulescens; assembly: GCA_927399465.1. NCBI lineage: Eukaryota > Metazoa > Arthropoda > Insecta > Diptera > Sarcophagidae > Sarcophaga > Sarcophaga caerulescens. The sequence goes on along the minus strand of OV656866.1, from coordinate 10,649,549 downwards.
TCTTTACTTGTTTACCATTTTAATGTTAAATGATGTAAAAGCAAAAAATCTAGATTCATCATTTTCGTAACAATATGTTGAATTTTTTTATTGCATTGAAAAACTATTGGGCATCTGGCAATTGAATTTGCCAGAAATCTGCTGAGAGGAAGTCAGCAAAGAAATATTTGTACGTATTTCGTTTTGTTGGAGAAATGTCTGAGCTGGGTTTTGAACCGAGGCCTTACGTCTAATAAGCCAACACACTATCTACTAGACTACAGCGCATTCTTAACCCATTTGTTCCCACTGTACTCGCTTGAGTACACCGACTTTATAGCGCTATATACAGAAAGTTACTGACTTTTTTAAAAAAATTGTTTTTCATAACTTTAATAGAGAATGTGAAGAATTAATAAATAGTAAAAGAAAGTAAAAAAAATATAACGGTAAGTTATCATTCTCTTTTATCTGTAAGTGTTTTTATATTTTGTCATTTTTTGCACTTCTCATCACATGTTGACGTATGTATATCTTTTGTATTTTAAACTAAATGCTGTCGAATTTAAGTGAAAAGTAAAGTAACAGATTAATTAACTATAATTTAATAAAAAAATTATTTAAACAATTTATAAAAGTGTTGTTTGGTAAGCATACATATTGGTGTACTCGCTTGGGTACAGCCCCAAAAACATATTTTCCAAAAAAAAATTTTGTTTTAATTTTTTTTTTATATTATTTTAAGGTAGATCCTAATAAAATATATTTTAACACAATAAAGTATTTCTTTTGGTTTTAAAGATGGTTGGGATCTAATGGGTTAAACTGCATTTTAATTGACAAAAAACACTTCTAACCGAGAACATCAACATAAACAAGTAATGTGTGCGGATGGTAGTCCAGCACTGATACTGAAGCAATATTCTTCCACTTCCGATCGTTCTTTAACTAATCTTTACAGTGCCTCATTTCGCGCAGGTATATTTCCATCTTGTTGGAAGGTTGCTAATATAATGCCCAAAAAGGACGAAGCTACATATGTATAAAATATATTTAGTTTAACAACCTGATCTGTCTCTTGCTGATCACAGTTTCCATAAAGTCCTTGTAACCAGTAGGCAGTAGCGTCAAAAAGTGAAACTAGTCTGTCCGACAATTGGCTGTGAGTAATGTTGTAAGTCTAAAACATTTCCAAAACGTTTGGTTAAGTTTCATTTCTCGATTTATTTCGGATTTTCTTATGGATCATGAGATGCTATAAGATTTGTAATAGATGGGTTAAGGATTTCATCAAATGTGTTCAGGTTGAATTCAAGGGTACTGCCGTGTTCTATTCAATCTCTAAATGTATTTCTAATTTTTACTGCACTTTCAAGGCCATATGGACCTTAGGCGAAAAAGTTTAATATGAATGACACTCGAAAGACTAGTTACATCCGTTCCGAAATATAATAAAATTCTCATGTAAAGTTTATTACAACTTCAAATCACTGTATTCAATATTATTCCTCTTAAGGAGCATTACTTTTCATTTACTTCGTCTTCTTCCTACTGGGAGAGAGAGAGAGTGTAAATATGGTTGTTTTACTTTCCTAACCCTACACTTCTATTCATTCGATTCATGATACGCAAATCCTGCTAGGATTTTTCTGCTTTTCTGCCAAAATCCTTTTGTTATTTATTTGTTTATTGACGATGTTTTATTAGAAAGAAAACGTTAAACGAACGTTGTTTGTTTTGCACAACAGCAGAGAACTTCAATAAATTTTCATTTTGTTTAAGACAATTTGTAAGACTTCATAAGAACGGATAGACAGTTGGATGGATGGATATTTTGGCCACATCCTACTGCCACCATCGAAAATTTTTTGCCTCATCGAAGAAACGGAAAAAATAAAGAATTATTACGAGTCATACATAGGTACATACATATGTATATAGTAAATAAGAGAAGGGGGATTTTATAAACAGGGTTTAACGAAAGGAAGAAAAAAAAAAAAAAAGTTTGAAACTTTATTTTAAATTTGAAACACAAAATTTGAAAACCCAGTGATTTATGGTTTTTTGGTTCAAAAAATATTTCTTTAAAGGGGTAGATGAAGTAAAAAGGAAGGAGAAATATTTAAAAAAAAACGGAAAAATTTAATACCTTGCAACCCTGTTGTAATGTTTGGCTAATTCAATATAAAATATGACACCGATGGTGTCACAACTACACTACAAGTAATAACTTTATTTGTTAAAACCCCTTTGCAACACTTGCCACACATTCAACTTGTTGTACCACAAACTAACAACAAATATAGTAACAACTTCAGACTTTACAAAAAAAAAAAAAAAAAATCTCTTCCTTTACTACCAAGTACTGTTGGTTGGTGGTGGTGTTGCAAATGTTGCTCTAAAAAAAAAACTGAAAAACAAAACTCTAAGCAAAACTTGTTTCAAAATGTTTTAAGCAACTTGCTGCTGCAAATTGTTCCTGTTGTTGGTATTATAGATGGTGTTATTAAAGTGTTGCCAACTTATAGGATGTTATTACTATTGTTGTTGTTCGTGTTGTTGCTGTTGTTGGTAGTGGTCGGAGTAGCTACTGTTGCAATAGAGTTGTTTTATTCTAAATTTCAAGCATTAAGCATGTTTAGTGTGAAGTACTTATCTTTTTTTACTTGAACACCATCAAGCAAAAGTAAAATGAAAATTATATTTGAAATATTATTAGGGGTGGTGCCATTCAGGGAGAGAGCCCGGATCATTATTTATTTAATCAAATTTATTGTTAAATCGACACTTGTTTCTAGTAATTTCAATGTCATGGGCATGGTCTACATGGTCCTCACACAAATTGCATTGCAGTTTACTGTGGCCATTTTCATGACAATATCAAGACGTATATAATGTAATGATTTCCTTGATATGATATGTTCTGTGGGTATGACTACGGTAAATGATGAAATTCTCACACGTTTTTCCTCCAATTCAAGGCCAAGTTTACTCGATTTATTCCTGCTATCTCATCCAAGCTTATTACTTTTGTATGATCAAATTTCTTTCGTTTCTGACCATTATCTATTATTTTGTACATTAGATATTAACTGGACTAGAGATGATAATCTTCGGATTATAACGCGATTGATTTTTCGTCCCTCTTTGCTGACGTTTCTGCTCTGGGCTGGAATGAATGTTGGTATTATGCGTCAGTGGATGATAAGTTGAACGTACTTCTTGCAACATTGCAGGGCGCTTATGATCGTCATGTACCTGAACGTATTTTTGCTGTAAATAATCGCTCTTGTCCGTGGTATACAGCTGCTGTAAAAAATGCTATTCGTGATCGTAATTTAGCTTACAACGTTTGGAAAAGGAGACCCACGTTGATAAACAGAGCTGCTTACAATAGAGCTAGAAACCGCTCCAATCTCATTGTCAGACAAGCTAAAAAATCATATTTCTCCCGGAAACTTAATTTAAATCTCCCTGCTGGCGAAATGTGGAGGAATGTGAAGTCGTTAGTCATACACTCCCGTAGTTCTTTTGGGTGTAAAATAGACCCAGATGAGCTTAATGATTTTTTTTGTATTAATGGCGAGACAAATAATCATACCGGTCCTAATCTACAAAATGAACTCTCCTGCAATACTAACTTCTCATTTTCTACAGTGTCAGAGGCTGACGTAACCAGGCATATCTTGAAAATTCGATCCAATGCCATCGGTGCAGATGGTGTAGCCATTAAATTTGTTAAACTTATATTGCCATATATTTTGGGAGCGCTGACTCATGTCTTTAATCATTGCATTACAACCACCCAGTTTCCTACAGCCTGGAAAATTGGAAGAATTATACCGATAGCAAAGATTTCCAATGCAGTGAGTGCGGGCGATTATAGGCCAATAAGTATTTTACCAGTTTTTTCGAAAATATTGGAGTCCCTAATTGCTGAACAGATTACGTCATATCTAAATGACAATAATCTCTTGTCCCCATTCCAATCTGGTTTTCGCATTGCTCATAGTTGTACTACTGCGGTCTTGAAAGTAATTGATGACATGAGGCCCGAATATGACAAAGGAAACCTCTCTCTTATGTGTCTACTGGATTTTCAAAGGCCTTTGACAGGGTTGATCATTTAATCTTATGTCGAAAATTGGGGCACTATTTTGGATTTAGAAAAACCGCTTTATCTCTTATGGAGAACTACTTGTAAACAAGACTGTAGGGTTGCAAAAGGCTTATGGCCAAAGTTCAATTTTGTAGATACGAAACTAGTCCTAAACACGAGTAGGGAAGTGATGAAAGGTTTTAGAGGAGCATTAATGGGATATGGCCTCTTTAGACACTGTATCAGCTGATGGAACAGATATATCTTAGATTTCTGTAGGCTATGTGTAGAGGCAGAGGAGATAGTGGATCATGAACTATGTCACTGCCTTTATCTGCAAGTATGCAAGTTGATATGGCTTCTAAAGCCATTTTAATATGCGTTGTTATCTCATTCACAATGCTCAGAAGGGAAATTTATTCAGAATTTGTGCACATGCGCAAATGCCATCTGATGATAATTCCTTTGTACGAGTAATTCTTCGACTATTGGCAGAATAAATTTTACATTGACACTAGGATCAGCACCAAATATTACTGGCTTGTGGTAGACAGATCTGAAATTTCTAATTGGTGAGAATATCTGGTCCTATTGTTCACCATGTTTACATATAATGTATGAGACCTAATATCTCTAGGGCCTAATTATTTTAATTATCAAAATATTTTTTTCATTGCAAATTAGTTACCACCCTAATTGGTATTTCTTATTAAACGCAGACAGCAGCAACAAAAGCAATTACAAGTGGGAGTTGTTTAGCACGCATAACAACAGCAATATTGTGTGAAGTGTGTAAGAGAAACATACTTTTTTTGTTTCTGTAAACGTTCATTCCTTTTTCTTTTGTACAATTGCAACAACAATAAAAGGAGTTTGAGAAAGAGAAGAGGATAATTTCACACACACATTCACAAATAAAGACTCATTCATATACTTGACGAAAGCACAGTGGATCGGAAGTAGTAGTAGGTTATGATATCTGAGATATTAAGTTCGCTACTGTACTTCCTTTGCGTGAAAAATTGAAGCTAAGAGTGTTGAAACATTTTTGAAATGCATTTTTGGAAATGCATTTCTTCCATTTCGTTACACTGTGTGTGGTTTAATTCAGTGGAAGAGGTTAAGTAAGTCATGTTTTCAGCAGAAAAAAAAATACTTTTCCTTTTTTAATGTGTGATGTTTAGCAAAATTATTTTCTCGGTTTTCAAATCTACAAGAAGATGAGTGTGAAAGTGTTGTGTAAATACACTGAAGAAAAATTTTTTCATAAATAAGATCAAGGATTTTAAGTTTAAAAACAGATTTTGAAGAGTTTGAGTAAAAAAAAATAAGCTATTGTTAATACCAGCTAAGACTCAACAAAAAATGAATATTAAAAAGGCCACATAAATACTTAAGACCTTTCATCAATCAATTCTTTCAAATGATATTGTTACGTTTTTACCTTTTAAAAACGTTTAAAATATGAGCTCGTAGATTGCAAATAAAATAAAATTAAAATTTTGTGTTTAGTTTTAATTAAAATTCTTTATTATTCGCCCAATTCTGTGTGCCACTGTTCACAACTTGATGTAAACAACAACAATTGCTCTTCTTTGTTATTCCTTTGTTTACACCCTTTGCATAAACAATAACAATCACTAAGCAATTATACGACAGATGTTTGTAACGGAGATCTTCAAACCACGATTACCTTTTTCAAACACACCGCGACTTCACACAAGACTGACTGAACTTTAATAACTCACTCGCTTGCTTTGCCTTCCGTTTTATGTGGCAAGGTAAACAGTCTGATGACTGTTCTTGAAGGCGAATATTCATGGCTTCGGCTTCTCGAAACGTAAAATAAATGTAAACATCGTTGTTTACATTTATTTTTGTAGTGTTTGTTGTTGTATTTTTATTTACTTGTTTACCTTTTTATCCTGGTGTTTGTTGTTATATTAGGCAGTACGATAGTGTGTAAACAGGTATGTTTACTGCATTGTTTTGTTTTCGTAGTTTTTGTTAATAATTTAATGTTAATCGATGTAAAAGCAAGACACCAGTATCTAGACTGCCATCCTCACGAACTGCATCCATCTCATATTCTCCGTGTATACCTTGGCCTTCTGTAATTCAACTGTTTATTCTGTTTTATTTTATTTTTTTGTTCGTTTTTATCTAAAATGTCAAAAGCAATTAAACACGTGTTTCAGCACTTTTCCACCTTCAACTATACAAGTCAGTCTTAATTTCGTTGAATATTTTCCATTAAATTTATATTTTGTGCTGCGTAGAGTTTTTTTACTTCTGATGTTGTTTGTGTTTTTGTTGTATAAAGTTGGCCGCCACATTAATTGCTCGAAATACTAACTTCTTAATGTGAATCTTCTTGTGTGCGTGCGTGTGCGTTTGTTATTCCATATTTTGTGGCAGACAGGTGTTGTGTTGGTTTTCAGTTTCATTTAAAAATTTCTTTTCATCAGAAGGAACAGCCGTTTGAACTAAAAGAAACTTTAAAACTTTTGCACATTTTGTTGCGGTTAATGAAGCGCAGAAAATATTGTTGTTAAGCAAATATTTTGCAAAAAAAAAAAAAAAAACAGAAAATAAAACATCAAACCTTCCAAGAACATTTTTCTCATGGAGATAAAATAATTAAAATTTATGGCGTGCTTATAAATTTTTATTCTTTTGCTGTTAAATTAATTAAAATTTTTCTTTTAATTTTTCACAATAAGAAAAAATAAAAATGATAAGTTCGTGTTGTTGCAAAGCCGAGATAATTTAAATTTCCGTTCAACATTCAGAAGCAATTAAAGTTTGATGGCAGTATTTATACAGCATTTTAGACATTCAAATTGCTTTACGATGTCTCTCGACTTTTATTTGGTTATTTTGAAATTGAGAATCATGTTGAAAAAGTTTGGGTGGCTGAGTATGGTGACGTAAGTATAGATTATGAAATTGGCACGTGAAGCCTGGTTTCTTGGATTTTGTTAAAGACAGTGATGAGCTTTGCATAGGAATGTCAATGCGGATAATGACAACACCTCTCTTGAATCCTTAAATCGATTGATCGCCAAAATGGAAAGTGAAACAGTTAAAACCGTATGTGCACCTTTATGTCAATTCCAGATTTTAAAAGATGGATTGATGGAAAATATGAGGAGGTTAACAATAAATTAATGCAGTTTAGCACAGGCTATATTGGATGCCTACGTCTCATTAAGATGTCTCGAGTACTCGAATTAAGGCTAAACTGTGGCACCAGTTGTTTAAAAATTCACATGAGTTACTGAGGATCGAATAGAAATAAAATCCGTGGTCATTCAAATTCTGACAATTTATAGCGCAATGAACATGGTGCTAACCTTCGAAAAGAACTGGTATGTGGTGAAAAAGTTCATTGTTGCACAATGAATTTTACAGAAAATACCTAAAGTCCATTAAAGCCAGTGTGATCTTTTCACAAAGTATAACACTATGGTAGTGTATTGCTGGCAATTTAGGAGGTTGTTGTCGGCAAGTATATGTAATCTGAATCTAATTGCAAAGAAAAATATTCTTAACACTATTGTTCAGAGTCAACGCTAGCTTGTAAATATTGTCAATCATTGATAAAATTAATACACAACACGGCCGGTCTGCAGAAATAGACCACGTTCTTTACAAAAAGGTTACAATAACCATTGATGTACGTATTGTTACGGAAATGAAAAATCTAGATACTGATGTTTTGCTTTTAACTTGCTTGACATTAAAATTATAAACGAAAGCTACAAAAACAAAACAATGCAGTTAACAAACTTGTTTACAAATTATCGTACTGCCTAAATATAACAACAAACATCAGAATAAAAAATATGGCAAACAAGTAAACAAAAATACAACAACAAACACTACAAGAATAAATGTAAACAAAATACATAAACAACCATAATGAAACAATGATGTTTACATTTATACAGATTTCGAGAAGGCAAAGCCACGAACATTCGCCTTCGAGTACATTCATCAGAATGTTTACTTTGCCATATAAAAGGCAAGGCAAAGCAGACGACGAAGTTAGTAAAAGTTCAGTCAGTCTTGTGTGAAGACGCGCTGTGTTTGAAGGGAGTAATCGTGGTTTGTAGAACTCCGTTACAAAGATCTGTCGAATAATTGTTTAGTGATTGTTATTGTTTATGCAAACGTGTAAACAAAGGAATAAGAAAGAAAAGCAATTGTTGTTGTTTACATCAAGTTGTGAACAGTGGCACACAGAATTGTACGAATAATAAAGAATTTTAATTAAAACTAAACGTAAATTTATTTTTATTTTATTTGCAATCTACGAGCTCATATTTTAAACGTTTTTAAAAGGTTTTCTTTAGATCAAGTTTTACGCTTTTATCCTCCGTCTCTAACTATGTCCTCTGACTACGCCAGCTGGCTATGTCCGCTGACGAATTGTTCATGCTCATGTTTGAAGGTGATTGAACTAAGTTTCTAATATTTTTCTATTCAATAGGCAGACATTAATTTTAAATAGACTCTTATTTGAAGCATACAAAAAGGTTGTTATTTTTTTGAATTATATTATCCCTTGCCCAGTATTTAAATTCTTTATAAACTTTTCAATTTGAAACGGTTAATGTACCCCCGTAAACACATCATCAATAGGCATAAATTTCGGAAAAAATAAAACCTTTACACACGAATAAATCGAAATTTTATACAAATTTCTTATGCTTGCAACGTAAACTTTTTGAAATAGAGAGCAAAAGCGATGGTAGACTTGTAGTCGTGTGGTAGGAAAGTAAAGGAAGGCAGGAATCACATCAAAGCACATAAATTAACTTTGAAATGAAAATGTTAATAAATGTTTTAAGGAAATCATTTACATACTTAGGATTATCCTTATTAAATAAAACTTTCACTCACTGACTCACACACACTACGCTACACGCATATTATGCATGCATTCATATTAAGAGAGAGAGAGAGAGTGAGAGAGACAGAAGAGTGAAGAGTTGGAATGAAAAGGTTTTCATGCACACGCATTAGTAATTCGCATGTTAACAGGGCATATATTTAAACTGATTAGGATTTCCATCTTAAATTTAAACTCTTTTCTTTCCCTCCTTCTTTTTCCCTGTGTTACTATTCCCGGTAACCCTTTCATGTGTACATGTACCCGCACACGTTTTTGGGAAAATATATCTAGTCTATCTGGTAGTACTGTTATGATATAAATTTTCCTAGGAAAACTTTTTTAAGAAAACATTTGTATTTGCGTGTTAAAGACCGACCATCTTTATTCTTTTGTATTTTTCTTTAGTGTTTTCCCCCCTTCTACTTCCACTTCTTCATATATTTGTTCAGTAGAATAACACAAAAACACTTATTAGAACACGAAATGGATAAACTTTATATGGGTATGTGTGTGTGTGTGTGTACGAATTAAGACAATTTGTTTTTCTTACTCGAATTTTCTATTTTTGCCTTTAGGGGGCCACATAGCAATTCCTTTTCCTTTCTTTTTTTCTTCTTTTTTCTTTTTTTGTTACCGAAAACCAGGCTAATTTTCCAAACATCAGCATACGTGTTCAAAACTTTAAAGAAGTGGAAGTATGAGGAAAAAATAAGACATGAATTGCTGTGATATTCCAACCAACCAACGCATATTGTCTTAAAGGGATTTTAGAGCATAAGAAAATCTTCTTCTTTTAAGCAGAGAAAGACGTACGTGTGTGTGTGTGTGCGAAAGAAAAAACTATAGAAAATTTTCTAATGAAAAATTTAATTCTTAAGTTAGTTTTGAGCAAAAAACTTTTTAATCTCATGCATAATAAATTTGCATACGCATACATTTAAACATACATACAAACACACATACATATGTACTCATACTTATTGAAATATTTATAAGATGAATCACACAGTGATATCGTTTACAGAAAAGACTTTAAACATTGGCGGACAATTATTTAGAAACGTGAAAAATTTATTATTTTTTTTTTTATTTTGATTTGCCAACAGAAAGTATTATGAAACCAAAAATTAATCTGGGCTTTGAACCATGGCCTTACGTCTAATAAGCCAACACACTACCTCTTAGACTACAGCGTCTTCATTCTTAAACTGCATTATATTTGACAAAAAGCAGTTCTAACCGCGGCAGCATCTTTAGGATTGAGAATATCAACATAAACAAGTCATCAGTCCTGATGGTAGTCCAGTACTGGTACTGAAGCAATATTCTTCCACGTCCGATCGTTCTCTAACTAATCTTTACAGTGCCTCATTTCGTGCAGGTATATTTCCATCTTGCTGGAAGGTTGCTAATATAATGCTAATGCCCAAAAAGGGTGATGCTATGTATAATAAACCACCAGTTTATGAAATATATACAGTTTAACAACCTGATCTGTCTCTCGCTGATCAAAGTTTTCATTAAGCCCTGGTAACCTGTAAGCAGTAGCGTCAAAAAGTGAAACTAGTCTGTCCGACAATTTTGCTGTGAGCAATGTTGTGAGTCTAAAAATTTGGTTAAGTTTCTCGATTTATTTCGGGTTTTCTTAGGGATCTTACTATAAGATTTGTTACAGATGGTTTAAGGATTTCATCAGATGAGATCAGGTTGAATTTAAATGTACCGCCGGGTTCTATTCAACCTCCAAATGTATTTCTAATTTTTACTGCTCTTCCAAGTCCATCGGGACCTTGACCTTTAGCGTCTTAGGCGAAAAATTTAATATTGTTACGTTTTTACCTTTTAAAAAATATGAGCTCGTAGTCTGCAAATAAAATAAAAATTAATTTGTGTTTAGTTCCAATTAAAATTCTTTATTATTTGCACAATTCTGTGTGCTACTGTTCACAACTTGCTGTAAACAACAACAATTGCCTTTCTTTGTTATTCCTCTGTTTATACCCTTTGCATAAACAATAACAATTACTAGACAATTATTCGATAGATCTTTGTAACGGAGATTTTTAAACCACGATTACTTTCCTCAAACACACCGCGCATTCACACAAGACTGACTGAACTTCACTCACCTAGTCGCCTTCTTTGCTTTGCCTTTTATATGGCAGATTAAACAGTCCGATGAATGTTCATGAAGGCGAATGTTCATGATTTCGCCTTCTCGAAATCTTTATAAATGTAAATATCGTTGTTTACATTTATTCTTGTAGCGTTTGTTGTTGTATTTTTGTTTACTTGTTTACCATTTTTTATGCTGGTGTTTCTTGTTATATTAAGCAGTACGATAATATGTAAACAGCATTGTTTTATTTTTGTAGGTTTTGTTTATAATTTTAATGTTAAACGATGTAAAAGCAAAACACTTGTATCTAGATTTTTACATTTTCGTAACATTATTTTACCTGCTATGACCGGTCTAATTAAAACACAGATCAGTTTTTAAAGATTTCAAATTCTAGTTGCTAATTATTAGTGCAAGGCTATGTATTCAAGGTAAGTTTACACGTAATGCTGGCAAGCATATATTAAATCCGATAGATAACAAACGATATATCCTTTTGCAAACTATGACTGTTCTTAAGGGGAAATAACTTAATGAAGATGAAAATGAACTCATAAAAATTAAAAGTTTCCGTTCACATAGGCATACGGCGGCAAAAAGATGACTGCTGCAGAGAAATCTTAAACAAAACTGCTGTCATATTAAGTGATGCTTGAAAATTTTAGTTTTCTAAGAAGGATTGTTTTGAAAATATGCTGAAAGAACAATTCAGCCTATTGAGACTGCAATTCTTTTAGATTCTTAGAAGTTATTGAAAAGACAATACCTTAACAGGACTTGTTTGATGAAATCAATTGGATTGGGATTGGGATTCAACAAACATTTTAATACAACGCCAGTCCTTACACCGTTGGTGAGGTAGTAGTGTCTCTTACAGTCGACTTGCTTTTATTTGAAAGCATTCAGTGGCCTTAAGTAAGAAAAGGCTTAAAATATATTTTACTACGTGAAAATTATATAATTTGTACAATTCTTATACAAATTCTTTCTATTATTTTTACTTTTTCTACAATACTTTTATATTTTTTTCCTTTTTGTAATTGAAGTTTTAAAGAAGTTTATTTTTCATTTATTTTTGCTATTCGTTTTTTTTTTTTTGTTTTCTTTGCATTTAATTCTTTCAGAAAAGATAAAAATTTGCGCATATTGAGCATTTGAATGAGACGAATAAAAGGAGGATAAACAAAAGGATTTTATCGTATATTTTTACAGTTTTATTAAAACTTTAAAGCAGGTTTTTGTAATAAAAAACTTTTCAATAGCCTTTGGCTAATGGATGTGCAGGGCTTTAAACTCCAGAGTATACTTTTGAAAGAAAATTTTGAATAAAATATAAAGAAAAGAATTTTAAGAATGATGAATAATTAAGAACAATTATAATATTTGATACGTGTTTATACCCTACTGTGCTACAATAAGTTGGGTAAGATTACTGTACAGATACCTCTCTTGTACGACAAATCTAATACTCTACAAGACGCTCATCCTCCCCGTGTTTCTTTATGGCGCATAGGCATGGACACTATTAAGCACTGATACAGCAGGCTTGAGAGTATTCAAGAAAAAAATTATACGCAAGATCTTCGGCCCCGTGTGAGTTAGCGATAATTTCAGCATCCGGTTCAACAGTGCCCCTCAACGACATAGATGCTGTGCAGCGTATTAACATCCAGTGGCTGTGCTGGCTCGGCCATGTCGTTCGAATGGAGGAGAATGCTCCGTCGAGACGGGTATTTGATGCGGCGATCTGAAGAAGTCGGCAAAGATAACGATCTTGTTTGCTTTGGAAGGACTAGATCGAGGAAGCCCTGTCATCGATTGGTGTGACCAACTGGCATAGGCGCACAAGAAGCAGAAGCGCCTGGAAGGATGTGTTAAGGCATGTTGAAATCCGTTAATCGGAATGTTAATGGCCAATTAAGTAAGTAAGTGTAAATTTAGTCTTTGTCTTTGCTGGGTTGCGTTTATTGTGTTTATAGAATGAGGTCAATTATCTTGAGAATATGGTATGCCTACAGGCGGAGTAGGGCAACCAATACGTTTCTAATGATATACAGTAAGCGTCGAAAGAAACTGTACACTATGGATAAAATTCTAACTTTTAAAATTCTCAACTTTTAACACTTAAAGAGAGTGCCCTATAAAATTTGACAATATTTTGATATTTTTTGTAATTTTTTTTGTTTCAATTTTAAAAACTGACAATAAAACAATTTTAAAATAAAAATAACGGTAATTTATTAATGTATATTATTTTTTTTAATGTGAAGTTTCTTTTGACATTCACTGTATTTCGATGTACTAGCTGTACCTGCTTTTTTTTTTTTATGAAACCAGCACTCAGTGGATGGCCCCTACTCATGCAGTGCATTGGGCAGGTTTTTTAGGAAAGGTGGAAAGGGGGGGGGGGAAGATGCGAATGGCAAGGAAACGAGTTGCTGCTAGGTGACTATAAAATGGCCAGTGCTATACCTTCACCATTAAACAGTCTACAGGCAATCGTCCCCAAGAAGCCCGCAGTTTCTCACACCACTTATGTTGTGTGTGTTAATTTTATACATAAGTAGCGGGACCTACAGTTTAAAGTCGACTCCGAACGACAGATTTTTGAGAAACTGAGAAGAAATCGCCGAAAAAATACTTTTTGTATTTTTTTTATTTTTTGATGTCTGGCCTGGGACTCGAACCCTGGCTTTTACGTCTAATAAGCCAGCACACTACCTACTAGACCACGGCGACCCTAAAGTAATCTGGTTTCTGCTAGGAAGACGAATGCCAAACTAATACGTGGATCTCCATTCTTCTTTGCCCTCTCTTAACGTGAAAGTTGAACATGGCAACAGGGTACGACAATAAAGCCCAGTGGTTGAATGATAATTACGATGATACAACATAGCAGATTTGGCCGAACTGTAGTCTTGTATTTCTTTTGATGAAACAAGTAGCTAGTGGTTGAGATCCAATGCTGGTAATAACAATTTTATTGAACTGATCAATTTGTGGTAAAATTTTCCATGAATTTTTAAAAACTTTAAAATATTGTTACGTTTTTACATTTTAAAAACGTTAAAAATATGAGTTCGTAGATTGCAAATAAAATAAAAATAAATATGTGTTTAATTTAAAGTCAATTCTTTATTATCTGCACAACTTTTGTGCCACTGTTCGAACTTATTCCACGCATACAATGATAACTTTCACAATATGTGCTTATTCGTGATATTTCTCTGCTTGCAATCTTTTTTGTAAGCAACAACAACACTTGTTAGTTATTCTTCTTTGCTCACAACCTTTTTTGTAAGCACAACACTAACAACTGTTTTCTTCACGCAACTTGTCTGCACACAAGTCTGACTGAATTATAACTCGATCGCGTATCTTCACACACCACTGGTTGAATTCTCACTCAATTCAACGCGACGTCGTCACACGACTAACTTAACTCGAACTCCGAGAATCACGTGTCTTCTTACACGGCTGACAGAATTCTAACTGAATCCTCGTTGCTCGCATTATCTTGCCTTTTATATCACTGGATCAACAGTGTGATGAATGCCCTTGAAGGATGATGACGGCCTTCGAGAACAATCCAAAAATGTAAACAACTTGTTTCCATTTTTGTTGTTCGTGTATCTTGTTAACTTTCGTCCAGGCAGAGTTGTTGTTGTTTTGTTTGTTTGTCTTTCCGCTATATTTTTTATACACGGACGTTGTTGCTATATTTTTGTTTATTCATCGATCTTGTAAACAAGCCTGTTGTTTTTGTTGGTATATGTTTACTTATTCGTTGATCACGTGAACAACTGCATTGTTTTGTTTTTGGAGCTTTTGTTTATCATTTTATGTGTGATCAAGTCCATTGTGTTGTTTTTTTGGAGTTTTTGCTTATTATTTTAATAACACCATTTCCATTTTCGTAACAATATTTTGACAGCCAATGGCCTCTAATGCTAGGTTAGGTTAGGTTAGTGGACGTGTACTTGTCAACTGTCACAAATACAGTACCCGGAGTTCGAATTGACCCATTGTACAACGTCCTAGCTTCTCACACCACTCGTGTTGTGTGCGTTAATTTTATACATGAGTGGCGGGACCTACAGTTTAAAGTCGACTCCGAACGGCAGATTTTTGAGAAGCTTTTCATGGCAATTTTTACTCTCAGAGATTTTGCCAGAAATCTGCCTCTAATGCTAACTTTACAATTGATTAGCTAAGTTTACTATGGCTCTATCAAGTAGTTTGGGCTGCAGTGGAGAAAATTTTAAAGGAATTGGTTTCTTACTGCTTAAGATGCCTTATTTAAAGCACAAAAACTTCTTATTTGAAATATTTCACGACACTCCTTTGTGCTTATGAAGTGTAACTTCTAGTCGGATTTGTTTCTCTTCCTAACTGTTGTATTTGCGGCATTTTAATAATAAATTCCAAACATTTTAATTTTATAAAATATTGACCTTCTAATGAATTTTTGCTGTACATGTCCCTGAATTTAAATGTCCTTTTTGCATATAAAATGTGTTTTTTTTTTCTTCTGTGTCTCCCTGTTATTCACTTTCTACTACTATTACGTTATTAAGCTGCTGTATTAATAACATGAACATTTGCTTATGGTCGCATGACAATTCATTTTTGTTGCGACATACTTGTACACTCTCAATTTCTTACTCCTACGATATGTTGTTTTTATTTTTTCTCTTTTTTTTCATTCTCTAAGGCATTGTAAAAAAACAAAAACAAAAAATTGAAATAAAAAATCACAAAAAATGTACCATTTAGAGGCTGACTATAGCTTTGATATCAACAACTAAATTGTTGGTTGGTTGGTTGTTCTGCCAGTGCATAAGATAGTAAGTGAGAGTGTGTTGGAGTATTTTTAATATTATTTTTGCCACATCACTGATGTCACATTTTTTTTGATGTTTTTTTCTGTTATTGTTGGCATTGTAAACATTTACAGCAAATGCAACACATGTAAGCGAGTATAAAAACAAAACCCATACAAACACAGCAAGGAATCATGTAAAGTTTAGTAGAACACAGAGAGTGTTTGTATGAGAGTGTATTTGTTTATATTGAAAGCATACGATACACGCATAGGGTGTATCATTTTATATTAAAATGTGATAGAACAAAACCATATACAGAATAACAACAACAACAAATAAAATTAACAAAAATAAATTTGTAATCTAAACTGGGGAGTCTTACACAACCCAGCAAACAAATTAGTTGACCAAAAATATAAAAATAATTTAAATTTTTATTCAAGATTTCTTTTATTTTCTTCAACAATTTCTCACGCTGGGTTTGTTTTCATATTGCATTTGAAAGGCCCTTTTCATTTTAGACCCTATGCCTCATGTACACAACGAGTCGAAACATGTTACACATTCTTGGTTACATGTGAACAACATTTGGAAACATTTTACAGCATTTTGTCCTCTCTCTCTGTTTATACAAATAAAAGTCACCAAATCAAAACTTAATTTTATTAAAAAATGTTCATATTCTTTTTCGGTGTGTGTGTGTTACATTTCCGCATGTTTACACAACGGATGTGAACAACATCCGGTTCATTTGCTGCCACCCACTTGGCATTTAAGCCGTGTAGTGAGATTGTTTAGCCATTTCATGTATATATTTTGACAAAATATTACGTTTTCATTTATAAAAACATTTCATAAAATAATAAAATTGCTTACAACAAAAAAAAAAAAAAACAATATAAACTGTACGGCAGCATGCTTATGCCGAGCAAAGTAACATGATGTTGCGTTTTTAGTTAATCTAAACACCGCATTAGGAAAAAGGACAAGGGGAAGGGAGCAGTTAAGTAAAGTATGTTTTTGAATGAAACAAAACCCAGAGTCCGACAACATAACCAAACTAACCACAAAGGTCACTTGCCACAAAACATTTTATTTAAAATTTTAAAACTCATGATAGTAGGAGTAGGAGTAAGGGAAGTTACGTGGATTGTAACAAAAGTTGACATAACATTTTTGTCAAGAAAAATAAATCTGTAAACAAATAAATATTCATTGTTTTCGTATAACCCTTAACTTATCCCTTAACCCTCGTTTGTAACATTATGCTGCCAATGCTGTGTCAGTGTTGCTCAAGTACATTTAAGTTCTCTCTTTTCTGCTACTCTTCGCATTCGCAATTTGCATATTTAAATTAAAGTAGTTTCATCTTTGCTTTCCTTGACTTGACTTCAGTTCCCCATATACTATATCCGTTGTACTGGTAATCTCCCTTCCCTTCCCTATTTACATATATTCTTACATATTTTGTATCTTTTTGTCAAACATGATTTGTTATAAAATTTTATAAAATTTTTACTTTTTTTTTCTCTGTTCTTGGTAAAGAACCATAATAAAGTGTTTTTTTTTGTTAGTAAGAAGAAGCAGTAGCAACAACAACAAAATAAAATAATGAAAACATTTGCATTTTATATTAATGGCAACATTTGTTGATGCCACATCATATAAAACTAGTTTGTCTGTCGTTCTGTTGCTCTGTAATGTAATGTACCGCAAATATCCATACAGTCAAGGGTCCTTTTTTCCTTCCCTCAACTTCATATACATTTTGAAGTGTAGGAGGACATTAAAACAGTCAACGTTTTAATAATAAATATATAAGGAGTACAAAATGAGAAATTTCTAAAAACGAGGGCCGATGTTAAAGGTTAGTAGAACTACGACAAATTGATTTTTTCTTGTGAAAAGAAGCTTCATGGTGATAATGTTATTAATAAGAGATTATGGTAGCTATCTGAATAGCGAAGTGGTGGTGATAGCAGGAGACAGTTAGAAAGACAGTTAGAATGAAAACAACCAGTTTGCTTCGCATATCTTTTCTCCTCAGAAGAGGTTTTAGCGTGCAGTACAAAAATATATCTTCGCTAATACCATACATAATGCCACAGTAGCCTCTTTCTTAAGTATATATCGAAAGCCTGGTGAAAGGCAAGTTTTTCCTAAAGAAACTCACACACCCAAAATCCTTTAGACCAGTTAGCATCACAGTGTTCTTGTTTTAAAACATTTGACAAAGTGACAGGCTACTACATACGATGTGAGGTGTTGAAAAGAATGCTTCAGCATATTGAACATCATGCTAATAGGGCGGCCAGATCTACTAGGAACTATTCAGGAGTCATTGATTGTTAAAGAGGTAACAATTTGTGCTTTATTGAGATATAGGATGATAATACTTCTCACAAGGTCATAGAAAGAGAGAGCATTGTATAGACAATACAGAGACATTGGCATGTGCTGGCATAAACAGAGCAATGCGATCCTATCCCACAGCAGTGCTGGAGGCTATGTGAAATTTACTTTAGTTGCATACGGTAGTGAAGACCAGAGTTATTAAGATTGTGGTCTGGTTAATGCGAGTTAAGCAATTTCGTAACCTAATGAATCAAGTGGCAGGCAGCTCCCTTCCTTCTCCTTGCTTCCTAGCTGTACCCTGAAACGAATTGTAATTTTGGGAAATGCTTCGCAACTAGAGTTAGTAGCAAGAGTGAATGGGGTAATCGAGAGACTCCAACTGAAATCTGGAAGGACTGTTCTGCCGTATATTGAAGTTTTCGTAGTCTAGTAGGTAGTGTCAGAAAACTCTTGTTATGAAAAGCTTATCAAAACCGTCATTCGAAATCAACATGTACTGTAAGTTCCACCTATTATGGTCAAAATTTACACAGACAACATGGGTGGTGTGAGAAGATAGTTCGTAATCCTGTCTATTGTATTGGTTGTATTGGCCAAATGAGTAAATACAGGGTGGGGCAAAAGTCGCGAAGGGATTTGAAAAATTAATAACTTTTCTAATTTAATTTTTTTTTTTATTTTTCTTTTTAGGACTTGTAAAATGAATCTGGGAGATTAATTATGGAAGGTTACAACGTTATCCAGCGAACCAAAATCATAGAACTTTATTTTGAACATCATCGATCAATAATTCAAACTCAACGAGCCTATCGTCGTCATTTTAATGTGCGGAATTCACCATCCGAATCAATTAGTGACACGTTTTCAGGAATAAGGCTCAGTAAGGGATCTTCCACGAAGCGGAAGACCACATTCTGTAATTAATGAAGCAAATATTCAACGCGTTCTGGAGAGTGTTGAGGAGAATCCTGAAACATCAACTCGAAGGCGCTCTGCTGAGCTGCAAATGTCTCAGCGGTCTTTACGCAGAATATTAAAGAGAAATTTACATCTTTTCCCATACAAGCTGCAGTTAGGGCAAGAACTAAAGCCACGAGATTCCCAAGAACGATTAAACGATTAAACCCCTTCGTGACTTTTGGCCCACCCATGCAATCAATAATAACATATCGCTCCTTTATTGCAACATAGTCATATCTCAAAAAAACTTGAACTTGGCAAAATGCGATTTAAGTTTTCAAGACATAAGTCCTATGATCGAATTGCCGCAAACACTTTTTGCTATAACTTCGGTTCAGCTTGGGATATAAAACTGATTTTTTTTTCAACATGTACAGAAGGTCTAAAAGAGCAGTTTTGCTTAAGTAACTACAAATTTTTAATTTTTGAGATATGACTATGTTGCAATAAAGGAGCGATATGGTAGTCAGTGTTTTAACAATTTTCTTATGACAAAAGGTTTAGAAAATAAATTTTCCCATATATCTTTGCAACCCTCGTTGCTTCCCTAAGTGGTTTTTGTTTCAAAACTAATATAATTTAATATCGTGTTGCCATAACTTTTATTCCGAGTAGTTTTTCAAATACAACAATTTCGTTTTTACCACACAATAGAAAAACATCAACTAAAATGAAAAAATTACTTCTCGTTTTTATAGATATGTATGCCGGTAAAATGAAACACAATTTTAGTTTTTACACCTTCAGTAAAGTAACCACATACACTACAACAAATGTTCAATAGGGAAATATACCCCAGTATAGAGAAGTTGTACATTCTACATGTTACAGCAACATGTGCTCATAGATCTCTTCTATGAGTATGTGGTTGTTAACCGAAAATATTGTTAAATTTTATGGCTCCTACTTTCTCTTTTTTTCTTTTTTTTGTTTTTGTTAAAAGTAAATTGTATCTCCGTGTGTTGTTATGGCCCCCAAAACCGCTATTGTGAAAAATGTTAATAAACAAGCAAAACATAAGGTGTAGTAGGTAGTCCTTACCCAACAGGAAAATATTCGCTCTCCAGCTCTTCCATCTCTTCCTTTAATATCATGTGGTTATAGACCTGGAATATTACCTTTTTGGACTCAACTAAAGAAAAAAAAAAGGAAAGAAAATGTTTTTTTTCTCTCCTTAACTTTATTATTTTTAATAATAAGTTTTGTTTTTCGTCCCTTATGTTCTCAGTTGAGTTGTTTATTGCAGGGCTTACATGCATATGCATGGTTGGGAGTATATAAAACAGGTATCCTGTAGCCCTTGTAAACGGATATGACTTTGGTAAATTGTCTGAGTGGGCGTTAAATTACCCTGGAAAAGAAATGAAATAACCATATTCATATTTTCTTGTTGTTGTTGTCGAAATATCGTTTTAATACTTAAGCACCATATTTACGTTAAATTTCGCATTGAAAAAAAAAACACAAAAATGTGGTCAGGATAGTAAAACAGGCGGTAAAAGTTGACTTCAAAAATCACACGAATAGTGAAATACATGATATTTTTAACCTTCTTATACCCTCGCGTTGGTCTGTGAGACCGATTTTTTTATTATTGCGATTTTTTTTGTGAAAAAATAGTGCCAGTAAGTTGATATCACTGGTAGCTTCGTTATTCGTAATAAGCTTCGTTTTTGATTAAAAATAATTTTTTCGAAATAGTACCAAGGATATAGGATATGCCATTGTCGGTCTCACAGACCAACGCGCGGGTATTGGTGCTTCACTTTTTGGCGCGGGTATAGGAAGGTTAATATCGAATACAAGAATATTGTTACAAAAATGAAGAATCTAGATACTGGTGTTTTGATTTTACATCGCTTAACATTTAAATTATAAATAAAAATACAACAGCAAACACCAGCATAAAAAATGGTAAACAAGTAAACAAAAATACAACAACAAACACTTCAAGAATAAATGTATACAAAATACACAAACAGCAATAATGAAAGAACAATGTTTACATTTATACAGATCTTGAGAAGGCAAAGCCACGAACATTCGCCTTCAAGAACTTTCATCAGACTGTTCACTCTGCCATATAAAAGGCAAGGGAAAGCAGGCAAAGGAGTCAACAAAAGTTCAGCCAGTCTTGTGTGAAGACGCGGTGTGTTTGAAGAGAATAATCGTGGTTTGACGATCTCCGTTACAAAGATCAGTCGAACAATTGTCTAGTAATTGTTATTGTTTATGCAAAAGAGTGCAAAGAGGAATAACAAATAAAGCAATTGTTGTTGTATACATCAAGTTGTGAACAGTGGCACTCAGAATTGTGCCAATAATAAAGAATTTTAATTAAAACTAAACACATGTTTATTTTTATTTTATTTACAATCTACGAGCTCATATTTTAAATGTTTTTAAAAGGTAAACACATAATAATATGGATAATTGGAGTACCTGAGTACTACTGGTAGATGGCAAACATTTGTTAATGACGACTATCCTCATTCACAAACTAAATATTACCACCTCATCATATGTAGCGTCATACCTGCTTTAGAACACTCAAATAAATATTAAAATTCTTATATTCCCCCTTCAAAGAATTAAAACTGGCGTAAAATTAAAAGAGAGAGATAGAGGGAAACAGACAGAGAGAGAGATATCCATTGAATATTGTTTTGAGTGAACATAATAAAGAGAAAGTGTTGTAGTGCACGTCGGTTTGTAAAACCGCAACATTATTAAACATCATTTCCTTTTTTTAGCTAAAAACCCCTGTCCCTTCTCGAATAGCAACAGAAGCAATAATGGCAACAACAAAAACCAAGCTTAACAAGGCTTTAAATAAACCATAAAGGATTGAAGTAACTTATGAATGAATGAATAAATGAGTAAAGGATTGAAGTCTGGAAATACTTCAACAAATCATAATTTCTGAACACTAATACATCCATAAAACAGGTGGAAAAAAACTGGCAGGTTAAAGAGACAAACAGAAATTCTATGGACAACTAACAAACATACATAAATGGGCATTGCAAGCTTTAAGTCAGGATTACGATGTAGCTTCTCACAACACTTATGTTGAGTGTGCCAATTTTATATATGATCGGCGGGTCCTTCAGTTTAAAGTCGACTCCGAATGAGATCTGCCATTCGGAGGATCTTTCTCATGGCAATTTTATTTAATCTCAGCATTTTTGCCCAAAAACTGCCGAAGAAAGTCGCTGAAGCAATATTTTTTCATATTTCGTTTTGGTGGAGATATATGCCCTAGGGTCAAAACCCATGGCCTCATGTCTAAGAAGCCAACAAACTACCTACTACATTACGGCGACTTCAGGAAAACTGCTCAGGATAACTAAGCAGTGGTTTAATGTGAAATCGAGAGGGGGAGATAGGTCCTCGAGAAACCTTTCAAATTCTACTTCCCTATTATAGTTCTACTAAGGTACCATTTCTTCCTCTTAAGAATCTACTAATACTCCTCACAAAACCAATCACATTTGGCAGTGGTGTATTACCGCAACAGCGCAAATCCTGAAAATTTCTTACATCCACGTAACTTAATTTAGTTTTCAATGGAACAGGACATCCATACTGAAAGTATTGTACGTATTCTCCTTCTTCATTATTTAATCAGCTAACATAATACTCATTACGTGGATAGCGCATGTGCCCAGGGGTATAGAGCTTTGGTTCCTTCTGTACTAAATGCAGGTCATTACACCCTTTTCACGAAAATTCTTAAACCGAACATACAATATACAACATTCACACAACACTATACCTAGCAAATTATTCTTCTCTAAACCTCATGGTTTGTTTGTAGAATATTCTTCCCACATAAGTTATGCTCCTAGTTATAGTCTGAATAAAATATTTTTTATACTTTTATATTTTAAAAACGTTTAAAATATGAGCTCGTAGACTGCAAATAAAATAAAAATAAATTTGTGTTTAGTTTTAGTTAAAATTCTTTATTATTCGCACAATTCTGTGTGCCACTGTTCACAACTTGATGTAAACAACAACAATTGCTTTGTTTGTTATTCTTCTGTTTACACTCTTTGCAGAAACAATAACAAATGCTAGACAATTGTTCGACAGATTTTCTTGTAGTATTGTTTGTGGATTTTTGTTTACTTGTTTACCATTTTTTTTTATGCTGGTGTTTGTTGTTATATTAAGCAGAACGATAATTTGTAAACAGGTTTGTTTACTGCATTGTTTTGTTTTTGTAGCTTTTGTTTATAATTTTAATGTCAAGCGATGTAAAAGCAAAACACCAGTATCTAGATTCTTCATTTTCTTAACAATATTGTAACACACCTTCATCGAATTTTCTAGTTGTTGCTCCCATTAAATAGAAGCTGATTTTATAACCTTTTCTAATATCTAATTACCTGCCCATAACTGTAAGTATGAGTGTGAAAGTAAAATTTAATGCTTAGAAAACATATTGTGCTCTCCCTGTAATATGCATTCACACACATTCATTGCTTCAATCCTTACCCGAATATGAAAGAGAGAAACCTCAAAAAGTACTCCAACAGCTTCTCGTTTAAAAACCTAAAAATTTTACAATTTTAATTAGTTTTTCTCTGCCTCATAGAGCGTCCCTCTCTCTAGCTCTCTCTCCCTATTCGTATGGAAAGGAAGTCCTATTTTTGACCATTTTATTAAAAAGTTTATTAAACACAAGAAAAAACAGAAAAAAAAAGCTTTTGTTATGATATTCTAACACACGCTCTTTATTCAATTTGATTAAATAAATGAAAATTCATTTGTGTGTGTCAGTCTGCTAGTGTATGTGTGTGTGTGTGTGTATATATGTTAGAATTAATATTATTTTTTTCCATTCCATTTCAACTCCAATAGTAATGGTGATGGCCTGACCATTTAGAGAGAAATTATGAATCCCTAGAGCTGTCTTAAACACGCATTTGCTTTAATGGAATTTGCAGGGTGTAGAGTTGATAAACGTGGCTAATATCTTTAACAAATATGGTCTAAATAAACAGAAAAACAAACACAACAGAAATAAAATGAAAGTGTACGTGTTCAAAAAGTCCGGCTGTCTAAATAAGATGACAACCATGAGGCTGATGCAAAGAATGCGGAGAAAACACAGAGGAAAATCTAATCCTATTTCTTATATTTTTCTATGTGTTGCTTGACTCATTTTCTTTATTTAATATTTCGATTTTGCGTTTTGACACTTTTATGACACATTCTTCTCTTTACGTGGTGTTGGGTGAGCACACGTTTTGTTTTTCATAAAATATTCTCAAATCATACGGAAAAGTTTGGAAATGAAATGAAAAGTTATCATCATCAATACGGTATGACAAGTTTATGAATTTGTTTCTCCGATGATTGTTTTTCGTATATTTTCCTTTGAGTAACAGTGAATAAAAAGAAGAGGATTGAACGAATAAAATATTTAATAACGCCTTTTAACGAGAGCTAAAACCATAAAGTTTTTGTTTTCAAAAGAAAAACCAATACTTGAGGGATCAAAAATACTCTTGTTTTCGTTGAATTTTTAATGAAATTTTTACACTTTTCCAAGGAATTGTTAAGTGAGTGCAACAAGAATTTCGTTTCCGTCGGCCATGCCGTCCAGACGGAAGAGTATACTCCGGCCAGACGGGTATTTGATGCAGGTATAAGGGGAAGTTGGCGTAGAAGGCGATCTTGTCTGCGTTAGAGGGATCAAATCGAGGAAATTCTATCATCGAGTGGTGTGGGCAATTAGGAAAGGCGAGCTACAAGCAAAGGTGCCTTGAAAGTTGTGTTAAAGCAGGCCGAACTCCGATAAACCGATTGTTGAGGCCAATTAAGTAAGTAATAAGACTTCAGGACTACGTTCGAGCATGAGATTTGAGGAGCTTTTTCATGGCAATTTCATGGTATACTCTCAGAGCTTTTGCCAGAAAACTGTTGAGAGAAAGTCATCGACAGAAATTTTACTTTTGTTTGCAAGATATCAGAGCTTGAGTTTGAACTTACGATCTCTCATCTGCCACACTAGAGAGACTGAAAGTTTCCTTGTTTGCAAGATGTCAGAGCTGAAGCTTGAACTTGCGACCTCTCATCTACCACACTAGAGAGACTGAAATTTTCTCATCTGCCACACTAGAGAGACTGAAAGTCTCCTTGTTTGCAAGATGTCAGAGCTGAAGCTTGAACTTGCGACCTCTCATCTACCACACTAGATAGACTGAAATTCTCTCATCTGCCACACTAGAGAGACTGAAAGTCCCCTTGTTTGCAAGATGTCAGAGCTGAAGCTTGAACTTACGACCTCTCATCTACCACACTAGGGAGACTGGTGAGATTTATTTGAACTCTGAGAAGCACTTGAATGATTAGATTGGATAGAACATATTAAGAGCCAGTTTCAATGAGCATTCGATGTGCTTCAGTTGCACTTTGTTTTTCAAATTTGTCATTACAGCCTGTATGTGTTTGAATTTTATCCATGTCTGAAGCGACTTGTAGTCCATTTGAAAGATTTAAGAACCTTTTATGAGTTTTCGCCAGAAGACTGAATGGAGGTCATCGAAAAAGTAATTTTTTCTTATTTTTGTTCGATATGTCTGAGCTGGCGTGTTGAACCACGGGCTCTTCTCTAATAAGCCTAGCAACAATTCCAAAGAAAAATTTTTAAAAAGTGAATATTCTTTCAAGGAGCCATTATTTATAATTTCGAAAATAATTCTTTCCTATGCCAAGTAATTTGTTCATATCAAATGTTCACTGTTCATATTGGAAAAACCAATCATAACGTTCACATAGAGCAAATACGCTACGAAATGTGTTTCTCGTCAAAAACACAACAAAAAAAAAAACCGCAAATAATCAACAGAAAGTCACGTATTTTCTACACCCCTAAAGGTCATAAAAAAATTACCCAGAAATAACACACCAAAGCCAAACATCAAATGACACTTAGCAAATGCCACTAACACTATTACACATGCATAAAATCCTGCAGACGTGCGCAACCCAGCAAACAATTGCGAATTAATTCCTGCAATAGTTTTCAATTAAAACGTACATCTTTACTGTTAGTTTATTAAATAAGTTGACATGAATTGTTTTACTGGGTTGTGTGATGGTATAACATTACAAA
Source organism: Sarcophaga caerulescens (assembly GCA_927399465.1). NCBI lineage: Eukaryota > Metazoa > Arthropoda > Insecta > Diptera > Sarcophagidae > Sarcophaga > Sarcophaga caerulescens. Next base: position 10,623,182 of record OV656866.1, on the reverse strand, counting down.
AGCAATAATAACATAAATAACAACACCAATACACGGGCACACAAAGCAAAATATGATGAAACAAACAAACGAATAATAAAAAAGAAAATTCACACACATATACACCATAAAATTAGAGCATAAAGAAATAAAACAAAAAAAGCTCATGCGTGAGAAAAAAAACAAAATGAGTGTGAGAGTAAAGAAAACAACAACAGAAAATTTAATACCACATAAACAAACAATACCATAAGCTAATAGAGACAGGAGGGATTAATAAAAGTACATAAAAGCAGATAATGAGAATACATTGGGGGAATTACATGTTCTACCACTCTCTCACTCTCTCTCTCACACTCACTGTAACTCACATTCTCCCTTTTTTTTTGGAAAATACTTTTGTGAGTGTAAAGAGAAAAGAATTTGAAAATTTAATGCGAGTGTATGAGTATAACACCTCAAAGTTTAATTAAATTACAACAAAATTTTATGTTTATTTTTTTGCACACCCACATACACACTCATACGTCTGTAGGCATGTATGAGTGTAAATAAAAGTAATCCCTGTATGTTATGAAGTGTTTTATATGATTTTAAGCCAGGGATGGTTATTAGAAATGATTTTTAAATTAAAAAAAAAAAACCTTTATTTCGTTGTTAGCATATGTGTTTAGGAATTGAAATGGTTCTGTTGCATACTTCTTAGCGTTTGTATGTGAAACTGAGGAAAATTTTAGGATTTAAAGCGTGAGTTTTTATGGCATTTTTAATACTCTATTAATGCAATAGTACGTCTTGATGTGATGATCTATTATTTGAAGACTTTGTAAAACATTTTTTTGTTTGGTAATGCCTTGTAATTAAACTCGATTTAAAAATTTTCCAATTACTTTGAAAATCACTGACATTTAGTTCAGTACTAACAAGTTCTCTGTTTCTATGTACAGTGTGCGTGAAAAAAATATTCATCAATAAATTACCGTTATTTTAATATTAAAATTGTTTCATTGCCAGTTTTTAAAATTGAAACAAAAAAAAATTACAAACAATTTTGATATACACCTATCCCCCGCTTTACACGGAAGATAGGTTCCATAAAAAACCGTGTAACTCGAAAAATTCACTCTTATATGGAAAAACCATGCTAAACGAAAATCACTATAAAAAAGCCCTTTTTGTCAATTTTTAATATGATGAATAACAAACACATTGAACGAAAAATAAATATTAATACATATATTTAATATCAAACACATTTAATAAATTATAAGAAATTTAATTTATTTCAATAATAAAACAAATATAAAAAAAAAACCTATTTTAAATATTGCATTTTCTTTAAAGATAAAAATTAAAATTAGAAATTCATTTAAGTTAATTGCGATAAATAAGACTTAACATTCTATTTTCATTCAAATTTAATTGCTGTCACTTTCGCTTTCAATAATACGCCTTTTTTTTATAAATTTGTACAATATCACTTTCATCGCTAGACCACACTATCTCATTAGATTCTTTCTCCATAGAATTTGAACTTCCGTGAGATTTTGCAGTAAAATAATGAAAATGGTATTGTAGATATCTGCAAATTATAGTTTAGTGTTTATAATTTCGTGTAAATGCAAAATGAATAAATTTCGTTAAAAAATTTTTTATTTTCAAAAACCGTGTAAGATGGAAAACGTGTAAAACGAATACCGTGTAAGACGGGGGATAGGTGTAAATGCAAAATGAATAAATTTAGTTAAAAAATTTTTTATTTTCAAAAACCGTGTAAGATCGAAAACGTGTAAAACGAATACCGTGTAAGACGGGGGATAGGTGTATTGTCAATTTTTTTCGGGCACTCTCCTTAAGTGGTAAAAGTTGAGTTGGGTGTTTGTTAAAATTTTATCCATAGTGTACAGCTTATTTTGACGCTGACTGTATATCTGGACGTTTTGTTTCTTTGTGTTATATTTCATAAATATGGCCTTTCGCCAAAAAAAATAAGAAGTTTACAAAGTCGTATGAACGGCTTTAATGAATGTGACCAACCGGGCCCTTGGTACCTATCAGAGGTCAGCAATGAATTTTTATTTCACTACTCATAAGCACTTATGAAATTTTGAATATAAGTGAATCAACAATATTGAAATTTAACTCAGTACTCTGATTCATTCATACTCACTAAAACGTTGATTTATAAGTACAGGTTGCAATGAGTTTGATGTCAACTTGACATCAAACATCTCGAAGTCATTAGTTAATTGATTTTTAAATAATTAATAAATAAAATTTCAATTTCAAAATGTTGTAGCATTTGTGTAGCATATGTGTAGCATATGTGTAGCATTTGATGTCAACTTGACATCAAACTCATACCATTCGAAATATGTTTGATTCACATAAGCCTACACATTTAGATTCATAACTTTAGAGAAATACTTATAATAATTAGAAATGAGTGACTCGAATCATTCATCAAAATTTACAGTCTTAGTTATTGTTGCACTTACAACAAAAGACACATAAGAAAACAAGATAGAGCAGCAATGTTGAGTTATGGAGAGTCGAAATAACAATATCTTACATGTTGTTAAGTATGAATATGATGAGTACTTCAAACTTTAAATATGAGTAGAGAGGTCCATGATATTAAAATAAGTATGAATGCGTATAGGTTAGGTTAGGTTAGGTTAGAGGACGTGTACTTGTCAATTATGGCAAGTACAGTACCTGAAGGTCGAATTGACCCATTGTACAACGTCCTAGCTTCTTACACCATTCATGTTGTATGCGTTAATTTTATACGTGAGTGGCGGGAACTACAGTTTAACGTCGATTCCGAACTACAGAGTTTTTTTTTGAGAAACTTTTTTTTATGGCAAATTTTATTTACTCTCAGAGTTTTTGCCAGAAATCTGCTGAGAGGAAATCGCCGAAGAAATATTTTTCTTTCATATTTCGTTTTGATGCCTGACCTGGGATACGAACCCGGACTTTACGTCTAATTAGCCAACACACTACCTACTAGACTACGGCGACTTCTTGCGTATAAGTATCAGAAATTATGAGTATGATTCGATTCCACTCATTTTTTTGAATACTCATTGCTGACCTCTGCTTGGTACCTGCCTCCCAATTTAAAAAATAAAAGGAAAACAAGGAATAATTGAGTTCATTTCCTATTGTAGACCTATTCTAATATTATTGCATGAGTTTATTTATTTATTTTGGAACAATTTACACACACTTTTAGGTAAAATAAATTCCAATGAAAAATGTACTCTGTTTACATGCATGGAAAACAAAGTAAATTTATAAATAATTTTACATGCGTGTGTGTAGGTGTTCAAAAGCCATTAGTTTTATTAAAATATCAATCAATTGAAAAACTAATAGTTTTTATTGTAGTGTCGTTCGTAGGAAATAAAAGGACAGTAAATGTGAGTTTCTTTTCATATCTATTTTCACATGCGGTTTTTTTATTCGCCCCCTATTTATTTTTTGGTGTGATAAGAATCGTAATTATTTTTAAATGACACAAACGTTACTCACACTTACTTATAAACGCATTTGCTATTCGCAATATCTTTGATTCCCATCATATTGTCATTCCATAGGTGTTCTCGAAGCCATTAGTTAATTGATTTTTAAATAATTAATAAATAAATGGTAAATGCAATGCGTAAACAATTTCAAAATGTTGTAGCAAATGTGTAGCATATGTGTAGCATATGTGTAGCAAATGTGTAGCTGGTAGGGCTTTATGACTGAAAATTCTGGTGGTGTTGTATGAATAGAGATTCGTTTATCATGTGTTATGGATTGCAAGTCATAAATACTAATTGTATTTAATTATTCTTAGTAAAATAAAGTAAATTTTTCGACAAGATATTAATGACCAAAAACCTTTACATATGCATGCGTTTAAGTACTTTCGTGAATTGAAAAAAAAAATTCTAGTCCGTCCAGAACTGTTTTGCCTTCCTTTAAGTAAAGATTTTTACTTGCTTTTTAGCACTTTTGGTAACATTGGCACCGTTTAGAGAGACCCCATGGTAAAACCGCAGTTTTTCCATTATCCTCTAGACCTGCAACCACTTGGAGCTTCTGTCAATGCTTGAGAGTTAATCTAAATCATCCATGTAGTAGACACCGAATATCTTTTTCTCCTTTGACAGAATGCCGCACATGTTCCCAGTAGATGAAGAACAGTTTCATCCTCTTCCTTATCCTTACAGCTTTTACAGAAATCAATGCCAATGTAAGGTACATGAGTACCAATACATATGTACATGCATACAGAAGTGGTCATTACAACCCTTCAGTCAGTATTACGAGCTAGCTTCTCATACCAGTTATATATGCGGGTTCTCCGGGCGGTCCAGTAGCCGATTTGCCTAAGTCAATTCCGGTATGAATTGACGAAACATAGTGGGAAGCTTTAAGCGCTACCCTATTGTTTTGTTTTAATTATAAATATTGTCAAAAGACCACCAGTTGGTTAACGTAAACAAAGCGTTTGTTTACTATTGGATTGGACTCTTCGTATCGCTTAGCGCAATATGCCCACCAAAGATGCCTTTGTTTCAAAGTGCGCAATTGGCAGCTTTGTAGAAAATAAGTATGTGTACATTATTTTTAAGCTAGAGATAAGAATTTAAATTCAATAATGCCTTTGTTTGAAAATGCACAATCGGCATCCTTATAAATAGAAAGTAATTATGTATTGGTACAGCCAATACATTATTCTTAAGATAGATTTAAGAATTTGAATAAAATAAAAATCAGTGATAAATTACACCAAGAGGAAACAAGTCGTTGTTTTTCTCAATCGCTCGAATATAAAACTTACCACTTATGTTGTGTGTGTTAATTTTATAGATGAGTGGCGGGTCCTACAGTTTAAAGTCGATTCAGAACGACAAATTTTTTTGTGAAAATTTTTTGGCAATTTTATTTTCTCTCAGAGATTTTGTTAGAAATTTTTTGAGAGGAAGTCGCCGAAGAAATTTGTTTTTCATATTTTCGTTCTGATGGCTGACCATAGCTGCCAGATAAATAAAGCATCAAATCGTCAAATATTAGAAAAAAAATCGTCAAAATCGTCAAAGACGCTCATGGAAATCGTAAAAAAAATCGTCACAAAATCGGCATGAAAATTCAGTGTGATATTCGCTAGAACCGACACATTTTTCAGTGCCTTAGCTTCTTAAGAGAGTGCAAGAAATACTTCACTTCATCTGATCTTCTTACTATTGAAACCACTTATATCCGAAAGAGAATAAAATACAACTTTCATGTATAGGTCGGTACCTCAACGCCTATTTGGAGACTTCTCGACCGCGTAAAAGAGAGGTCGAAGTTGCCCGGTAGGGTATGGAACTCCAGTGATTCATTGGAGCATCGTTGCAATGTTGTTTGTGTTGTACTGTGTTCTAACACTATTATAAAGGATCTTGCTCGAGCGAGAATCATTTATTCATACGTAACACTCGCCTTTCTCGACGAGCACATACGTATGTGGTCGATTGGCCAGTGGATCGCACACTGCATTACAGACAAAATTCGTTCTTTAGTCAGACTATTCGTATGTGGAACTCCCTTCGTGCAGAGGTTGTAATTTTTTTTTCTTTTAAGGAATGAAAAAGACATAAGGCAAAGAAAAATCATCACTTAAATTTGCAATACATAGTAATAACTGCAAAGTAAATACAAAGCATAAAGTGGCTTTTAATGTAGTAAAGTAAAGAAAAGTATGTAAATTTTTAATTGTTAAAAATCGTCAAAATAAGGGCATAAATCGTCACATCGTCAAAATGACAATTTTGGAGCACAAAATCGTCAAAATGACGATAAATCGTCAAATCTGGCAGCTATGTGTTTGACCTGGGGTCTAATTAGCCAACACACGACTACGGTTAGACTACAGCGACTTCCACATGAGTACCCATCAGAGATCAGCAATGAATGAAATGTTGAATATAAGTGAGTCAACAATATTGAATTTTAACTATGTACTCCGATTCATTCGTACTCACTATAACGTTGATTTATAAATACAGGTTGCAATGAGTATACGTACGACGTTGACGTCAAACACAAACCATTCGAAATATGTTCGATTCATAAGCCATTCATTAGGTTCATAACTTTAGAAAAATACTTATAATACTTATAAATCATATTCGTGTGACTCGAATTAGTCGTCATATTCATTTACAGTCTTAGTTATTGATACATTTACAAAAACAGAAAACAGACACATAAGCAAAAAAGACATACCAACAAGCAGAGCAAACACACAAACTTCTAGTATGTATTTTAGTGTTCGTCGGCGATTCATACTTATTTTGTGACGCGTGTATACATATGTTGAGTTATGGAGAGTCGAAATCAATAACATCATACATGTTGTTAAGTACGAATACGATGAGTACTCCAAACTTTGAATATGAGTAGAGGTTCGATGATATTAAAATAAGTATGAATGCGTATAAGCATCAGAAATTATGAGTATGATTCGATTCTACTCATCATTTTGAATACTCATTGGTGATCTCTGATGTGTACCCATAGTACCTCCAATAACCATACTGAGTGTACTCCTTCAGTGTTTGAGCAGACTTTTTCCTCTCTATGCCTCTTACTTTACTTAGCTATTTTTTTTTTAAATTGCATCACATTCTCTTTCTCTCTCTCTTTCTTTCGGTCTTCACTTTTTTGGTTTAGTTGTTTTTGCGTCTACCGCTGTTTTATAATAATCGAACCGTTGTATCTTAAGCACACACTCTCTCGCTTTCTCTCTCTCTCTCTCTCTCTTTTTCCCCGTTTATTTTCTTCTTTTTCATCTTATGATTTTTCTTAAGTTTTTCTTATTGTTGTTGCTATTGTGTTTTAGTTTTATTCTTTTATTATAACGATTACGATTATTATTATTAAAAGCAGCGTGAAAACTATAAAAAAACAAACTAGAAGGAAATTGTGGAAAATTGAATTTTCGTGTTTATATTTTTTCTTCTTCTTCTTTTTATTTTTTTGTTTGTTTTTATTTTAAGGACAACAATAACAAGCAGGAGTAGTAAATGAAAGCGAGAAGAGTAGGAGTAAATTCAAGTGCCTTTCTTTCACTTGAGTTCACGGCCACTTTAAGTAGGTGGGTAAGCATAAAAGTTGGGGTGGGGGGGGGTGTAATAAAAAGGAGGTTAAGTTGTTACTCTCTTGCAGGTTATATATAGAAGCACAGGAACATGCATACAAACAAACTCGTAATATTATTATGGCTTTATTGCTTATTTGTGGCCATTGTTGTTGTGCTGTTCATTGTTTTTATTGTTTTTAATTTTTTTCATTTCTTTGTGTTTTGTATTGTTTTTGTAATTTTTTTATTGCATTCAAGTTGTTTGAACTGTTTTTTGTGTGTTTCGTTTTGTTTCCGTATAAACAACATCTCCATTAAATCACTCACTCACTCAAAGCGTCAAAAGAATAATTGCTTGTTAAATGTTAAAGACAAAAAAAAAACCAAACAAAAAACACCACAGGAGCGGGAAACGAAACGAAAATTAAAACCATCACAGGAAAATTATTTGTAACACCCTCGCCGGCCGGTTCTTTTATTTCAATAGCCTGTGAAGGAGGTGGGCTAAGTGGTGCCTGTTTTTATAGTCCCTTAAAAATGCCATAAAAATAGAAGCCACACACTCATAGGCACACAACATTTTTTAATTGATTTTCGTTTTCATTTTCATTTATTCGTTAACTTGACTGCGAAGGAAAACAACAGCAAAAGTTTTGTTTTATTTTTTTTATTGATGTTGTTGGCTGTTGAACTTTTTTTTTTGCTGCCATTGAAGCATTTTTAGGTTTCAGAAGACAATTTGCCTAAATGAAACGTATTTGTGGTAAATTATACGCCATCAGCTGTTAATCAATTTTTCTTTGTGCCGAATTGGTCGTTTGTTATCTACGCAATGAACCCAACATTTTATACAAACAAATTAATTTTCGACCGCATTATACGACAGTATAATGAGATAGTGTCTCTCTGTCAGCAGCTTCTAAAAACCAAATCAATTCTCATTAAACAATTTAGCAGAGGCAACAGTTGATTAAAATTAATCCAGTAGAATACTTAGTTACTTAATTGGACATTGCAGCCCTTTAGTCAGGATCACAACCTAGTTTCTCAAACCACCCAAGTTGTGTGAGTTGATTTCAGCAGTGAGTGGCGGGACCTAATATTTAAAAAAGAATCCGAACTACAGATTTTTTGAGAAACTCTTCATCACATTTTTATTTACTTTAAGAGTTTTTGAAAGAAGAGTGCTGAGAACAAGCCGCCATGGAAATATTTTGTTATTTCGTTTTGTCCGAGATGTTTGAGTTAGGGTTTAAACCGCGGCCTCACGTCTAATAAGCCGATACGCTATCTACTAGACTCCTTCCGGAATCCTCATCAATCGACTTGGGTATGCCGCTTACCTCGCTTCGTGGAAATTCTTTCGGGACGCAACCTATCCTGGGTCTATGCGGAGTCCTACTCCACCGCTAGACTCACTTGGCCCTCGATGGATAGAAGGCGTAACAACCAGTTATTTGGACTTGGTTGTAACGTCGTCTCGTTCAAAGTGGCTATGTTTACAGGTCATTGTGTAGTGGGAAGACAACCGGAAAGAATGCAGCTTCCATCTATCAACAGCTGCCGTGGGTGCAGATCCGCTGAGGAACAGGAGACTGTTATCCACTTTCTTTGTCAATGAACATCTCTTACGAGGTGCAGATTTAGGTTATTTGGCTCTCCAATCCTTTAAAGCTTTTCGGAGCTATCGTCCATTGATGTCAAGGATATAGCTTCGTTTATCAAACTTTCGGGCTGGTTTTCCAGTGTAGAGTAGTCTGGCTTTTAATGTGCAGCCCTTGCGCTGACCAACTTCTTCCCTAGTTTGGTGGAACTTGGTCAGTACAGGGACTAGGTTTATCTGTGGCATCACAACGTGCTGCTATTCGTGCTCAAGTGAGCTTTTGGTATCAAAGCTACCACATCCAAACTACTTACCTACAAACCTACAAGACTACGGTATTCTCCTGCTATTCGAGGTATTTCAGGAGTATGCCAAGATTGATTCCCTCACAATAAATCCGATATAGGACTGCCAAGCATTGTTGTTACTCATTATTTTCCTTAGAGAAATCAAAACCAGCCAACTTTTATTAAAAACCTTTGACATACATACATACATACATAATTGGCCATTACAACCCTTCAGTCAGGATTACGGCCTAGCTTCTCACACCACTTATGCTGTGTGCGTTAATTTTATACGCGAGTGGGGGGACCTACAGTTTAACGTCGACTCCGAACGACAGATTTTTGAGAAACTTTTTCACGGCACGTTTATTTACTCTAAGCTGTAATGCATTAAAGAAAATAATTAACAAAATAGTTCCGAATTATTTGCCGACAAATAATGTCTCATTAATGTTTAACGACAATATTTTCCAACAAAAATCAATTTAACCCCAGCCAAACCAAACCTTGGCCTTCTTGTATTCGCGCAATTGATGTTATCACAACGATAAATCCATTAAATACAATACGAGTAGATTTTATGTCATGTAATAAATATAAATCGTTAACGATTTCATTTCTAAAGGCAAAATTAAAAAGATTTCAATAAAATAGTAACGATTTTTTGACATTTTTTATGGTCACACCATCAATGTTCAAAATGAAAAGTTTTCAATAGGCTCGTGCCTTTTTTATGGCATTTTCAGGAAAATGAAAAACTAAAACGGATGTTAAACCTTTAGGGTAAGTGCCATGCAATAATTAAAATGACAAATTAATAAAAATTAAGGATTATAAAATTTAATTGTAAAATAAATTATAAAGAATTCTTTTTGTCAGGAGAAATTATAAATTTTCCACGAAATTTAAAAAAAATTTTGAAAAAGATTTTTGAAATTGACAAAGTGTTTTATTCATGGCCTTAAATTATATATTTTCGATAAAAAAGAGCAGAATTAAATGCGCTTAAATTTCTCTTTACTTCATCCAATATAATAACGTATTGCATTTTTGCCGAGAGCACTGTTTCTAGGCAGCGACAGATTGTAAGCCGATATGGTGAAGAAATTCAACAGTAATGGAGAGTGGACTACACTCTATCTCTGAGGCATTCAGTAAGATTCTTAATAACTTAATTGGACATTACAACCAGGATTACGACCTCGCTTCTCAAGATCGCTCATGATGTGTGTTAATTTTATACATGCCTGGCAGGACTTACAATTTAAAGTCGACTCCGAACGATAAGATTTTTCTTGAGAAACTTTTCATGACAGTTATATTTATTCTCAGAGCTTTTGCCAGAAGTCGCCGAAGAAATATTGTTTTATAATTCTTTTAGTTCGAGATGTCTGAGCCAGGACATGAACCACGGAGTCTCGTCTAATAAGCCAACACACTATTTACTAGACTATGGCTGTTTCGATCTCTAAAAACATGTTATTGAAAAAATGTTGCCACAATTAGTCTCCCAATTTTCAATTTAAATCACAAAAAATATTCTTAGCTATCGCTTATAGATACTTGTGTTCATTGCACGCAATACCCCATAATTTTTTTGACTCGTAATGATAGTGCCATCTTTCAATTATTCCAATTCAGTATATATTTTCCCATTTCCAAGAGAATGCACTGAGCTAGTAGGGCTTATTCTTTTACTATGGCATTAAAAGGTTTTGGAAAGAGTTTTCCATAAAGTTTTCAAGTGCTTTTCCAATAATATTGTTACGTTTTTATCTTTTAAAAACATTTGAAATATGAAATCGTAGATTGAAAATAAAAAAAAAAAAATTTGTGTTTAGTTTTAATTAAAATCCTTTATTATTCGCACAATTCTGTGTGCCACTGTTTACAACTTGATGTAAACAAAAACAATTGCTTTTCTTTGTTATTCCTCTGTTTATGCCCTTTGCATAAACAATAACAATTACTAGACAATTATTCGACTGATCTTTGTAACGGAGATCTTCAAACCATTATTATTTCAAACACACCGCGTCTTCACACAAGACTGACTGAACTTTTACTGACTTGTTGCCTGCTTTACCTTGCCTTTTTTATGGCAACGTAAACAGTCTGATGAATGCTCTTGAAAGCGAATGTTCGTGGCTTCGAGATCTCTATAAATCAGGGGTTACCAAAAATTTTTTGGTTGTGTATTAGTGAATAAGAGAAAGAAAATAAGTTGAGAGAATTTATTTATTTACAGCCATAAAAAAGTGTTAGTGATATGTGCTATTTTGATTTTCATTTCAACAACATACATTAAGCTATCTATCTTTGACTTAATAATTTTAGATTAATAAAATAAAACAATTTATTTTTTATTAAAATAACATAAAGCTATCCCTCTTTGGCTTAAAAATCAGACCATGTGTAATAGATAAATAAAAACAAAAAACCCATTTTTTATTAATAGAAAATAGCGAGAATTCCAAAGCATTTAAAAAAAATTATACTATGGTACAAAATAAAAAAAAATGAAATACGCCCAGCTAATGACATAGAACATTTTTAACATAAAATATTTTTTGAGTGTCATTCTGAAATAAAATGAAAAAGCATCCGCAGCACATGTCTTCTTGTCGCAGTCTGATCAACAACTAAATCAAAAAGCACAAGAATGCGTGTGAGTTCTCTCTGCACAATTGTGCTATGAAATGGTAATCCTTGCTATAAATGTAAACATTGTTGTTTGTGTATTTTGTTTATATTTATTCTTGTAATGTTTGTTGTTGTATTTTTGTTTACTTATTATCATTTTTTATGCTGGTGTTTATTGGTATATTTTTGTTTACTTGTTTATCATGTAAACAACTTCATTGTTTATGTTTTTGTAGCTTTTGTTTATTATTTTAATGTTAAACGATATGATATTCATATCGTGCAGCATTTCAATATTACCAATATGCTGACGTTGCTATAGCAGAGTCTTCTTTAAATACGCAACGAATTTGGCCTCGAATATTTCCTAAAATTCGTTACTTTTTTAACGGCTTAAAATCAAACTTTAAACAGTCCATATGCAACCAGAAGTATTTCATCCGAGTTGTGGTAGTCGTGGGAGGTGGAAAAATGATGCAAAACATTTGCCACTGGTCCAGCAAAAGAACAAAAACAAGAAAATAGAACCGAAACTGCGACGAAAACAAAAAAATTAAATGGAAATGAATTCAGGATGTGTAGCAGTTCAAATAACACAGTACAACGCAGCAGCTATTGTTCTATGAGAGAAAGAGTGAACAAGAGTGTATGAGTAAGAGTATATAAAAGCGAGTTTTTAGGCGAATACGAATGTGTATGTGTGTGTGTGTGTGTGTGGAAATGATCAAGACCAAAGATGAACGTTTTTGTCACAAGGCAGTGAATATTTTTACACAATAAAGTGTAAATTTATGCGCTGCATTGCTACAAACAAACTCTGCTCTCTGTCCGCTCAAATGGAAATGTATGACTGCATGAGAATAGTGTGTGTTGCTTGAGTGCATGTGTGTGTGTGTTTACATTGCAGTTGAATAATTTTCACAAGATTTGTTTGTTTTTAAGGGTTTTTATGCTTTTGTAGGAGTTTAACTGTCTATTTCCCCAAAATGCGAGTAAGTGTGGGAGAGTATGCGAGAGTGGGTTTGTTTTTGCCTCTTATGGTGTATAAAAACAATATAATAAAGTGTTAGTGATTTCAAACACACACACATACACACCCCTATTTCAGAAAAACATACAAAGAGCCACAGCCAAAATACAAGAGGGAAACGAACACGAAAAAAAACTTCGGAATTATGTGTGTAAGTGTAAGCAATGCATTCATGCTTATAAAGATTATGTTAAAATGCTAATCCGTTATGTGTTTCTCTTACTCTTGGATTTTTTTGTTGTGTTCTACTGCTCTGCTTTGTTTCTTTCTCTGGCTTTTTGCGAGAGAGAGAGTGTGTGATTTAATGCTTGAGAGTATATGAGTTACTTGTTTTTGGCACTCTTGGCAAACATCAGCAGTTACTGTAACACTTATTCATGCACTCATTTACACACATGCACACACACATCACATACACAGATACGGATAAATAAGTGTGTTAAAAGTAATAGTATGATGGTGTATTATACATATATGCGAGTTTGTGTCCTTGTTATTATCATCATGAGTGGTAATGTTGTGAGCTTTCAACACAAGAACTATTAGCATTTAATTAAAATATACGACAACGACAACTTTATTTAGTTTCGTTTTTTCTTATCATTCTCTCTTCGTTTTTTGCATTGTTTTTCCACCATAGTTTTCGTTTTTTTCTCTAAAAAAAAAACTGTGCCATACCAAATGGCGAAATGCAAGTGTTACTGTTTGAAAAAACAGTGTTAGAAATGGCACCGAAAAAAACCCGTTACTGTGACAAGAAATTAAAATGCACATGAAATTATTTTCATGCTGCAGTTTATTTGGCACTGTTTTTCCAGTTATCCTTGATGTCGGTGTGTGTGTGTGTGTGTTTGTGCTGCATTGAAAATAATGGAAATTTTAATAAAAATTAAAAAAAAAGAAAAACAAAAATTAAAATAAAAACAAGAAATCGTAGTAGAATTATGTCTCTGCCAACATACGTACCGAATTTAGCCTAAAATAGGAGAATATAGAAACATTTTGAATTTTTATTCACAACAAAGACTTATGGCGACTTCAAGGTGAGAAACTGCGGGCTTCTTGGGGACGATTGCCTGTAGGCTGTCTAATGGTGAAGGTATAGCACTGGCCATTTTATAGTCAACTAGCAGCAACTCGTTTCCTTGCCGTTCGCATCTTCCCCCTTTCCACCTTTCATAAAAAACCTGCACAATGCACTGCATGAGTAGGGGCCATCCCCTGAGTGCTGGTTTCATAAAAAAAAAGGTTACTCTGAAAGAAATTTCTCGAATGTATTTCGATTGCTGTTTCACATTCTTCGCTCTGTTCAATACCAAATCATCCCGCTGAAATAAAATAAAAGGACTTTTCAAATTTAAACAGATTTTTAGGGGTCCAAGAAAAATCATTTTATTCGACTTTGTAATAAGAATTGAAAAGTCTTGTATTTGTTTTTTTTTATTTATTATTAAATTGTTTATTTATTATATTATTTGATATTTATATTATTTTAAGGGAACAGCCGCTAATGCGACTGCTCCCTTGTAAGGTCTCTATTATACTTAATTACTTAAAATTAAACTTATGCTAAATACCTTACATTCTAACACTCCATGAGTGTGGGAATATGCTGAGACAGCACAATACATAAATTGTTTATGTCTCAATGCATTTATGCAGTGTGGACAATATCAACAAGAATGTGTTGATATTAAGTTGCATACAGAAGGTATGGCAACTTAGACTAGTCAAACACACTACAACTTGTTATCAAAGAATTCCAGTTCCTAACCTGATCTTAACTGTCAGAATAACAGCACTTTTCTCTCATATGACAGTGGTTACAATCGGCAGTTAATATTTTTTAGTGGTCAGGGGAATAGCAAAAATGTAAACAATAGTCGAAGAATCCAATAGTCCTATCTTAACTTATCCATAACAGAATAGATTTCCTTCGATGTTTAAAAGAGTCTTTGCATTAAAATATGTTAATCATGCCTTGGTGGAGATTAATGAAATATGAAGTCGACGTAGTCTAGTAAGTAGTTTGATGGCCTATTAAATGTGAGGCCACGGTTCAAACTCCAGGTTAGACATCTTATAAAAAATATTTATTTCTTCATCAACTTCCTCTCAGAAAATTTTTGACAAAATTTAGTCTGAGAATAAACAAAATTGCAATGTAAAGTTTCTCAAAAAATTTGTCGTTCGCAGTCGACTTTAAACTGTAGGTCCCGCTACTTATGTATAAAATTAACACACATAACATAAGTGATATGAGAAGCTAGGTTGTAATCCTGACTGAAGGGTTGTAATGACCAATTATGTATAAATGTAAGTATGTATGTATGTATGTATGTATGTATGTATGTTGTAATCCACGTGCATATGACAGTTCCTACAACCGCCAGTAAATGTTTTTGAGTGGTAAGGAGAGAATAAAATTGTAAACAATAGTTGAGGCACACAATAATCCTACCTTACCTGCTCCATCATAGAAAGGATTTCCTTTGATGTTTAAAAAGTCTTTATCAAGACAAAGTCCAGAGTTGAATGTCTCTCCATATGATTAAAATATGCCGATTATGCCTTTGTGAAGGCCAATGAAGTATAGGCTATAAGGCTACAAATGTACAACTACCCGTACCCTGTAATCAGTCTATAGTCCCACAAACAGTAAATATTTTGGCTTGAAAAACTCTGCAACTCTTGGTGATAGAGAGTTTATTATAAAACAAGAGAAAATGTAGGCATTTCTAGGAATATGATTTCCATCAGACAGTAATAGCTGAAGCTCAATGATCAGTTGCCTAAACTATAGAGTTTATGTGTGATGTGACATTAAATGGAAAACAGAATGATTTATCTCCTGTGACCGTAAATATCGAACCTGACAGAGGTATATGATCTTTTGAAAGAAAGGTGTCCAGAGTGTCTGTATAAAGTAGAGTCTATATAAATCATCATAGTCATTCCTTTTCGTATTTTAAAGCGATAAATTGCTTCAAAATTTCGATAGATTGTCCTTTTAAAGCCAAAGTTGATTCATGACAGTGTTGACTAGTACATTACTGTGGATCCAACCTACTTTAATTTTAAATATCATTTGGTTCCCGTACATTTTAGTGCAGTATAACACTTCAGTCACTTTAGCCGCTTGTTTTGTTGTTTTTATTGCTATTGTTCATGTTTCTTTTTTGTTATTCTGTGTATAATTTTGAATATTCATGTCAAATTTTATATAAGTTTAGTAGTTACAAGTTGAAAACATTTGAAAATCTTGTAAATTTTCCGCAAGAATTGTGATTCTTTGCAAAAAAAAAAACAAGAAGAAAACATGAAGAAAATGTTCAGAGCATCTTATTTTATGCAAATGTATGTGTAAATATGCATTGGAACAACTCTTATATGGTATATGTAAGTATGTATGTAAATATATATATTTCTATATGTCAATGTAGATGATGATACAAGAGTCTTGTAAAGTTATGGTGACATGCTGACGATATACAAGTAACACAACTATTACTGTCACCACTTGGAAAGACGAAAAAATTAAAAGAAAACGAAAAAAATATATGGCAACTACCAACGCATGACTACTTCTCTGTGTATACTACTACCATATTAACTGCTTGGCTAAAAGCAACAACGAAAAGTTCTTCTTAATTTTTCTTCTTTTCTTTCTTTGGAAAAAGTTTCATAATGTTAATTTATGAGAAGACTTATTCATACATTCTCATATCCCACTACATATACACACACATACACTGTCACATGTTGACTGCTGTTTAAATCTGATGCATAAAAATGGATTTGCATATTTCGTTTGCATTTCCAAGAAAAATAGAGTAAGTTTTTCAATGCATAGAGAATATTTTATTTATTTATTTATTATTATTGTTGTTGTTGTTTTTGTTCTTGTTGCACAAAGTTTTCTTTTTCATGGTTTCATAATTATTTTCGTTTTTGTTGCTGCATACACACAGGCGCAGCATCACATCCTTCAAAAGTTAAACATGCAAGTGCAAGAATATTTGATGCTGCAGCAAAAAAAAAAAAGGAAATTTTTGAAAATTAAAAACAATTCCACCAAAAGTGACAACTAAATTAGGTTGAGTGTTTAAAATGAAAATCTTGTATCCTTGAATTTTATTCTTCTTCTGCTTCTTATATCCAGAGAGTTTTCGTCTTTAGCATTTGTATCTCATGTAATGCGGATTGCGTGTGTATGTTCCGAGAGAGTATTTTACTGCAAAGTAACTTCAAGAGATTTTATTGAATAAAGTCAATAGTTTCAGTAAAATAAAGTATGACGATTGTTGTGAGAAGAATCATCTCAGACTTGGGATAATGGGTGGTGTTTTGTTTTATGTGTGTTGTAATTACTTACTTATAACAATCTAGTTTAGTTTTAATTAAAATTCTTTATTATTTGCACAATTCTGTGTGCCACTGTTCACAACTTGTTGTAAACAACAACAATTGCTTTTCTTTGTTATTCCTTTGTTTACACCAGTGAAGGGCATATTTGAAATTTCCTATCACATGTGATAGGCAAAAAAATTTCTGCTGACGCTCCATTGATACACATACACTATAAGCTTACTTGTGTGATTTCTTATGATGATCGTGTGTTTGTTGCTTTGTGTGTTGTTTTGTGTTGATCTCAGAGAACAAAATCAATTCAGTTGACGTTTAGCACTTGATGAAGCAGGACCTCGCTACGCAACTTTTTGAATGATTTTTTGTTTTTTGCAAATACACGCAGCAAAATGTTTGATGAAAATTGGGAATATGATTTTTTTTGTGTAGAGAATATGGATGGTAATGCACAATGTATTGTGTGTTATCGCACTTTATGTCGTAATTCTTTTTTTTTATAAAAATACATTACGAGGCTAGCCATGGATTTTTCGACAACATTAAAGGAAATGATAGGACTTTAACATTATTGCAATTAAAAGCAGAATTTTTTTTTAAATTCATGGTTGACGAAACGGACGTACCAAATTATAATAATTTACCATCTAAGAACAAGATATTGTCGTTGCCTTTTAAAAAGGCATCATATACAGTTGCTTTGGCTTTAGCAAGGCAGTGCCGTCCATTCGATTACGGAAATTTCTTTTTGAATTTGACGACAGACGTATTGAGTTGTTTTGGCGAAAAATGTCAAGAAGCTGTAAAACTTTGTCAAAACATTCCATTATCTCGACGCACTTTAACACGTAGGACGGAGGAAATTAGTAAATATATGTATATATAATGCAGCCAAAAACAGATTAATAAATTGAAAATATTTTTCTATCTCGTTGGACGAAAGCACAGACATAAAATAATAATAATATGTAATAACATACACACAACACAATAAACCAATTTTTTTTTTATTTTCCCAGTGTACGATTCTCAAAAATTAAGTTGAATTTTGTTCTCCGCTGCTTTACCAACACAACCAAAGCTATGATAGTATGTGTTTGCCCTACACTGGTTTACACCCTTTGCATAAACAACAACAATTACTAGACAATTGTTCGACAGATCTTTGTAACGGAGATCTTCAAACCACGATTATTCTCTTCAAACGCACAGCGTCTTCACACAAGACTGACTGAACTTCACTAACTCGTCTGCTTTGCCTTGCATTTTATATGGCAGAGTAGACAGTCTGATGAAAGTTCTTAAAGGCAAATGTTCATGATTTTACCATCTCGAAATCTCTATAAATATAAACATCGTTGTGGTCATTTAATATTGTAGTGTTGTTTGTGTATTTTTGTTTAGTTGTTTACCATTTTTTATGCTGGTGTTTGTTGTTATATTAAGCATTACGATAATATGTAAACAGGTTTGTTTACTGCATTGTTTTGTTTTTGTAGCTTTCGTTTATAATTTTAATGTTCAGCGATGTAAAAGCAAAACACCAGTATCTTGATTTTTCATTTGCGTAATAATACGATAAATTAAAATTCAAATGTGCTTGCTATTGTTAGTGTAACGGATTTTGTTATTTTTTTTTTTTTGCGTGAAGGAGGAAAAATGCTTTATGCATTCATGAAGGTCGTCACCATACATGGTATGTCGGACTCTCCCACTGGGTATACCGACTAAAAACCCGCCTTGTCTCCTCACCGGGGTATCATTCTACCTCGGAACCACGGTTGCATTACTTCGAGGTGGACCCCTTTTGGCACCTGTGCCAGTTTCATCATTGTCAGCCTGCGTCCAGGCTCCGCTCTTCTGTTATTCTACTGCGTCTAGATCATATTTTTTCTTTCGCAGGACATAGTGGACAAATTGTTTAACTGCGTTCCAGTTTTCTCTGCTGTTTATCATTTTCAGCACGACGTTTGTGGCATTAATAATGCCGATTTTAGCCTCGAGACCCTGACGTCTTTCGGCCCAGCGTCTGCAGCCGAAGAAAGTGTGTTCGGCATCGTCTAAGATTTCCTCTTCCTCGTAGATGCAGAATAGCGAGCGACATTTCCCCATGCGATGCACGTATTCTCTGAAGTATCCATGACCGGTTAGCATCTGGGTTATGTAGTAGTCTACTTCGCCGTTTTTTCTGTTTTTCCACACTTGCAATTCTGGAATCAGTTTGTGTGTCCACCTACCACGTTCATTTTCCCAGCGATGTTGCCATTTTAAGACGACTTTGTGCTGTATCCTTTCTAGGCTCTTGTTATTAGAATCCATCATTTTGTGTTTACTTCCTTCTGCATATATTAACTTGCATACTGTATATGTATTCCTAACATTACATACAATTTTTAACATCATAATGTAATCGGAATTAACCATAATTAAAGATGGAACAGGAACATTGTACAAAAAAAAATGTACACATAAATCGTACATTGAACTACAAAGACATATGCAATACGCTACTAATATAATAGGAGTAAACAGAAAAGAGTAATAGAAAGTGAGAAATAGATGGAGATATGGAAGAAAAGGTGTTTGGACTATTTAAATTATAAGCTTGTAATGACACAGTTTCTTCTGAATCATTTGAGTTTTTTATGTGTATCTCTCACTAAATAATACTCATTTGTTATTTTGTTAATGTGAGTATTAATTTAAAAATTTGTGTATCAGTAAGTTTTGCGTAAATGACTAGAACATTTGCATGTTTGTTTGTATAGGTGTGTTTGTGTGTGTGTGTGTCTATGGTGTAATGGTGGGTAAGTCCTTGTTTATGTGTATGGTAGTAAATTTTCATTTTGAGGCAACTAAAAAAAAAAAAAAAATTGGTACAGAAAGAAGGTAATAACGCATACAAATAAATACAAGAACAAAGTAAATGCAAAACATCGAAGAGAATTAGAGACCGACTTTAAAGCAACCTACAATCGCATAAAATTTATTGGCAGTAAATCCTCCATTAGAAAGGATAACATGAACAACGAAGATCATGGGAAGATCAGTTAGATACTCCTCTCACTAAAGATAAGACTCAATAAGCAAAGTTTCTCACCAGTACATCCAATACAACAACCCAATATATCTTCAGGTTTATAGGCAAAGTCGGGTCTATTAGTTTATGATCTGCAACAGTATACAATCAAGATAGGGCCTCAAGAAACGTTCTCCATTTTATCAAAATATATATCGATTTAAGCTACAGAAGTATACTTAAGACCGTTTCTTAAGTGTAGAAAATACAAAATCAAACGCAGTATAATCCCACCGCCTATAGTGGTGCAGAGTATAAAATTACTGGAAAGGCAATTTTATGATACCTTTGCGGGATGAGTGAACTAATGTTCGGTTTCTGTTGTTATTGTCTGTCTTCGTCCCGAACACACAGAGATTCACAACAATATACTTTGAAGCACTATGGCGTGAATTGTAATTATAATTGCAAAAATTTAAGACTGGACTGAAGAAAATGTCTGTTATGCTGCTTACAATTTTGGGTTTTCAATACAATTTCGAGTCGTAGCTTTAATTTATTTGCAGTGGCCGTAGTGTAGTAGATACTGTGTGTGCGCTTGTTCGACTTGAAGCCTTGAAACAAACCCCAGTCCAGACATCTCAAATACTAACGAAATACGAAAACATATTTCTTCACGGACTTCCTCTCAGCAGATTTGTGCCAAAATCTCTGTGAGTGTGAATAATATTGTGATGAAAAGCTTCTGAAAAATCTGCCGTTCGGAGTCGACTTTAAATTGTATGTCCATCCCACCACTCGTGGATGAAATTAACACACACAACTTGGTTGGTGTTAGAAACAAAGTCGTAATTCTAACTGAAGGGTTGTAATAGAAAATTAAGTATGTAGGTACGTAGGTATGGCAATCAAAGGGAATCAGATGGACACCCTAGGTCACATAGGGCTTATTCGGTAACCATACATATGTAATACATACATAATTGGTCATTACAACCCTTCAGTCAGGATTACGGCCTAGCTTCTCACACCACTTATGTTGTGTGCGTTAATTTTATACATGAGTGGCGGGACCTACAGTTTGAAGTCGACTCCGAACGACAGTTTTTTGAGAAGCTTTTCATGGCAATTTTATTTACTCTCAGGGTTTTTGCCAGAAATCTGCTGAGAGGAAGTCGCCGAAGAAATATTTTCATAATTTCGTTTTGATGTCTGACCTGGGATTCGAACGCGGGCCTTCAGTCTAATAAGCCAACACACTACCTACTAGACTACGACGACTGTACTATTCGGTAACCACAGTTTTTAAATTATCTTGTAGTCTTGGAACCACTCGTTTCTTCTGATGAAGCAAAGCAGGCTGCCAAGATCAATGCTTGACAGTTCCTCTAAGTTATCAACGTAGTAGGCACTGGGCTACAGGGCTAGCATGTTCCCAAAACTAAAGACAACCAGAAAAACAAGGCGATTATCAATGATTAAAGGAACAAAGCTTGACTTGTTTTAGTACAACTTGACTGTATAATAATAAGTTATCACAAGCGTTGGTTATTATTATTATCACGTTGGTTATTAATATCACGATCACTTTTGACTGCGTTAAACTTAATAAAGCATTTCCCATTGTGCCATCCGTGTGCTGTATTTCATCTACAGGTTGCTGTTAATATTGCGTATTTATTTTGTTTTCGCTTTTTTTTTTTACTTTTATATGAAACATAATAATGTTGCTGTTGTTTCTTTATGGCATATTCTTGCTGCTACAATACTCCGTGTCTCCTTCACATTTAAATTCTGTGTGTATATTTATGATACGTTTTCTAAAGAATTTTCCCCATTGGTTGGGGTGGAGTTATGTTTTGTTTCTGTCTCTTCTCTATACGCTGTTGTGTAACATTTATAGGTATTTATATGGTCCATAAGGTACCATAAAATTAAAACAAAAACAGCAACAAACTTCTTTTTGTGGCCTGCAAAAACAAAACAGAAAAAGAGAGAAGAAAAAAAATATTATTTTTATTATGACAACTTTTGCCATTAACATGCCCGCAATGAAACATTACACTGGCATTGTACTCCCTCGCACGACTCCCCTAAGTCAAGGTAATAGAGTCCAATGCGTTAATAACCAACAACCAACGTTATTTGCTGGCATTGTGGTGCATTGGTAAGTAAGAGTGTTGTACGCTTAAATTGCTTTTTTTTTAGCTGAAGAAAAGTTAATTAGAAATTATGTACGTGTGTGTTTGTTGCCACAATGGGACACAACATTAAACAGAATGGAGAGTATTAAAGACACGTCACATTAAAGTGTCTTAAAATTTTTATGGTATGGCTTATGCCCGATGGATGTAAGTTTATAAATGTTGTAACAAATGCTTGTACATGTAATTGTATTTGTTCTTGTAAGGTGTTACAGGCACACACATCAGCCAGAGTTAACAAATGTTAACAAATATTGTAACGAATGCGTATACAAATGTTCACATAAGCATCATACTACTGCATGTACGAGTATTCGTATGAGAAGCATTAAATCACAATTCACATGTTTGAAACACAGGTTTTCAACATATCAAACAAGGCACAGTGGGACTGAAAGTGTAATATAAGTGAAGAATAACTGTTGATATTGTTGCAAAAATGAAAAATCAATATACTGTTGTTTTGCTTTTACATCGCTTAACATTAAAAGTGCAAACAAAAGCTACAAAAACAAAACAATGTGGTAAGCAAACCTGTTTACAAATTATCGTACGGCTTAATATAACAACAAACACCAGCATAAAAAAGAATGGTAAACTAGTAAACAAAAATCCACAAACAACACTACAATAATAAATGTAAACAAAATACACAAACAACAATAATGAATGTAAAGAACGTTGTTTACATTTATAGATATCTCAAAAAGGCGAAGCTATTAACACACGCCTTCAGGAACATTCATCAGACTGATTACTCTCCATATAAAAGGCAAGGCAAAGCAGGCGAGTGAGTGAGTAAAGTTCAGTCAGTCTTGTGTGAAGACGCGGTGTGTTTTAAGCGAGTAATCGTGATTTGAAGATCGCCGTTACAAAGATCTGTTGATTAATTGTTATTCTTTATGCAAAGGGTGTAAACATAGGAATAACAAACAAAGAAATTGTTGTTGTTTAAATCAAGTTGTTAACAGTGCCACACAGAATTGTGCGAATAATAAGGAGGTTTAATTAAAACTAAACACAAATTTATTTTTTATTTTATTTGCAATTTATGAGCTCATATTTTAAACATTTATAAAAGGTAAAGAAACGTAACAATATTATTACTATCAAGTGTTAATAACGTGGATTTCCTTATGTCCAATAAAGTGAAATTTTTTTGTAAACTTACTTTAAATAAAAGGTTATTTTTGCCCACTGTGCAACATTACATTGCATAAGTAAATTAAACATTCACGCACACAACATGTAGGCGAATATTTATGATCGGCCAAAGTGATAAAACGTGTATCAGGATTTTCCTTTTTATGCCTGCCTGTTTGCAACAACAAACAAACAACTATACTATCGCCTCGTTCTGTTGTTGTTGCTCTTTTTATGGCCTTATTCAACAGAAAAAATAAAATCCTCGATAATGTTTCATAGCGACCGATGTTAACGTCATGAGAGAGCACAAACAGAAATTAACACAATAAATCCTCGCTTTACACCTTTAATTTACAAACAAAACCAAAAAACTGCTTTTCAACGAAGGAGAACATGAAAGCAAAAAAAAAAACACACGAAAATAAAGGAAAAATAACGTGAAAAATAATTTTCAAACGCAACGTTAATTCCTATGTCGTAAGCTGTTGTTGGTTGCTGTCGCTTCTTAATTAAGATTTACATACGCAGAGACCAAGTTTTTTTGTGAAAGAAAATCGAAACGAAAATATTCGGAGAACGTAACAGGCCGAGGATAAAGTGTGTCATCAGATTTTGTTACAGGGAATAAGGCAGCTCTTTTACATAATCTGACTATGGATTTGAGCGTAACAAATAAGAAAATGTTCCAACGTATTTGAAGATACAATGTATTGCTGCTGGTTTAATTAGGATTTAGATTGGCAACACATGAACACAGTGTAGGCTTACAAAGCTATTAAGATTTTAGATTAAAATCAGTAGGCGTTTCGGGAAGGAGAATCAGTCTTTTTTCATCTTTGACAGAATATTTGTTTTACATGGAATACTAGGCACTAAAAACAGTAGATCATGTGGCATGTGACAGGAGCTATTCTAACAACGTCTAGAACTTAAGACTGATGTTAAGAAGATCTGAATGAAAGCACGTATAACGTCTACTTTAAGATACGTTGGAAACGACCATGAACATTAAATACTCAGCAAATGTTTGTTGCCTGGATATTCAAGTCTTGCTTAACGCGGAGGCTCAATACACTGAAACAGTGAAAATATTATGATGGGATCCATTGGGCTGATAAAAATTGTCTTTCTCCCTTACATACATACATATATAACTGGTCATTACAGCCCTTCAGTCAGGATAATGACGTAGTTTCTCACACCACTTATGCTGTGTGTGTTAATTTTATACATGACAATAATTAATTTAATTTTAATGTCGACTCCGAACGACAGATTTTTGAGAAAATTTTCATGGCAACTTTATTTTACTCTCAGAGTTTTTGCCAGAAATCTGCTGAGAAGATGTCACCAAAGAAATATTATTTCATATTTCCTTTAGTTGGAGATGTCTGACCTGGGGTTTGAACCGTGGCCTTACGTCTAATAAGCCAACACACTACCTACTAGAATAGAAGCCACCGGGCTTCTATTAAATACTCTGTAAATGTTTATTGCCTGGAGATTCCAAGCCAGCTTAACACGGAGGCTCAATACAGTGAAACTGTAAATATATCATGGGCACGGTTGAGCTGGTAAAAACTGCCTTTTCCCTTGAAATCACATGGCCACCCATTGTAGTATTACTGTTCTCACAGATTGTTGCCTTTTTGAAAGGCATGCCGATGGTCTTGGCATTCCTTCGATTGACTTCTATAGAAGCTATGGATCTCAGGAGGAAGAAGGAACTATTTTTCAGGTCTCAAAGCCCGGCTCTAAATATTAAAATCCGGTGTTCTTGACTTCTCATTCTATACTCTTCTGCTGAACTCTGCAAATTAATTATTACTTCTATAGCATGATTTATTTTAGAGAAGGGATGGGCCCCGGGTTGAATATTGTTTTTTTGTATCACAATGCTAGGGAATGTCGCTGCTTCAGAAAGTTCAGTGTCTCACTTGTCTGAGTCCCTGGGCACAGTAATATTCCGGGAAACTGCAAAGACGAGGAGCTCGCCAGGCCGGGTGCACTTCTTCCGGAATCCTCTTCAATCGGCTTGGGTATGCCACTTACCTCGGGATGCCAACCTATCCGGGGTCAATGAGTGCTCCACCGCTAGACTCACTTGGCCCTCGATGGATAGAAGACGCACCAATTAGTTACTTGGACTTGGACATAACGTCATCTCGATCACAGTGGCCATGCTTACAGGTCATTGAGTTATGGGAACACACGCGAACAGAATGTAGCTCCCATCTAACTACTTCTGCCGTGGGTGCAAATCCACTGAGAAAGAGGAGACTATTGACCACTTTCTTTGTCAATGCCCATCTCTTACGAGGTGCAGATTTAGGTTATTTGGCTCTCCAACCCTTCAAAGCTTTTCGGAGCTATCATCCATTGCTGTCAAGGATATAGCTTCGTTTATCGAACTTTCAGGTTGGTTTTCCAGCGTGGGGCAGTCGTGCTTTTAATGTGCAGACCTTGCGCTGACCAACTTCTTCCATAGTTTGGTGGAGACTGCTTTTATCTGTGGGGTCACAACGGGCCGCTATGCGCGTTCCAGTGAGCTTTTTGTATCAAAGCTATCAATCCAAACTATCTACCTACCTATCACAATGCTTCTAACTTGCTTATTTCATACCATCGTCTGAGTAATATTTCAAGTGAATAATTTAATTCGAGGTCATTACTCTTACAAATTTTCTTCCCAATTTCGAAGCGCTGACGTGTGTGTATTGTATTCCATTTATTCTTAACCAGTAATTTATATAATCCGCTGAAAAATTCTTAATTGCATGCATTCCTCCACCGCCATCACAATCACAAGTGTGACCAGCATCAATAAACAAAAATGCCATTATAATCGTGTGTACCATGGCGTGCGTATGAATACAAAACCTTGTCCGTATTCCTTATGAATATTTATCCATTAGTTACACCAGATAAACTTGAAAAGGCTTAGTGACCGTGGGGGAGGAGGGCGAGAGGGAGTTGTAACAAAATTACATTCCATCACTCACACTGGAACAATAGAAAATTGTCATTGTTTTGCAAAAGCAACGCATTTTAAATGTTTAAATTTCAAATGCTGAAGGTTCTTTTGTCACAGCAACTACGAAGGAGGATTGATAAGGCACTTACATACAAACGGTATTCATTCAAATGTTTTTCTTTTAATATTGTTAAGAAAATGACAAAATCAAGATACTGGTGTTTTGTTTTTGCATTGCTTAACATTTAAATTATAAACAAAAGCTACAAAAACAAAACAATGCAGTAAACAATCTTGTTTACAAATTATCATACTGCTTAATATAACAACAAACACCAGCATTATAAAATGGTAAACAAGTAAACAAAAATACAACAACAAACGCTACAAGAACAAATGTAAACAACGATGTTTACATTTATAGAGATTTCGAAAAGGCGATGTTATGAACATTCGCCTTCAAGAACATTCATCAGACTGTTTACTCTGTCATAAAAAAGGCAAGGCAAATCAGGCGAGTGAGTTAGTAAAGTTCAGTCAGTCTTGTGTGACGACGCGGTGTGTTTGAAGAGAGTAATCTTGGTTTGAAGATCTTCGTTACAAAAATCTGTCGAATAATTGCCTAGTAATTGTTATTGTTCATGCAAAGGGTGTAAACAGAGGAATAACAAACAAAGCAATTGTTGTTGTTTACATCAACTTATGAACAGTGGCACACAGAATTGTGCGTAAAATAAAGAATTTTAATTGAAACTAAACACAAATTTATTTTTATTTTATTTGCAATCTACGAGCTTATATTTTAAATTACAATTTGTTTTGCATGGATGTCTGAGAATGTTTTTTTTTTTTTTTAATTTCAAACTCCCAAGCAGCCTTTAAATTTCCCCACGAGCCTCGCATTGTACTGGTTAACACGTACACGTAAAGTGTATTGTTTCAAATAAACATCTTTCTTTACCTCTTCCATAGACATTCGAGTCTTTGTTATTGGGCTGTTATTATTGCTGCAGCTGCTGTTTGTAGATGATGTCGTTGATGATGGTGCTGCTATATTGTCATGGTCGTTGCCGTTGTCATCATCATCATAATCATGATAATCATAATCATTGTTATTGCGTGGATTACAAACTTCTAACAATTGCAATGTGTGTGTGTGTGTATGTTAATTTGTGTTGTTAATTAAAATGTGTGATGATGTTGCCATGTTTCTTGTACTCTCTCTCTTTCTATGTTGGGCTGGCTTTGGCTACAAAATCCTGCAGTCAAATTTACTAAGCTTTTGTATTATATACATATGTATGTCTGTCTGATTGTGTGTGCACGTAATTTCTGTGTTTGTCTCATAAAGCCTTTGAGAGGGACATAAAGATGAATGAGTTTTTTCCAGCTTTATTAATGTGTCCTTTAGTTTTGCTTTGTTTTTTTTTTTTTCTACAAAAAAAAGAAAACTTTTTTCATTGTATTTCTCTCTCTCTCTCTCTCTCTCTCTCTCAAACAAGAACTATGATCTTATGTGTATATTGTATGCTTAACAATTACTTACACATACAAATGTGTATGTAAAGTATTTCTATGTATTGTTTGTGTTTTTTTTTTGCTTTTCTGTTGTAAATATTTTTGCTTTTTGCAATGGCCTTCATTCATTCTTGTGCCATTTGTTACTGTTCATGCCTCGTGTATCCATTGCCCTGCATATATTTTATAAAGTTGTTGTTGTTGTTGTAATTGCCATTTGCTGCTATGCTGTCTATGCTGCTATGCGTTTGAGAAAAATTTTTCCCAACAATTTTTTCATAACGTTTCGCTTTGTCTCATCTCGTATCAGCATTAATTTTCTTTTGGCGGCCGTAAATTTATGCTGCCTCTTCTTTGTCATGTCAATTCACTATATGGGTAGTATACTATACTGCTGCTGCTGTTGTACTTTTCATCTTTTCCGGTTTTTTTTTCTAGGATCTGAGCTCATAAACGATTTTTATGCCTTTTGATTTTTTGTGTTAATACCCTGCAGTTCTGTCAAAAGTGATGGTTGTTTGTGAAAATGTTTGTAACGCTTTGCAGAATTCATTTACAGACATGCCTCGATAACCCTAAGTACAAAACTCTGTTGATTTTTAATTAAAAATTCAGGATTTATTATTAAAGAAAAAGGTAATCACTATCAGCAATGAATCTTTTTTTCACTACTTATAAGCACTCATGAAATTTTAAATATAAGTGAGTCAACAATATTGAAATTTAACTATGTACTCTGATGCATTCATGCTCACTACAACGATGATTTATAAGTACATGTTGCAATGAGTATGCGTATAACGTTGATATCAAACTCATACCATTCGAAATATATTGGATTTACATAAGCCTACTCATTTAGATTGATAACTTTAGAAAAATACTTATAATACTTACTTATAAATGATTCCAGTGACTCGAATTATTCAACAAAATTTACAGTCTTAGTAGTTGTTAGGCATTTACAAAAAAAAAGAAAAAAGACACATAAACAAAAAAGACAGAGCAGCAACACACAACCTTCTAGTGAGTATTTTAGTGTTCATAAGCGATTCGTACTTATTTTATGCGTCGTGTATATGTTGAGTAATGTAGAGTCGAAATCAACAACATCATAAGTGTTGTTAAGTATGAATATGATGAGTACTTCAAACTTTGAAAATGACTAGAAGTTCGATGATATTAAAATAAGTATGAATGCGTATAAGTATCAGAAATTATAAGTATGATTCGATTCTACTCATCATTTTGAATACTCATTGCTGATCTCTGATCACTACCCTTCTTGGAACATACTTGTGCCATTATTTTTTCCAATCCCCAAATCATTTCTAAGAACCAGGTTTTCACTTATACTAGAGCCGCTTTAGCAATGCTGTTTAAATTCCAAGAAATTTCCCAGCACAAGTGGCTGTTTTTGCTGTAAGGCATGTCTTAAGTCGTCTTGGATTGACTAGAGACTCTCTTATTCATTAAAAAATTCATTTTTTCTTCAGTTTTTTTTGTTGTCATTTTGTTTTGTTTAAATAATTAAATTTATTACCGTTACTACCGTTAATTTTGCTAATCTTAATAAATTTTCTAAATGAGCTTAAAATGCTTTGAAATAATTTTCCATGTAAACATACACTGTGTTACACTGTGCTAATGTTTCACGGTGTGTGTATGAATGTGAAAAATATATTTACCGGGCCCAGGTAATTTGTGATGCTAAACATTTATGATTAAAGAAAATAATTTGTAACTGTCTGCGGGAGGGGGTGGAGTGTAGAAAACGTTTGGTTTAAGTAGAAATTATAGTTACAAGGGATTTGAATAATTTCTTTGTGCTTAATGAGTTCTAATTTTAGTGGAGGGGGCGGTTGTTAACATTATAATATTAATATATACGGGAGTATTTTCTTTATTTTAAATTAAAAATGTAATACAGCGTAACACTGTTTGATGTTTTATGGAGTGTGTGATTTATTTTGGGCTCCTAATTCTCTTGGGTGACAACATAATGGAGAGAGAAAAGAAAGCGCTTGCATAAATACATAATTGACCCTGCAGTCAGGATTACAACATAGTTTCTCACACCACTTATGTTGCGTCTGTTAATTTTATACATGAGTGGCGGAATCTACAATTTAAAGTCGACTCTGAACGTTAGATATTTTTAAGAAACTTTTCATGGCAATTTTATTTACTGCCAGGAGACAGCTGAGAGGAAGCCGCCTGAGAAATAATTTTTTTAATATTTCGTTTTGGTGGAGATGTCTGACCTGGGTTTCGAACCGAGGCCTCATGTCTAATAAGCCGTTATACTACCTACTAGACTATGGCGACTTCAAAAAGAAAAAAAAGCTTTTATAAAAAAGCTGTGGGAAATATTTAAGGGCTTACACCTGTTATCATATATCAGCTCTATCGACCCATAGTGCCAATATTGTTTTACAGCTGAAGTAGGTGTTCAAATATGAATCTGACTGACCAGCTTTATGGTATAATGGGATTATATTTGAAATTCAATAGATCGCTTCTGATCTTCTACTGAAGTAGACGGCTGTATGGGTGACAGTATGGCTTCTTGTAGTTAAACCCTAACCCAACTCGGAGTATAAATTTGCTGTAGTGCTGGAAATCCGTAGCACGTTCGGATCGACTACATGGTGTCTTACAGTTTCAGAATATAAAATTCAGTTTTAGGATTCCATCTGGTCTGATGATCCGAAGGTTCCCAGTGAGGCTCAGAGTTTTTGTCAGAAGACTGCTGAGAGGATGTCGACGAAAGAAATATTTTTTTTTTGTTTGAGATGTATGAGCCAGGAGTTGAACCACAACGGGCTTTCGTCTAATAAGCCAATGCAATGTCTACTAAACTATGGAGGCTTCCTCACTTATGGAATATTTTATGCCTGTAAAACATCAGCTTTAATGTTCTTTAATTCCTTTTTAATATACGTGGAATAAACTATTAAATTTCTTAGAATAAAAATAAAATATTCTCCTACCATTTTTCATTAAAAAATTAACCGTTCTTTGTTTTATTTTCTAAGTTTCCATTCCTTCTTTTTGAAACAATAAACTCCCCAGTTAATATTGGTTTTTGTATTTCATTTTTTAGTATTTTTTTATCACTTTCATTTCAATTTATTTGTTTTATTCCAGCCATCACTCTATTTGATTGCAAAAAAAAAGAAAAAGGTGACACAATTTACCACATAAACAGTGATTGAAATATTGGCAATGACGACGGCACCTTTGCTTTGTCTCGTAACTCGTAACGGCAAAATATATTGCTTTTCTAACACCACTCCCCCGTTTTTTTTTTTCTGTTCTGTTGGCGATAAATTCATATTCGTTTGTTAGAAAAGAAAAAAAAGTGTGACATTAAAAAAGACGGAAATATTTGTTATAAAATATTGACAAAGTAAAGGGAAAGGGAAACAGGCAGAAAGAGAGAGAAGGAGAGGAGTCGCGGTTTGTGAGTGTTTTGAGGCAGAGACATACAAGCCAAGTTATTTATTTGATTGTTACTTTTATCGCTTTTTAATAACGGCAATGTTTCATCGAAATCTATTGTTTTCGACACGCTCATCATATTGAACTGAGTGTTGTCGTGTTTGTCATTTTATAACCGCCTTGCTGCTACCACTGCCATGGCATATAATTGCCATTTGACATGTCAACTTTTTAGCTTTTCCGCGATCTTTTTTTCTACTCTTTTTTTTTTTTAGTTATTTTAGCAACGTGAAGTAATAGAAATAGAAAATTTGTATCAATTTATAGTGAAATAATCACTTACAATAAAGCGCATAACGGGACCAACTCACAGATTGACAGCAGTGAAACCCATCCTAACCATTTGTTTCATAGAGCCATTGAAATCCAAATACAGCTTTAAGGGTGGAAAGAATTAAAAATAAAATGCCTATGCTTTGGTAATCATTTTTTAGACTGTAGAACACATACATGTGGGATGTGAGTCAAACCAGACCATGGTATAGAGAAGAAATAGTGTATATTGTCCGTCCGTTCATTCGTCGAAAGTTCTAGGTCTTCTACCCGTCGGTAATAATACAGCGGTCCTGCTCTAACCCACACTATACTAATAAGTACAAAGAAACGAACAATCGTCCATTTCAAATCACACCATCAGTTTGTGGAAATTTCCACAACATGACGAGTAGCTTAATGAGTGGAAATTTCCATAACACATAATAACGAGTAGCTTAAAAAGTATAAATAGACGGATTTTTCGTCTATGAATTCAGTTGAAGTTGAGGACTCGATCCAGTCACATAACATCCAGCGACAACATCTTAAAATATAAATTTAAATACTTATATATTAAATAAATGAATTAAACAATTTGTGTTTTGTTTTTTTTGGTTAATCGGAGAAACCCACATACATATATAATTGGTGTTTACAACTTTTGTACAGCTTTTGTTTCTATAAAATTAAGAATTAAAAAGTACTCAAGAAAAAA
The DNA here is from genome assembly GCA_927399465.1 of Sarcophaga caerulescens. Taxonomy (NCBI): domain Eukaryota; kingdom Metazoa; phylum Arthropoda; class Insecta; order Diptera; family Sarcophagidae; genus Sarcophaga; species Sarcophaga caerulescens. The sequence continues at coordinate 10,590,814 of OV656866.1, read as the reverse complement.
GTTTGAAAGTCAATGCCGACTTGTTTTCTTAAAACTGTAACCACAGTTCTTGACGATCACACTCTCCACAACCCTGTCTCTACTTGGCGGATGCTATGAACAGCAATTCAATAAATAGCAGAGTAATTATTTTACCTTTGAATGTTTACATTTTTAGTTTTTCATTTTGTTGCTGAATGCTGATGCAGTTTATTACTGGCCAACTGAAATAACAATATCACAGTATCAATAGCAATAGCAATAACAGAACTTGAAAACGATAACAATAATGGAAACAGGAATAGCGGTTTTAGTAACAGCATAAACGACGATAGTTTCACACTGTAATGACAATTAAAAGCTGCTCGATTATTAAACTTTTTTATTTTTTTGCCTCTCTAACTGTCCCTTTTTTTGCTCAACTATTCCTTCTTGAGGAAGTTACAATGAAGGAAGAAAATTGATTTTTATTTAAGAAAAAAGAAAAAAAATTCTTAAGTGAGAGAAATTAAATTTTACGTGTATACTGCAAGCACTACTACACTACCACAATCAACAATTTCCGTTATTATCTCCATTGAAAGAAATTGCTTAGTTAAGTTGTAAAAACTATTGCCTACTTGCAGGGGTTATTTGTATTAATGGCATCATCACCATGCGTACGAGTAATAAATAATTATTCTTTATTTCAAAAAATAATCATACGCCTCCGTTGGTTTGAAACTGAAGCTGAAGAAGAAGTATAGCTGTATAGCTGGTGCAAAAGATTTAGCAACAAATTGAAAAAAGATAAGAAAAATTAATTTTAAAGCATTTTAAAGTCAAGTATTACATCTCACATGCTAAATACAGTAGTACACTGCCAATTGATACTATAACGGACGATCTGTATAGCATATGAGCATATGTTGGCTTATTAGACGCAAGGCTACGTTTCAAACGAAATATTAAAAAAAATATTTCTTCGGCGACTTTCTCTCAGTAGATTTATGGCAGAAATTCTGGGAGTAAAAAAAATTCCCATGAAAGAGTTTCTCAAAAATAAGTTGTTCGGAGTCGACTTTAACTGTAGGTACCGCCACTCATGTATAAAATTAACGCATACAATGTAAGTACACTAGAGCCCCGACTTGCGTCGATCCGATTTGCGTCGTTTCGATTTGCGTAGCTTTTTAAAAATTGACAAAACTCAGCTTGCGTTGTTGCAATTTCAACTCGCGTCGATTGAATTTGCGTCGTTTCGTCCCCGATTGGCGTCGATTCGATTTGCATCGTTTGAATCCCAACTTGCGTCGTTTAAATTTCGCTTGGTGACGCTACATACGTTTAATTTTTTTCTTGCAGCATTGAGTACTACCATTTTAGTATTTGTATTGTGGAACATATTTAGAATTTTATTTGTATTTTAAAATTCTTGCAACTTCTGTTTATTGTTTTCTTATTTCTTTATAATAATTAAAAAACATTTGTTGAACTAAATAAAATAATGAAAAATGTTTTCATTATTCATTAATTTTGCTTTCCTTTGAATTCATGGTCCCAATAAATTAAATTTCGATGCATTTGTATAGAAAAAGTTGATTCGATTTGCATCGTTTTGATTTGCGTCGCAATTCTCCGGTCCCCATTAACGACGCATGTCGGGGCTCTAGTGTAGTGTTAGAAGCTAGAACGCAATCCTGACTGAAGGGTTGTAATGACCAATTAAGTAAGTAAATGTGCGATTGTTATTGAAAGCAGGTAAAGAGGCACATTGCAGGCAAATTACAAACTGCTTTTGATGGGACTGAGTAAAACTAGATGATCAGATATGATAGTCCTGCCTGGCAAAACCTAAAAAGTAGTTGGTCACATTTCCATTCTTTTTATCATTATTTTTCAATTTATTTTTCTCACTTTTTACTTTGCTTTCCTATCGTATGTCGTCAATAAATGAACAGAAGGCAAATGGAAAAATTATTTGATTTTCGTAATGTATTTTATCGTGTATCATTTGTATGCATGAATGTGCGTTTTTCTCTTTATTTGACAATAAAAATGCTCACAGGGTGTGTGGTGTGTCTGTCACCATAAATAATAATTTTCATTAATTTGTGTTTCTTTATTTGTTTTTCCAAAAAACAAACAAACAAAAGAAAAACGAAAATTGTTGTTCCTTTTATTACACACTTTAAAAGGAGGCTTTTTGTTATTTTAAGACGTTGAAAAGGCAATAAAATTGTTTGAATATTTGCCATATAAGCTCCTGTTAACTAAACTATGAAATATTTTTTTAATAAAATTAATTTATATTTCAAGAAGTTTTTCTATTTTCATTTTTAATGTGATTGCAATACCCAGTTGTATGTGTTACATTTACAAACTATAATATCTTCATCTCCCTCACCCTCATTCTCATTCTCCCTCATTCATTTTAGGTTACCCTTCCCCTTCATATAAAATTCTGTTTAAAAGTTGATTGAACTTTCTTTCGTTCGTAATTTGAAGTGCTGAAGACAAATTTTCAAAGAATCTCTGTATTTAAGATGTCTGTCGATGGCTAAAGTCTTAAAGAGGAAGTACTTAAATATGTGTGTGGCAAGTCAAAGGAATAAAGTTTTCCTTTTCATTTTCGTTTTTCTTTTTTGGTTTTTAATTTTTTTTAGTTTCTTTTAATGTGGTTGGTTGACTGCTGGCAAAGAGTGATTTAAAGTTTCTTCATATTGTAACCACCAATGGCAGTTAGTTAGCAAAGATGCTGCTTAAAGTCCTGTTGCTATTTTTTGCACGATTTGCGACAAACCATCAAAGAGTAAGAAGACCACGTATTAAATATCTTTGGAAAAGATACTTAAAGTTATCAGGCTTTGTGCTCATCAATATACACAAATTAAGGAAATAATTGGGAAAATAAGAGAGAGAGTGAGGGATGAGAACAGTATAAGTGTTAATAAAAGTTGTGGAAAATAAGGAAGTTAAAAAACGGGCAAGTACAGCGGAGTGTAGTTCCCTTAGACAATATAGTTTTGAAGAGTTATTGAAGTTATCGTTGGAGTAAGCTTTTCTGAAGTCGCCACAGTCTAGTAGGTAGTGTATGGGCTTATTAGACATGAGGCCACGTTTCAAACTCCAGGTCAAACATCTCCAACTAAGCAAAATATGAAAAATATTTCTTCGGCGTTTCCCTCTCAGCAGATTTCTGGCAAAAACTCTGAGAGTAAATAAAAATTGCCATTTAAAGTTTCTCAAAAATATCTGTTGTTCGGCGTGGACTTTAAGCTGTAGATCCCGCCACTTATTCATACAGTTAACAAACGCAACATAAGTGATGTCAGAAGCTAGCTCGTAATTTTTTTTTTTTTTTTGATCACAAGGAAGAGGAGTGAGTAATGCACACAGGAATACTGAAAATAATAGTATCTTGTAGGCTTCTTATGCTGCTCATTGAAACTATACTCCAGATTATTTGAACCTGTTACGCCTACCTCGACCATAGCCCCTAAGAACTTCATAGAAATTGTGTTCATTCAAGTTCATTTAGTTTCAGATGATGTTTGAAACCATTTCTAAAGAAAATAAGAAATTATCTTAACTTTTGCACAAATTGCTTGTCTTTCAAAGACATTTTAATACTCAAATAGACAGACGCATATGCTTATACTAATTGGAATTGTCAAAGAAATTTATTTTGAAAATGAAAAATTCAGTTTTAAATAGAATTCCCTTCTCCAGTGTTCTCTTCTTTGCATTGTTCTTTTGCGTACCATTTCGTGTTGCTAGGGAAACTCTTCATTAGACAACGTTTACGTTCTTGGTTGCCACTGGAAATTAAGAAATCAAATTTTGGGTGTGCTTTTATGTGGGTTTGTTGTTTGGAGATGGAGCTGTGAATGTTAATTTATCAACGTTTTTACATGAATTTTATGAATTCAACAATGAAAACAAAGAATACTTGTGTGTTAGCATAGACGACCTCAATTAAAAGCGAATTTTGTTACGGGTATTATTTTAAGTATGCAATGTATTGTGAAAAGGAATGCCAATTTAATATCAACAAATGAATAATTGCGTATTAAAATAAAAGTTTTAAAATTAAATGCGATTTGTTCCCTTTTTATTAATATTTTTATTGCCTAATATATCGTCTCTCTTTTGTTATCAATTTTTTTAATCTTTTCCATTCGTTTTTTTTTTGTTTTAAAAATATCAGCTTATAATTTCCCGTATATTTGTTTTTGTTTCTTTCTCTCTCGCTCTCTCTGTTGCTTCTAACATTTCAATTAATTGAAGAAGGACCCCCTGCTGGTTTGTTTATTTTATCACGTTTATTTGTGTTCGTTTATGTATGAATTTCACACACAGTCAAATCCAATTTGTGAAATCCATTGGTGGTATTGGATGTGATATTGATATGATTGAAATATTTATTGACATACAACTCACACACACACACTCTTACTCTCCTTTCTCTTTGTTTTTATTTTGTTAGGCTATCACAAGCACTCACATAAACACCCATACATCTATACAAACGTTTCTAGTTTAACGTTTATTTGTTTGTTTTAGAACAACAATGTTTTTGGTTAGTTTCGTTTTTAGTTATTTTTATATTCTCTACCACACACATACATAAGTACATACACACATACGCAAATAAACACACAAGCAGAGACCAAAAAAAAAAAACAAAAAATATTTTATTTCACCACCACTTGTTAACATTTCATCGATTATGTTGACTTTGCCTCACCAGCTCACTGCTATATTGACTACCTCTTTACCATTGTTTCTATGATATTGTCTTCAGGCTTGAAAAAGGGGAAGGAGGTGAGTTATTTCAATAAAATTTTTAGCGTAAAATCTCTAACTGCCTACAAGGAATGTGTTGACATTTATTTTTATAAACAATATGCCTTAAGTGACAGCAGAAAATAACAGAAAAGGAAACAAAATAACACAACAACAATAACAATAACAGCAAAAACAAACAGTAAAACATTTATATTGATTTCATTTTTATATTGCATACACACACATATTTTTAGGAAATATGCCATATTGTCACAGGCATAGAAAAATTGGGGTGAGTATGCTTGAAAAGAAATTAAAATTCGATCTTCAATGGATTTGGAAGAGAAAATTTTGATGAAATTTTTATTTGCAGACACACTTTCTAATATGAGTTGGTCATTACAATCCTTCAGTAAGGATTGCGACCTAGTTTCACACACCACTTATGTTGTATGTACCGGGACATAGGGACATTCACGGTAACTGCAGACCGGATGAACTGGCCAGAAGGGGCACGACCATCGAACTCTCTGATGAATTCTCTACATTAGGGATCCCTTTGAGTACCTGCAAGCTTATAATTGACAATGCAATCGTGGTCCTTGTCAACAGCAGATGTGCAGCTTCGGACACGGGAAGAACAGCGCAGAAAATCTGGCCAAGGCTGGATTAGAGGCTCGAGGCGGCTCTGCTTAAAATCCAAAGAAGTTGCCTCAGCACTGTAATCGGGGTTATTACAGGGCATTGTATTAACACATGCGAGCCGTATTAGTCTTGGACACCTTGCAAATGATTTCTGCAGAAGCTGTGGAGATGAGGAGGAGGATGAGACTGTTCTTCACCTACTGTGCACATGCCCGGCACTTGGTCGGAGGAGAAAAAGGCGCCTGGGTGACTACTATATGGAGGATCTGGATGAACTGTCATGCATGGATATAGACAGTCTGAGTCGCTTCATCGGAAGCTCCGGGTGGTTCCTGGACTAGGGGAGAATGTGAAACTGTGGTACCACAATGGGGCATGTGTGCGGCCTAAGTGTGTCCGCTCATGACTCCATCGAGGGGTCAGCCACTTCTACCTACCTACCTATGTTGTGTGTGTTAATTTTATACATGAGTGGCGGTACCTACAGTTTAAAGTCGACTCTAAACGGTAGATTTTTGAGAAGCTTTTCAAAGCAATTTTATTTACTTTCAGAGTTCTATCAGATATCTGCTGAGAGGAAGTTGCTGAATAAATTTTTTTTTTTATATTTTTCTTTTGATGTCTGGACCTAGACCTTACGTCCTTACGTCTAATAAGCCAACACACTACCTACCTACTAGAGTACGGCGACTACAAACGAACGCTAATTCGACAAACTGAGATGTGGATTAGAAACTTGAAATGCTTATTTTTTTAACGTTCTAGATATGTTGGACAAAAGGTCGTGACATGATATTTGGTAACAAATTACTATAGGGGTTTTGTTGTATTCTCTCAAATCAGTTCTACGCTTTCTTTGGTTTTGTCCCCAGGACAATATATATGTATGTTGTAGTACATAAACAATTTGAAGACTACAGTAGGACATCACGTCGATTATGTACTAAAGAAACTCATGTAATATCTAGACTGTGTGCATATCTAGCTCTACTCCTGTTCGAGGATTAATTTTTGAGTGCAACATGATAAAGGCTTAGCAAAACCCTTGTTGATAGCCAAAGACCAGTGATGACGTCTCCACTGAGATAACCAATGATGGACTGCTTGTGGAAATATCTGTAAATGACAATCGGAATCCATTAATTGATGGTTAAGATGAGTGGTATTGAGATTATTTTGGTATTCTGGAGGTTTTAAGCTGGAAAGGAGTCTTTCAATAAAAAGCAAAAAAAAGTTTGTTCAGGAGTAACAAAGCAAAACAAGTATCCAATAACTGTGTTCCCCCTATAACTATCGCAACTGAACTGAATTAAAACAATCACACTCTTTAAGGCATCAACGAAAAGCAAAAATAAAACGTATAGTAAAGAAGAAGACGCAAAAGTATGTACGCATTACAGCAAAGTTTTAATGACAGAGAAAACGGAAACTGATTAAATACTCACTCACAGCATGCGTGAGCTCATTAAAACTTATTATTACACCCGTCGTCTTAAGCTAGTGCGCCAAAGGCAACAACAAAGTTTCCAATTAAACATGACGAGAAAATAAATTCAAGTTGATGTAAACAGGCTGATGAAACTTTTCCGTTTGCATTAAAACACAAAATGACCATTTTGTAGTACATTTTCTACAACTAAACTAAAATTGTTTGTTGTTGGTACTTAAATAAGTCTCCGGACATAGACAGTGTATAGAGAGCCCAGTCAGCAGTTGGTGAAATTGTGTGTGTGTGTGTAACACCCTTAATGGTTAATTAGTGGACACAAGATAATAAGAAAAGTTTCTTTACGCCGTTGATGATATTTACGCAACTCATTAATACAAGAAACAGGAAAGAAAACTTTATTCTGGCAAACGAATTACCCACCAAGAGTTCTTATAACAACAAAATGAAAACAGAAAAGTAAATTAAGAGAAAATTTGTTCTGTTGCATAGAGAAAAAAATGTGTGTGTGTGTGTGTATATTAGAGGTTAGCAATGATTCGTTCTTTCGCTGCTCATAAGCAATTATGAAATTTTGAATATAAGTGCGTCAACAATATTGAAATTTAACTATGTACTCTGATTCATTCATACTCACTACAACATTGATTTATAAGTACAGGTTGCAATGAGTATGCGTACAACGTTGACATCAAACTCATACCATTCGAAATATGTTTGATTCATAAGCCTACTCATTTAGATTCATAACTTTAGAAAAATACTTCTTATAATACTTATAAATGACTCGAATCATTCATCAACATTTATAGTCTTAGTTATTGTTGCATTTACAAAAAAAGAAAAAAGTTTCATAACCAAAAAAGATGGAGCAACAAGCAGAGCAAACACACAACCTTCTAGTGAGTATTTTAGTGTTCGTACGCGATTCATGTATATGTTGAGATATGCAGAGTCGAAATCAACAACATCATACGTGTTGTATGAGTATGAATATGATGAGTACATACTTCAAACTTTGAATATGAGTAGAGGTTCGCTCCATGACATTAAAATAAGTATGAATGCGTATAAGTATCAGAAATTCTAAGTATCATTCGATTCTACTCATCTTTTTGAATACTCATTGCTGATCTCTGGTGTATATGCGACTAAATTGTTATAAATTATAATATTTTAAATAATTAAGAGCAAAGAACAAATTAAAAAAGAAAACATATCTAATTTATTATAATTTTTAAAACAATTTTTTGTTTTTTGTTTTGGTTTCTGCTTATGATGTCCAGTGAACCATAAAATTGTATACAAAACCGCAAACATAAAATACAAGTTTTTTCTTCCATAGTTTTTGCCTCCTGTAATGTTGGTTGTGCTAATAATGCCTGGTGTTGCTGTTGGTAATGATATTCAGGATACAGGCTGAGGCTGAAGTTGCTGCTGCTGCAGTTGATGATGGCTTCTATATCAGTGGCCGTTTGTTGGTTTAAAATTCAATTTAAAAATTTTTATTTTTTTCATTTTACAATATCTAAACGATTTTGGTGATACAATTTTATGTGGCTACGCGTCGATGAGCTAGCCCTGTAGTATGTTTTTATGTGTGGAAAATTATTATGCAAATGCAAGTTAGTGTGTCACCGTTTTTCTATCTATTTTTGTTATTGTTGTTGTTATTATTGTTTATAAACATATTTATTTTTGTTAGTATGAGTAATATTTAGCATATTGTACAACATGTTTATGTCATGTTTAACAAATTATTTGATATTTACAAAAAAGGCACACAAAACACACTCGGCAAAGGAATAAAAAAATATTTTATAAACTAAACTTAGAAGGTGGCACAAAATTAATGACATATTCGAAATTGACTTTCATAGAAAGAAAAAGAGTTAAATTTTCTGAAATATTGGTTTTGAAAATATAACGTAGATGACGTGACTTTTGTTCTGGGAAGAAAGTGTAGTCAAGGCACACCAATATTTTTGTAACAGATGGATGCAGTAATTTTTATTCCACTTTACATATGGAATGAAATCTGGAAACAATGGTACGTCCCACATTGTAAAGGACTCCGTGTAAATTCACAACGATGGATCCTAATTGAACAGAACTGTTGAAAATATTTTCGAAATAGATCGGAATATCCTAGTCTATGAGGCTGCCGGATCATTGTAGCGGCAATACCGGCTGCAGAGAGAATTATTGGGGATGAAAGCATCCTGAAACAATACATTGGCATACTTTGCGATACCCAGGTGGCTATTAAGGCACTGAATTCTAACGTGAAGTATGTTGGAAATGAAGATAATATTCACATTAACCATAATTTGATATGCATCTAGTGTTTATCGCCGCAATGTTGTGAATACCGAAGAATAATAAAATTGATCGTATTCCAGCAGAATTAAGCATCATAGTTAAGTCGCCGTAGTCTAGTAGGTAGTGTGTTGTATTATTAGACGTGAGGCCACGGTTCAAACCCTAAGTCAAACATCTGCAACAAAACGGAATTTAAAAAATATTTCTTCCACGACTTTCTCTCAGCAGATTTTTGACAAAATCTCTGAGAGTGAAATAAAATTGCCATGTAAAGTTTCTCAAAACATCTGTCGTTCGAAGTCGACTTTAAACTGTAGTTCCCCACGCCACTCATGTATAAAATTAACACACACAACATAACTGGTGTAAGAAACTAGGTCGTAATGCTGACTAACGGGTTGCAATGTAAGCATCATTGCATATTATGATATCGCTTTTGCTTTACCGTGTTTTTAGAAATTAGAGCACAGCATACTTTGCGGTTAGTTTTGTAAGTAAACACGAAAATCGTACAAATAATTTCGTAAAAATGTTCATAAACTACATACATACACACTCATACACATAAATGAATCAGAAAATATAAAAACAACAAAAGCAAAAAATATTGTCATTTAGAAAACCGAAAAATAATAAAATTTTAACAAAAAGAATTTCAATGCTAATAGCCTATCAAAATAGTTGCTAAAACTTAGATTCTTTATAAAGCCTTTGCAATCCGTATAGTTATTACGAATTAGTATATATATACATAATTTGTCATTACAACCCTTCAGTCAGAATTACGATCCAGCTACTCACACCCCTTACATTGTGTGCGTTAATTTTATATATGAGTGGCGGGACACTACAGTTAAAGTCGACTCCGACCAACTGATTTTTTTAGAAACTCTTTCAGGTCAATTTTATTTGTTCTCAAAGTTTTTGCCATAAATCTGATGAGGGGAAGTCGCCGAAGAAATATTTTTTAATATTTCGTTTGAACCATAGCCTTGTGTCTAATAAGCCAACACGCTACCTACTAGACTAGGCGACTTGAAACAATGCCTTTGGTGTCAGCAAATACTTCTCGTATGCTATACAGATCGTCCGTTATAGTATCAATTGGCAATAACAAATGATTTTAAAATGCTTTAAAATAAATTTTTCTTATCTTTATTCAATTTGTTGGCAAATCTTTTGCACCAGCTAAACTCAAAAATTCTCAAATATTATACTTCAGTTTCAAACCATTGAAGGCGTATGATTATTCTTTGAAATAAAAGTAATTATTTATTACTCATACGCGTGGTTATGATGCCATTAACACAAATTACCCCTGCAAGTAGGCAGTACTTTTTATAACTTAAGTAATCAATTTCTATCAATGGAGATAATAACGGAAATTGTTGATTGTGGTAGTGTTGTAGTGCTTGCAGTATTTTTTCCTTTTTTTTCAATAAAAATTTAAATTCTCTTCTTCTACTGCTATTTCTTCAAGATAAAATAGTGAAAGAAAGAAAAAAACAAAAAAAAAAAAACAAAGCCTGGGCAGCTGGGAGAACCAGAAAGATGATTAAGGAAAATAATCGAGCAGTGTTTAATTGTCATTACTGTGAGAAATTATCATCGTTGTTGCTGTTACTAAAACCGCTATTTCTGTTTCCATTATTGTTATCGTTGTCACGTTCTGTTATTGTTATTGCTATTGATACTGTGATATTGTTATTTCAGTTGCCAGTAATGAACTCTATCAGCAGCCAGCAAAAAATCAAAAACATAAAATGTAAACTTTCAAAGGTAAAATAATTACTCTGCTATTGAATTTCTGTTCATAGCGTCCGCCAAATAGAGACAGGGTTGTGGAGAGTGTAATTGTCATGAACTGTGGTTTCAGTTTTAAGTTTTAATGCCTTTCAAACTTTTTTCTTGAGCACTTTTTTCAATTTTATAGAAACAAAAAGGAAGAAGAAAACCAAAATAACTGTTGCTGTTGAAGGAAAGTGGTAAGAAAGTTTCAGCAGTGAGTGTATCTCTCTTAAAATTTTGTATATTTTGTGGATTTGTTTTTCAGTTTCCAGCAGACTCCTGAGGGCATTAAACTTTTGTCATTAATGGTAAAGCTTTTTCGATATGCAGTTGTTTTAATAAAAATTTCACGGAATACTTGTGGTAAGAATAGAAGGAAACAAAGTATAGCACTTGCGGTGTTTATAAAATCTTTTGTTTTATTGCTTTTGGCTGATGGTCATGCAACGAATTAATGAAACAACTGTTGTTATGTACTAAAATACCCAACAAGGGGTAGGATCTTTAAAGTTTTTCTAGAGATTTAAACGCACAGTAGAACCAAACACATATATAGGTCAGGTTCCTGTTCAAATAGAAGAAGACGGTCAAATAGAAGAAGAACGATGTAAGGTATAACATTAAAAGGCCCTTCACTTATCTGCTTTAGATATGTACTTGAAAAACTTTTCTTTCATTAGCCTGCAGCATTTAAAGTTAACATTTTAAAACAAGAACAATTATTTCTTATTTTTCTTTTCATTTGTAATCAAAAATTAAAATTCGTTTTCAAAAAAATAAACCAGAAAGGAAAGACAGAGAACTATAAAAAGACAACAAACCATTGAAATTTCTGATGTGGGTTACTTTACAGTCGTAAACGAAAGGTTTTGTTTTCCACACCCTTTTCTTTTGTTGCCACCAAAAAATTATTTTCCTTTCTGTTGTTGTTATTGTTGTTCATAATTTCATAAGCGTTTAAATATTAAAACGCTTTACATAATTAACACTTCATTTGAATACAAGTGTTTATAGCTTAAACACACAATATTTTATGCAAATTTATTAATGAACTACGGCTACACAGTAAGCCTATACTCTTCTTACCTTTTTCTTGTACCTGTTTGTAGGTGTATGAGTATGAAGGGAGAGGGGAAAGAGAGAAATAAATTAGAATTTAATTTTTATTTTGGCCTTTTTTTGACCGCTTCAAATATACTCTTTTTCACACACAATAATAATCGTTATGAATACAATGGAAATGAAAAAAAAGAAACAAAAAAATATGAAAAAAAAATATCTCAACACGCAAATGTTATTTGCTTCGCTGTGACATTCGTTAAGATTAGAAATTTTGATAAAAAACATGTGGTTTGACACAATTTCATAAACAATTTGGTTTTTTTTTGGGAAAATAAAATTTATTAAGTTGTCATGGGTGGGGTCATAAATACTTAGGTTTTGATTGTGTTGTAAAGTGTGGTGAACATTTTAATAAACGAGAAATTTGAATTATTGTATCATCATAACGACGATACATACATATATAATTGGCCATTATAACCCTTTAGTTAGGACTGCGACCTATCTTCTCACATCATTAATGTTGTGTGTGCTAATTTTAACCATGAGTGGCGGGATCTACAGTTTAAAGTCGACTCCGAATGCAAAAATTTTCATGGCAATTTTTATTTACTCTCAGCAAATTGTTGCGATGCTGCGATGTTTTAAAGAATGATCGCTTATACCAATAAATGTTACAAAAATAAAAGCGATGCTGCTCTGAAGAACTTATTTGATTCCATTTTTGGTCGTTACAACTCTTTAGTCAGGATTACAACCTAGCTTTCTACACCAACCATGTTGTGTGTGTTAATTTTATCCATGAGTGGCAGCATCTACAGTTTAAAGTCGACTACAAACGACGGATTTTTGAGAAACTTCTCATGGCAATTTTATTTACTCTCAGAGTTTTGTCACAGGGCCGTTAAAATAGGCCGAATCTAGGGTTGGCAATCCCGCTCTATATTTTCAATCCCGGGATTTCGGGATTTCATTTATCTAGTCCCGGGATCCCGGGATTTATCCCGGGATTTTAAAAAATTTGTTCTTGAAAGATATTAACATATTATTTCAATAAAATTAATAACATGACACATCCAAAAATAGGTTTATAAGAAAGAATTTATTAAATTATAAGAAAATTTATTTTATTTTTAATTTTACACATTTTTAAATTAATTATAAAGAGTTAATTGTTTTTATAGATATATACTCTTTTCTTGTTCAAGTGCGATATGTTATTATTTTTTATTATTTTTAAAATACGTTCTGAGGAAGCACAGAGCATCCAAAGTTTCATCGCTCAAACAACTTTTTATTTTAGTTGCGAAAAATCCAGCTGCAGAAAAAGCACGTTCAGACTCTACACTGGCTGGCTTAATAGTCATTAAAAAATCGTATGCTCTTTGCAAAAAGTCACCACGTGTTCCTCCACTTTCAAACAAGAGCATTTCTCTCTGAATTTTTACAGAAAACATCTCACATCGAATTGCTATCCTCGGTAAATGTGCTTTTTTTATAGCTTCATTGAGCTCGTCTGAAATATTTAAAGGTTCTTCAAGAGAACAAGAAAGAGATTCAGATGGAAGCTCAGAAGAATCTGAAACAATTTCGAAAGGTGCCTTATCTGAATCAGAATGTGTAACTTCTGACTCAGAAGCTATTAGAAGTGATGTATGTAGCTGGACTTGAAGCATTTAGTCTTTCGAGTAACTTAACTATTAATTTGCGACATTTTATGGAAGAAGGAACCGTTACGAACTCTGTTTCGGATACGGACTGAACATTTGTTCTACCATTGTGCAGATACTGAAGTACCCCACTGATATCTGTTCTCCTTTGTTGTTATGGCAACATCCGCTGTGAACAGATTAGCATCCCGATGGCAAAGGGCGTCAACTGTTGCTTTAACTGGGACAAGAGCACTAATGATTGCGGATACCATATTAATCTCATCTTTGGATAAAGCAAAATATTCACCTTCAGGTGGACCTATGTCTATTAATGCCTTTTGTACACAATTTCTTAATAAATAAAGACGTTCCAGCATTAACAAAAGGCTGCTCCACCTAGTTTTACAGTCTTTTATTAGAGTTAGTTGCTTTCCAAATTCAGCCGTAACATACTTTTGCAAGACATCGTTTTTTGTTGGCGAAGTTTTGTTTCTAATTTCAGAGCGGTTAATACATTGAAACAACAGATTAAAATTCCTGGAAATTCGAATTAGAAAGAGTTCTAATATACAATTTTTTTCATTGCGGCTTAAAAAGTCAAATCCCGGGATTAAATGCTCAATCCCGGGATTTCGGGATTGTTAAAAACTGCGGGATCCCGGGATTTCGGGACCCCGGGATCCCGGGATTCCCAACACTAGCCGAATCATACTTATTTTGTGATTCGTGTATATGTTGAGTTATTGAGAGTCGAAATCAACAACATCATACGTGTTGTATGAGTATGAATATGATGAGTACTTCAAACTTTGAATATGTATGAGTAGAGGTTCCGTGATAGTAAAATAAGTATGAATGCGTATAAGTATCAGCAATTATGAGTATGATTCTATTCTACTCATCTTTTTGAATTCTCATTGCTGATCTCTGGTTCTTATTGCCCATTTAATGAGAACATATCGCTCCTTTATTGCAACATAGTCATATCTAAAAAAAACTTGAACTTGGCAAAATGCGATTTAAGTTTTCAAGACATAAGTCCTATGATCTAATTGCAGCAAACACTTTTTGCTATAACTTCGGTTCAGCATGGGATATAAAACTGATTTTTTTTTTCAACATGTTCAGAAGGTCTAAAAGAGCAGTTTTGCTAAAATAATTAAAAATTTTTAATTTTTTGGGATATGACTATGTTGCAATAAAGGACCGATATGCTAGCCTCCATTTGTGGTGCTTTCAAATCTGTCCTATCTGCCCAGACATTTGCCCAATAGTTCATTGTTGGTCTCGCTATTGTTGTATACGTATATCCAGTGCATAATTTCTGTGTAATATTACCATGATTTCCCTGCCAGCTTTCTGCATACCAGTTACGGCATGTTTGGCCTTTTCTGAGATGCCTTCTATATGGGTTTCAATTTAACCCTTGATCCTTAAAATATAAGAGATTTAATCAATTTAGCAACTTAATTTAAAATTTAGTAATAAATTCCGGTTTCTTACAGGCCTGTGAAGTATTAGAATATCTTATTAGTAAACTATTGGCAATTCATTTTTAATTGCCTTTAAAAACAGCTTTTAACTGTCACGTAAACAATAAAAATATTCTTGGAAACACTTTGCTAATTAACAAGTTTCTAGCTCTCTCTCTTTCTCTGCCTTGTGTCCTTTAATCACAAAGTAATGCTCCAAAGCCAAGACGCTATACTTCATTAAGCAAACAAAGCAATTTCCTTTTGAAACTCAGGTTACCATGACACTTTCAGCCTTTACGTGGCACTTAATTATGTTCAAACAGATAGCATGTGTTTATGTATTCATGTGTGTGGTCAGCCTGTCACGCTTTAACTGTCAAATGATTTGCTTTCTTGTGGTTTGGCGTTTAATTTATCTGAAAACAGTTTTGTCTTCAAGCAGTTTACAGTTGGTTGCTGGAATGCTCTTTTACTGTCATATTTATTAAGTTTTCTTGGGGTTTTTAACAGTTTTTTTTTTGTTGTCTTTTAAATATAACGCACGTATGAACACACCTGCCAGTTGGTGACATATGTGGACGACATTAACTGCTTAATTTTTTTGGATTTCTTTTCACTATGCTCAGGATTTGTTTGGCTTTTAACTTTTACTGTCATTGTTTATTTTTTGTTGTTGTTGTATTTCAATTCTTAAATTGTTTTTGGTTGCGTTGTGTTGATTGTGGTCTTCAATTTTTTATTCCTTAAACGTAGAGAGAAGTCATAAAGTTTTATCTCCTCTTAAATACTAATACTCGCACAGTGTTGAGTATACAATAACAGTGTGTAGGTGTTTGTGCATACTCTCGTTTGTATTGTTGTTCTTGTTGTAGTTCTAAAGATTTAAGTGAAAACAACAATGACAACAATAAAAATGAAACGAAGGAAAAAAAACGAAACGAAAGCAAAAAAAACGAAAACAAACGTTTACTATCATAGAAATATAAAACACCTTCGTGTTAGCTTTTATAAACAATTTTGTTAAAGTTGAGTTATTCTCTTGTTGTTATTGTTGTTGTTGTATTAAAATAAATAATAATAAAAAAACTGAATCGTTTTCGGTCATGCACTCACATTTTTCCCTCTATTTGTCTGATGAGTCACGCAATCACTTAAACACTCATCTATAAAAAGTAAATGGAGGGAGAGAGAGTAGTTGTAGTAGTGTTAGTAATAACAACAAAGCAACAGAATAGAAAATTAAATATCAACAAGGCGAGTAACAATAAAAAAACGAGAAAAAAACAAGAAAACACCAGCTCCAGCACTTTTACAAATGAAATCGAGACTGTAAATACCCCCCACCCCCACGTACATAAGTATTATAAAACAAATAAGGGAAATATAAACCGTGAGAGAGAGATAAAGAAAGTATGTATGAAAATAGTAACCGTTATGGTCACATATAAATGGCTGGTAATTATTTCCGGTTTAAATTATTATTTAATAATGCCACGTAGGAATGTATGTTAGTTTCACTAGGTAATACATTTTAACGAAATTATCAATTTTTTTCTGTTTAACAAATGAGTTGCTACACCTGGGAAATGGTTTTTCATTTGAAATGCAGGCTAATTAATCCCGCAATGGTTACTATTTTATCAAGATAATGAATGTATTGCATTAAGGTTGACATAAAATAGAAAAAACAGGAAAAAATTTAAAAAATTTTCTTAAACAAGCAAGCTCTACACAATCGTATTACATACATGCATACATAATTACAACACTTCAGTCAGGATTACCACCTAGTTTCTCACACCACGTATGTTGTGTGTGTGTTAATTTTACACATAAGTGTTGGGACATACAGTTTAATGTAAACTTCGAACGACAGATGTTTGAGAAACTTTTTCATGGCAAATTTTATTTACTCTCAGAGCTTTTGCCAGAAATCTGCTGAAAGGAAATCGCCGAAGAAATATTTTTCCAATTTTCCTTTTAATGTCTGACCTGGGGTTTGAACCGCGGCCTTATGTCTAATAAGCCAACAAACTACCTACTAGACTAATGGCGATCGTATGTATTACCGAACGAAAGACGTTAACCCAGTAATAAAAAACGATTTTTTTTATTTAAGGAAACAACATGTCTAATATGGAACCCATTCTTTAAACTGCACGGTATTTAAATGGCATACACGGCAGTTCTGTAATTAACTGGTATCAAGGCATACTTATCTCCAGGAACCTAGCACTCATAATCTTATCTTGGTGTGGCAGTAGTGTAGAAGGTAGCGTGTTGTTATTAAGCGTGAAGTCGCCGTGGTCTAGTAGGTAGTGTGTTGGCTTATTAGACTGAAGGCCCGAGTTCGAATCCCAGGTCAGACATCAAAACGAAAATATTTCTTCGGCGACTTCCTCTCAGCAGATTTCTGGCAAAAACTCTGAGAGTAAATAAAATTGCCATGAAAAGCTTCTCAATAACATTTGTCGTTCGGAGTCGACTTTAAACTGTAGGTCCCGCCACTCATGTATAAAATTAACACACACAATATGAGTAGTGTGAGAAGCTAGGACTGAAGGGTGCGGTCTTCTTGGGGACGATTGCTGTAGACTGTCTAATGGTGAAGGTATAGCACTGGCCATTTTATAGTCACCTAGCAGCAACTCGTTTCCTTGCCGTTCGCATCTTGAGATGTCCACAAACACTACTCCCTCTCTTCCACCTTCCTATAACCCATTTTCCCAAAACCTGCACAATGCACTGCATGAGTAGGGGCCATTCCCTGAGTGCTGGTTTCACCAAAAAAAAAAAAAAAAAGGGTGAGGTTGTGCCTTAAAGATTGGTCGAAGTCACACTGCCCAAGAGCATTTACTTTCGTTAGCTTAAAAGGAAATCAATTTTGAGTATTCATTATAACCTAACTTCTCACATCACTGATATTATCTATGCGTGGTGGGACCTACAGTTCAAAGTGGACTTCGAACGACAGATTTTTGAAAAACTTTTCATGGCAATTTTATTTTAGTCTCAAACTTTTGGCCAGAAGACTGCTGAGACAAATTTGTAGAAGAAATATTTTTTCTTTTTCATGTTTCGTATTATTCGAGGTGTCTGAGCTGGGAATTGAACCACAGTCTCAGGTCTAATAAGCCAATATACTACCTACTAGGCAGTCCCTGCGCTTGATGTAACTACACTATCAGGATAGCAAAAACTCTTTGCTTACTTGTTTGTTTGGGCTTAAATATGTATGAAGCTAGTGGTGCGTCAGTAGCTTATTCGTATTACCTAAGTTTGTGTAATATTTACCACTAAGAATGCTTTCGCATAATGAATGAATGAAAACATTCCTCTACGCAATAAGTGCGTTTCAGGGAAAAGGAGACAGTCCTCTTCTTCTTTAGATTCTAGTAGAGTCTAGAAATACTGCAAATGCTCTCATGTTGTAAAAAAAGCTGACACTCCTTACAAAACAACCGGACAATATCCAATTTAAAAGATGCAATCGGAACGCATTAGTGGTAGCGTAGAGTCTAGAGGATAGTGTGTTGATTTACAAGACAAAATACGATAAAACATATATTTCTTTCGACGGCGCACCCTCTCAATAGTCTTCTGGCAAAAGTGAACGAGATTCTCAAATATGTCTTTCAGTGCTAAACTGTAGCATAAAATTAACACACAAAACATGTGTCGAATGAAAAACGACACATTTTTTAGCTTTTAAAAACGTTTAAAATATAAGCTCATAGATTGCAAATAAAATAAAAATAAATTTGTGTTTAGTTTTAATTAAAATTTCTTTATTATTCGCACAATTCTGTGTGCCACTGTTTACAACTTGATGGAAACAACAACAATTGCTTTTTTTTGTTATTTCCTTGTTTATACCATTTACATAAACAATAACACTCACTAAGCAATTATACGACAGATCTTTGTAACGGAGATCTTCAAACAACGATTATTCTCTTCAAACGCATAGTGTCTTCACACAAGACTGACTGAACTTCACTAACTCACTCGCCTGCTTTGCCTTGCCTTTATATGGCAGAGTAAACAGTCTGATGAATGTTCATGAAGGCGAATGATCGTGGCTTCGCCTTCTCGAAATCTCTATAAATGTAAACATCGTTGTTTAATTATTGTTGTTTGTGTATTTTGTTTACATTTATTCTTGTAGTGTTTCTTGTTGTATTTTTGTTTACTTGTTTACTATTTTTAATGCTGGTGTTTGTTGTTGTAATTTTGTTTATAATTTTAATGTTTAGCGATGTAAAAGCAAAACCAGTATCTATTTTAAGTTAAGGCAACGAAAAATCTTTCATTATTGTACACATGAATTAATTATCGAGAAAAAAAACTGCAATGTGCCACATTGAAACATATTGAGGGCACAAATAGCCAATATTTGTTGAAGACAATTATTCTTGCTTTTAATTACAGCACATAGACCAATAACAAAAGCATTTGGCAACTGTTTGGATGCCAAAAAAAAAAAATCCGAAGCAGTTTACGAAAGACAAATTTTAATTAAAATCAAATTAGAAACACAATTATTTTTCCCAAGAAACATTCCTTTTTTTGTTGGAAATTTATTTTTAAAAAGAAAAAGAAAAAAAAGAAAATTATTCTCTTATTTTTTGAATTTTTATTTACATTTCCTGTCATTTCCTATAAATGATGGCTACATTTTGCTGTTTTTTTTTCTCCCCTTTTCACAGATCTTTTTAAGCAATTGCGCTGTTATACAAGTGGCACACATAGTACAGTAAGACCCCGCTTAACGCTGCTCCGCTTAATGCTGTTTCAGTATTACGCGGTAGTATTTTAATTCCCCTAAATCGCACACTGTATTGTTGTATATGCACCAACCAAAATCGGTGCTCTATATAGCGACGGTGTATTCTATGTATCTTTTACAACGCTCCTTTGTTAGTCTGTTCAGAATAAAGATTCCAACTGTATTTTCCGAAGTCGCAATGTATTTATATATGTACGTGTCAAGTTGCCTCGTTTAACGCAGTTTCGTTTAGAGCTAGAACTTACTGAAACGTATCCCCCGCGTTAAGCGGGGTCTTACTGTATATGAATCTGTTGGATACAGATACACACACAAACACACACATACATGCACTTTGATTGTGCCATAAAGATACGCTTGTATTATATGGCAATTTGGTTGTTTGCCAAAATGTTAAATGAGGCATTTGTTTTCACCACCAATTCAAGATGTACTCATACTCGCACAGTCACCCATTCATTACATATACATACACAACTACTTGAAATTAAATGACAAATATATCATTTACTCACACACACACACATACTTACTTACACTCTTATAAAGAGGATATATTTTTGTATGAAAAAATTAAATTTAATTGTAAACGTTTGTGTGTCACCCTATGTGTGTGTGTCACTTTATGTATGTACGTTTGCCCGTCTAAAGGCCATTACAAATGTCAGAGTCTGTTTTTCATGTTGACTTGCATTAATTTAAAGTGACTTCTTTACCCTTCTTCTTCTTCTTTATAAAAAAAAATCAATTTTTTTCCTTCAACTACAAGATGTCCTTGTGTTTTATTTTTATTTTCTTGTTCTTTTTCTCTCATTTAACGTTTTGCGTTCGTTACATTAAAACTAAATGTAACGTTACAAAAGGCGCCACTGGGAAATAATTTAGCCATTGCTGTCCGTCTCTCTCGCTCTCCCTCTCTCTCTCTCTGTGGTGGCTAGTAGTGATTCGTCAATGTTGTTGGAACATTTAGAACAAAAACAATGGAAAAAACGAAAAACGACAAAAAAAGGAAGAGGAGAGGAAAAGCTAATGAAAAACTTCAAGTCATAAAATATTACAAATCATTACATTTGAAATCATTTACAGGAGCCAACAAATTTTGCTTTAAATGACAGTTTGTTTCAATTAAACTATGACTGCAAATGAGTCAGAACGAAGGGAGAGAACGAAGGAGAGGGAAGGAATGGAAGTATGGTGTGTAAGTACAAATGATTGGTAATTTTACAATGTTGTGAATGGACAACAGTGCTATTGAAATGAAATATTTTTCAAGTTTTATTTCTAATGAATGATAATAAGTTATCGAAGCAATTAAATGTTGAAAGTTTTTTTTCAATTACACTGGTTAACAGCAGGTTTTTTATGCTTCGGAAGTAAATTCATATTTTGGAGTCAGGTTTAGATTTTTTCTATACAACAATTCAAGAGAATCGAATGGAGGATACTGTGAATTACACTTTACAGTAATACTGGCTTGAAGTTGCCGTGGTCTAGTATGTAGTGTGTTTTCTTATTAAACTTGAGGCCTCGCTTCAAACCCCAGGTCGGACATTAGAACGAAAATGTGAAAAAATATTTCTTCGGCGGCTTCATCGCAGTAGATCTCAAAAAAAATCTGTCCTTCAGAATCGACTTTAAACTGTAGGTCCCGCCACACATGTATAAAATTAACACACACCAATGTAATGACCAATTATATATGTAATGTTACGAAAATGGAAATGGTGTTGTTAAAATAATAAACAAAAGCTCCAAAAACAACACAATGGACTTGATCACACATAAAATGATAAACAAAAGCTCCAAAAACAAAACAATGCAGTTGTTCACGTGATCAACGAATGAGTAAACATATAGCAACAAAAAACAACAGGCTTGTTTACTAGATCGATGAATAAACAAAAATATAGCAACAACGTCCGTGTATAAAAAAATATACCAGAAAGACAAACAAATAAAACAACAACAACTCTGCCTGGACGAAAGAAAACAAGATACACGAACAACAAAAATGGAAACAAGTTGTTTACATTTTTGGATTGTACCCGAAGGTCGTCATCATCCTTCAAGGGCATTCATCACACTGTTGATCCAGTGATATAAAAGGCAAGATAAAGCGAGTAACGGGGATTCAGTTAGAATTCAGTCAGCCGTGTATGAAGACACGTTATTCTCGGAGTTCGAGTTAAGTTAGTCGTTTGACGACATTGCGTTGAATTGAGTGAGAATTCAACCAGTGGTGTGTTAAGATACGAGATCGAGTTATAATTCAGTCAGACTTGTGTGCAGACAAGTTGCGTGAAGAAAACAGTTGTTAGTGTGGTGCTTACAAAAAAGGTTGTAAGCAAAGAAGAATAACTAACAAGTGTTGTTGTTGCTTACAAAAAAAGGTTGTAAGCAGAGAAATATCACGAACAAGCACATATTGTGAAAGTTATCATTGTATACATAGAATAAGTTCGAACAGTGGCACAAAAGTTGTGCAGATAATAAAAAATTGATTGAAAAATAAACACAGATTTATTTTTATTTTATTTGCAATCTACGAACTCATATTTTTAACGTTTTTAAAAGGTAAAAACGTAACAGTATGTATGTAAACACCATTGCATATTATGATTTTGCTTTTGCGTTACCATGTTTTTTGAAATTAGAGCGCGGCATACTTTGCCGTTAGTTTTGTAAAGTAAATACGAAAACCCTACAAATAATTTATTAAAAGTGTTTATAAAATGTATACATACACATGAATGAATCAGAAAACATAAAAACTACAAAAGCAAGAAATATTGTCCTCTAGAAAACCGAAAAATAATAAAATTTTAACGTATTAAAATAAAAGGAATTTCCAATCCTAATAGCCTCTCGAAATAGTTGTTAAAACTTGGATTCTGTATAAAGTCCTCCGTATAGTATATTTCGTATTAGTAGAGTTTAAATTTCCAAAGCATACGATGTTATTTCAAATATACTTTACCTACTTTCAACTAGAGACAATGCAAAATCTTTCGATGATGTCCTATCGCTTAGTCAGTTGTATCAGTGCCTTATGGTGTAGCAATTTTGTTTCGGTTTTTTGAAAGGTGTCTAATGCAAAACGAATTCCTGGGATATGAAAGAAAGTTCTGTTAACTATTGTCTTGTGAAATATATTGATTTCTAGATTTTTACAGGAGACACGGTACTGACCACCTACTACTTCTAATGTCTGAAATATGAAGTCAATCAAGATCGTGCCTTCAGATGGTATGACATGGTGTTCTTCTGTCGAGAAATAACGGTTTTACACATATAATTGTTCATTATAACCCTTTCGTCAGGATTACGCCAAGTCCGAGCCATTGGTTGAACATCGGGCTAGTTTCAAGTAAGCCAACACACTACCTACTACACTTTAAAATATGTCTTTCAAATAATGGCAAATATTTCTCATATGCTATACACATCGCCCGTTATGGTATTCTTGAATATTACAAGATGTCATACATGATTATAAAATGCTTCAAAATTAATTTTTCGTATCTTTATTAAATTTGTTCCTGTATCTTTTGTGCCAGCTATACATACCTTGCCTTTAAAAGCACTTAAAAATTATGCTTCAGTTTTAAACCATCGGAGGCGTATGATTATTCTCTGTACATACATACAGCCATGTCACAGAATGCAATTCCGATCGAAAGTGGTTTCAAATCCGAAAGTCGAATCTTTAGAAAACGAAAAATTTCTTCGGAATGAAACCATTTCAAATTTTCAAAGTGGTTTTGATATTTTTGATGATTTGTTAAAGTAAAATATTAATAAAACTTGGTCAAACTGAAAGACAAAGTGGTATGTTTTATTATTACATAGATTTTCTAAGTATTTCTTAATATTTATGCTTAATTATGTAAATTTTGTAAACTTGCTGTGAAAAACAAAACAAAGTAATATATTTTTTCATCGAAGTATTGCCAAGTTAATTTTTTGAGCAAACCACTTATTTTTGAGAACAAAAATTTATTAAATAGAACAAATTTAAGCGTTGGCAACACAAACGATGGACAAAAGAAAATACAAAAATATTTTTACGTTGCATTTAATTCAGTTTTATAAAAATGTAAGTATAGATTTTTTGGAATTTTTTTTGTATTACACTAGAGCCCCGACTTGCGTCGATCCGATTTGCGTCGTTTCGATTTGCGTCGCTTTTTAAAAATTGACAAAACTCAGCTTGCGTTGTCGCAATTTCAACTCGCGTCGATTAAATTTGCGTCGTTTCGTCCCCGATTGGCGTCGATTCGATTTGCGTCGTTTGAATCCCAACTTGCGTCCTTTAAATTTCGATTTGTGACGCTACATACGTTTAATTTTTTTCTTTCCGCATTGAGTACCACCATTTTAGTATTTGTATTGTGGAACATATTTAGAATTTTTTTGTATTTTAAAATTCTTGCAACTTCTGTTTATTGTTTTGTTATTTCTTTATAATAATTAAAAAACATTTGTTGAACTAAATAAAATAATTGCTTTCGTTTGAATTCTTGGTCCGAATGAATTAAATTTCAATGCATTTGTATAGAAAAAGTTGATTCGATTTGCGTCGCAATTCTCCGGTCCCCATTAACGACGCATGTCGGGGCTCTAGTGTATTAACTTAAATTTTTTTAAGGGGTAAAGGGGCATTTTTCATGTAGAATTTTTAATTATTTTTTTTATTTCAATTAAAATTTTTGTATCAGCGCCTTCTTGTTTTGTTTTGGTTCTGCTTTTTATTCACCAATTATTTTCGTTTCTGTTGTCATGCACTACGTTGCCATACTTTATTTGAAAAGCAGCAATTTTATAATTCTTGGGAATGAACAAAATCGTTCGGAATCTGAAGAACCTAAAACAAAATCGATCGGAATTGCATATTCGGAATCAAAACCATTCCGATCGGAATCTGTGACATGCCTGATAATAAAAAAAAATTTATTACTCATACGCATGGTTACGATGTTATTAATACAAATAACCACTGCAAGTAGGCAATACTTTTTGTAACTTAACTAAACAATGTACTTCACTGAAGATAATAATGGAAATTATTGATCAAGACGAAAATATGAGAAAATATTTCTTCGGCGATTCCTCTCAGCAGATTTCTGGAAAAACTCTCAGAGTAAATAAAATTGTCATGAAAAGTTTCTCAAAAATTTGTCGTTCGGAGTCGACTTTAAACTGTACGTCCCACCACTCATGTATAAAATTAACACACACGACATACATAAGTGGTGTGAGAAGCTAGGTCGTAATTCTGACTGAAGGACTATAATGACCAATTATGTATGTATATCGCAATGTGATTTAGGGTACAAAGGGTACTAAGTTTCGCTCAACCTGTTTAAACCATCTTCATTTTACAATGTCTAATTGTCCAATTAATCTCGTAAAAAATTTTATTTGTACAATTTCATTCCCTTTAAACCACTTTTGTAATATAATCCTTAATTTTAAACATGCTACTCTCCACACTTAAATGATAATTAAAAAAATCGAACCATTTTCATGGCCCTTAATCAAATACGGTGAGGAAATTTATATCAGGCCTACAGTTTTATTAAAAAAAATTCATCATTAAATCGTAATTTTTTACTGGTTTTTAAATAATTTTTTTTTTAAAGCCAAGAATATTTTCAATGTTGATTGTAGAGTTGATGACCATGGCCGCACAGCACTTGAATCTCTATTTTATTGTAATAAAAAAAGCGGGTTTCATAAATAACTCCAAAAGCCATGCTGGCACATATTTTTCATATTGCCACGATAATAATGACGCTCACGTTGGTGATGATGATGATGATGTTGGTTAAAAATAAAGCCGAAAAGGTAGCTACCGAGGGTTTAGGTCGACTTGGTAATAAGGTACACTAAAGTACACTACTCAAGCTGAATATCTGCATGTAAACAGTTCAAAAGGACAGTTCAAATTCATGATGTGGAAAAGAGTTCTGAGAAGTTTGAATCTTACGAAAATTTTTATTTTATTTTAGCAGAAATTCCCGTGATACTCTTAGTTCTGCGTTTATATGAAAATAATGAGAAATTATAAATCGATTCGAAGAGTTCTAGTTTTAGTTAAAAACTCCTGAAAGTGATGTCATCAGCGTAATCGAAATTATGCTTTTGTAATGCGGAAAAATTTAAAGAAAAAGTTACCGTAAGCCTACTTACCCAACAAAGCGAGCAACCCATGGTTTTTATTCTTCACGTTGTAAACATTTGAAGCACATTCTGTTGTCCGATTATTATCATCATCATCGTCACAGTCACATGCACATTCTACATGCTCTGACCACTTGACTGTAAGCCAACACACGTGTGTTCAAATATAATATTTTACCCGAGTATTAAAATATAAAAAAAAATTCTTCAGTTATTGAATTTAAATTGCGAAAAAATTGTGTTTGTGAATATCCTTTGAATATAAAAAAAAGAAGGACGAAAATTACAACAACAACAATGACAATGTTAATACTTAATTTATGTGTGGTCAGATTATGCCTGCTGTAACAGGAGTCCTGTTAGGCAGCCCATTCTCCCTTAAACTGTCCTCTCATATTCCCTTTATTTTGTGATATTTTTTTTTGTGTCTCTGAATGTGATTCATTCACATGGTTTTAAGAGCAGATAAAACCATGATATTCTACTTTTGTTGTCCTTTCTTTTGGTTTACATTTACAGCCGGAGTTAGCTAATTAGAAGCAAATGTTGAGCAGGTTTTAGATTGCTTCACCTTTATATTCTTAGCTGTTGTCGCCTTTTCGACTATTTCGTTGTCAGTGGGCTGTACATAAAACTCACAGTAACGTTCTTATCTTGTAATTTCAATTTTGTTTTTTCTGTTCTTATGATGACAGTTTTTGTGAAACAAATTCGAAATAAAAATAATTTATTTTCGTTTATAATCTTAATGGACATTTTTGGAAGTATTAATCACAAAGTCAAGGTCAAACATTTATATTCGAAATTTTGTATAAAAAAATTTCCATGAACTGTTTAGTGATGTAGTGTGTCTTCTAAACAGTTCCAAAGCTTTGGGTAATTGTACTTGAAGCTGTTTTTTTGTTTTTTTAAATCCAAAACTAGATTAGGTTATACCGGTTGCTCTTAACAATCGTAACAATCACTTTTGATTTAATTAA
Organism: Sarcophaga caerulescens; assembly: GCA_927399465.1. Lineage (NCBI taxonomy): Eukaryota > Metazoa > Arthropoda > Insecta > Diptera > Sarcophagidae > Sarcophaga > Sarcophaga caerulescens. The sequence goes on along the minus strand of OV656866.1, from coordinate 10,563,722 downwards.
AGATTACTTTCATGATATCAATTTCATTAGCATTTCAAATATTATTTCAGCTTCCATCACATTCAGTACGTCACATATCTGATGCATCACAGTTTTTCCTCCAAACAGCTCATTTTTTATGTCATAGCCAGAAAGTGCAATGGTTTTACATGAATTATGATTTTATTTACTGTAATATACACCAGAGAACAGTAAGGAGTATTCAAAAAGATGAGTAGTATGGCATCCTACTCATAATTTATGTTCTTTATACGCATTCATTCTTATTTTAATATCATGGAACCTCTCTACTCATATTCAAAGTTAAGAGTACTCATCATATTCGTACTTAACAACACGTATGATGTTGTTGATTTCGACTCTCCATAACTCAACATATACACGAAGCACAAAATAAGTGTGAATCGCCTACGAACACTAAAATAAATACATTTAAAAGAGGTTAAAGTAAATTTGAAAACGAAATTAATACTCACAAGAATGTTGTGTGTTTACTCTGCTTGCTGCTCTGGTTTTTTGTGCTTATGTGTCTGTTTTCTTTTTTGTAAGACTGTAAATTTTGAAGAATGATTCGAGTCACTCGAATCATTTATAAGTATTTTTCTAAAGTTATGAATCTAAATGAGCAGGCTTATGTGAATCAAACATATTTCGAATAGAATGAGTTTGTTGTCAACGTTATACGCTTACTCATTGCAACCTGTACTTATAAATCAACGTTGTAGTGAGTATGAATGAATCAGAGTACATAGTTAAATTTCAATATTGTTACGTTTCTACCTTTTAAAAACGTTGAAAATATGTGTTCGTAGATTGCAAATAAAATAAAAATAAATATGTGTTTATTTTTGAATCAATTGTTTATTATCTGCACAACTTTTGTGCCACTGTTCGAACTTATTCCACGTATACAATGGTAACTTTCACAACATGTGCTTGTTCGTGATATATCTCTGCTTACAACCTTTTTGAAAGCAACAACACTTGTTAGTTATTCTTCTTTGCTCACAACCTTTTTTGTAAGCACAACACTAACAACTGTTTTCTTTACGCAACTTGTCTGCACGCAAGTCTGACTGAATTATAACTCGATCTCGTATCTTCACACACCACTGGTTGAATTCTCGCTCAATTCAACGCGAATTCTAACTGAATCGCCATTGCTGGCTTTATCTTGCCTTTTATATCACTGGATCAACAGTGTGATGAATGCCCTTGAAGGATGATGACGGCCTTCGGGAACAATCCAAAAATGTAAACATCTCGTCATCATTGTTGTTCGTGTATCTTGTTTACTTTTGTCCAGGCAGAATTGTTGTTGTTTTGTTTATTTGTCTTTCCGCTATATTTTTTTTATACACGGACGTTGTTGCTATATTTTTGTTTATTCATCGATCTTGTAAACAAGCCCGTTGTTTTTGTTGCTATATGTTTACTCATTCGTTGATCACGTGATCAAGTCCATTGTTTTGTTTTTGGAGCTTTTGTTTATCATTTTATACATGATCAAGTCCATTGTGTTGGTTTTTGGAGCTTTTGTTTATTATTTTAATAACACCATTTCCATTTTCGTAACAATATTGTTGACTCACTTATATTAAAAATTTCATGAGTGCTTATGAGTAGCGAAAAAATGATTAATTGCTGATTTCTGGTGTACACCGTATAGATTGAGAGTGTCATGAAAGTCTGGTGACTCTATTGTTTTTCTGAATTCCATTTACATAAGCTGCTTCCTTTTGTAGAAGATTCCATTGCAGCATCCATGCAATGACTTTACTTAATTTTGTTTTTCCAAGTTTGAATACAATTCTGATATAAATTTCCAATAGGCATCATAAGTCCACGCCTTGCTCTTGTAAGAAACCATAAGTCATTCTTGAAACTATTAACATGAAATAAAATTTAATCAATCTGATCAAGTCTTATTCCTTCTTTCTTTTAATATTTTTTGTTGTTAACTTTTATTTAATCAATAAAAATCCAGAGGACATGAAAGGAAGACACTCGTGTCTTTAATTTGTTTAAATAACGAAAAAAAACAGTAAAAGAAATTGAAAGACACTCAGGAATAACAAGCGTGGCACAGCAAAAAGGAAAAAAGAGAAGCAACCAGCAGCACAACACAAGAAAACAAAGAACATTTTTTAATTTCTCCGAGAAGAGTAGAGAGCCATTGTGGAATCTGTTTACTAACGATATTAAGCATGATGTATGTCGATGTATGGATGTGTATGTGTGAACAGACGGGTTATAGGGTAGGGTTAGTATTAGGGTAAGAGGGGTTAGGGTGCACAAACCTTTTATATTTTAATTGTATATATACTTATATGTGTGTATATATATGTAAATAATAAATGTTAATGTTTTTTTTTAGTTTAAACGTTATAAAGCGTATTTTATTTGTATTTGCTATTTTAATTTATATTTTAATTTCTCACAATTTATCATTTCACAATTTGTTCTAAGTTTGTCAATGGTTACACTATAAATTTTATTATTTGTGCAGAATTCGAATTTCAATATTAATTCAAAAATATTCAATAATCTTGTTAACTCTTTGTTTTATATTAGACACTGTTCATAATTAAAATTCACAATTATATGTTGTATTTAAAATGAAATATTAGCTATGATGCACTCGCGTAGGGTTTGCTGGGGTTTCGTTTGGCGTTGGTCAAGGTCGATAATCAACTGATCGACAAAGGATTCACGTCCTTATGTTGGAGATGTTGATGAATGTTTGTATATGTGTATATCGTGAATGTGATGTGTGTTAGAGATGTTATTGTCATTACATGTGTGTTGTGAATATTGATGTGTGTTGGTGTTAGTATTGTTTTTATTTGTTAAAGATGTTTATGTTGTCAGGATTGGGAATGATGAGTTTGTTCACTCGTGTGAACATCCTCCCGGGCCGGCAACCTGTTAATAAAAAGACAATTATTTTTAATTGCTCAAAAAAAAGAAAGAGGGTATGGCTATTAATTTTTTTTTTTTCACTCGGGGGTTTAGGGTTTTCCCATGGGTATAGACTTTCGATTGTGACATGCAGATCGACCATAACTTCCTGTCGGGTGGAATCTGAAATTAGTCTTTAATTGAGTATTAATAGCGGTGGGTGTTTAAAGAGTATTCGGGTGAGTAATGGGTGTGTAACGAGGGTAGAAGATTATTTGAAGGGAGTTGATTAGTGTGTGGGTAGGACTACGACCTTGGTTATGGGCCGAGTCAAGGTTCCGGTTGACGTCCTTAATTCGACCACTCTAGGCAGTCCATCGGAACCTGGGTGAGTTTTGGTTACTCGTCCGAGTAACCATTCATTCAAGGGTAAATTGTCCTGTTTAATGACGACAATGTCATTTACTTCTACAGGACGTTTAGGGTTCTTCCATTTATATCTTTTATGGAGCTCCTTCAAATATTCATCCTTCCATCTTTTGCAAAACTGATGGTGTTGAATTTTCAACCTTTGCCATCTGTTTGCTAGGGTAATATTCTCGTTACTTAAATCGGGTTCAGCGGGTGCCAGTAAGGGTGAGCCAATTAAGAAGTGACCTGGGGTTAACGGGTTAAGATCTTGAGGGTTTTCACTTGACGGGCTTAAGGGTCTTGAGTTGAGGCATCCTTCTATTCTCGCCAATAGGGTTGCTAGTTCCTCAAAGGTATATTTGAAATTTGCCAGCTTCTTAATATGGGACTTGAAGCTCTTTACGCCGGCTTCCCATAAGCCTCCCATATGTGGAGCTCCGGGTGGGATAAAATGCCACGTCAAATTTTGAAAACTATTGGTTGATGTAACCAATCCCTTCAACTGTTTGAGGAATTCCTGTCGCTGCTTTTTAATTAGTTGGCTAGCTCCAACGAAGTTCGTTCCGTTGTCGGAATATACAGCGACAGGGCATCCCCGCCTCGAAAAGAATCGGGCAAATGCCGCCATGAATGCTTGGGTAGAAATGTCAGATGTTGGCTCTAGGTGAATAGCTTTGGTGGAAAAGCAAACAAATACGCATACATAACCTTTAGTTATCCTACATGTTCTACCAATGTAGGATTTTATGTCAAATGGTCCGGCAAAGTCAACTCCAACAGTATTAAATGGTCTGCTAATTTGGGTACGTTCTGGGGGTAATGCAGCCATAAATTGGGTAGTTTGGCGATTCCTATATTTCGTGCAGGGTACGCACCTATTGACCACAGAACTGATAAGATTCTGCAGTCTCGGAATCCAAAAACTCGAACGAATTATTCGTAACATTAGACGATTTCCGCCGTGTAGGGTTATAAGATGAACGTGTTGGGTTAATAGTTTAGCAAAGGAGCTCGAGTAGGGTAATAAAATAGGGTGTCGTTCATCATATGTTAAGCTGTTGGAGTTTGCCAATCTGCCATTTGTGCGCATGATATTATTTGTGTCCAAAAAAGGCGTTAGGGTGAGTAAATTGCTTTTCCTGGGTAAAGGGTTTGATCTCTTTAGACACGAATATTCTTCATTGAAATATTGTGTCTGACAAAGAATGATCAGTCTATCACGGGTAGTTTTGATCTCGTGCGCATCTAATTCAATACTAGGGTGGGTTAATAATCTATTGAGTCTTTCGTCAATAGATAGTGGAATTTTCCGATCAAGAACAATGCTGTCATGTCGAATTCCATTTCTGCGGGTTAATGATGCGCGATCACAAAATCGATAGACATATGACAATATTCTAAGTGCTTTGGACCATTTAGAAAATCTTTCCAAAATGTCCTGGGTAGGGTGAGTAAAGTTCATAGATGGGATTGGGTTTACAGTCGTAGAGAACGACTGACAAATTTTAGCTTCAGCTTGAGTTTCATAGGGTAAATGTGTTGTTGGCCACATTGTAGAATCTTTCTTCAACCAATAGGGTCCATTCCACCATAGCTTGTCGTCCTTTAGCTCTTCTGCGTTGCAACCACGACTGGCAACATCGGCTGGGTTGTCATGAGATGCCACGTGACTCCAGTTGTTGATTCCCACTTCTTCGGCTATTGCAGACACACGGTTTGCCACAAAGGTGTTCCAGGTAGTCGGGGGTTTGTTGAGCCATGCCAAAACTATTGCGGAGTCCGTCCAGAAATGCATCGGGTATTGAGTTAAATTCAGCTGGGTAATTATGTTTCGTGTCATCTTTGCCAACAACACTGCACCACAAAGTTCTAATTTCGATAACGAAATGACCTTGATAGGTGCAACTCTCGTCTTAGCGAAGAGTAGGGTTACGGATATAGGTCCGTGTGTGGGTATAACTCGTGCGTATAAAACCGCAGAGTATGCTTTTTCAGACGCATCTGAAAAGCCATGAAATTCAATTTTTGCTGAAGGTGTAAAATGTATCCATCTAGGAACTCGAATATTGTCAATGTTATCATAAAACTGCAGAAACTTGTGCCATTTAATAAGGGTGAGTGGGTTAAGACATTCATCCCAAGCTGTATTATCCTGCCAAATTTGCTGCATCACTATTTTGGCGGATATAATAATTGGTGCTAGCCAACCAGCTGGGTCAAAGAGTTTTGCGATGTCAGATAAAACTGCTCGCTTTGTGTAGGCTGGTTTTCTCTCTATTTTGGGGGCTTCAAAGAAAAAATTGTCCTCTTTTGGATTCCACCGAATGCCTAGGGTTTTAGGGTTTTCCGATTCTGGAAGGGTGAGTAAGGCGGCATTCAGTTGGTGATCCTTGGGTAAATTATCCAACAGTTTTTGGGTATTTGAAGTCCACTTTCGTAGAGGAAAAGCAGCAGATTCAAGTGCAGTGATCAACTGTTTTTGAGAGATTTCAGCCTCCCGAACAGTGTGAGCACCGGCTAGTACATCATCGACGTACATATTATATCTTAAAATTTGAGATGCAATTGGGTGGGTATCTTGAATGTCTTTGGCTAATCTGTGTAGGGTTCTGATAGCCAAATAAGGGGCACAATTGACGCCAAATGTGACGGTTTGCAGTTCGTAATCTTGAATGGGTTCGTTGACGCTTTTACGGAATAAAATTCTCTGATAGGGTGTGTGGGTAGGGTTTAATTGAATTTGCCTATACATTTTCGTAATATCGGCATTAAAAACAATCTTATAAAAGCGCCATCTCAAGATTGAAACAACCAAATCTTGTTGTAGGGTAGGACCAATGTGTAGGGTATCATTCAAGCTGTTGCCGTTCGAAGTTTTGCTTGATGCATTAAAAACAACTCGAACTTTCGTCGTAACACGATCGGGTTTAACAACAGCATGATGGGGTAAATAATAATGGGTATTTGAAGAAGTGTTAGGGTTATACATTACGGGTTTCATATGACCTAAGTCAATATATTCTTGTAGTGCGTTATCGTATTCAAGCTTCAACTCGGGTTTCCTGAGTAAACTCTTCTCATTCCTTAAATATTGAGCCATTGCTATATGGCGAGAGTTTCCTAACTCAATTTGAGGGTTACGAAATGGAAGAGTTACTTGATAACGGCCATTGGGTAAACGACGGGTAGTTGTCGTGTAAATTTTCTCACAAGTACAATCATCTTCGGATTGAATGGGTTCTTGTGGAATTTCTTCAATTTCCCAAAATTTGGTCAAAAATCTATCAAGCTTGACAGAACTATAGTAAGAGACTATTCTTCGGGTAGGGTGAGAATCATGAACTGGTCCGGTTAAAATCCAACCAAACTCAGTTTCTTGAGCTATTAATGTGCCAAGAATATCTTTCTTAACACCAGCTCTGATAATTTGTGGGTAAAAATCGCTACCAATTATAATATCAACTGGGCGGCTTTCATAAAATTTAGGATCCGCCAATGGGATCCTGTCTAACTCTTTTATGAAGGTAGGGTTTAAGTTTTGGGTGGGTAAATTTCGGGTGAGTGTTTTGACAACAATTGCCTGAATATTCAGTGAAAATTCCTTATTTGTGTTAGAACCAAGATGTATATTACACATCTTGTTCGAACGTGCTGAAACAACCTCATTTAAACCTGAGATCTCAGCAACTATGGGTAGGGTGGGTAAGTGTAGTTTGCGCCTTAGCTTATCAGAAATAAATGAAAAATCTGATGCTGGGTCAATAAGCGCTCTAGCAGGGAATTCTTCACCATGTATTTTAATATTCAAGGCAGCTGTGCCTAATAATTTAGTTCTGTCTTTTAATTGGGTTCTGCTTGAATTTGTTTGGGTAGAGAAAGACTGTATTGCACTTGACGTAGAGGGTTTATCGTCATTTTGTGGGTTAGTGTTTGGGTTGGGTTTGTGTAATAGTGTGTTATGTCTGCCGCCACAGTATCTGCATGTAAATGTACTGCGACATTCTGATACCATGTGGCTAATGGCTAGACAATTGTAACAAATTGAATTCTTTCTTACGAATTCAATTCTTTCATTTACTCCCAGGGAAGTAAATGATGAGCATTCCCTCAATGTGTGGTTATTTCTGCACAGTTTGCACAATGAACCATCGAGTTTTTCTTGGGTTTTCGGGTAATTATGAGTATTTGGGTGGGTTTGGGTAGAAATCAAGGGTTTGCTCTGGAATTTGGTTGTGGACTGATTATCCTTCCTATTGTTGTGTGTCACATTGTGGAACGTCTTTACTCTTCTGTCAAGTCGAGAGTTGATGTCCTGGAGGAATTTGGGTTTCGGGTGGGTGTTCGGGTTAGGGTTACCCTCTGGAACATCATTGACAGACGTGAGTTCCTTGAATGTATTTGTTAAAAATACATCCACATCCGTCCAGGAAGGCATTTCAGCACAATCTTTCAGTGTCTTTTCAAATTCCCTTCTGGTTTCTTTGGGTAATTTAGTCAAGCAGAGATATACTATGATAGGATCCCAATTGTCCGTATCTATCTCCAGTGTATTCAAATTTGCAATACAGCAATTAATCTTCCTCTGTAATTTTCTTATTGAAACACTACACAGAGTGTTTACCGCTGGTAAATTTAGAAGGGTTTTTATCTGTGCATTAATTTGCATCCTTCTATTTTCGTACTGATTTACCAGTTGGGTCCACGCAATAAGAAAACCGTCATTAGTTAAGGGTGCGTTGTCGACAATTTCTTTAGCCTCGCCGCTAGTCTTATTCTTGAGGTAGAAAAGTTTTTCTACACCACTTAGGCGGGTATTGTTGCCATAAATAGCCTTGAATAGGTCTCTGAACGAGGCCCAAGACTTGAAATCCCCACTAAAAGTTTGCATATCGCAAGGGGGTACGTTAAATCCAATTGAGTGGGTGGGTTGTGTAAATTGTTCGGGTTGGGTTGGGTTAGAATTTTTGGGTTGGGTGAAACTTTCTATAGACTCATCTATGGAAATCATAGATGATCTATAGAATTTTTTGGCAGATCTCACATTTCTGGAGAGGCCATTAAAATTAATCGAATTGGCAATTTCAGGGTCATTGAGTTGTGGCGATTCTCGGATCTGTTTGAATTTTCCATCAATATTCGACCACAACTCTTCCAATTCACTCTTCATGAATCTCAATGCGGGTAGTGATTGAGAATTCTCTGGACTGGCTTTACAGTCCTCCTCAAAGGCACTTAAGTCCTCTTGGATATAACGCATTATATCGGCGGCTAAAGTTTTTAATTCCGACATCTTTATTTCAAAATTTAATACGAGAGGATTGGAAAAAAGTCAATAAAACTCGGTAGTAAGTCGATTTACCGCGGGTAAATTTGGTTCAAAAAATATTTATTTCAGTTTTGAAATAAATCTAAATAGCAGACGAAATTGTCTATTGGGTATTCTCTGTGTTTTTTGTTGCACTACACAAAGAGAACGGCAATATTTGTTACTCACAATATTTTGGAAATATTATCGAAAAAAAAGGGTAAGTATTGGGTGGGTGGAGTAAAGATAATATTTCCTATTGCAAGTTTTCGCACGTTCTAAATTTTCGCGTTAAAATTATATGACAATTTTATAAAAAATGTAAAATGAAAATTTTCAACTTACCTTGTCTGCTGAGGGTAGGGTACAAACCAAATTATTTCCAATTCCTCTTTGTGTGATGTTTGTTGTGTTGTGTTTGTGTGTAATGTTAATAATGTTAATTTGTTAGTAGGCACTTATTTGTAATTGGTTTTGATTTCTAGTTAGTGAAGAGTAATGTAATGTAATTGTTTGTGCACTTGATATTTTTGAATTTTTTAATTTTTGTCACTATGTATATTTTGTTGCTATTTTTTATGAACCGTGTTGAACTTTTTATTTTTGTGTTCCTTTAATTTTGATTTTGTTTATGTATTGTTGCAAAAATGTATAATATTTGTTTCTTTATGTAATGTGTATTTTGTTTCTATTTTTTGTGAACTTTAGTGAACTTTTCTATTTCCTTTTGATTTTAAATTTGTTTTTAAATATTATTTTACTGTTCTATGTAATATCACTTTCTTTTTGTATTTTTAATATGTAATAATTTTAAATAAATAAAATATAAATTTTATAATATGTGCTGTGTTATTTTTGATTTTGAAATGTTCTTATTTTTTACTGTTTTATATGTGTGTTGTTTTTGTTAATGCACTTTTTTATTTTGTGTGACCTTCTGTGATTATTGTTTGTGTTAATTGTTATTTTGTGTTTTTTGATTTATGTATTTAAGTATTTTCTTTTTCTTGTGTTTAGTTCAAAATTTATTTATGTTTGTTGTTGATTATCGAAACTGGTTTTGTTTGTAGGATATTTTGTTATGTTTTTAGTATAGGGTGATTTATGTTTCACTGTTTTTGTTAGTGTATCAGTGTTTATTTTAATTTGTTTGTCTATTTCACTTGCACTTCTTTATTTAATTTTTTTTGATTTTTATTAAAATTTTAAAATTAGGGTGGGGTAGAATTTGCACAATTTATAGGGGGTGTATGGGTTTTATTTTTTAGAGTGGGGTAGAATATTCACAAGGGTTAATGTGGACTGTATATATGTAGATCGCTGTCCTTTCTTTTTCCTTGAAGGACCATGAACAGACGGGTTATAGGGTAGGGTTAGTATTAGGGTAAGAGGGGTTAGGGTGCACAAACCTTTTATATTTTAATTGTATATATACTTATATGTGTGTATATATATGTAAATAATAAATGTTAATGTTTTTTTTTAGTTTAAACGTTATAAAGCGTATTTTATTTGTATTTGCTATTTTAATTTATATTTTAATTTCTCACAATTTATCATTTCACAATTTGTTCTAAGTTTGTCAATGGTTACACTATAAATTTTATTATTTGTGCAGAATTCGAATTTCAATATTAATTCAAAAATATTCAATAATCTTGTTAACTCTTTGTTTTATATTAGACACTGTTCATAATTAAAATTCACAATTATATGTTGTATTTAAAATGAAATATTAGCTATGATGCACTCGCGTAGGGTTTGCTGGGGTTTCGTTTGGCGTTGGTCAAGGTCGATAATCAACTGATCGACAAAGGATTCACGTCCTTATGTTGGAGATGTTGATGAATGTTTGTATATGTGTATATCGTGAATGTGATGTGTGTTAGAGATGTTATTGTCATTACATGTGTGTTGTGAATATTGATGTGTGTTGGTGTTAGTATTGTTTTTATTTGTTAAAGATGTTTATGTTGTCAGGATTGGGAATGATGAGTTTGTTCACTCGTGTGAACAATGTGTGTGGAATGTGCTCCTTAATATGGTTGATATAATAAACAACAGCAACAACTCTTTCAATACGCTCTCTTGACATACAAAACATATACATGTACACGTGAAGATGCACAGATGCATGTGTGGTAGCTATGGTGAAGCACTCACTCATTTGTCTGGTTAAATTCAATGGATTTTCATTTGTTTGTTATCAAAACAAATTAAAATGCATATGTAAAGAGAAAGAGGCAGAGAGAGTGGAAGTGCTTGAGAGAGAGAAAAAAAAAACTTCAGAAAAACAGCAACTTTGCTGGATTGCAAAATAAAGTACAAATGGCCATCAATACTACCACACACACACACATACATACGTACATACACACCCACTAGAATTGTATTAAATTATCCCTTTTGTTTGGTATTTTTGTTTTTGTTTTTATTTGCAATTCGCTTTAATATGCTCATACATCAAAATAGATTCAAAGAGAGCTGAAGAGCGGGATACCGGGAGTGTAATAGTAAGTAGAAATTCATGTTCCTGTATGGTGTGTACTTATGTATGTATGTGTGCTTATTTAAAAGCATTCTTTGTGCGATGGCATTATTCCATACACATGCTGGGGGTACTTAAAATTTACATTTTAATGTTGCATTTGAAAAATGACTTGTTGGTCCTTTATTTTACCATCATTGTTATGTTGTTGGTATTGTTATTGCTGTGTATTGAAAAATCGTATATCATTGTAACGAAAACAACAACAACAGCAACAACAACAACAATAGCAATTTTTATCATTATCATATAAAATGTTTGTTTATTTTCGTTTGTATTTGTATTTGTGCACTGTTACTCGGTCTCTATTTTATTTTACTGTACATCGTACATAATTCATGTTGTATTTGCTGATGTTGCTGCCATTGTTGCTGTTGCTGTTGTTGTTGTTTTATTATTACAAATTGCAATCTTCATTCACGATTCAATTCGATTCGTTTCGTTTCGTTTCAATTCTCTGCATGTTTAGCAATCAAAATAACATTGATTTGAACGTTGTCCGAGTTTATCTTTTCCCTTTTCTGTTTTTTTGTTGTTGCTGTTGGCCTTGTTGCTGTTGTTACTGTTTTTAGATGCACATGATGTGCTGTATTTTGCGGTATTTTATAATTCCCTTGGCATTATCATCATAGACCGACAATGTTTATGTTGCAGAGATGTATGCGAATGTTCGAACGATGAGAGTTAAATTGTAACTGATGCCGTTCGTAAAAATAATTAAATTTTGCGGAAGTTTAAAACATAATAAATGTAGGTTTTGTAATTCTATGGACAAAAGGTCTTTGCAGTTTTTTTTTTTTGAAATGATGGTGTAACTACTGGTTTCACTGTGTAATAATAAAACAGCACGGGCTGTACTATAGGCTACTATACTATGCGGCTTTTTTATATTTAAATCGATAGACTTTATGAAACAAACGTATATATTTTCAGAGTTCTTAGCGCACAAATGAAAATTAAAAAGATTCAGAAGGTTTGTTACCATGCTGGTATACAACTGTTACATTATTATGTGAATTGTCTATTGACCCTTTAAGCCGTATCATAATGGAGCGCCATATATTTTTGCAGAACTTATTCCCGCACTTGGATGTCAAATAAAGAAAAATGAACGATCAGAGTATATAGCAATATGCAGACAGCACACAAGCTCTAATAAAAGAATCTCTTTTCGGCACTTTTTTAACGAATTTGTTAAATGAAGAAGTTATTAGAGAAGGTTGGATTTAAACTCAATACTACGATACAGCAAACGCCGCTCATTAATGTGGACCATGACTTGATAAAACTCTTTAATAAAACTCTTAATAAAACACGACACATGCTTAGATTAACCTATCGAAGTGCATCGCACTTGAGGTTTTAAAATCTCTCTAATCACTTGCATAATTATTCTGTGTATGGTACTTAGGAAAAGTTAAGTTCTTTTTATTTTCTAAACATGTTTTCCTTTTTTTGGAATTACCCAATTTGTTGGCCTCTTCAGTTCTGATATGTTCAAAATGAATAAATAGGCACTTTAAAAATCCAATTCTGATTTTATTTCATAATACTTTTTGAAGATGTCCCATTTAAAAAAAATTACTCCCTTTCCCAATGTTTGTAATCCAAGTTCCAAGCTCACGTTGTCCAAACTATGCCAGTTTCTGCCTATAATGGTGGTTTGCTGAGGCAGACCAGAGATTGTGCTTTAAAAGAGAGTATCAAATATGGGCATAAAGCGCCAATAAAAACTTTACAGTTTCTTCTCAGTCTAGACTGTAAGCCAAGGATGTTCTCCAAGTTTTAATGGTCATTCATTCTGGGATCGATTAGTCGAGTCATATTTGGAAATTCCATCAAGTGGATTTTGAATACCGTGCTCCTGAATTATCCCGAAAAAATCTCTTCATAAAACATTTTCTGTCGCCTTTGTAACTATAAAAACTTGTAATCCTTATTTTATGCTCAACCATACAGTCTAGTAGTCTAGTAAGTAGTATGTTGGCTTATTAGACGTGAGGCCACGGTTCAAACCCCAGGTCAGAAATCTCCAACAAAACGAAATATGAAAAGAACTTTTCCGGCGACTTAATCTCAGCAGATTTCTGGCAAAAACTTTGAGAGTAAATAAAAAATTGCCATAAAAAGTTTCCCAATAATCTGTCGTTCGGAGTCGACTTTAAGCTGTAGGTCCCGTCACTCATGGATTAAATTAACACACCCAACATAAGTTTTGTGATAAACTAAGTCGTAATAGAGACAAAAGGGTCAAACCACGAATACTCTCTACAAACACACAGTGTCTTCACACAAAAGTGACTGAACTTTACTAACTCAGTTGCCTGCTTTGGCTTGCCTTTTATATGGCAGAGTAAACAGTCTGATTGAAGGCGAATGTTCGGGGCTTCGCCTTCTCGAGATCTCTATAAATGTAAGCATCGTTGTTTCATTATTGTTGTTTGTGCATTTTGTTTACATTTATTCTTGTAGTGCTTGTTGTTGTATTTTTGTTTACTTGTTTATCATTTTTTTAAGCTGCTGTTTGTTGTTTTATTAAGCAGTATGATAATTTGTAAACAGGTTTGTTTACTGCATTGTTTTTGTTTTTTTTGTAGCTTTTGTTTATAATTTTAATGTTAAACGATGTAAAAGCAAGACACCAGTATCTATTTTTTTTTTCATTTCCGTAACAATATCAATAAAGACTGGTATGTAAACTTCGTTTAAGGCCAAATCGTACATCAGTTTCTCTGCCATATTTTGACCTAAATTTCTATCGGGTGGATAGAAGAATAATCGGCTACCTCGGTTAAGATATTGTGGTAATATACCGGAAAACTCTTTTCTATGACTATAAAACCCTTTTCTACAGTTATAAAGAGCAATTCTTAAGGCAGAGAAACTGAAGCCTTTGCTGTATGGCGATATCACGAGTGTTCAGAAAATTAAAGGATGTTTTAAACCCATATTTGAATACAAATAATAAATAAATTAACTACCATGCCATGCCATCTGATGTTTATGCATTTAATTCTTTGAAAATTAATATTTAAAATACTCTCATACGCTTCAATAATTAATTTCATAACCATGGATGTGTATAATAATTCTTTTGCATTTCCTAAAGCAATAAAATTTCTTTGAAAATAAAATTTTTTAAATGAAAATCTCATAGAATTCCATTCCATGGAACATTTAAAAAAGTAGCAACCACTTGATATCGCTTTAAAACACAAATATGAACGAAATGAACACTGAACGATGGTACGGACGCTTGTATGTACGTATGTATTCGAATTAATTCGAATTCGCTTCACAAGTGATGCACATCGATAACCAATTTTATGTTTTGATTTGATTACATAATTTATAACCAAGAGCACCGTTATGCAATTACTTTTGCTTCTCGTTTTTCCTTCTTCCTTCTTTTTTCCTTTTTCTATTCATTTAACAAGAAGAGGCAGCACAAAGAAAAAAGAGTTGGAAGGATTGCTTTTTATGGCTGCCTTTCAATATAAACGGGGATTAGAATAGAAGAGAGAGAGAGTCAAATATCAAATGTCATGAATTAGTAATGCATTGTACAGGGACAACAGTACGTACAACAGTGGTGTAAGAAGCAAGTAGAAGCTGTACAAGTCATAACAAATGTTCGGGTTCGTGGTACTCTGGTACTCTTCCAAATTATGCTGAGAGAATAAAGCTGCTAATGCGGTAAAATCTAATGCAATAAAATTTATAAGCGTACTGAGTAAATAAACGAGTATTTTGGCAAGCGAAAAAGTATTAAAAAAATAACAAAATAAATGGAAATAGAATGGAAAAGAAAAGTTAAATAAAATCCTCATATAAAACATCAATAAATATAAATCAGCCTTTGGCAAAATATAGACTCTCTCCCTGTAGAAGAGGAGAAAAAAAAAGAAGAAACAACTCATAAGAGTAAAACAAATATTGTATAAGAGGATTTTAATTTAGAAAAATATATGTTTTGTGGAATAAAAACTACTACTCACTCATATTTACGGGACAATACGCCACACGTTTTAAAAATAAAACATTGTAAAACTCAATTACCAGCCTATTTATACAGCTGCAATCAACTATACTGCCTATGCCTACCCTATGAACTTATTTACGGCTTCTTCTTTCCCTCCCCTCCCTCCTTTCTTAGTGAAACCAACATTCATTGATCATTCGAGCCGATTATAACCGCAAAATGATAAACTTGCCTTGACCAAGATTTGCTAAAATAACACACACTCTGTTATCCTCTTCTGTGTCTATTGCTGTGTCGGTATGTTCATTTCAATTTGTTCTGTGGATTTTGTAATACTGATGTTATTTTCTCCAATCCAACGAAAAAAAAAGTTCAATTTATTTGATAATGACTTTTTAAAAGGCGAAAAGAAGCTAAACGTCAACGCTGCAGCAACAAAAACATGAGTGGCGTATGCAATGATTGTGCTGTTAAAGAAGACGACGAAGATGATGATGATGACCCCCTTTGGCAGTGCGGTGTCTTTGCTTTTATTTTGGATGCCACTGAGTCAATAAAAAGAAGGTATAGTGTTGAGCAAAAGTGGTAATGCCTTTAAAATCATGCTTTAGTTCTGAATATAGCTATACTCTCAGTTCAGAAAAAATATTGTTACGAAAATGAAAAATCTAGATTCTGGTGTTTTGCTTTTACATCGCTTAACATTAAAATTATAAACAAAAGCTACAAAAACAAAACAATGCAGTAAACAAACCTGTTTATAA
This sequence comes from Sarcophaga caerulescens, assembly GCA_927399465.1. NCBI lineage: Eukaryota > Metazoa > Arthropoda > Insecta > Diptera > Sarcophagidae > Sarcophaga > Sarcophaga caerulescens. Next base: position 10,547,811 of record OV656866.1, on the reverse strand, counting down.
ATTATCGTACTGCTTAATATAACAACAAACATCAGCATAAAAAAATGGTGAACAAGTAAACAAAAATACCACAACAACACTACAATAATAAACGTAAACAACGATGTTTACATTTATAGAGATTTCGAGAAGGCGAAGTCATGAACATTCGGATTCAAGAACATTCATCAGACTGTTTGCTCTGCCATATAAAAGGCAATGTAAAGCAGGCGACTGAGTTAGTGAAGTTCAGTCAGTCTTGTGTGAAGACGTGGTGTGTTTGAAGAGAGTAATCGTGTTTTGAAGATCATCGTTATAAAGATCCGACGAACAATTGTCTAGTAATTGTTTTTGTTTATGCAAAGGGTGTAAATAGAGGAATAACAAATATGACCAATTGTTGTTGTATACATCAAGTTGTGAACAGTGGCACACAGAATTGTGGGAATAATAAAGAAATTTAATTAAAACTAAACACAAATGTATTTTTATTTTATTTGCAACCTACGAGCTCAAATTTTAAACGTTTTTAAAAGGTAAAAACGTAACAATATGTACACTTCTCTGATGAAACAAAAAAAAATTTAAATAAAAAAATAGATTTTTCTGAAAGAAAACAATGAATTTCAGCTAATCAAAGAGTATACATTGCTGTAAAGAAAATCCTTTAATCACACAATAAATTGTCTCAATGTACCATAACTTTTTAAGCTAACTGTTCCTTTAGAATCTCTAACCCTGTACAAATATTTGTTAGTTTGTTTTACTTCAATTCTTCAATATGAGTTACTTTACTATGCACCCAGTACTCTTATGCCCTCTCCCCTTAACATTTTCTTGCAATTTGTGACCTCGTCTATGGAGTCTCCTGTTGCCTTTTTGACTGCAGCAATATAACGGAACGAGTACCACAACATAATGAACGGAAAATTATCAAAACAGGAAATTTTTTGGCTTTTGTCCAATCGATGACCAAAAAAAAACGAAAAACGAAATGAAAATGAAAAATGAACGAAGATACCAAAATGAAAAGCTAATTTTAAAAACTACAACAACTACTTGCCTTTTTTTCTTATTACAACAACAAAGCAACAACAATGGACGGTGAAAGCAGTAGCAACGATAATAACGATAAACTTCAAATAGGAAATATGAAAACAAGGAGGGGGGAGGGGGGTAAAATGAAATATTGAGTATTTTATAAGAGCAGACATTAAGTAGATAAAAAGCGAGTCAGAAGAATTAGCCAAAAATCCTTTCAAATTTTTTTTCTTTACATCTCCGTTAAAAGGAGTAAAGGAATTTGTAACCTTTGGAGAGAATTACACTGTTTCCAGCATCTTTTAAATGATTTTTGCGAAAATTTTTTACGAAATCACAACAGTGATTACAGACTGCTTACAATTTCCATTGAATAGTTTTATTGTAGTGAATTTTTTCCAAAATAGCTTACCGGATTTGTAAATAGCTTTCAAAATACGATCGTATGAATATGATTCGCCACGAAAATAAACAATAATGGACTTTAAAATCCTATTTTGGCTAAATTAATGTTTAAACCATTGAGCATATGCAGTACTACAGTGGCGAGCAAAAGTGAGTACATGTTAAAAATATTTATGCTGTTAAAAATGCTAAAAATTAAAGAAAGTTTCAGCAATTCTTCTTTAATAAAAAAAACTCGCAAATAATTAGTGAAAAAGATGTGGATCGTGTGCAAGTTTCCATGTTACCAGCACTGTGCATGTTTCCATGTTATCAAAATTCAAAAATTTCTTAAACGTGTTGTCGAAGTGAATGAGACACCGCATTCAAAAGGCTATTTCATTCGTGGGATTTAACAATGTTTATGGAAAACATTCCAAGTAATGTAAGTAAGACAACACGATGTATGATAGACATCATGAAAAGCAAAACTTCTTGAGAGGCTTCCCGCATCTAACCATTTAGATCGTCACTTATGAATTGAAATCGGCGAAATATCTCTCTCCCAAAGTCAAGTCTTTTTTGGTTACGAATCAATGTCCTTAAATGTAGAAACTTTTCTTTATAATGTCTACTCGTTGCACAAATGAAAGTTTAAAAATTATTTAAATTTTTATTATTTTTTGAAGTTTATTTTGCAGTATTAATAAGATTTGCATACATTTAGGCTGCAGCTGCTGCATTTTCTTTAATACACCACAAATTTCCATCTTTTTTTATGCGAAAAGTAATGAAATCCACCTGATTGAGATTAAAAAAGTTCAGAGGAAATCTTAAGAAAAAAAAACTTTGTAATAAAAACTAGTTTATGTCCACCGACTTGTCTTAAGGATACTGTAGGCATTTAGAATCTATTAAATTACAGTGGAATGTGCAGAAAACACAACAAAAAAAACCAAACGTGGTAATAAGGAAGAGGTTAGAGTGCTATGAAAATTATATTTTCGCTGACAATGGTAAATAAATCGGATATAGTTGGACTTTGCAGCATTCGGCAATTATATAAGGCTCTTAATATATTTGAGACTTTAAGCAACTTTAAAAAAGAATATTAAGGTACGTAGATAATTTTACTTCAATCTGTTATGGTTAAGGTGAGGTTATGTAAGGTGGGGGGCCTTCCTTAAAGGAAGTGGTCCCAATTAGGCCAGCATTTGGGCCCATTGTGATGCCGCAATCAATTCTACTTGGGGATGAAACATTACCTATAGAGATTGCAGCAATCTTTGTATTTGAGAACTCAGTCAAAAATAGTTTATATAGGAGAGGTCGGATATTTCCGTCTGTTTAGGACAAAAGCAGAGCACTAACACATGAGGTGAAGAATATTGTTACGTTTTTACCTTTTAAAAACGTTAAAAATATGAGTTCGTAGATTGCAAATAAAATAAAAATAAATATGGTGTTTAATTTTAAGTCAATTCTTTATTATCTGCACAACTTTTGTGCCACTGGTCGAACTTATTCCACGTATACAATGATAACTTTCACAATATGTGCTTATTCGTGATATTACTCTGCTTACAACCTTTATTTTGTAAGCAACAACAACACTTGTTAGTTATTCTTCTTTGCTCACAACCTTTTTTGTAAGCACAACACTAACAACTGTTTTCTTCGCGCAACTTGTCTGCACACAAGTCTGACTGAATTATAACTCGATCTCGTATCTTCACACACCACTGGTTGAATTCTCACTCAATTCAACGCGACATCGTCACACGACTAACTTAACTCGATCTCCAAGAATCACGTGTCTTCATACACGACTGACTGAATTCTAACTGAATCCTCGTTGCTCGCTTTATCTTGCCTTTTATATCACTGGATCAACAGTGTGATGAATGCCCTTGAAGGATGATGACGACCTTCGGGAACAATCCAAAAATGTAAACAACTTGTTTCCATTTTTGTTTTTCGTGTATCTTGTTTACTTTCGTCCAGGCAGAGTTGTTGTTGTTTTGTTTGTTTGTCTTTCCGCTATATTTTTTATACACGGACGTTGTTGCTATATTTTTGTTTATTCATCGATCTTGTAAACAAGCCTGTTGTTTTTTGTTGCTATATGTTTACTTATTCGTTGATCACGTGAACAACTGCATTGTTTTGTTTTTGGAGCTTTTGTTTATCATTTTATGTGTGATCAAGTCCATTGTGTTGTTTTTGGAGCTTTTGCTTATTATTTTAATAACACCATTTCCCCTCCTCAGGCCCCTAGCGCCTGCTTTCTTTCGACATGCCTATCAAAAGGACAGGCGCCTGTAAAAATCGACTTTGTGCGTTAGATGGATGGTTATACGACTTAAGAACAGAAGTGAGTCAGCCCCTTTCTTCTCCATACGCATCTAGTACAGTTTAGAAATATTGGATGTACCCTTCCTGAAACCAACAAAATTGAGCTTCCCTGCAAAACGAGTGAACAATATCGATATTAATTGAGGTAATTGTCGGAAATTGTTAGGTCCGTACCGGCCCTAGCCAGCTCATCAGCAATGCAATTTTCTACCACATTTAGGAGTTGCCTTTGAATGATCCGAAACTTCTTTGAGAACACTTCGTCATTCATGGACAAGAAACAAACTCTCCAAACAAATCAAGCGATTTTTAAGGAAAATCCCGCCACTCAACAAGTACTGCGCCGCTTTTAATATTACCATGACCTGTGCTTGAAAAACACTGCAGTGGTCGAATAATTGTCTAGTAATTGTTATTGTCGCCGTAGTCTAGTAGGTAATGTGTTGGATTATTAGACTTCAGGCAAGGTCAGACATCAAAACGAAATTAAAAAAAAAAAGTATTTCTTCGGTGACTTCCTCTCAGAAGATTTCTGGCAAAAACTCTGAAAGTAAATAAAATTGTCATGAAAAGTTTCTCAAAAAAAATCTTTCGTTCGAAGTCGGCTTTAAACTGTAGGTCCCGCCACTTATGTATTAAATTAACACACACAACATAAGTGGTGTGAGAAACTAGGTCCATAATCCTGACTGAAGGGTTGCAATGACCAATTATGTATGTATGTAATTGTTATTGTTTATGCAAAGGGAATAAACAAAGGAATAACAAAGAAAAGCAATTGTTGTTGTTTACATCAAGTTGTGAACAGTGGCACACAGAATTGTGCGAATAATAAAGAATTTTATTTAAAAGTAAATACAAATTTATTTTTGTTTTATTTACAATCTACGAGCTTATATTTTAAACATTTTTAAAGGGTAAAAACGTAACAGTATCAAATATTTGATTCCCATATCCTACTCGAACAAAACTAAACATAGCCTAGGTATCGGAGCTGTGCAAAGAAACTAGCAATATAAATCAGTGGTTTGATGATGCAATTGTTTTACTTAAAACGTTTGCTTTGTATTTACTTACTCACTTTTTGTTTAGCAGCAATATGTCTCGACTATTGTGGAGAATTCTAACGAAACAAGGCAATGTTCAAATAAAAATAAGAAAGGAAAAAAACACGCTTATTTTACGACTTTTTAAAATTTCTGCTTCGTGTCAATTCTATTGTCATCTAAGCTTTATTTAATAGAAAATTAAATATGTATTCTAATCCGTAAATCAAAATCGAATTTATTTTCACTCAAGCGTATGTTTTCTAAATGAGACATGAACGAAATAAATTTTCGAAGAATGAAAATCTCTCTTTTCTTTCTTTTTCAAATTCTTTTAAATTGAATTCTTATTTAAATGACGATTTTTTTTTTCATTTTTAAAAAAATACTTGAAAAGCGAACAGCAGCGAGGAGGCAAGTAAACAATTTCAATTCCTTTGTTTTTTCTTTGGTTTTTTGTTTTTTTTTTATTTATTTATTTGCAATACAACAAATTGGCATTGTTGCTTTAGTTTCTTTTCTACGCGGGGAAAAAATACCAAGAAAAACTGCAAAAAAAAAAAACCAACGACTTAAAGTTAGAGAAGGAAAAATATTTTCTTAAAGGAATGCTTGATGATCCCTTTGGCTACAGGAGGAGGAGGAGAAAGAAAAAAAAAAAGAAAAAGAAGTGAAAGAAATCCTCCGATTATTTAATCGCGAGTTAAAGAAACTGATGCCAATGAATGTTGCTGCTGATACGTAAAATGCTGCTGTATTGTTTGGCTACTCCTCGTCATGCCTGTAGCAGCTTTTACTCCTCCTTGGCAATGTTAGAGCTCGTGCTCCCCTAGGCAGCCAGTGGCTGTTGCTGTGTATTAGACGGTATTTGTTTGCATTGTTTAAGCTTTTAAAATATTCATGGAAATACTTTGATGGCGTAAATGATGGGCCCATTATCATGAAATGGTTATTGGTGGTGGGTTGCAGCAGCAGCACAGCACAGCAACAGCACCGGTAAAGGCAACAAGAAACAATAAAAAAATCATCAGGAATGAAAAAAAAAATACCAGAAATTGAAAAGAGAATTTGGAACTAGAGGGGTTGGTTGCTTGGTTTTGCCTCTGAGGAGCATAAGGATAAGGCGTATGAAACATTAAAGGAATGCAAAAGGAAATTCTATTTGAAGGCTAAAGGCGTCATATAATGAATGCATAAACTTCAGCCATCGATGATAATGATGAGCTGTAAGGTTTTTTATCATTTTATATACCCGTCAGTATTTTAATGCAGTGAAGCCCCAGATCAACCACCACCCACAGCCCACACTGTACAGCTTAACACTGTTCAGCTCAGTTCATCTCATCTCAAGTTGATTAAATGATAAAATAAACAGAAAAGAGTAACGTAAATAAATAATGAAAATTGAAAAAGAAAAAAATTGTTGAAGAAAAATGTCAACAAATTTAAGTGGTTCTCTTATTAAGTACCCAAAGAAGAAGAAGAATAAACTCATCATCATCCAACCAACCTGCTAGAGCAGTGAGCCAAAGGCTGTTGTTATGCATAAATTATATCGAATTCGTTTCTTTTCATTTCAATTCGATTGAATGATGATGTGGTTATCGGTTATTTATTTTCGCTTTTAAATTCGGTTTTTTTTCTTTCATTTCATTTTCATTATCTGAGTTTATTTTAATTTTAACGTAGCATAGTTTGCCAAACGAATTTGCCTTTGGGGGGAGGGGGTATTTTTTTCAAAGCAATCAATGAATTTGCATAACAGCGCCTTTGGTTAAAGTAGAGAAATGTTTGTGATTTAAATCTTTGGTTTAAATTCTTCAAAAAGGAGGCCTAACTAAAGGGTCCGCCAAATAAATTTTTTTTTTGAAAATTTTTTTAAAAAAAAACTGCTGAATATTTTCTCTAATTTCTTTTTTTATTTGAAAGTACAATCCTTCCGGTTAATAATGGAAAATAATTTCATTCAAATGCCTGCTTCGGCTGGCCATGCAGTAGCCTACACAATCGGTTCAATTTTTAAGCACATTATCGATTGTGTGCAGCTGTATTTCACCAATGGCTTCACGAATATTGTCCTTTAAAGCGTCAATTGTCTCTGGCTTGTAGGCGTAACACTTTTCTTTGACGGCACCCCACAAATAATAGTCCAACGGTGTCAAATCGCAGCTCCGAGGTGGCCAAACGACATCAGCTCTGCGGCTGATAATGCGATCTTCAAAAACAGGGCGCAAAACATCGAGTGTAGCTTCGGCTGTGTGGCCAAAATGTTGTCAATATCCTCCTCTTCAATTTTTGTGAACAAAAATTCGTTCAACATGGCCAGATAACGATCGCCATTGACTGTAACGGCCACTCCTTGCTCATTTTCGAAGAAAACTAGCCCAATTATGCCTCTGGACCAAAATCCGCACCAAACAGTGACTCGTTTTGGGTGCGTCGGCTTTTCAATGAGCGCGTGCGGGTTTTCTGTGCCCCAAATGCGACAATTTTGCTTGTTTACATACCCGCCAAGATCAAAATGAGCTTCATCTGAAAAGATGACTTTTTTGCCAAAATTGGCATCTTCTGTAAGTCGATCGCAGGCCCACTTAGTGTTGTTGTTCAAGCGTATACACAACCATATTCGTTCAGCGGAAGGATAAAACTAATTATATGTCAAATCAGACATGAACTAAGTGTTACCATTCACGAAATAAGCACTACTTGAAAAAAAAAAACGTTAGATGGCGGACCCGATACAAAACTAAGGAAAAAAACTAAACAGATCAGGTTCAAACAAATGAATTCATTCGTATGCGAATGTTTATATTCAATATTTTGTCCTAGCTAGAGTGGATCGATTCCTTAGTTCTTTTAAGGAGCACACTGCGGTCATTTGTTTTTTATCTTGTTTTATAGGTAGATAGTTTGGATTGTAAGCTCTGATACCAAAAGCTCACTTGATCACGCATAGCGGGCCATTGTAACGCCACAGGTAAACGCTGTCCCTGTATGGACCGAGTTTCACAATACTAGGGAAGAAGTTGGTTAGCGCAAGGGCTGCACGTTAAAAGCATGTCTATCCTCCGCTGGAAAACCAGCCCGAGGGTTTGATAAACGAAGCTATATCCTTGCCATGATAACTCCGTCAAGCTGGCAATGATAGGAGAGCCAAATAACCTATATCTGCACCTCACAAGAGATGGGCACTGGCAAAGAAAGTGGATAATAGTCTCCTCTTCCTCAGCGGAAGAAATTTGGAAGGCCCACGTTTGTGCGCGTCATTTGGTATGATTCACCAGGAGCGTCTTTGATTTAAGTGGCATACAAGAAAGTACGATAATCAGGGACAAAGATAGGTTGACTTACCTAACGTTAGTTTGAAGTTCATACTTACGGAACAGGCTACATCCAGTGTATTTTTGCATATTTAGGACCTAATCGATACAGCTGACTATGGGTGTGGGATGGGGACTGATGACTGGAAGCATGTACTGACTCATGTCTAGACTATGAAGACACTAGTACGGGTATTACCTGTACTCAAGGGTTGTAGGATTTCAGTAAAGCCTTAGAAGACGATCGAAATTCGGAAGTTTGGCTTTTACGTCAAGGAAGTTTTCAGGATGATGTTAGTGGAGGTTTCTGCTTCCTCTTACATTGCTTCTTTTCCCGTATTTTTTGGCTTCTCTAGTTCGGTGTATTGTTGTTTTATTTTGTTTGCACCCTCTCTTAGCGTCTTTGGCAGTTCATTTGAGAGTTACCTGGGATTAGTTAGTGATTTTGTACTATGAAATCTGCACATAAGCTTATTTCTGGTGCCACAGGCGTAGGGACCACCTACGAGGCCCTTTTGAAAACTACGTAAGCTTCATGTGATGTCACATTCTTACCCGCATGCCGTGATTCATGGAACATATTTTTTTTTTAAAGAAAGTTAAACGAAACATAACGCTAAGATTTATATGGAACTTTTCTTTCATTATAACGCTTGAAGCTTATCTTACTTATGGTGTTTTCTTTTCTACAAAGAAAATGTCACCCTCTTACACGGTACATTAAAAAAATTTTTGACCAACCCTGTTGTAATGTCATTTTTTATTTGAGAAGAACATAACACAAATATTAAAAAAGGGTATGCCCTGTGTTTACCACTTATTAAGAAAATGAATGAGGAAATGCCAATTTGTTCAAAGGTGTTGCCAGATCGCTAATTTTTCGACTTCATTTTTTGCACGCTTTTTTTTATAATAAAAAAAAAAAAATATTTTAACACTGTTCTAACATTGAATGCAATTTTTTATACTGCTGACCATGTAGCTTTAATAATGTAATATTTCCTTAAGATTACTCCACAAAACAATGAAAAAATTAACTTCAAATTGGATAACAATACCAGGCGACTTTTTTAAATTTCATCTGGTAGCCCTATAAATAAACAAAAGTCATCTGCTTTACAGGGCATTATCAGCACTCTCGATTTATACAGGGTATAAAATGCAATGCCCTCCACCATTGGCAAGTGCGAATTATTTAGAATAAAACATACCACCCTTTTAGAGGGCGAAACATTTTTAAGAAACACACTCAAAATTGCATTTTGCGTTAATAAAATGCACATTTTTTGGTAGAAAAGAAAACATAATTAATTTAATTGATCATAAAAACTCTAGGTTCTCAGACTTCTCATGTTGTGTGTGTTTATTTTATACATGAATGATGGGATCTAGGAAGGAAGTCGCCGAGGGAAATTTTTTTTCATATTTTTTTTGTTCGATATGTCTGGGCCGAGGGTTTAATTATGGGTTCTCATCTAATAAGCCAACACACTATATACTAGACTAACGCGACTTCCATATAGATTTTTTTTTTTTATGAAACCAGCTCTCAGGGGATGGCCCCTACTCATGCAATGCATTGTGCAGGTTTTTTAGGAAAGGTGGAAAGGGGGAAGATGCGGACGGCAAGGAAACGAGTTGCTGCTAGGTGACTATAAAATGGCCAGTGCTATATCTTCACCATTAGACAGTCTACAGGCAATCGTCCCCAAGACGCCCGCAGTTTCTCACACCACTTATGTTGTGTGTGTTAATTTTATACATAAGTGGATGTTCAACGGATTTAACTTTTTACAAAAATATTTTCTATCTGAAAAGTATCTGTATTCTGTATACAAAATAATTTCCTGATTAAGACAGTCATAGGACATTCAAATATTTTCAAGTGTATAAACAAATCCTCCTCCTTCCTCCTTCTCATTGCATCATTAGTCGATCAAATAAATTTTCTAATTACATTTTGCTTTGCATAAAAAATTGTCCATAAAGAAATCAATTCAAATGGAAAAAAAAACATTTTCCATATTTTCTTTCTTTCTAATCCTTATTCATTAATCAAATTGTTTATTCTGCCCCATATCAAAGAGAAAGTACCCCATATCAGAAAGCCTTTCTAATAAAAAAAGTCAACAGTAAAACAGAAAAACTATTAGAAAAGTAATGTAAATGGGATTGGGATATTTAAACGTAATGAATGTCACCTCGGCAGTGCGTTGTTATCATAATTACGAAATCTTGAATTTTTGTACGTCTAGAGATTGATTAAAAACCATAATAACGGTAAATCTAAAAAGAGAAAAACTAAAACTAATTGATTTTGTAATTGTTCAATTCCTTTTCCCCGCAACCAATAAATTACACACACACACACACACTACACAAAAATAAACACACGATACGATACGATACGATAGTGAATGTAAATTCAGTGACACTTTTTGACTCATACTCTGGTACTTTTAATGTGATTTGTTTTCTCTCTTTCTCGTTCTCAATTTTTGTTTTCGTTATTTAATGCAATTACTTTTATTGTGCGTCATTGTTGTTGTTGTTTGTATACATTGTAGAAACGATTAAAAAACTCATAGAAAAACAAATGAACGATAACAACAGTAGAAAAAAATAAACAACAAACAGACAGACATACAGACATTTACTCGTAATCTTAGTCCAACAATTAAGCGTAACATTTGTTTTACGATGAGTATTCGACTGCTTGATTACGTGTGAGTGTGTGTGAGTGTGTGAGTAAGAAAGAGAGTTTTTGTGTGTGTGTGTGTGTGAGTTTGGTAATCAATTTAAAGATTACAATCACACAATTACAAGTGTAATGGTGTCTAAAAAGCATACACAATAATACATTATTTACATGCCATGAAATGCCAGGTCCTACACTACTTTGCTGTGTGGTAACTTAATTTACTTAATAGACGTAGAAACGTAGAAAAAAGAGACGTGAAGAGAGGAAAACTTTAATATTTTTTACACACTATTGGGAAAGTTGAAAAATGCTTCCACATACACCACACGGCAATCTTTAAAACAATTTAGCTGCCGTAGTTAAAAACTTGAAAACAAACAAAAATTTTGTTGAACAAAAAACGAAACATATTTGAACTTAAAACTTTACATTTTACTCTCTCTCTCTCTCTCTCAGTCAAATGTCATTTGATTCAGTCAAGTATGACTAACCGAAACAAATGAATTAAAATTAAAGGTAAAGGTAAAAAAATTCACACACACACACATACACTCACTCTATTACATACACATAGAAATTACCGAAAGCAAATGAATTTCAATTTGAAAAGTAAAAGCGGGAGAGAGTGAAAGAGAGCAAAACAACGCAAATTTATTTGTAAGGGTATGTCAGGGGGGTGTATACGTAAATGTCACTTGGGTAACATTAAGTAACATTTACATTTCCGCTTGTAGGTCATGTTTTTTTTGTTGTATTCGACACAAAATGTACGAATTGCGTGTTGACAACAATTGTTTTCATTTTTTATTGTTTGATGTTTTTACTATTTTTCTGTTGTTGTTGTTCGAAAAAGTTAATGAACACAAGCCCGGATACAACTTAAAGCGTAAAACTTTAAGACGAATGTCCTAATAAAACTTAATGGCCAGTTGTTTTAGGCAGAAATTTTTATTCTTGTGTATGTGCACTGCATTCCATAGCAATTGCTTAAGAGAAGACACTATCCACACTCACTTGCTACCGTTTTGTGTCTTTCAAAGAAAATCTTTCTATTTTAGAAATCCATTTTGCTTTGCGTTATGTTTGTCTTAAATTGAGAGAAATCATGCCGGAAACCAATTGTGATTTTTATTTGCATGTGTTTCATGTTGTGAAACGACAAAGATGAACGAAAAGTACCAAATAGACAGACAGTGGGAGAGCAGTGGAATAATTGAAATTAAAAAATGCTGCAAAGCTTTGTCGGTTATTTATAAGCAGATTGAATAGGCAGGTTGTAGCAACAACGTATTGTTACGAAAATGATAAATCTAAATACTGGCGTTTTGCTTTTATATCACTTAACATTAAAATGGTAAACAAGTAAACAAAAATACAACAACAAACACCAGAATAAGAAAATGGTAAACAAGTAAACAAAAATACAACAACAAACACTACAAGAATAAATGTAAACAAAAATACACAAACAACAATAATGAAACAACGATGTTTACATTTATAGAGATTTCGAAAAGGCAAAGCCACGAACATTCGCCTTCAAGAGCATTCATCAAAATGTCTACCCTGCCATATAAAATCCAAGGCAAAGCAGGCGAGTGAGTTAGTGAATTTCAGTCAGTCTTGTGTGAAAACGCAGTGAGTTTAAAGAGAGTAATCGTGGTTTGAAGAACTCCGTTACAATGATCTGTCGTATAATTGCTTATGAAGTCGCCGTAGTCTAGTAGGTAGTGTGTTGATTTATTAGACGTAAAGCCAGGGTTCGAGCCCCATGCCCGACATCAAAACAAAATACAAAAAGTATTTCTACGGCGATTTCCTCTCAGCAGATTTCTGGCAAAAACTCTGAGAGTAAATAAAATTGCCATGAAAAGTTTCTCAAAAAATCTGTCGTTCGGAGTCGACTTTAAACTATAGGTCCCGCCACTTATGTATAAAATTAACACACACAACATAAGTGGTGTGAGAATCTAGGTCAATAATTCTGACTGAAGGGTTGTAATGACCAATTATGTATGTATAATTGCTTAGTGATTTTTATTGTTTATGCAAAGGTTGTAAACAGATTAATAACAAAGAAAAGCAATTGTTGTTGTTTACATCAAGTTGTGAACAGTGGCACACAGAATTGTGCGAATAATAAAGAATTTTAATTAAAACTAAACACAAAATTATTTTTATTTTATTTGCAATCTACGAGCTCATATTTTAAAGGTTTTTCATAGGTAAAAACGTAACAGTATGTAAGATGGTTTATGGAACCTAAATTTTGATGTAATTTGGCAGATTTGGCATTTTCGAAATCGTACATATCGTATGCATTGCTTGCGTATGCTTAGAGGGGTATAATTAAAGGGGAATTTTCCATTCCTCGGCATTGGCCAAAGCTATGGAGAAAAGAACTGATGCCTGAAATCTTTTTTTTTATGGAGCGAACTATTAAGGAAGATATTAAGGATTTCTAACATTTTATTCACGTTATCCCACTGTTTTATATTCACTCACATAGTCTAATAATTTTCCATGCCATTGTCGTCTGACTTAACCATTTATTACATGAAGTATATCGTTACTACAGACTGTTTTCCAACTGCAAAGTGGAATAGGTTACATGCAACAATAACAGGGGATAGGTGTCTCATTCGGAATAAGGAAAACACTTCCAATAAAACTCTTTCAAGATAATAAACACAGGTGTTTCTGTTTTATTACACTCTTTGTATGCGTGTATGTCTTTGTATACGTACATATGTTGTACGTTCAAATGTTATTTGAATTGTTACATGACTTTACTACAAATGTTGCATTTATGTGTTATTGTTATTGTTGTTGCTGTTGTTGTATTATATTGTTTTTTTAATTTACAATTTTATATCCACTAAAACCAACACCTGTACCTACTATTGCCAACAACTACTTTTAAGTATCAGTAGGTTTTTTTTCTCTCTCACCACCTGCTATGTACATATATGGTGAGTAAAACAAAGACAAGTTGTGTTGAGAAAAGGGGTATAATTTTCACTAATGGATCAAAAGACACATGACTTGCTGTGCACATACACACACACAAAATGCGTTTACAAGTTGCGTTTCAATTAAGAAAAGTGCTTTTTAAGTTATTTTTTTACATTCTCTCACTCTCTATCTCTTTCTCTTGCCATAATACACACATATATTAAAGACAAATCTCTCTCTTTCTGCTGTTAAAGCAACACATACACATGCAAACAACATGGTTTCTTATGCCCACTCACCCATGTGTGTAAACATCATTTATAAAACTCATGTTTTATTATTATTGTTATTGTGTTGTTCCTGTTTTTCTGTTGTAGTAGTAGTTGTTGTTGTTCTGTTGATTGTAAACATATGACACACATGTCATATGGCAAATGTTTATTGTGTCACAGTTGGGACTACAAAACTAACGAAAGTGTTGCTTTTAATGAATTGTTTTTGGATATGAAATGTGTGGAGGAAAGTGCTTGTGGTGGCATTGTCGCACACTTTAAACACAGGAATGAAGTTGAACAATTGCAAGCGAAATAAAAAATTTATGAAATGAATTTTTTAATTCATATTTGAAGGCAAATATTTTAAAATGGAAAGGGTTTTCTAAAAGAACGTATGTGTAGTTGTTATATTGTAAAGGATGTGGCATTCATGCTTTGAATCCCAGTATTTTGGATCAAAAATTTATAGAAAATTAAATGGGCCTAGACATAAAAGACTCCTTATTAACCACTATGAACTTGTTCAACTTTTTTGTTTGTCTGGGATTGTTATTTATTCTGCTTTCGCTTCATCTTAGGCAACTGATCCATTCTCTTCTTTTGTGATTTCGTTCTCTGTTGGTGTCTGCTCCATTTTTTTTTCTAGCCGTTCATAAATACTTGTAAAGTATTTAAATCAAATACATTTATATTTTAGCTACCCACAGAAGTACACCACACTACATGTTAGGCTCGAAACAACCCCTTTTCTAAATAAGTGTATTTGAAGTCTACAGTGCCCTGTCTAAAGATCGGTTATCAACCTTAGATTATTTCCTGATAGTCCAATAAATGACTCACATCTTCTCTTTTTGTAATTTCTTAAGAAAAGTTTTGTCTGCCTCAAACCTATTTGGTTTGAGTAGAGTTTTTGCCTTTTTATGTTCCTTTTCGTTGAGTCTACCTATCTAAAAATTTGTTCCCATGCCACAGAAGGGTTCTGGTTCCATTAACATCCTAAAGGATCTTCACCTTACAAGCTTGTTTGCTTGCTCATTGCCAAGATTATCTTCATCAGCTGTGATCCAACAGAGGGTAACCTTATTCTGTCTGTTTAGCTGCTTCAGTTTCTTCAGACAGTCCCAAAATATGCTCGATTTAACCGAGCTGTGTGTTCGACTTCCTCTCAGCAGATTTCTGGCAAAAACTGCATGAAAAAAAACTCCATTGCCATGAAAAGTTTCTAAAAACTCTGTCGTTCGGAGTCGACTTTAATATCTGTGAGCATCGCCACTCATGTATAAAATTAACACACTCAAAATAAGTGGTGCGAAAAGCTAGGTCGTAATCCTCACTGAAGGGTTGTAATCAGAGATCAGCAACGAGTATTCAAAACGATGAGTAGATTCGAGTCATACTTATTATTTCTGATACTTATACGCATTCATATTTATTTTAATATGATACTCATACTACTCATACTCAAAGTTGGAAGTACTCGTCGTATTCATACTTAACAATACGCATGATGTTATTGACTTCGACTAGTCACTACTTAACATTTACACGAAGCACAAAATAAGTATGATTCGCGTACGAACACTACTATACTCACAAGAAGATTGTGTGTATGCTTTGCTTGTTGTCTTTGTCTTTCCTTTCTTCTTTGTTTGTATATGCAACAATAACAAAGGCTGTAAATTTTGATGAATGATTCGAGCCACTCGAATCACTTATAAGTATTATAAGTATTTTTCTAAATTTATGAATCAGAATGAGTAGGCGTATGAATCAAACACATTTCGAATGTTGTGAGTTTAATGTCAACGTTGTACTCATACTCATTGTAACCTATATTTATAAATCAATGCTGTAGCGAGTACGAATGAATCAAAGTAGTTGAATTTCAATTCTGTTGATTCACTCATACTCAAAATTGCATGAGTGCTTATGAGTAGCGGAAAATTGATTCATTGCTGATCTCTGGTTGTAATGACCCATTAGGTATGTATCTGTATATGTATGTATGTACCTATTTAAATAATTGCTCCCATTGCACAGAAGGGTTCTGGTTTCATTAATGGCGTGGAAGCTCGTCTACTCACTTGGTAATTGCCGAGAATATCCACATGAGCTAAAATCTAGCAGAGAGTAATCTTATCTCTGTCTATTCAGGACACTTAGTTGCTTTAGACAGGCCCATACTATCGTCGATTTAACCTCACAAGAGCTGAGTGTTCGAATGGCGGCTTGACTTATATGGATATACTTAAATCACTTTGTAGTGGCACTTCTATGCCTTGAATCCTAGTTTAAATTGTTTAAAATATTTCCGTAATTCGTAAATCCTTAGTTACTGAAATATTGTGCTATAAACTCTATGCGTACAAAACAATTATTAGAGAATAATATTCATCGTCATGGTCAACGTCAACATCACCATCATCGTTTAAAAACAAAGCGAGAGAGAGAGAGAGAGAGAGAACATGAATTATTTTGAATTATTGCATATGCTGCATATGCCCACTAAATGCTAACAAAAACACGCTAACACACACACACACACATAAATATATACAGGGTGGGGCAAAAGTCGCGAAGGATTTGAAAAATTAATAACTTTTCTAATTTAATTTTTTTTTTTATTTTTCTTTTTAGGACTTGTAAAATAAATCTGGGAGATTAATTATGGAAGGTTACAACGTTATCCAGCGAACCAAAATCATAGAACTTTATTTTGAACATCATCGATCAATAATTCAAACTCAACGAGCCTATCGCCGTCATTTTAATGTGCGGAATTCACTATCCGAATCAATTAGTGACACGTTTTCAGGAACAAGGCTCAGTAAGGGATCTTCCACGAAGCGGAAGACCACATTCTGTAATTAATGAAGCAAATATTCAACGCGTTCTGGAGAGTGTTGAGGAGAATCCTGAAACATCAACTCGAAGGCGCTCTGCTGAGCTGCAAATGTCTCGGCGGTCTTTACGCAGAATATTAAAGGGAAATTTACATCTTTTCCCATACAAGCTGCAGTTAGTGCAAGAACTAAAGCCACGAGATTCCCAAGAACGATTAAACGACTAAACCCCTTCGTGACTTTTGGCCCACCCTGTATATATATATATAAATGCTTATTAAATGCTAATGCATATTCATACGCATATGCATATCAATAACTGTATAAGTTTCTATGTGTGTGTGGGCAACTAAACTTTCATTTTGGGTGTCGATGTTGTCTACTTGCGATTATAAAGAGGAAATTGTATGCTTACACACATATACAATATGAATGTATGTGTGTGAGTGTGTGTATACCGTTGACAAATAGTCGCCCTTTTCCATGGAGGTTATGAAATTTATTGCTCATTTTACTGTTTAATAATTGTGAACACAAATACATTGCGTAGGTATGTGTTGTGGGGGAACAACAAAAACTAAAAAAAAAAAATAGGAATTGAAATATGGAAGAGAACAACTGATTGCCATTTCCAACATGTTTGCCGTTGACCCTCAAATATTAATTTATTACACATACAATGCTGCACCACACACTCACATGCACACAATCACATTTACACACCAGACATCCAGCAAGAACAACAATAAATTTCTATAGTTTATATGAGATTTTACACTCGCAACAAAATTGCATTACAAGTCACCCGGGCTGAGAGAACAAAGCTTATTGCATTCATTGGAAAAAATGGAAAATGTTTGATACTTACTTACTTACTTAATTGGCCATTAACAACCCGATTAACGGATTTCGGCCTGCCGTAACACATCCTTCCAGCCGCCTATGCTTCTTGGTCACACCAATCGATGACAGGGCTTCCTTGATCTGGTCCTTTCAACGCAAACAAGGTCGTCCATTTCGCCGACTTTCATAGATTCCCGCATCAAATACCCGTCTCGCCGGAGCATCCTCCTTCATACGAACGACATGGCCGAGCTAGTGCAGCCGCTGAATGTTAATACGCTGCACAACGTCTAGGTCGTTGAGAAGCTCATACAACTCACTGTTGGATCGGATGCGGATATTATCGCCAACTCGCACTGGACCTAAGATCTTACGCAGTATTTTTCTCTCGCATACTCTCAAGGCTGCTGCATCAGTGCTTAATAGTGTCCATGCCTTTGTGTCATAAGGAAGCACGGAGAGGGTGAGCGTCTTGTAGAGTAGAGCTTGTGTTTGGGTTCTCATTGGATGACATTTAGCGTGGTGAGTTCCAAGCCCTACGAACAACTCTGATTTAAAGTCCAGGGGATTGGACTTCGCTGCACGCATTAGTTAACACCTAGCGAGTGCTAGTATGCCAACCAGGAGGGGCTACGAGGAGTCTGCGAGTCATCATGAATACAGCAGAACAAAGATCGTCCTGGAGTTTGAGGCCATGTTGACCACAGTTTACCTTGTTTCCATCCTATTTCTCCCATGAAAATGTTGCAAATTTTTTTATATGATTTTTTCCCATGAGTGTAAGGGTTTCTTCTTAAATTCTAAAGGAGCTTGGCAACGTGATTTTACAAACATTCTTTACATGCTGAGCATTTGGGGAGAAAATTACTTTATGTAACTGCATTTCTAGGTACATAAACATTGCGACATTCTAGTCGCAAGCAAAAGCAACAGCATCGCTAAACTATGTAGCAATATAGAGCAACTTAAAGTGCTTTATATTAAAAGGAAAATATTTTCGGAAAAAAGGCCGAGAGATATGTTACAAGTTCTTTAGTTGACCAAAAAATTATTGTAGTTCTAATTAGTTGACCTGTGCTACTTTTCATACATGCATGCACAAACGTCTCTTACGAAACTGTTATTGACAACAGGATTCTGAAGAAAAACAAAGAAAACTTACAGCAGTAATTGACGACAATCGTTGACGTTGGAATGTGTGTATTAATAACTGTCAATGGCAAATGTGCTAGAAAAACTAAGACATATTGACGTATGCATACACATACCCATCCACCTATTGTCGAAATCCTTGTAAGGACAGGTTAAATAATCCATTATTTACCCTGAAATGAAATTAAAATCTAACAACGCAGTTAAGTTTTCTTGGTAATTTAAAGTCGCAATTGAAAAAACAATGAAATTTAAATGGAAAACCTAAGAAATTGAGCTCCAATGAGATTACAATTTCCCCGTATTTAAGCTTGAACTTCATTCAGCCTCTTGTTTCACGGTTTCTTATGAAAATTTTCCAATTTCTTAAGCAAAAGATTGGTGTATGCAAGATTTTCTATTATTTTTCCCTTTAAACTTCATGATATCGTTACAGCGCATGTCCTTATCCTTATAAAATAGATAAAAAGAGGGCAACCAAATTCAACGACATAAGATGGAAGATATGATTGGTTGGTTGCTTGGTTGCCTTGTATGCTGTTGCTGTTGCTGTTGGAATCCATAGAAGAATGAATTGTAAGAATGAAATGAAATGAATGAAAATATTGACATAAAAATATATTTATTACCGGCCACAGGTGCAAACTTTTCTCTTTTTATATGATTTCTTTTCGGGTTGCGATTTTTTATGGATTAAAAATTAACTTTTGCAATAAAAAATAGACCAGTTTTATGGCTGTTAAAAAGCAAAGATTATACACTCAATGTATGCGCTGTATTTAATATGTTTTTTGAAAATTGTATAATTTTATGGTCAATAAAATAGTCTTAAAAGATGTTATCGAATATTATGGAGTTGATGGAAGCAGAAGATTAAAAGAAATGAACAAAATTGTGTTCTCTTATTGCCTTCAATACATCAAAAGGTGCTAAATATACGTTCATCACGTTTAAAATCGGAATATTAAACGTTTCTTTTCAAATGCTACATCAAAATTTAAAGAAAATTATACGGATTCTTAATGTTCTTATAGAAAACTTTTACAATTTATGTCTAGAAAGTCAAACATTCATTAAAACTCAAAATGAAATTCCAATTCTTAGGCAATTTTTCTCTTATTAAAAACTGAATTTTATTTAGACACCCTGGATCAAATAGCGCAATCCCTCCAATCTTTATCATTTTCTGGTTTGAGTTGCCACACTCGGCTTGAGAATTTACGCAGATCATCTACTACGGATCATACAATACGTAGTAACACCAGAATATAAGAAAGTGAAGGATCTTCCAATTCTTAGGCAATTTTTCTCTTATTAAAAACTGAATTTTATTTAGACACCCTGGATTAAATAGCATAATCCCTACAATCTTTATCATTTTCTGGTTTGAGTTGCCACACTCGGCTTGAGAATACCAGAATACCAGAAAGTGAAGGATCTAACTTTGGCTACTCTGGCTGGCAGTCTTATGTAGAGTCTGAGGAGACTAATTAAAGTCCATATATCGACCCTTGAAGTCGCCGTAGTCTAGTAGGTAGTGTGTTGGCTTATTAGACGTAAAGCCAGGGTTCGAGCCCCAGGCCAGACATCAAAACAAAATACAAAAAGTATTTCTTCGACGATTTCCTCTCAGCAGATTTCTGCCAAAAACTCTGAGAGTAAATAAAATTGCCATGAAAAGTTTCTCAAAAAATCTGTCGTTCGGAGTCGACTTTAAACTGTAGGTCCCGCCACTTATGTATAAAATTAACACACACAACATAAGTGGTGTGAGAAACTAGGTCAATAATCCTGACTGAAGGGTTGTAATGACCAATTATGTATGTATATCGACCCTTGTAAAAGGAAAATTCTTTTCAGCTCTTATTTCTAGAAAAACTCTAGCAGATAACATTACATTCGCTCATAAGTTATATTGGAAGCGCATATCTAAGTCGATTATATTGGTTACTTATTACTTTGCCTTTAAACATACATATGTATATACATACATAATTGGTCATTACAACCCTTTGGCTAGGATTACGACCTTGCTTCTCACAACCACTAATTTTATACATGAATTACGGTACCTACAGTTTGACGTCGATTCCGAACGACAGAGTTATGAGCAGCTTATAAGTGCCTCAGGCCACAGGAACTCCGAGATCTCATAGGGCACTAGTATTCCGATTGCTTCATTTAAACTAGATATCCTCCGCTCGTTTTAGGGGAAGGCTCAATTTCGTCGGCAGCAGGAAGCTACATGTAATGTTAGTATTCACTGCTGGATATGTATGATCGGGAAAGGACTGATTCACTTGTATTCTTAAATCTTCTTATGACTCCTCTCACGATTCTCATGTATTATTTGAATGCATGCCAATACAATTTGCATTCCGCCGAATAAATTTTACAGTAGCTGTGGGTCTAAGAAGAAGGATGAAATTATTTTGCATCTCATGTGTTGCAAGCAGTAAGTGCAATAAAACTTCACAAATAATTTTTTTCTAAAGAAAGACGCCCATTTAACGAATTACTTTTATTCAAAGTAATATTGCATGCCATTAAACAGCTCTTAAAGAGCTTTATTAGAGCTCTGTTTAACTATTTTTATTGAAATTTTTATTACATTGCCATTGCTGGTCCTATTCAAAGGCAACATAAAAATTCACTTACAAAATGGAACATTCGTGTTCGCTATCTAAACAAATCGCTCAAATTGCTTGTAACAGTTTTTTTTTCTTCCAATTCAATTACAAAACTTTCATTGAAACATTAATTACCTGTCCCTTGGTGTTCAATACAAATTATAGGAATCATTTGTAAAAAATCAATGGCGAAACATTAGCGAACATGTAATGGGGAAATGGTAACACAAACAAGATGTTTTCGAAATGATAAAAATTGTAGAAAAAACACAACATAAGCTAACTATTGTTTAACAAAATGTAATAGCCGAATAACAAAGTTAACATTAGGAGGCAATATGGGTCGAAAGGAAGGCAATTTTTAATGCATGGCAGTGGTAACGATACTCCTCCCAGTATTAAACTGTGAAGATAAACAGAAATAGAAGGAATGCAATCGCGTGACTTGCCTTAGTTTCCAGTTATTTTTAAAAGAGTCGCTACGGGACTAGCAACTGAGAAGTGGTAGGTTTTGGGAACATTGTTATCATCTAACTGGAGATTTGAAGAACCTTAGAAAACAGCATAGAAGGCTTTTAGCACAAATAATATGAGGATTTCTATGTCATTCTGAAATTAAGGGAAAATGATAGGGTCTTTTGAGTAATATTCTCTCATATAGGACCATATTAACAAATAATTTTTTATATTTTTTAAATAGTGGCCTGCCATAAGAATTGATACGAAAATGAAAAATTAAGATACTGGTGTTTTGCTTTTACATCGCTTTACATTAAAATTATAAACAAAAGCTACAAAAACAAAACAATGCAGTAAACAAACTTGTTTACAAATTATCGTACTCCTTAATTTAACACCAATCACCAGCATAAATCGTTAACAGGTAAACAAAAATATACCAACACATACATACATAACATAATTGGTAATTACAACACTTCAGTCAGGATTACGACCTAGTTTCTCACACCACTTATGTTGTGTGCGTTAATTTTATACATGAGTGGCGGGACCTACAGTTTAAAGTCGACTCCAAACGACAGTTTTTTGAGAAGATTTTCATGGCAATTTTATTTACTCTCAGAGTTTTTGGCAGAAATCTGCTGAGAGGAAAGAAGTCGCTGAAGAAATATTTTTTCATATTTTCGTTTTGATGTCTGACCTGGCCACACTACCTAGTAGACTACAGGGACTTCAAAATATATACCAACAACACTATAATAATAAACGTAAACGACTATGTTTACATCTATAGAGATTTCGGGAAGGCGAAGTTATGAACGTTCGCCTTCAAGAACATTCATCAAACTGTTTACTTTGCCATATAAAAGGCAAGCCAAAGCAGGCGACAGAGTTACTGAAGTTCAGTCAGTCTTGAGTCAAGACGCGGTGCGTTTAAAGGAATAATCGTGATTGGAAGTAATCCATTACAAAGATCTGTCGAATAATTGTCCAGTAATTGTTATTGTTTATGCGAACAGAGGAATAACAAAGAAATAAAATTGTTGTTGTTTACATAAAGTTGTGAATTGACACACAGAATTGTGCGAATAAAAACGAATTTTTATTAAAACTTTTATTAAAACACAAATTTATATTTATTTTGTTTGCTATCTACGAGCTCATATTTTAAACGTTATTATTAACAATAATTTTTTTATATTTTTTAAATAGTGGTCTGCCATAAATATCGTAAACCCTAATAACAGTGGATACTTCCCACTTCTTCTGTGTTCTGTATGCTCCTGTAATAAATATCAAATTGCATTACCTTTTCCAAGAAGTATGAATTGAAAAGGAACAAAAGAGAAAGAGTGAAGGGTTTTTGTTTTTCCCATCAAAAAGTTTATTTGAAATGATAAGAATGGCAGGAAAACTTTCAAAACAACAACTCAAGTTGCAATTAAAGGGTTTGATGGCGAGAATGAAACCAGAAACGGCCAATACAAATAAACTAAAACCGTATCAGATGGTAATAAAATAAAAAAAAAAATGGAAACAGCAGGAAAATTGCAACAACGTCAACAACTTTTTCGCCAACAGAAGTTTTTCAACGAGTTGCAGCAGTCAACAATAACAACCGACAACAATAAATGGCAACACAATACATTTCAGGATAACAAGTCCTTATTACAGCTAAAAATGATGAACAGCCACGGAGAGAGAGAGGGAGAGAGCAAGAGGCGAATACAACATATAAAGTTTTTGATGATGAATGGAAGAGATAAACGAATTAATGGCTGTTTAGAACACTTTACAATTACAATTGTTTTCAGCCACGTAATTTATTTCTCAACCAATGGTTTTCTAAAGATAAAAAAAACAAAAACACAACGAATTTTTCTTTTGTTTTTAGCTCTCGTGCTTGAAAACACTTAAAACTAGTTTTCACCTCATAAAACCAAGCAAAAAAACATGGAATTTTTATTTTAATAAAAACACTGACAACAACAACATTGTATCTACGGCACTCATTATAAATGAAAAACAATTTCTCAACTTATTTTACACATTACAGCACCATAGGCTTTAGGCCACTGATACTTTTGAAAGCAAAATAGAAAAAGAAAATCAAGGGAATTAAAATTGATTCTTTGGCAGGATATCATGACTATCATGGCAGATTACTAGACAATTCGACAGATCTTTGTAACAGAGGTCTTCAAACCACGATTACTCTCTTCAAACACACCGCGTCTTCAGACAAGATTGACTGAACTTCACTAACTCAGTCGCCTGCTTTGTCTTGCCTTTTATATGCCAGAGTAAACAGTCTGATGAATGTTCTTGAATGCAAATGTTCGTGGCTTCGCCTTCTAGAAATCACTATAAATGTAAACATCGTTGCTTACATTCATTATTGTTGTTTCTGTATTTTGTTTACATTTATCCTTAAAGTGTTTGTTGTAGTATTTTTGTTTACTTGTTTACCATTCTTTTTTTTATGCTGGTGTTTGTTGTTATATTAAGCAGTACGATAATTTGTAAACAGGTTTGTTTACTGCATTGTTTTGTTTTTGTAGCTTTTGTTTATAATTTTAATGTTAAGCGATGTAAAAGCAAAACACCAGTAGCTAGATTTTTTATTTTCGTAACAATATCATGATTTATGCCTTGTTTGAGTTTAAATTTCCTAAAGCTTGAACTAAGATTTCTAAATCTAAGCATGATTCTTTCGCTTTCTTAACCAGATACCTTCTATAATATAATCATTTCTTTCCCAAAAATCCAGAGAGTGGTTGTTCTTTCCATTGGTAGAAGAGTTCGGAGCAGTCTAAATATTCTGAAAATATTTATGTTAATTCACCTCAATCTCATATATCAATCAATCAATCTCATTCATCAATCAAGTATCACTCATCGTATAAACAATACTAAAAAATATTATTTATACCAATGCTCGAATAACGTTGGACGAAAATATGTTCGACATGATGTCGCCCATGAAAGAATGCAATAAAGAAAACTTACTTAATTAGACCTCGACAAATCTTTAGTCAGGTTTACAACCTAGCTTTTCATGCCACCCATGTTGGGAGTGTTAATTTAATTCATGACTCTCGGGACTTACAGTCGATTCCGTATGACAGTTTTTTGAGAAATTTTTCATAATAATTTTACTGACACTCAGAGTTTTTGCCAAAAGACAACTGAGAGCAAGTCGCTGAATAAATTTTATTTTCATGTTTTGTTTTGTTTTGTTCGTGATATCTGGGCTGGGATTTGAACCATGGTATCCCGTCTAATAAGCCAACACATTACCTACTAGACCAAGGCGACTTCAAGAGATTAATTTTTCTTTTATGATTGTCTTCTGGTGCGTTTGGCTGCAGTTAGTCATGACTCATATGTAATTTAATTAAGAACTCAACCACAGAAATCTAATTTTTATTTATGTACTAATTTCTGCACCTCACTTCACTTTAAACAATTAAAAAGTATTGCAAGATCTATACACTCCTGAAATCACTCCTATACGAAGAACAAATAAATTCAAATAGGGGAGAAAATTGTGTTCAAACATAAAATACTTTACACGACCATAAACGCCAACATGTAATGTCATTTCGCTAAAATGAGCACGGGAATTAAAATATAAAAAAAGAACAAAAATTTGCAGCAATAAAATACAAAAAATACATGGCTAGATGGGGGCAGTAATAATAAACGAACCGCAAAATCCATCCTATTTGTCTCATCATTAAATGGACGTAACTCCAATTTTTATCTTGATTTTGTACTGCCAGCCAGCATCAGTTATGGCATCAACAACAGACGCCAGAGACGACTTAATGGCTTTCAAAGCTTTTTCATACCAAAACAAAAAAGGATGAAAAACAGCAAAATGAAATGAAGGAAATTGTACAAATGAACAGCAGCAATAAAAATACATGTATACGCACACATATAGAAAATAAAAAGATTTTGTGTAAATGAATACATATGTGTGTGTCAGTGTGTGTATTTGCCTATGTGTGTGTATTAAGGAAACCTTAAGGATACGTAGACTATCCTTATGATTCATATTATTGCTGGATGACAATATTGTTCATATTTTTTTTTCTTCTTCTGCCATTAAGCTGTGTATCTGGTTTGGTTGCATATTCCCTATCCTGCATGGCTTTAATGGCACATATTTAATACTCCCGATGTAGTTGACGCACGCCTGTGATTGCTAGGATTTTTTTGTTCCATTGAGACATAAAATGATCGGAAAAGAACTCCTGCAAAAAAAAAAGAAGAAATGAAATGAAACGTACGAAACGTTAAAAGCTTTACACGCTAAACCAAAGCCGTATTATGACAGCGAATATCTGTAATTTGTAGGGATTTTGAGTTCGTTTTTTCACATCATTTTGTTGTTGTAATATTTCTTATTATTATTTATGATAGTGTTTGTGCATGTGACTATCATCTATGTCCCGTGCGATTATTTCTCTGCAAATGCTCATATTTTTTCATTATTCCTGATTGTGTTGCTTTATTGGTACTTTTGGTAGAAAAAAAAAGATAATATCAGCGATTTGTAAATTTGTTTGTTTTCTTCTACATGGATATGATAAGAAGCTTATAAGCCCAAATTGTACATGACAGAAATAGAATTCGTTATTAAAATGCCCACCAGCATATACATTATCCTGCCAACATGGTCATTAATTTCTTCCTCCCTTTGCTATAATAAACCAATACAATCGGATTTGTGCTGGGCCACATCAGCCCATTTAAGTACAGGTTTTGCTGCCATAGCTTACAAGGATAAGTAAATGGAAAAGCTTTATAAAAGAAAGATAATACAATTAATAACTGACGTACTGATTCTAAAGAGAATACTTAGAATTTATAAAATGCTTTATGCCTTCTCAAGGAAGTTCAGGACATCCATACATTTAAAATTGTCCGTCAACAGAGCTACTGGACTACTGCGTCGTCTTTCAGGTCTGCAGCAGAGATCAGCAATGAATCGTTTTTCCGCTACTCATAAGCACTCATCCAATTTTGAGTATGAGTGAATCAACAGAATTGAAATTCAACCACTCTGATTCATTCGTACTCGCTACAGCATTGATTTATAAGTATAGGTTACAATGAGTATGAGTACAACGTTGACATCAAACTCACAACATTCGAAATGTGTTTGATTCATACGCCTACTCATTCTGATTCATAAATTTAGAAAAATACTTATAATAATTATAAGTGATTCGAGGGGCTCGAATCATTAATCAAAATTTATAGCCTTTGTTATTGTTGCATATACAAACAAAGAAGAAAGGAAAGACAAGACAACAAGCAAAGCATACACACAATCTTCTTGTGAGTATAGTAGTGTTCGTACGCGAATCATACTTATTTTGTGCTTCGTGTAAAGTAGAGACGAGTCGAAGTCAATAACATCATGCATATTGTTAAGTATGAATACGATGAGTACTTCCAACTTTGAGTATGAGTAGTATGAGTATCATATTAAAATAAGTATGAATACGTATAAGTATCAGAAATAATAAGTATGACTCGAATCTACTCATCGTTTCGAATACTCGTTGCTGATCTCTGGTCTGCAGTACGGTCTGCGGCGAGAATTATTAAAGACGGAAATATCTCCGAAAGGGAGAATGTTATGGTTTCTAATTGCCAGGTGGCCGTATTCTAATTTAATGAACTCCAAAAAGATATTATGGACCAGCATGATATGTGATTTTCTGGGTAACTGAACATATCGGAATATGAGTCCTGAAATAAATTCTGTACTTTGGAAACCCCTTTACATACATAATTGGTCATTACAACCCTTCAGTCAGGATTATTGACCTAGTTTCTCACACCACTTATGTTGTGTGTGTTAATTTTATAGGTGAATGGCGGGACCTACAGTTTAACGTCGACTCCGAACGATAGATTTTTTGAGAAACTTTTCATGGCAATTTTATTTACTTTCAGAGTTTTTGCCAGAAATCTGAAATCATTGTTTTGTTTGACTGGGGTTTGAACTAGGGATGCCAATCGGGAAATCCCGAATCTCGAAATCCCGGGATTTTCGGGATTCACAAATCCCGAATCCCGGGATTTTTTAAAACTTGTTCCGGGGTTTTTCGGGATTTTCGGGATTGTGAATTCATATGTACTTTGACTTTGTAAAAGGTCCTAAAAAAAATTCTATATCACTCGACTTCGATAATAGCATCTCAGATGAGGAGAACCCTACTTCCATTGCAACAAAGTTATTTGATGCCATTGAAGAATGCAAAAGCCCTATAAAATCAATTAATAGATTTACTGATTTAGATACTGAACTGTCCAAAGAAATAGATTTATTTACATCAGGAGGTGGTAGAGGTGAATATTTACAAGCTGCATATAGCTATCTTGGAACTATTTTACCAACGAGTATTGATTGCGAAAAGTGTTTTTCAACGGTAGCGTATGTTGACAACAAAATTCGTTCAAGGCTATCAGATCACATGTTAGACGCTTTAATCATTTTAAAAAATTATTTAAAACAATAATATACTTATTTTGGAAATAATTTTCTTAAAACTAATGCATTTGCATATGTACGAATAATTTTTATTTTTGTTAATTTACGCTTTTTTGTTACTTTTTGTTTTGTTTTCTTATATATTTTATTTTTATAGGCATATAGTTCTAATATAATTGGAATATAAATGAAATTGTGAACAAAATATGTTTCTTTAATTTTTATTATTAAGAGAAAATCGCGAAATCCTGGGATTTTTCGGGATTTTTGTATCCCGAATTATCTCGAAATATCCCGGGATTTCGGGATCGGGATTACGAAATCCCGAATCCCGGGATTTTTAAAAACCAATCCCGTTTGGCATCCCTAGTTTGAACCAAGGCCGTACGTTTAATAAGACAACACACTATCTACTAGACTACGGCAACTACAAACGAATGCTAATTCGAAAAACTGAGATGTAGGTTGGACTTGAGATACCTTTTTTCATCGTTCTAAAAATGTTGGACAAAAAGTCTCTTATCAAAGAAAGCGACGTGATATTACAACCCTTTATCATTTTTTTATCATTACAACCCTTCAGTCAGATTACGACCTAGTTTGTTTTATGTTGTGTGTGTTAATTTTATACATGAGTGGCGGTACCTACAGTTTAAAGTCAACTCAGAATGACAGATTTTGCTGAGAAACTTACATTCAGAGTTTTTGCCAGATATCTGCTGAAAGAAAGTCGCCGAAGAAATATTTTTTTTTTATTTCGAGAAGTCTAACCTGGGATTTGAACCGTGGCCTCACGCCTAATGAGCCGTACTACAATACAGTGTCTTCAGAAGCTGCTCAAACTCCAAAGAAGTACGCTGAGTATAGTTGTTGTCGCTGGCGAACATGCTGCGGTTTTTTGCTACTTGAGTTCAGTTCAGTTTGACTTTAGGTATGAAGTATGAGGCTCTTACTTATCCATATTATAAGCTTAATATTAAATAGTTTAATACACCTGAATCTTCTGCAGAGCATTTCAACACCCTGTCCCTCTTACGAACTTGAAAAACTCGACGACTTTCTATATAAAAAAGTTGCACTTAAAGCCCCACTCTTTTAAATTCCTTGCCTTTTACGCCGCTTTTACCTCCAATAAAGAAAATATTTCAATACTTAAATTTGCTGGTAAGGTTTTAAGGACCCAATGTATGGCCCTCATTTATTTAATTTTTTTTTTTGTTTTTGGTTTTTATTTTACATACAATTTCGCTTTAATTTCAATTATTTTTAGCGGGTACTTATTTTTTCTAATTTTTTTTTTATTTTTTTATTTTGAGGTTGGCTGAGTACAAATAAAAACACTCGACTCTCTCCGGCATGCCATTCATTGTATAATTCCTGAGGCCATTTCAACAACATTTCGCTTATTTAAAAATTAATTAGAAAAAATTTTAATGGCAAAACCAGAGAAAAATAAAATAAAAACAACAAGAAAAACAAGAAACAAAAAAGAAGAAAAATGAATTACAAAAAACGACATGATTGCACGATTTAAGCAAACGTCGTCTCTCTGCATGTATGTATGGTGGGTGTAACAGTGAGTACATGAAAGTCCCAAATGGTTTGGGACAAAGAAACGAAAAATTGTCCAAAAAACGCAACAGAAAACCGAAAATACAACAGAAAAAATGAATATTTTTTACCAATTAAATTTTAAGGGCTTGTATAGAAAGAAATTGTTGTTGGTGTTGTTGTTTTTTTTTTTTTTGTTAACTTCTATAACTGGCATTAGGAGAGCAAAAAGAAATGTAAAGTGATGGAAAAAAAGTACTTATTTTGGTTTGTGTTTTTTTTTCATTGGGTTCGTATGTCTGTATATGATTGACACTGCAATTAAAACAGGCTTTTTCCAAAATTATTGTTTCTTTTCCTTTTCTATGGGGTCCAGTCAGTGGGCTTTTCTTTCATTTATTTGTTTTTTGTTGCTTTGGAGGCATTCGTTTATTTCACAATTTTTTCTTTTTTTTGTTTACTGTTGTTGCCACATTTTAAGCCCCATCCCCATACATATATCTTGTGGCCATCGTCACTTTGGGGATTAAAACTGTTTACATTTCTTGTAACGTTTTTGAATTTATTTTTTTCTACTTCATTTGCAGTTTAATACTGTGCCTTGACCCTTGGGAATTGGTAGAAGTTTATTCTGTTTATGACGAATTTTGTAACACTTTAGAGAAGAGTTCTTGCCTTGTATGATATTTACACAGATGGTCAGAGTCCAACCCAGTTCTGTTCTGCAAAAATGTAGAAAAAATTTATCGAAATTAAATTGTAGAACATACGTTTAGAACGTATCAAAGAGGAGCCTTTGCTACTTCTAGGTCTAAGTCAAAATTTAATGCACATGATCACGTACAACAATTTTATAAAATCTGCCGAATCTTTCGCTATGTCCACCAGAAGAACAGGGGCCTGTAAGAATCGCCATTGTACAATGGATGGCCATGCGATTTAAGGACAGACGAGAGTCGATCCTCTTCTTATCCCTACGTGTCCAGCAGAGTCTAGCAATACTGCACGTATCCTATTGCTGCCAACGAGATTAAGCATCCCTTTAACAAGTGGATAACATCCAAATAAACTGAAGTAATCGGCACAGCTATGCCCTGTAACATGTCGGATATTGCGAGCTCTAAGCCGACCCTGGCCAGCTCATCAGCAATGCAACTTGCAACGATATCGCTATTATGTCCCGGAACCCATATAGGAGTTACCTTTGAAAGATTCGACATTTTTCTGAGAAGTTCTTGGTATACATAGACACGGAATAACGGACATTGAAACTACATTCGTTAGGGACTTAAATGCAGCCTGGCTGTCCGAGTAAATCCAAAAATTTTAGGAAAATCCTGGCACTCGACAAGCATTGTGAAGCTTTCAAAATTGCCATGACCTCAGGTTGGAAAACACTGTTGGCTGCCTATTAGAAAATTTAATATCAGAACTTTTAAAAAATATACCACAGACTACCCTTTCACTGTTCTTTGAGCCATCATTGTAGACTTCAAGGGTTCCCCATCGGACACCTCCGGATCTTTAAACCAAAAGTCCAAAGTTGGATTAGATGGTGTCCTCATACATAATCACGTAAGGTTTATATTTACGTCCATGCACATCATTGCGAAAGAGGCTTCTGGATTAAGATATTCAGGCTCTCTTACGTAGAGGCAGAATTCCATTATTATATCTTAACAAACCTCTGGCGTAATGTGGAAAGACCATTTCTTTCTCTTGCTTGGAGTAGCAACTTCTGCAGAATTCTCGTGAGCCGCGCCTAATGTAGGAGTATATCCAGTCGAGAGAAAAATATTTAGGATTTCGTTTTCTCTTTCGTTTCATCAGCTTACTCTACCATTCGAACAAGTTGTGTCTTTTTTTCCGAAAATGTAAGCCAATAAGTGGACTTTATACCTAATTTTCCGGTTAATCATGGCTCACATAATGGATTTTAAAGCTGCTTTACAATAATTAATTTTTTTCTAAAGGCTCTTTCATTATAGCGTACACCACACAGTCAGGACATGATTGACTATAGCTTTCTTACCCGCTTCTGTTACATTTATTTTCTTTTTGTTTGAATAAATTGCTGTAATCAAGTGAAACCATTGATAAACAGAGTTGAGAGTATTTTTATTTCATTTTTTTAATTTATTTTATTTTCATTTACCACAGACTTGTTTGCTTAATTTCATATTTCCATTATAATTTCCTCTCTCTCTATCTCGTTATTTGCTTTTGAGTTTGAGATTCTTTTGTTGAATTATTTGCATTCGCCTTGGTGATGGTCTGTACTAGTAGGTGGTCTGGATTTTATAATTTTTAATGCCAAGCGGCTATTGTTTTTTAAAGGCTAATAACTGGAATTTTTTTTTTGTGGATTAATTAGAATTGTTTATGTATTTAAATATCAATTATAAATTTTTATAAACCCTCCTAAAAGATAAGTAAGAGAGAAGGAGTATATCTTTTAGATTTTAAGTGCCAATAATTTTTTTAATATTTTTGAGAAATATTAACTTAATAAGCACTAAAACTGCTTCAGTTATTTTTTGTCATTCTAATAAAATAATTCACTTAAAAAAACAGACTCCTAAATACCATCCCCCCCTTTCCTTATTGAGAAGATTTTCGCCATTATTTTGGATTTTTTTATGAACCTCCATGGGTATAATTTTGTAACTTTTTTTTCGTTGTTACTTTACTCGCCAAAGCAATTGCGTTTAATTTTTTTCTTCATTCTCATGTTGAATTTCATTTTATTTCGCATTTATTTTTGCAGCCTTTATTGTAAATATTTTTCTCTGTTTTTTTTCTTTTGCGTTCTTGTAACACTTTCTCCCTGGGGAAATTATCAGAAAAATTTTATAATGGGGCAATTGCTGCTGTTGTTGATGTAGTAGTTGTTGTAGTAGTTGTTGCGTTTGTTGTCTCGTAAATGTTGTGTTATTTTGTATTTTTGTGTGTCCCACAGTAAATTGTAAAAATTTAAAATTTTTTTTATTTTTTTATTTTCCAACTTTTTTTTCTTTTACTTTTCATTGGGGTACGTATGTCCCTTTTCGCATTTCCCCACACAACACAGTTGAAGGTGTGTTACTGTATTATTATCATCGCTGAACTTGTGTCTCTCACTCCTCTTTTTGTGGGTGTTTACGGGGTGTAATAAATATGTACGTAGACCCACTGAACAGGAGAGATGAAAAGTTTTATTTGATTTTATATGAGTTGAAACTTGTTGTTGCTGTTGTTGTTGTCGTTGCAATTGTTTTTATTGTTATTTTGGCTGATTACAGATAAAGTTTTTAAATATTTTCAAATTAACGAACAAAAATTTTATTTTATTTTCTTTTTTTTTGCCATTTGAAATTTGTTACATTATTATCGTCATTATCGTTTTTGTTATTTTTTTATTGTTTTTTTTTTTTAAATCATTTAGTTTTTATGGCGTGAATAAAGCACTGAATTTTTTATTTTCCATTCTATAGCAACAGTATGTGTCTAAGAGATATAGGAATTGGTGTTAAGGACTTTAGAGTTACGTACTGGGTCAATGGAGAATCTCTTTTGAAACGGAAGTTAGTCACTCCAACTACTCTATCAAGTATGTGGAGAGTACAATATGTCTTATGGTCGCTGTGGTAAGGATAATGATATAATATTGTTACGTTTTTACCTTATAAAAATGTTTAAAATATTAGCTCGTAGATTGCAAATAAAATAAAAATAAATTTGTGTTTAGTTTTAATTCAAATTCTTTATTATTTAAATACTTCTCATATGCTATACAGATCGCCCGTTATAGTATCAACTGGCAGTGTACTCCTGTGTTTAGCGTACGAGATGTAATACATGATTTTGAAATACTTTAAAATTTAATTTTCGTATCTTTATTCAATTTGTTCCTGAATCTTTTGCTCCAGCTACATATGTACTTAGAAATACTTAAAAATTATGCTTCAGTTTCAAACCATTGAAGGCGTATGATTATTCTCTGAAATAAAAATAATTATTTATTACTCATACGCATGGTTATTATACCTTTACCACAAATAACCCCTGCAAGTAGGCAATACTTTTTATAACTTAACTAAGCAATTTAACTCACTGAAGATAATAACGAAAATCATTGATTGTGGTAGTGTAGTAGTGGATGTGTTATACAAGCAGCATTGCCAGTTTTTTTTTTTAAAAAACTTTATTTCTGGGAAAAAAAACTTTTTTTTTACAAAAAAAAAGCTTGTTTTCTACAAAAGTACCAACATTTTTAGAGGAAATTCCGGAGCCCGGTGCCCTCTGTTGGTGTTTTTTTGCGTTTTTTGTCCGGGACTAATAAAATACACAATATTTTATTTAAAAATGTAAATATTTCCTGTTTTAATACTGAATTTATTGAAAAAAATTTAAATTTAATTTTGTCGAAAAAACTTGTTTTGTTAGAAAACGAATTTAATGAAAACTTTTTCGCATCTCCAAAAACTTGAAAAAAGGAAAAACTTGGCAAATGGCAACGCTGTATACAAGTAAAATTTAATTTTTCTCATTAATTAGGAATTTTATTGCCTCTCTTCTCTAATAAAAATGTAAAATCAGTTCTTCCATTGCTCCTCCCTCTAGACGAAATAGTTGATAAAAAAAAATAAGAACCTGTAATAGCTAAAGAGCCCGAAAAATGAAAAAGGCAAATAAGCGTTTAATTGTCATCACAGTGAGAAACTATTGTTACATTTCTACCCTTTTAAAAACGTTAAAACCATGAGCTCGTGTTTAGTTTTAATTAAAATTCTTTATTATTGAGACAATTCTGTGTGCCATTGTTCACAAAATGATGTTAACAAAGAAAATTACTCGTTTTTGTTATTCCCTTTGCATAAACAATAACAATCACTAAGCAATTATACGACAGGTCTTTGTAATGGAGATCTTCATACCATGATTACTCTCTTCAAACACACCGCGTCTTCACACAAGACTGATTGAACTTCACTCACTCAGTCGCCTTGTGTTTTATATGACACAGTCTGATGAATGTTCTTGAAGGCGAATGTTCTTGGCTTCGCTTTCTCGAAATCTCTATAAAAGTAAACATCGTTGTTTAGATTTATCATTGTAGTGTTGTTTGTGTATTTTTGTTTACTTGTTTACCATTCATTTTATGCTAGTGTTTGTTGTCATATTAAGCAGTAATTTGTAAACAAGTTTGTTTACTTGCATTGTTTCCTTTAGTAGCTTTAGTTTATAATTTTAATGTTAAGCGATGCAAAAGCAAAACAACAGTATCTAAATTTTTCATTTTCGTAACAATATATAGCTTGGTCTCACGTCTAATAATCCAACACACTACCTACTAAGCTACGGCGAATACAAATCATTTGTTTGCCACTCCAACTACCCTATCAAATTTAAAGGAAATAAAATAGATTGTGTGGTCGTTCTACTAAGGCATCTCTTCACGACAGGAATACGATGTGCCTGCTCTATAATATTAGTTTTTCTCTAATACAACATGTGTTACCAACATATACCTTTTGTCTCCGTAAATGTCATTTAATATCCTTGTAAAAGTCTATTTCTTTTCTCCTTTTTTTGTGCCACATCACAGAAATAATGAATAAAAATTCAATTTATTATTCCATCATACATATTTTCAAGTTAAATAAGTCCAATTAGTGACATCAAGTACAAGTTTTCTATACGACGACTGTAAGCATAACAACAACAATAAAAGGAAAATCATATTAAATTAAAGAGAAACTGTAATGGAGAGAAAATAGGAGAAATAAAAAAAAGAAAAATTTAATTGTAAAATATTTACAGAAAAATACTCAAACGTAAAAAAATTTAAAAAAAAAATCATGTTCTCTATGTTTAATTATATAATTGTATGGGTAGTAGACTTATGTAAAAACTTACACAGGAGGCTGTTGTAATAGTACAAGTAACAACAACAAAATAAAAATAAAAATAAAAACAACTACAGGAATTGGTTACACAATAACCGTGAGAAGAAATAAAGTAAAACATGTAAGGAAACTGTAGTTAACATTGGCAATTTGATTACTTACATCACAAAGAAATTTCATTATATTTCTATACACTATACTAGCATACCAAAGCAGAGGAAGGATCAAGAAAAATGCAATTCAAGTTATGCAGAAATATTGCATTTAAAAAAAGAAAAATACCATCAAATGCATTACTTTTTGCTCCCCATACAATATTTAATTTCAAAATTTAAGAAAGATTTTCATCTGCTAAAAAACTATCGATATTGCTAACTAATGGTTTACAGCTGAGAATATCAAACTGTGTTTACAATTCTGTTCAGTAAGTTTTGAAAAGTCTTCGAAAATCCTTTTAATACCAGAACAATGCTTACAAATTGTGGAAATCTACTTACATTGGAGCACTTAAAGACTTCACTTCAAACGTATATTTTCGACCAGACGAGTAGCGAGAGAAGAAGATTAAAATTAGTAGGAAAAAGTTTAATGACTGCATAAAGGGATTGCTAGGCCGATTATTATTTACTTGCTTCATTGGTCATTGCAACTCTTTAGTCAGGATTACAACCTAGCTTCTCAAACCACCCATGTTTTTTGTATTAATTGTACACATCAGAGATCAGCAATGAATATTCAAAAAGGTGACTAGGATCGAATCATACTCATAATTTCTGATACTTCTTTTAATATCTTGGAATCTCGACTCATATTTAAAGTTTGAAGTACTCATCATATTCATACTCATACAACACGTATGATGTTGTTGATTTCGACTCTCCATAACTCAACATATACACAAAGCACAAAATAGGTATGAATTGCGTACGAACACTAAGATACTCACTTGAAGGTTGTTTGTTTGTTCTGCTGGCTTCTCTGTCTTTTTTGCTTATGTGTCTGTTTTCTGTTTTTGTAAATGCAACAACAACTAAGACTGTAAATTTTAATGAATGATTCGAGTCACTCGGAATCATTTCTAAGTATTTAAAGTATTTTCCTAAACTTAAGAATCTAAATGAGTAGGCTTATGTGAATCAAACATATTTCGAATGGTATGAGTTTGATGGCAACGTTGTACGCATACTCATTACAAACTGTACTTATAAATCAACTTTTTAGTGAGTAGGAATGAATCAGAGCAGAGTAGTTAAATTTCAATGTTGTTAACTCACTTATATTCAAAATTTCGTGTGTGCTTATGAGTAGTGAAAAAACGATTCATTGTTTATTTTTGGTACACGTAAGTGTTGTTAAAATCAACTTCGAAATACAGATTTTTGAGAAACTTTTCATGCTTATTTTAAAATATTTTTTCATTCTTCGTTTGGTCAGGAGGTATAACTTGGTGTTTGAACCATGGACTCACGTCTAATCAGACAGATTATGCCACTTATGAAACTGGGAGCTGATAGAAGCAATTCCGTAATCCTGAAAAAAGGATTTTAATATCCAATAATGTAAGTGCATACGTAAGTAAAAAAAGTCTTTAAAATATTATACACTCAGGTCTCGTTTTATGCGATAGATGCGTTCCAAAAAAAAATCGCATAAATTGAATTCGCATAAAACAATACTCCAGCTTCATATAAAAATTAACGATTCGTTCCAAAATCCTGAAAAACCGCATAAATTAAAATTTTAATTGAAAAATCAAAGCAAAATCGCATAAAAAAAAACAACAAAAGTATATTTATTTCATTTTCTTAAACAATAAAAACAAAAACTTTTAAAAAAAATAAACAAAAATAAAATATTAATTCATTATTTACAGAAAAAAACAAAATGATCCAAAAAATATGAAATATTATGAATGTACGATCAATCATTCTGTATCGTTTTGGAGTTGGTTCGACGTCACTTTTATCATTACATACCTATCAGGTTGTGCATACATATGGAGGGGACTAGATCAACGAATTTTTAGAAAGTTTAATTGTTTCTTCTGAATAAGAGTCTTAAAGTGTCAGTTATTAAAAAGGAGCTGAGTCTTTAAATAAAAGATTCTTTAAATCATAACTAAGGATTGACTTTTGAAGGCTTTTATTGGCATAGTTAGAGTAATCTGATGCTAAACAATTGACTTTCCAATTGGAAACAAACTAGAACGATTGATTTTCGCAAGCTATTCGGCATAGAGGTCTGATAGTATTAGGTGTCAGGCTCAAACTACAGCGTACATTCACAAGGTTTGCGAATATAAAAAAGGTTTTCAAACCGCAGGGAAATCACTGCCGCTTTTTGAATCAACAGCGTTGGTCATTACAATCCCTTCAGGTAGGATTAACGATAATGATTATATCAGTGGTGCAAACTTGGTTTAATTTAAAAATGATGCAAAAGTTTAAAAAGTATCATAACATTTTAAAATCTATAAAAAATCAAAAAAAAAAAATTCATTTAAAATCGCATAAATTCGAATTCGCATAAAAAAAATCCGCATAAAACGAGACCCGAGTGTAGTTTGATCTCCTGACTTACATAAAAATAATCTTTCTTCACAAACATTTGATCCAAATAAACATTTTCAAATCCTGTATGCTGATGTAGCGTACAAATTTCCATGTAAAATAAATGACATTAAAAACATTTACATGCACAAATACCCATACGTATGCACGTGTACGAGTATAGTTCTTATGCATAGATTTACTCTCGGAGTAATAATTATAAACAGAAGCATATGAAAGAGCAAATACACACACAAAACACAAACACAAACACAAATACAAATACAAAATTTATGTAAACTTAAGAAGAAATACCTACAAAGCACACACAAATGCTTACACCCACACAGAAGTACACTCAGACCGTAATACAACACAAATGTCAGTAGGTACACATGTATGTGTAGACGTACAGACGCACCAAGCTAAAGAGAGTTGTTATAAAGAGAGTGCAGAAAAAGGAAAAAAAGTACAAAAAAACAAGAAGAAACTTAATTAGCATTGAAAATTAATTGGCGTAAAATACTCTCAACAAAGAGAGAGGGAGAGAAAATAAGGGGGAAAACAAAAAATAACTGAGAAAAACACACACATTAGAAGTGAATTAATTTTAAGAAAATAAAATAGAGACTCGGGTTTGCTATTAAAGTAGAGAAAAAAAAAGGCAGAAACTTAAAGGTATCCTGTTTGTTTTTAAACAAAATTTTTCATCCATAATTTGAAATTAATTTAAAAAGTATTATAAAGAATATAAGTTTTCTTTTTGTTTTTATTTTTTGATTATAAAATTTAATAAAAATGAAGTGCTGGAAACATGAAATCGCATTAGATTGGATTTGATTTCATATTGTTTATCGACATGCAATAGTTTTTAGTTTTGCAAACTTTGAATAAAAAAAAAAAAACGGAGAGAAAAACTAAAAAAAAGTATACATAGTTTGTAATTTATTTTCGTTTGATTTTTAAGCCGTCAATAAGTCTGCAGTAAACAAAGAATTCAATTTCAATTGAAGTCAATTTTGTTTTTGTAAACGATTCCAATCGCTTCAATTGAAAACAGAGTTTTTTGTGAAAAGTTTCATGGAAAAGTTTCAGTGAAGTATTGCCGAATCTGATGGAAATTGTATTAAAGATTAATGACCTTAAACACAAAAGCAACGAGTCTAGGAATATAATCATGAAACAGGGTATGAAAGCTATTTTTATTATTAAACTTAATGAAAAACATATTGTTACGTTTTTACATTTTAAAAACGTTTAAAATATGAGCTCGTTGATTGCAAATAAAATAAAAATAAATTAAAATTCTTTACTATTTGCACAATTCTGTGTGCCACTGTTCATAACTTGATGCAAACAACAACAATTGCTTCCTCTTTTTACATCATTTGCATAAACAGTAACAATTACTAGACAATTATTCGACAGACCTTTCTAACGGAGATGTTCAAACCACGATTACTCTCTTCAAACGCACCGCGTCTTCACACAAGACTGACTGAAGATTAGTAACTCCGTCGCCTGCTTTGCCTTGCCTCTTATATAGCAGAGTATACAGTCTGATGAATGTTGTTAGGAGCGAATGTTCATGGCTTCGCCTTCTCGAAATCTATGAATCGTTGTTTCATTATTGTTGTTTTGTGTATTTTGTTTACATTTATCCTTGTAGTGTTAGTTGTTATATTTTTTTTTACCTGTTTACCATTTTTTTATGCTGGTGTTTGTTGTTGTATTTTTGTTTATAATTTTAATGTTAAGCGATGTAAAAGCAAAACACCGGTATCTAGATTCTTTGTTTTCATAACAATAATTTTTAATTTAATTTTTTTTAAAGGAATACATTTTTTCCAATTACATATGCAATGTAAGAACGTTTGACACTTCTTGAAGCAGTTGATCATGGGATAGACTTCATGCTATCTATCCGAGTCCAAAAGCATTAATTTTTAAAGCAAAAAACGTTTTTTTTATATTCAGTAGGTATACATGGCTGCATTAAAATGTCGTGGAGTATATATCCTCTAATATTTTTATTATTTTCCTCTTAACATAACCCAAAACTTGAAGTATGCTGTGCAGGACAGCATGAACACAACACTCACCTAACACCAGCCATCTGAACTTCTATCAATATAAGTGGCGTTAGGGGCTAGGTCGTAATACTCACTGAAGGGTTATAATGACCAATTATGTATGTATGTATGGGTACGTGAACGTCTACATAACAAACTTACTTACTTACTTTACATATTATATTACAACACTTTAGTCAGGTTTACAACCTATCTTCTCACACCACCCATGACGTGTGTATTAATTATGTACATAAGTGGCGCGACCTACAGTTCAAATTCAACTGCGAACAGCAGACTTTTGATAAACTTTTCATGACAATTTATTTACTCTCGAGAGTTTTTGCCGGAAGACTGCTGAGAGGAAGTTTATTGCCATAAATATAAGGAAAAGGACATCTCTATATATTTGTAAATCACGGAATGCTTTTTAAACTCATAAGTTCTATACTTTTTCTATATTAAAGGCAACCTTTCTTTTCATTATTTATTTCAGAAACATGAATAGCAGTCCTCGTTTAATTTTTGTCTTTCTTTTTCTGTTTTGCGTTTCTAAATAAAATTTTTTTTTTTAAAGAAGCTTCGTTCCATAACCAAATGATTGTATTTCAGAACAATCACATTGAAAGTCCAATTTTTTTTCTGTAACACAATTGGTAAGTAAGCCTCTTAAACATTAGAAATCATTTTTCAAAAATCCTTTTGAAAGCCATTTGTCATTGATGATTTTTTGAAAGAGAAAAAATATTCAATTGTTGTATTATTTGGCATTTTAAATAAATTTTAATCTCGTATTTAGTAACATATTATACTCTCTCTAGCTGTCTCCCTCTCTGAACATGAGTATGAGTGCAATACATAAGAATTAAAAGATTTTTATTTTGATTTTTCTGTTCTTTTTTTCTCATTTTTTATTATGTTTGTTAGAGTGGAGTATGGTAGTTGATTTTATACCACTCTCTCACTCTCTCTTTCTTTCGTTTTTCCACAACAGTGCGTTTATGCATAAAATTTCCAACATCCGGCTTAGGAAAAGTGCTCCGTTTCCGGTGCAGTACTTTTATAACAATTCCTGCAATTACGAATCCAATTTTTGTCAAGTTTCTTAAGAAAAAAAACCATATCTTTTTGGATGATTTCAGCACCAGAGAAGAATAAGAAGGAAAATAATAATTTGGCTCTTTTCTTTGGCTCTTTGGCAACACATCAAACAAAATATAACACACACACACACATACAAATTCACACATATACACACGCGTTTCCCCCAAAACACATGCAGACGGCCAAAGGAAAAGGAAGTGGAGTATGAAAATAAATTTGAAACCATATTTGGTAATGTTTTCATTTGTGGCATGGACGGGTAACGGCGGTGGTGGTGGTGGTAGTAGTAAATGTGACAAAAATTGTTTCTTCTTTCTGGTAATTTGTGTAAGAGCCACTACAGCTGAAGCTGAAAAGTATTTCTCTAAACACTCTTAAGGAAGTTATCCTTCAACTTAAAGCGTAATGGAAATAATGAAATCAAATACAACAAATACAATAAAAAAGAGAAGCAGTATTAGGAGAAAACAGATAATCTTTAAAATCTACAAAGAAAAGTTTATTTGCCAAGATACTGTAGATACTTTACTTTATTGTTTAAATATTTAAACAATTTTTTAATCAATTTCATATTATGGCCACATTAATTTAAACAAAAAAAAAAAAACGCAGAAGATGAAGAGGAGGAAAATTTGAGGCAAACATAACCATTTTCCCTTCCTTTTTTTTGAGACTCTTTTATTAACTGTTTATCCTTTTTGGAAGAGAAAAAACCAAACCCGAAAATGAAACAAAACGCGTTATAAGTCTGCAGTTGAAATTCCTTTTTGGTTGAGGCATTAAATTTTATTGCGTTCGTTCTTTAATCGTGGTTTGTGTGAATAATTCTCGTTTAAAAATGTTAAAACAGACCATTTAAATGAATTTTGAAAGGCTTCATGAAATTAATTTGAAAAGTTTTTCTTTGTTTTCTGTTGTTGTTGTTGCTATATTTATGTAAAACAATTGTGCATCTAAGCAAGACTGAGCGAGCGAGAAAGAAAATTAAATTAAAAACATTTTATAACGTGATTCAGCTCTGTATTTAATAGAAGGAGAATGCA
Source organism: Sarcophaga caerulescens (assembly GCA_927399465.1). NCBI lineage: Eukaryota > Metazoa > Arthropoda > Insecta > Diptera > Sarcophagidae > Sarcophaga > Sarcophaga caerulescens. Next base: position 10,505,104 of record OV656866.1, on the reverse strand, counting down.
AATCTAAAATTTTAATGGGTGAGTAAACCATTAAACAGGAAGAAACCAAAACTTAAAGCCATGGTCTTCGATTCCTTAGGCTTGGCTTGATTTGTTTCCTACAAGCCAAGCTCCTTTTGCATAAACTGATGTATTGCCTCGTATAATATTGTTACGAAAATGGAAAAATCTAGATATTGGTGTTTTGCTTTTACATCGTTTAACATTAAAATTATAAACAAAAGCTACAAAAAACTTGTTTACAAATAATCGCACTGCGTAATATAACAACAAACACCAGCATACAAAATTGTAAACAAGTAAACAAAAATACAACAACAAACACTACAAGAATAAATGTAAACAAAATACTTATGTATAAAATTAACACACACAACATAACTGGTGTGAGAAACTGCGGGCTTCTTGGGGACGATTGCCTGTAGACTGTCTAATGGTGAAGGTATAGCACTGGCCATTTTATAGTCACCTAGCAGCAACTCGTTTCCTTGCCATTCGCATCTTCCCCCTTTCCACCTGCACAATGCACTGCATGAGTAGGGGCCATCCCCTGAGTGCTGGTTTCATAAAAATAAAAAAAAAATAATACACAACCAACGACAATGAAACAACGAGCTCTCGAGAAGGCGAAGCTTATGAACATTCGCCTTCAAGAACATTTGTCAGACTGTTTACGTTGCCGTGCAAAAGGCAAGGCAAAGCAGGCAACTGAGATAGTAAAAGTTCAGTCAGTCTTGTATGAAGACACGGTGTGTTTGAAGAAAATAATCTTGGTTTGAAGATCTCCGTTACAAAAATCTGTGGAACAATTATCAAGTAATTGTTATTGCTTATGCAATGGGTGTAAACAAAGGGGTACTAAACAAAGCAATTGTTGTTACATCAAATTGTGAACAGTGGCACACAGAATTGTGCAAATAATAAAGGATTTTAATTAAAACTAAATATAAATTTAAATTTATTTTATTTGCAATATACGAGCTCATACTTTAAACGTTTTTAAAATGTAAAAACACAACAATATATTTTCTGCTCATTTGTAATTGAGTGTCCTTCAGCACGGATCTCTTCCATGTGTGTTTACTTATGATGGATTTTATCTCTTACTTTGTCTTTATAAGATCCACAGGTTTTGAATTAAGCTAGTAAAAGCACTTTTCCTCCAATTTTCATTTTTCTGTAGGAAACCTATGTGATACTGTCGTCAAAGGTTTATTGGCGGACGATGTTTTTGCTCATGATTAAAGCACGCTAGAGAACGCTTCTTTGCTAAACTCACTCTTAGCCATTATTACACATTAACCACATTAACGCGTTTGTCTAAGCTTAACTAAGTTTCAGATAGAACAGGATGTGGCTCTGTTGCTTCTTAATTATGACTTAAGAAACACTAAATATTCCTTCACTGCATTGCATTGAGATAGATTAGACAGATGTACCACTTAGAGTATCAAGCCTGTATTACAAGTCGTCCTAGCCTAATAGGTAGTGTGTTGGCTTATTAGACGTAAGGCCACGGTTCAAATACCTGACTTCCACTCAACAGATTTCTGGCAAAAACTCTGAGTGTAAAATAAAATTGCCATGAAAAGTTTGGTATCAAAATCTCTCATTCTGAGTTGACTTTAAACTGTAGGTACCGCCACTCATGTATAAAATTAACACACACAACATAAGTGGTTTGAGAAACTAGGTCGTAATTCTAACTGAAGGGTTGTAGTAACCAATTGTGTATGTATGTATGTATGTATTACAAGTTTTCTTCTTTAATTTCTTCGCTCCATTTAAGGTAAAAATTAAATTAAAAAAAGTTTTTTTCGTTACTTATCACTTTCACTTTACACGCTGTGGTAAATTTATATTCAAAGTCGACAGTTTTAATGCAATTTTTTATAGCCTTTAATAAACTCTTCGATTTTAAAACCGTAGAACAACATGAATTAAAAATTACCAGCACAATTCACAATTCATTGTTTCTTTGATTTTATGGAACCAACAACTCCTTTAAACAGAAAAGATTTCTTGTAAACAGTGGTACCTCTATAGTATGTTTGCCATGTAAAGAATTATGTTATAAATCATATACTTTGTTGTTGTTGTTGTTATTGTTCCATTTTTATTATTCTTTATTAATAAACATTTTGAAATTGTTAATACTATTGTTGTATCGTTGTTGTTGTTGTGATTTTGTTTACATTGCTTAAAGCAATAAAAGTAATAAAAATGTCAAAAGATTTCAAATACAATGAAAAAATAAAAATAAAACTGAAGTGAAATGAAATGAATGAAAACTAAATAAAGGCAAAAACCAGAGAGAGGGAGAATGTAAGAAAATAAGAAACCTAAACGGAAATTATTTATTGCAATCAACCAAAATCTCTTGTTTGATGTACTACTCGCATGATGAATAAATGTGTGATGAATTTTCCTTGAGGCCCTCGGATTTCTTTTATTAGCCTTCATGACACAAATCAAATTCAAAATTTTCTTTTTATTTATGTTGAAATTTCATATGAAATTGTATTAAAAATTAAGGACGATACAATGAAATATACATATGTACATATCTGGTAGCCACAACAATCTTTCGAGTTATTGGCATACCTTGCGAACGTAGTGGAATTAATTCCTTAAATTGATGCTGAAATAGAAATACTGAGGGTAAAATAGACTACCATATATAAGTAAATAGTCTAGATGTGATTAAAAATTTAAGATTTTTAAACAAAATATTTAAAAATTTTACACACTAATAGCCACTGAAGCTATCTGAGGTGATCCTAATAGCCATCTTAATGAATTCCTGAAAAGTAAATGATTGATGACGCCGACGACGATAATTTCATGAGATATTGCCAGACTTTCCAATATCCAGACGGCTATTAAAGCAATAAACTTACGGATGAACTCTAAGACGGATATAGCCGTCGCAATATCTCACTGATGTAGCAGAACTATATGATGTCCATGTCATAGACATACCAGAACACACCGACATTCCAGATAACTGCAGAGCAGGAGTTTTGGACATTTATGGCACAACTAAGCAGCTTTGCAATGAATTCTCATTGCTTTGAAAATCTCTCTGAGGACCTGTGAGTTTATAATTGACGATGTAGTAATGGATTTCATTAAGCGATAAGCGGCTTCGTACAAACGCAGAACTCTGCTAAGAATCTGATCAAATCTGATTAAACTCCAAAGAAACACGCTCAGTATGCTTGTCGGTGTACTAAGGGGTATTGTTGAAGTTGGAGAGATGACGATGATGAGGAGACTGTTCTTCACCTGCTGGGTACATACCTTGCACTTTGTCGGAGGAGAAAAAAGCACTTTAATGTCTATAATGTAAATGATCTGGAGGTACAGGCACGCATGGATATTGGCAGTCTGATTTGCACTAGTCCAGCACTAGTGGAAAACAGAAAACTGGCCCTATCTGGTCTAACATACTGTTACGTTTTTTCCTTTTAAAAACGTTTAAATTATGAGCTCGTAGATTGCATATAAAATAAAAATAAATTAATGTTTAGTTTTAATTAAAATCCTTTATTATTCGCACAATTCTGTATGCCACTGTTCACAATTTGACGTAAACAACAACGATTGCTTTTCTATGTTTACAAATATACGACAAATCTTTGTAACGGAGACATTCAAACCACGATTACTCTCTTCAAACGCACTGCGTCTTCAAACAAGACTAACTGAACTTCACTCGCCTGCTTTGCCATCGTTGTTTACATTTATTCTTGTAGTGTTGTTTGTGTATTTTTGTTTACTTGTTTACCAATATTTTTATGCTGGTGTTTGCTGTTATATTAAGAAGTACGATAATTTGTAAACAGGTTTGTTTACTGTATTGTTTTTGTTTTTGTAGCTTTTGTTTATAATTTTAATGTTAAGCGATGTAAAAATAACCCGCTTTTTGTTTGTATTTTGAGAAGTATCGTCCTTCAGGTATAGAAACCTTCTTTTATAAATCGTCTTAGTTAGGCCGACAAAAATGTTTTTGGCAGTCGTATGGGACATCATTTTCAAGCAGATAGATGCCTGATTCTGCTGCAAATTATATGAAGTTTTTCCGCATTTTTTGGCATTTCGTAGGTGTGTAGAGGTGACTTTTACTGACCCTATGGTAGATATGGTAAGAATGGAAACTATTCGTGCTTCTAAACTTCTTATTTGGTTGTTCAATTTCCAACAATATTCTACACAAATCTGAAAAATACTTTAAAAAAAAGGGACCCCTTTAGTAGATGATCTGTTAGCCAAAAATGTTTATGTGTGTAAAAGTATTTAAAATTCCCTTAAATGTTTGAATATTTCTGAATAGAATGCTCTCCTTAAACCCTTCCTCTTCTTGTTTTATTTTGTTGACCAAAGCCGCTTAAGCATAGAAAGTCTGGTACATGAAACAGCCATAAAAAGGATTAAAACTAGCAAATGACTTTAAGCCAACTTGTGTCCTCTTCATATACTAACTCTTACGGTTTCCGGTTTGTTAACAAAAAAAGAGAAATTCTATTACAAACATAATAACAAATAATAATAAAAACAAATACTTGTTACCAGCAAAAGCATACAAAAAAGACGAAGAAAAAAAAGAGAAGAGAATAAAATAATGAAAATGAAAACCAGAAGGGAATTAAAATCGTTTATGCAAAAGACTTACTCGAGAAAAATTAAGTGAAAGAAAATAAAAACAGAAACTGAATAAAGTTGGCTAAAAAGAAAACAGAGTGAACAGAAAAAATTTGTATTTGGCCAAAGCATACAAAACTAATAATGGCCAAAAGCTTAATGGAACTTTAATCTTAACCAGAAACGTAACCATTACCCATCAGTTCGTTAGAAGAAGAAGAAACATTCATTCACAGACACAAGTAAACGTGCAGAAAAGGTAATCATATTAGAGAAAGACAAGAACGAGCAGATAAAAAAAAACCAGAGAGAACGAGAATTAAAACTCAAACAAATGGAAGAGAAGAAAGGAATTGCAAGAAAATGGTAAAAACGAAATGATTATTCGGTCGTTGAGAGTAAAGGGGAAACGTAAACGACTGCTACAGGAGCTACAGACTTTGATATGGAGACATGCGGAGCTTAAGACAAGGCAATCCCTTATCGTTCGATCTTTTCAACTACATCGTGGGAAGTATTCTAAGGAAGCTGGGGAGTTCATCGCAATTACATTATTTTCTATAAAAGTGTCCAGTCGCCTACTTGTGCAAACGACATGGATATTATTGCTGCCTTTAGCGCTATAAAGCGGTACTCTGCCAAAATGGGTCTCGCAGTAATTGAGCACAAAACCAAGTATATTGTTACGTTTTTCCATTTTAAAAACGTTTAAAATATCAGCTCATGGATTGCAAATAAAATAAAAATAAATTTGTGTTTAGTTTTAATACAAATTCTTTATTATTCTCACAAATCTATGTGCCACTGTTCACAACTTTATGTAAACAACAACAATTACCTTTTTTGTTATTCCTCTGTTTATACCCTTTGCATAAACAATAACAATTACTAGGCAATTGTTTGACAGATCTTTTTAACGGAGATCTTCAAACAGCGATTACTTTTTTCAAACGCACCGCGTCTTCACACAAGACTGATTGAACTCTTACTAACTCTGTTGCCTGCTTTACCTTGCCTTTTATATGGCAGAGTAAACAGTTTGATGAATGTTCTTAAAGGCGAATGTCCATAACTTCGCCATCTCGAAATCTCTATAAATCTAAACATTGTTGATACATTTATTCTTGTAGCATTTGTTGTATTTTTGTTTACTTGTTTACAATTTTTTATGCTGGTGTTTTTTTTTTTGTATTTTGTTTACTGTTTACCATTGTCTATATTCTCCATTTTCGTAACAATATAATTCCAGCCTTTTCCACAATCCGGTAAAACAGGCTTTAAGAGCACTGTCAGGAGAGAAAAAAATACACCTATAACGATTGCTTACCAACATTTTCAGTTCTAAGTTGGCTTATGCTTCCAAATACTTTTTTGGATAGAAAATATTCAATGTACGTTTAGACCGTGTCGTTTTAAAATCGATTTGCCGTCTTTGCCAAAAGTTTGTTAAAATTTCTTTAACCGTTTCCTAAAAAAAAAAACTGTTTGGCTGGAGTCTATCTTTGTAACGGAGATCTTCAAACCACGATTACTTTTTTCAAACGCACCGCTTCTTCACACAAGACTGATTGAACTTTTACTAACTCTGTTGCCTGCGTTGCCTTGAATTTTTTTTTTTTTTGTCAAAGTAAACATTCTGATGAATGTTCTTGCAGGCGAACATTCATGACTTCGCCTCCTCGAAATCTCTATAAATGTAAACATCATTGGAAATTATATGTACAACTACTCTTGCCAACAGGTGTTATTATGGTTTCAATAGGCGAATGAGTAGCAGAGTTCTCTTTCTCTCTCTCTCTCTGATGCTCTACAATTCGTTCATCTTCTTTGTACTGTTTTACAGCGGAGGAGTATAGACGAGTTGTCGATAATTTACGCACGATCCTACCTAAAGCTGTACGATCTCCAAAACGATACGGACGTGGTTCAGCTCATTAACATCCAGGCTAACATTTTTAGTCTACGAGTCCTAAAACAATGCCGTAGTCTAGTAGGTAATGCGTTGGCTTATTATGACGCAAGACCTAGTTTCGACTTAAAAATATGAAAAAAAATTTTATTCGATGACTTCCTCCCAGTAGTCTTCTGAAACAAAATCTGAGACTCAATAAAAAAATGCCATGAAAAGTTTTCCAAAAACTGTCCCGCCGCTCATGGATAAAATTAACACACACAACACGAATTGTGTGAGAAACTAGGTTGTAATCCTGACTAATGGATGGTAGCACAGTATCTCAAATCTATGGACGAAGCAATAGTGCCATTCGAAATTCCTATAAACGAAGCTATAAACGACCATAAGCCAAATAGTAGTGACCAGCAACATTCACACAACGAGACAGAGACAGAGAGAGAGAGAGAGAATGGAATTAAAAAGCATTTCTCTGGCATTTATGACTTTCATTTACAATTTCTTTCCGGTGCTGATTGTACGTAATTTCAACAACAACAGCAATAACAATAAAAACAACATTTCTTGTCATTTTTTTTGTCTATTATTTCGAGTCCATAAAAATGATGAGTTCAACAAAAAAAAGAAAAAAAAAAGAAAAAAGTGTGCAAAATATGGTAGAGAAAAAGGAAATGGCCACAACTGAATAGGCCCCCAAAACTACCAAAGAGAAGTCCATTTACAAAAACCTACAATTTGTGGTAAAATTAAACATGCTGCTGCTGATGCTGTTGCTGCCGCTGCTGTCGTTTTGAAGCAACAGAACAGAACACAGTAAACGAATGTGGATAATTTACAAATGCTTTGAACAATTTCTAATGCTTCTTCGGGATTATTGTCTGTCTGCCAGCCAGGAACATTTGATGTTTTAATAAAATTAGTTGATGTAATGGATTGTGTCCTTTTTCTCTACAAATATTTCTAATAAACGTATGACATGTAATTTAAAATAAAATTTTCCAATAACAATTCCATCAAAATTGAAGTTTGAAACATAAAAAAAAAATAAAAAAAATACAATCTGATGGATGACTAACTGTCAGTCTCATAGACTGACATTGTGCTGGAAGAGAAAGAAGGTAAAGTTAGCGCTGTTTTCTATTATTTGTAATTTTTTTTTTTCTTCTTGTATTTATGTACATATATGAATACATGTGTATGTAACACGTTGAATGTATTGTTGTGTGGTGTTTTCCCCTTATCAAAAATTGGGAATATTGTATTGACAGCTGCCTTTTACGAGTAGTGTTCGCAAAAATATAACTGACAGGCACTTCGTACAAATGACGTGCATAATTGCCATTACTGTCAAATGCTTTTCTATGTATATCCACGGTTGTGTAAGTATGTTTATGTCGGAGTTTCTCTATTTTTGAATTTTGAATGAAAGAATTTGCATGCAGATGATGTTTTGATACAGGGTGATATGAGAAAATTCTGGGAAAAATTAATGCGTGTGATATATACTTACATACATATGTTACTGGCCATTAAAGGTCTTTAATAAGGCTTGCGGTCTAGCTTCTCAGGCTACCCATATACACTCAACATAATTTTATGCATGAGCGGAAGGACCTAAGTTTGAATGCGAAGAGCCAGTTTTGATAAGCTTTTCATGCTATTTACATAACATACATACATAATCAGTCATAATAACTCTTCAGCCAGGATTACAACCTAGTTCCTCACGGCACTTATATTGTGTGTGTTAATTTTTAAGACACGAGTGGCGAGACCTACAGTTTAAAGTCGATTCCGAACGATAGATTTTTGAGAAACTTTTCATAGCAATTTTATTTACTTTCAGAGTTTTTGCCAGAAATCTGCTGAGAGGAAGTCACCGAAGAAATGTTCTTTTTATATTTCGTTATGTTCCAGATGTCTGACCTAGGGTTTGAATCGTGGCCTCACGTCTTTTTTTTTTTTTTTTTTTGGTGAAACCAGCACTCAGGGATGGCCCCTACTCATGCAGTGCATTGTGCCTCACGTCTGATAAGCCAACACACTACTTGCTAGACAACGGAGACTTCAAATATATGAGAATATGCGTTTTTGAAATCATCTTAACACCCAGTATGCATCCATTTCAATCTTGTTTTTTTAAATCTATGACTGTATATAACATTATAAGCGTAAAATTTGTTTTTTTACATGTGAGCACATAAATTCCCGTATAGAATTATGTTTCCTTCCTCGACAGCTTTCCAGCTCTCAGATGCAGCGATTCATATACTGTTTAGTGTTGCTATTGTTATTGTATTTTATTTCTAATCCATAAACATATTTCATAAACCCATTCTCTTACATGCATGTTTAATAAGAATCTTAAATATTTCCGATGAGACAAAGAGACGCCAGCCCTGGGTGGCTAAGCAGTATTAGGGAGTTGGATTCTAAACATTGAAAATATTGCAGGCAAGTAACACTCTCACGTTGTATGTTTACACCCGGTATTTGACATCAGGGAAAATTATGAAATTATTACCTTTGCGCTGTTATTGTTATTTTAATATTTCAAAATTATTGCAAAAATTTCGAAAATTTTTTGAAAAAAGCAACCAAATAAACTGAACAAATAAATAAAGTTGATGCATAGAGGGAGTTATTGGGAGAGTTTTTTTTAGCGCATTGTACTTGTAGTATGGATGAAGAAATAACAACTACAAAGTGCTTTTTTCTTTCCTGTTAATTTTTTAACTGTACAGTATTCCCTCGATTTACGTCGTCTCGATTTACGTTGTTTCGATTAACGTCGTCAAAAATTTTGCTCCCTTCAACTTCGATTTGCATTGTCATTCGATTTACGTCGCCTTTTTTTGGAACCAACTGTGACGTAAATCGAAAGATTACTGTAACTTTTTTAAGTTCCTTGTTAAAAACATACTACTTTGTAGTATGAGCAATATGAAATTCGATTTACGTCGTTTCGATTTACGTCGCCTTTTTCCGGAACATTCTACGACGTAAATCGAGGAGATACTGTATTTCCTTACATTGTTTTTATTCTTAGCGAGTTCAAAGTTCACAACATTATTAACGTGCATGTGTATGCACATTTATTAGTTAGTATTGGATCATATAGAAAATGCTTGAGGTCGCCGTAGTCTAGTAGGTACTGTGTTGGCTTATTAGACGTAAGGAGACGGTTCAAACCCCAGGTCAGACATCAAAACGAAAATATAAAAATTTATATTTCTTCGGCAACTTCCTCTCAGCAGATTTCTGGCAAAAACTCTGAGGACAAATGAAAAGTTTTTCAAAAATCTGTCGTACGTAGTAGACTTTAAAGTGTAGATCTCGCCACTTATGAATAAAATTAACACACACAATATACGTGGCGTAAGAAACTAGGTCGTAATACTGACTGACTGTTATATAGAAAGTGCTGTGGTTTTTTGTTGGTAAATTTTTAAACCGAAATTTTAATGAATTGAAATCTTTTTTAATTAAGTTCGGAGATTTTGATTTTTCCATCGATGAAAAAGGTTTTTCTATGCGGTTCTATGGTTGGCTTTTAGAGACTATCGAACACCTCCTCTGTAACTGCCCAGCCCTTGGTAGGTTGAGGTTGAGGACCCTTGGCAGATCCTTCTTTGAGAGCTTGAGTTCTGTGTCGAGAGCCGACATCAAGGCTCTCCACAGATTCATTAGCAGTTTGAGCTGGTTGAGAGGTGCTAGGGCTTCATAAGTGTAGTCGCGCGCTCAACCCTTGTTTTGTGTCTGTTTCTTTTTGTGTGATTCCCATCCTCCCCTTACCCTTATGCCCTCCTTTCATCCTATTCCCTCTATTTCCTTCCCTCTCCAAGGACGTTGTACAATGGGTCAATTTCGACCTCCGGGTATTGTACTTGTCTTAACGGACAAGTACACGTCCTCTAACCTAACCTAACCTAACCTATGGTTGGCTAAATAAAACAAGAAAGCAGCTTTATATATTTTAAATATTAGGAAAATTCCCTTGCAACCAATGTGTTAAAAAATGCGCGTATTGACTGAACATAACCAAATTTAGGCTACCAATGCGGACATCTAAAACATTCAGCAACAGAAATACATCGAATACTTTTTATATGCCCCAATATTAGAAACAAGAAAGCATGTAAATTTTTATTTAAATTTTTTTCTTTCTTATTTTATTTATTGCTCTCTTCCTGTTCCTCTGTTTCTGTTATTGTCATTGTTGTTGTTTTATTTAGAATGTGATTTGAATATTAAATTTATAATCATCATACTCACACATACGTTTCCTTAACTTGTGCCATATGATAAAATGAAAACTGTTTTTCACTGTTATAAAGGTTTGAATGTTGATTTAACACACGCACTCTCTCTCCAGCCTTACTCACACTGACACCACTTAGAAAAGGTCTCTGTTTAGTATTGAAAATTGAATGTTTTTTCCTCTCTCTCTCTCTCTCTCTCTATGATTGTCATTTTTATTTATTTCCTTATTTTTTTTTTTTTCTCTTCATTGTCTTGTTTTTATTTCTCCTACACTGTACATCTGTATTTGATTTCTGTTTTCAATATGGGTGTCAATTAAATGTGAATTTTATGTAAATATAAATTGGGTTTTGATCGCCCCCAGTCCCTTCCTCTGCTTGAAGGCAGCATCAAAGACAGCAGAATGGAGAAAAGGTTCGTAAAATAAAAAAAAAAAAAAACTACAAAAACTGTCAATAATCCGATAAGAGATAAAAATGAAATGAAATCAACACATCATCACTTTAATACAATAAAAAATATTGTGGGGTACTCTGTTCTGTCTTTCTCTTTTTGGTAAGCAACAGTTTATTTGCATACACTCAAAGAAAAATATTGGTGAAATTAAAATGGATTATTTTATAGAGAGCGCAAGCTTGTGTTATGCTGATAATGAATTCAATTGCAGCTAAAATTTCAGATCAATGTACGTACGCCGATTGATTCAGTATCCCACTCTGAACCAAACATCATAGCTAGACAAAGGGAACAATTTCTCAGTGTACTTTGTAGCTAGTGTTTATTGATACCTTTTATTAGGTAAATGGCCCACTTTAGCTCACTTAATCGACCATATTATGGAAAATGCATTGTAATGTATCGAAGCAAGACATGAGTTTTGAAAAACACCATAGTAAAGGCTCTACAATCGCATCCTTGGGTCAAACCTGATAACAAGTGATTAACAAAACGAAGAGCCAGAAAGTAAGACAAAGACAATGGAAGTGGATGCATATTGTTTTGGTATCCAATAAAGGTGGATCGATGAGTGTATTGCATACATAATTGCTTATTACATGGTCTTCAATCAGGATTACGGCCCAGCTTCTCACAACACTTATGTTGTGGATGTTATTTTACACATGACTGTTAGGACTTACAGTTTAAAGTAGACTCCCAAAGACAGATTTTTGAGAAACTTTTCATGGCAATTTTATTTTACTCTCCTTAGTTTTTGCCTGAAATCTGCTGAGAGGAAGTCGCCAAAGAAATATTTTTTTCATATTTTCGTTTTAATGTTGGACCTGGGGATTGAGCCGTGACCTTACGTCTAATAAGCCAACACTGTACCTACTAGATTACGGCGACTTCATGTGTGTATTGCAAGCTAATTTAGCGTTCAGATACCATTTTTAAAGTGAAATAAATTCGTTATAATTGATTTGCTTTCAGCCCTTAGCCTCTGATGTATTCTACCCTATTTAGATTTAAACTTTGATTGCCATGCATGACTATAAGACCTTAAACTCGCCGTCGACAAATGGTAGTGTATTAGTAGATGAGAACTCTTGGCGCCATTTTGAAAATGGAGAAATTGCAGAAAAAATATTTCATACGCTGAAAGCAACAATTCGAACTGAAAGGATCTGCACTTTGCCGCAGTGTAGAGAAAACTAGCGCAATTTTGTGTCCTTGACGTAGTATATGGTTACGAAAAGGAAAAATCTAGATACAAAAACAATACAGTAAACAAACCTGTTTACAAATTATCCTACTGTTTAATATAACAACAAACACCAGCATAAAAATGGTAAACAAGTAAACAAAAATCCACATACAACACTACAAGAATAAATGTAAACAAAATACGCAAACAACAATAATGAATGTAAACAACGATGTTTACATTTATAGAGATTTTGAGTCACGAACATTCGCCTTCAAGAACATTCATCAGACTGTTTATCCTGCCATATAAAAGTCAAGGCAAAGCAGGCGACTGAGTTAGTGAAGTTCAGTCAGTCTTGTATGAAGACACGGTGTGTTTGAAGAGAGTAATCGTGGTTTAAAGATCTCCGTTACAAAGATCTGTCGAATAATTTTTAGTAATTGTTATTGTTTATGCAAAGGGTATTTATTTATTTATTTATTTATTTAAGTCAATGGACAAATTCCCTACTGACTAATAACAAAAATAGGTACGAATAAAAATAAATACAATTACAAACAGTTTCTTCAAGAATAACGTAATTATTACAATAAATATAGGAAAAGTTAAGAATTGAGAAAAACAATAATATTCCGTTTTATAACGCAAGAATTTAAAGAAAAATCAATAAAGTCTGACAAATAATTAAATTGACGGCAAATTCTAGTTAAAGGATCAGCAACAGCATAATTAGTTCTGCAGAACTGAATATAAATAAGATTATAACAGCGGAAATTACGACAAGGAATATTGAATTTAACCGATCTTAACAGAAATTCACAGCAAATATTACCCTTGATCAGGTTAAACAAAAATGATATATTTAACATCGTTCGACGGCTCTTAAGGGTAGGCAGTTTTATTAATGCCAGTCTGCTAGTATATGGAGGCAAATCTAAATAATTCCATCCAGGGCCACGCAAACAGAAGAGAAGAAATAGAGGAATGACAAAGAAAAGCAATTGTTGTTGTTTACATCAAGTTATGAACAGTGGCACACAGAATTGTGCGAATAATAAAGGATTTTAATTAAAACTAAACACAAATTTATTTGTATTTTATTTGCAATCTACGAGCTTATATTTTAAACGCTTTTGAAAGGTAAAAACGTAACAATATTTAACGCTTCTTTGCCCTTAGGCTAAGTTTAAACCGATATGATGGATTGTATTGGCATTACCACAGATCAGTGGCATTTTAAGCAGCGCTAATATCTCGCTGGTGCCTTCGCATTTATGGACAGAAACCATGACAGTAAATTTAATTCTTTTTTTTGTATTAAACTTATCATTTTAAAAAAAAAGAGAATAAAAAAATTGATTTTTTCCATTCAATTGTTACTGCTTCACTGGTTATTTTTGCTTAAATTTACTTGACGTTTTCATTTACATTTAAATGAGTTTCAAGGGTCATATTTTAATTTCATCATAAATTTCTTAAACACATTAAAAACGACACAACGACGTTGCTGTTATTCTTGTGACCCACTACCCGCGCTTTAATGCATTCATTCTTATTGAAGTCACAGGACAATAAATTATATGCGTTCCGTTGCTAAGAAAAGAACAAACGCCCACAAGAAAAAAATCGAAAAGAAAAACTCGAGTAAAAAAGGGTATGCTAAGGGCCATGGCATGACTATGGTTAAGGGGGGGGGGGGGTTTAAGTATATGTAAATGATATTTTTATCGATGATGTTGACATTGGGAAAGTCATCCAATAAATCACTAGACAAATAAAAAAGAAACGAAACAGAATTATTGTCCAAAAGTGGAAAATGCCAACAACAAATAAACAACAACTGAAGAAAACAATTCTTATTTATGTATGTGTGAAAGAGTTTTGTTTGGTTTTCTTTCTTACCTTTTGTATTGTGGAAGGGTAAGAAACAGAGAAAGGGAGTAGGCATATAACCAAGAATTATATTGTAAACACATGTGATTTACCAAGGCCTATCACTTTCTTAAGAAAAAGGCAAATTTTTTTTGTTTTCTTTTATTTTTACGTTAAGTAAGGGACACTAAATAAACAATCTATAATTGATTAACTCTCCCCAGAGGCCAATAACTGAAATGCCAGAAGGGTGGTAAGAGGTTAACAAGGGAGAGACAATTGTGACAACTCCAATAGAAAAATATAAAAAAAGAAAAATTAAGTTGTTACACAAGTTAATAAACAAGAAATAAAACATTTTTTAGTTTCCAATACGGTTGATGATCAAGTTGCTTATCCTTTGTATGGTTATATCTGATGTATCAATTCAGATAAGACATTAAAACTTCTCCTAGAGCCCCGAAACATAGTCACTGAGGTTGTGCTATATTAAGGCAACTGCTTACAGTTGGTTGGTTTAGAAAGCTATTTTAGTTGAGGCTTCTTAGCCACATTTTTGCCACAAAATTCGACGCAAACTTTATGAATCTTTAGATAATTATGGTGTAGGTTTTTCGGGTGCAAAAGGTCAAATGTCTTGCTTATGGCGTCTTAGCTGCATTGTTGCCACAAAACTCGGCGCGAACTCTTTGATAACTATGGTGTAAAGATAAAAGATTCTGTTTTTTTAATCAAATTGTTCCCCTGAACTATGAACACTTTCGCTACAGTTTCATGCAATTTGATAAGGAGGGTCAACGATAGAAATCTACGAACCTTTGGATAATTATGGTGTAGCCTTTGGGATACAAAAGTTCGTTTCATATATTGCGTGGCTACACGTATTGGAGAGCCTTAGTTTTTGGAGAAGTAAGTTGAGGAAAAATGTTTAGAGAGCCACCAAAATCCAATTCTTTCTTCCAGTGAAACTTTAAAGCCTGAAAATACTACCGGCAATACGCTTTACATAGGTTATTCTGTGGATTACGTTCTAACTTCACACACCACTTATGTTGTGTATGTTCAATTTATTCATGGCAATTTTGTTTAGTTCCAGAGTTTTTGTCAGAAGGTAGAGACCAACAATGAATTGTTTTTTCACTACTCATAGGTACTCATGAAATTTTGAATATAAGTGAGTCAACAATATTGAAATTTAACTATGTACTCTGATTCATTCATACTCACTACAACGTTGATTTATAAGTATAGGTTGCAATGAGTATGCGAACAACGTTGACATCAAACTCATACCATTCGAAATATGTTCGATTCATATTCGTATGATTCTTCAAAAATTACAGTCTTGGTTGTTGTTGCATTTGCAGTCGCCGTGGCCTAGTAGGTAGTGTGTTGGCTTATTAGACTGAAGGCCCGAGTTCGAATCCCAGGTCAGACATCAAAACGAAAATATTTCTTCGGCGACTTCCTCTCAGCAGATTTCTGGCAAAAACTCTGAGAGTAAATAAAATTGCCATGTAAAGCTTCTCAATAAAATTTGTCGTTCGGAGTCGACTTTAAACTGTAGGTCCCGCCACTCATGCATAAAATTAACACACACAACATGAGTAGTGTGAGAAGCTAGGACTGAAGGGTGTGGGCTTCTTGGGGACGATTGCTGTAGACTGCCTAATGGTGAAGGTATAGCACTGGCCATTTTGTAGTCACCTAGCAGCAACTCGTTTCCTTGCCGTTCGCATCTTGAGATGTCCACAAACACTACTCCCTCTCTTCCACCTTCCATATTCCTAAAAAACCTGCACAATGCACTGCATGAGTAGGGGCCATCCCCTGCTTATGTGCCCTGAGACAAAGGCACATAAGCAAAAAATACAGAGCAGCAAGCAGAGCAAACACACAACCTTCTAGTGTTTGTGAGAGGTATATGTATCACCCAGAGGAAAAATGTTAGTAATATTTTCAAGTATAACCTAATAATATGTTTATGTAGTGGAAAATGGAAAATATTCAGCGCCAAATCGCTAAAGACTGCGTATTTAACTTGACAAATATTCTTCCAAAAATGCAGATCATTTCTCATTGTTATTAGTGAATCTCATTAGAAAATAGTGAATACTACTGTAATTTTTCTTTGGGTGTATAATTGATATAAAAAAAAATTTCAAAAAGAAGCTATGAGAACCTGCTTCACTGAAAGCTGACAAGCAACTGAATGCATTTTTACGCTCTTTTTAACGAACATTGTTGATGTTGTTTTACATAGGGCACGTGTGTAAAAAGCCGAATATGATCTTCCCCTGAGGGACATTGGTGCCGTCGTGGTTATGGCGAGTCGAAATCAGTAATATCACACGTGTTGTTAAGTATGAATATGATGAGTACTTCAAACTTTGAATATGAGTAAAGGTTCCATGATATTAAAATAAGTATGAATGCGTATACTAAGTATAAGAAATTATGAGTATGATTCGATTGTACTCATTGCTGATCTCCGTCAGAAACCTAGTGAGAGGAAGTCGCTTAAACAAATATTTTTTTATGTTTCGTTTTTGTTTGGAATCGCCTACACAACACCTTTTAGATGGCGATCGCATTTATATGACGAAAAATTTGAATTAATTAAGTTTTTTATTGAAAAAATAAGTAATTTATGAATGGAATAAAATGTCACCGCATACATTTAAACATACCTCGTATAAGGCACACTTGTTGAACAGAAATATTTTGTTTATAGACAGCAAGATCGCTAATATAGTTGCTTATTTAAATGCATTTGTCCACAGGTGTATGTATTCAAAAGATCTTCTCTTATGTTTCGTACAAAATATCGTGAGAGAGCAAGAAAATTCCAGCATTGCTGTTGCATACACTCGATGCCAAAAAACAAAATATTTCTCTGTGAGATGTGAGATTTTCTTTGGGATTTCAAATTTCTCAATGGAGCACAGAAATATTGAAAAATAAAAAGAAGAAAAATAAAAATTCCAGAGAATTTTCACAACAACTTGTCAGTTGTTGACGTGATCTCACTTAGAGAGGGTGATTGGTTTAGCCAGACAGTAAAAAGTGAATTTATTTTGTTCTTTGGTTGTGGCCTCAAAAAAAAAAAAAATCTAAAAATATTTCAGAAATTGTGAAGAAAACGGAAAATAAAAAAAAAAAATGAAAACATCTGAATAATTTTCAAATAAGCGTGGAAATTAAAATTAAAAAAAAAATGCAATTCATTTCAATATTATTTGCGTGTGTAGTGCTAAATTGTTTGCAAATTTCTTTACAATATTCGGAAGTAAATATTGGTGGGGTTTTGAAGGAATTTCGAAATTTTTTTGTTTCGTTTTAAAGGAATAAAAATTTTATTTTTTTCCAGGGGCCTTATTTTTTGAAGATGAATTCGATATGGAAAAAACCTTTGAGGCCACTGTGGAACGTATAAATAGTGAAAATGTTTTGAATTTCAAACTGATGCCTTTAATAAGGAGATTGGGTTTAGCAGATGGCAGCATTGCCTTGGAAAGGGAAGGTAAACGTTTTTTAATTTTTTTTTTTTAATTTTTTTAAAACCTAAAAATATTTTCTTTTATTTTATTTTTCTTGTACAATAGCTTGTGATTTAATAGACAATGGTGTCGCTGCTATTTTTGGACCAAGTTCAAAGGCAGACACTGGTATGTATGCCTACATGGGTGTGTATTTAAATGCATCAGAATGTTTATTTTTGTGTGTTTTCTGTTTCCATTTTATTTTTGTTTATGTTTTTATACTCACGTGCCATATATGTATGTATATTCTCTTCTATTCTGCTCTTTTTAGATATTGTTTCTCTCATTTGCAATAGCACTGGCATACCTCATATCTTATTTGATGCTCTCAACGAAGAGAATCAATTGGAAAAGCAAAATCATCAATTGACTCTGAATATGTATCCCTCTCAATTGATATTATCGAAGGCCTATGCTGATATTGTGCAGAATTTTGGTTGGCGAAAGTACACAGTGGTCTATGAGGAAGGAGACGGTACCTAAGCAAACTGAAAGACTAATTTTCTCTGTGTTTAATTATTTTTCTTTTTAGCCTCTGCTCCTACACGTTTGCAAGATCTCTTGCAACTAAGAGATCTTCACAACGATATTGTGCGTGTGAGAAAATTCAAACGTAACGATGATTATCGCATAGTTTGGAAGAGTATTAAAGGTGAGCGTCGTATTATATTGGATTGTGCCTCGGATATTTTGGTTGATGTCTTGAATGCTTCCATACCTTTTGATTTGACGGGAGAATATAATGTACGAACGGTTTTGTAATAGTTTTCCTTTCTTTTTTTAAATTTTTCTTGATTGTTTTTGGATTCCAGAATTTATTTTTAACGAATTTGGAAACCCACATTGGTAGCTTGGAAGATTTGAAAGATAATGTTACCTTTGCAATGAATACTACGGCAGTACGTTTAAAAATGAATGAAAATCTTTATGTAAGTAAAAGAAAAAAAAAATAAAATTTTTTCCTTGAAGTTCTTCATAAAAAATTTTAATTTCCTTGGCCTCAGGAACGTACACCCGCCAGAACACTTTTACCAGACCTTATTTATGATGCCGTAACGCTTTATGGCTTAGCTTTCAAGAATATCACCAGCATGTATCAAATCAATCCACCACGGGTAAGATGTGCGTTTGATGAATACAGCAGAGGCCAGACCTGGGCTATGGGTCGTTATATAAATCGTGTAATGAAAACGGCAAGTTTTTCTTTTTTTACCAAATAAAGAAACGAAATTATTTTAAAAGATTCTGTTCAGATTGCTCCCCTAAATGATGAACACTTTCGCTTCAGTTTCATGCAATTTGATGAGGAGGGTCAACGCATTAATTTTGGCATAGAAATCTATGAACCTTTGGATAATTATGGTGTTGCCTTTTGGGATACAAAAGGTCAAATCACGCCCCAACATGTTGAGCTCAAAGTAAACAAACGTTTTATATATCGCGTGGCAACACGCATTGGAGAGCCTTACTTTATGGAGAAGTAAGTGAAGCGGAAAATGTTTAGGGAAGCCACTCAAAATTCTATGCTTTCTTTCAGTGAAACTGCAGTGGCGGAAAATGTTACTGGGAATGCCCGTTACATGGGCTATGCTGTGGACTTAATTGATGCTTTGGCCAAGGAAAATGGCTTTGAGTATGTCTTTGTACCGGTGGCTGATAATGCCTATGGCAAGTACAATAAAGAAACCAAACAATGGGATGGCATTATAGGAGAGTTAATAAACAATGTAAGAATGGTATTGGTTTTTGTTTACGTTACTGGGTATAAATTCGTTTGTTTTCAGGATGCCCATATGGGTATTTGTGATTTGACTATTACCCAAGCCCGCAAGACAGTGGTGGATTTCACTGTGCCCTTTATGCAGCTGGGCATTAGCATACTGTCCTATCAAAAGCCGGTGGAGGAAAAAGAGTGGTATGCCTTTCTAGAACCCTTTAAAAATGATGTTTGGATTTATGTTATGATATCAGTGTTCATTATAGCCTTTATCTTCATATTTATGGCACGGTAGGCTATATCTTCCTTACTTAACTCCACGTTTTTAATATTTTTTTTTTTATTGAATTCAACTCGTAGCATATCGGAACATGAATGGGAAAATCCTCATCCCTGTAATCATGATCCGGATGCATTGGAGAATAAATGGGGCTTGCAAAATAGTTTTTGGCTAACCATGGGCTCCATTATGACAGCTGGTTGTGATATTTTGCCACGTAGTGCTCCCATGCGCACCTTTAATGGCATATGGTGGATATTCGCGGTAATTATAACCAATTCCTATACGGCCAATTTGGCTGCCTTCTTAACCAACAGCAAAATGGAGAGTTCAATAGCAGGTATAGCCGATTTGGCAGGACAAACAGAAATAAAATTTGGTACCATGGAAGGTGGCAGCACGTTTACTTTTTTCTCCGAATCTAATGAGACCACTTATCGTTTGGCCTACAATATCATGCAGAATGATGATCCTTCCGCGTACACAAAAGATAATAAGGAGGGAGTGGAGAGAGTGCTGAAAAACAATGGCACGTATATGTTCCTAATGGAAACCACCAGTTTGGAATACAATACCGAAAGGAATTGTAAATTGAAAATGATGGGAGAAAAATTTGGCGAAAAACATTATGCCATAGCAGTGCCATTTGGTAGGTTACTTTCCATAAACTGGAATTGAATTAAAACTCACCTCCCAACTGTTTAAAATCATTTCAGGAGCCGAATATCGTTCCGATTTAAGTGTTGCCATACTACGTTTAGGTGAACGTGGTGAACTGTTTAAGCTGAAAAACAAATGGTGGAAGAATCACAACAATACCTGCGATGTTGAAGAGGAGAATGATTCCGAAACACCCGATATGACATTTTCCGAAGTTCGTGGCATATTTTATACTTTGGCTGTGGGTGTTTTCATAGCCTATGTAATCGGCATTACAGAATTTCTTATGTATACTCAGACTGTGGCCGTGGAAGAGAAAATCACATTTAAGGAGGCTTTCATTAAGGAATTCAAATTTGTTTTGTGCGTTTGGAACAATAAGAAACCGATTGTGGTTACACCTACCAATAGTTCGAGATCCTCGTCGCGCATGTCTGGCAAGTCGGGTAAATCGACGAAATCAAGCAAAAACTCACCTTCTGATGAAGTGCAGGAGCGCAAGAGTATCAAGAGTTTTAAGAGTGCCATTATGAATTTGGGTGAGGCCATTAAGAATTTTTAAAGAAGTTTGAATAAAATCTGGTTTTTGGTTCAGTAATTTTAAAGGAATTTTGAATATTTTTCGGATTAAATGTAACGAATATAGTCCAAGCTTTGGTTAGGTATACTGTTTGTGAGGCCTTTCTAAGCATGTCCAAATCTTTATTCCACTAGGGAGAGCTGTAGTTTGAACTTCCACGTCCAGTAAGCCAACACTCACTAGACTAAGGCGAGACTACATTCCACAAGTAACACACAATGACTGTTGAGCGAATGCTGAATAATGATTTGGAGACGAAAGTCAAATCCATTGCGATTGAATGTCACACTCTTGTGTGCTGTTTTCTTAGGTAAAAATGGGTCAATGAAAAATAATGCACCTAATCAGCTACCATTAACAGAAGGACTTCTTAATTGAAATCTGTTAGCTGCTATCAACTATCTTGTGTGAACACACAGTTGTTTAGGAAATGAAGAAAAACCCGCAACTTTTTTAATTTCGTTAAGCCTGGCAAGAAAGCACTTATCAACACCATTTTGATGATGTATTACATATGTGTATACGTAACGCTATCACATACATACATACATACATACATATATGATTAGATTACACTTATACTAGCTTATACCTACATACATACACACACACACAGAATATGTTATGCATTCCTTTTAATATGCTTAAGGCTGTTAACTGTAGCGTTGTGACGCGTAAATTCCATTACATTCGCATTCTCATTCACATTCGCATTCAATTGCAATTCAATCCAAAATAACGACTACCAGCAACGAAAGAACACAAAAAACGAAAGAATGAAAAATAAAGTAGAGATGGAATCAAATTTAAAACTTTTCTCTGTATGTGTGTGTTCACCAACAACACAAAAAGCCATGGCAAGGAACATCGGTTTGAGTAGGTATTCACGTAACAGTTGAAGTTTCAATAAGTGTGACGGTATTTTGAAGAGGAGTATTGAATGGAATAGTCTTTCAGCTGTAATACGCTTGTTGTTGTTGTTGTCAATGTTGTTTGTTATTCTATATACACTCGTACTACTACAGTTATGCGAACACACACAGTAACACTTATAGAGAAAGTAATAACAAAATGAAAAAAAATATCGTGTTTTTTTTTTTTTTTTTTTATAAATTTATGTCGAGTGTCAAGTAGCCTGAAGTATTTTCCACTTGAATTCGTATATAAAGTTTTACTGCCAACCAACCAACCAACGAACGAACCAAACAACAACAGTTACCAACCAGTAGCCAGCTTTAGTTCGTTGCTGCTGCAGCAGTGCACGCAATAATAACAACAGAAATAGCAGCACTTTAAAACTACTTGACTGTTGAATAAAAAAATTAAAAAAAAAAAAAAAAATTGGAAAAATAAGAGCGAAGTTGTAAAAGAAAAAGAAAATATGAAAAATTAAATTCAATTTGAAAAAATAAAATTTCATGTCCTTCTGTGTAATATCATTCATTCAGTTATTCACCATCACCCATCAATAACCACCAGCCAACCGTTTGTTATTCAATTTCTTAAAAACACACTATTTCCTCTCTCATACTTAATTTAGTTTCCATATAAACTCCTTAGAAAGGACAGTGGTTACATTAAAGCAATACATTCCAATACTTACGCAAATGAAAGTAGAAATTAGCAACAGGACTAGGCTTAATAATCCAGCAATAAAGTTCAAAATGTTCGATGTACTTGGTATAGAATATTGGCCAAGAAGGTGAAATAGTTAGAGCATGCTAATCTTACTGCCTTACTTACTTAATTAATTGGCCATTAACAAATCAATTCTCGGGTTTCGGGTTGCCTTAACACATACTTTCAGGCTGCAATTGTTGCCCCAACTATTCGTTGTATATGAGCCAGAGATCAGCAATGAGTATTCAAAAAGATGTTCAGAATCGAATCATACTCATAATTTTTGATACTCATACGCATTCATACTTATTTTAATATCATGGAACCTCTACTCATAATCAAAGTTTGAAGTACTCATCATAGTTATACTTAACAACACGTATGACGCTGTTGATTTCGACTCTCCATAACTCAACATATACACGAAGCAGAAAATAAGTATGATTCGCATACGAACACTAAAATACTCACTAGAAGGTTGTGCTTTTGCTCTGCTTGCTGCTCTGTCTTTTTTGCTTATGTGTCTGTTTTCTTTTTTTGTAAATGCAACAACAACTAAGACTGTAAATTTTGATGACTGATTCGAGTCACTTGAAGTATTTTCCTAAAGTTATGAATCTAAATGAATAGGCTTATGAATCAAACACATTTCGAATGGTATGAGTTTGATGTCAATGTTGTACGGATACTCATTGCAACCTATACTTATAACTCAACATTGTAGTGAGTATGAATGAATCAGAGTACATAGTTAGATTTAAATAATGTTGACTCACTTATATTCAAAATTATATGATTGCTTATGAGTAGCGAAAAAACAATTCATTGCTGATCTCTGATATGAACCACTGTAAACTTTACGCCTTTTTCTTTACACTTTTTATGTTGTTACCATCACAACCAAAGCAGCAGAAAAGACCAAACCAACACCACTGACATGACAAATGTTATGAAAATAAACACGATTGACAGTTGGATAAAGTGATAAAATGACACACAGGATGTACAGAATATCATCGAAGCAATACTATCAACAGCAGCAGTGGTAGTGGCAGTGACAGTGTAACGTAATCAGTATCAGCATAAAAAGGAAATAATATTACTTGCAGCATAACAGAGAGAAACACAAAAAGAAAAAAACAAAAAAAAAAAAAGGAAAATTCAGAATGAAAAATATAAAAATAAAACTCAATGAATATAATATTTAATAACGAAAGAAGAAGAGCACAACAGAAAATGATGAAAGTAAAGAAATATTGCTGCTGAAGCTCAATTTCACACCAT
The DNA here is from genome assembly GCA_927399465.1 of Sarcophaga caerulescens. Taxonomy (NCBI): domain Eukaryota; kingdom Metazoa; phylum Arthropoda; class Insecta; order Diptera; family Sarcophagidae; genus Sarcophaga; species Sarcophaga caerulescens. The sequence continues at coordinate 10,481,082 of OV656866.1, read as the reverse complement.
CAAACTTAAATGTTTAATAAATTTTATTCAATAAATAATAACAGAAGCAAAGGAGAGCGGAACATTCTCCTACACTGCTGCCTGTAATATAACACATCGATATTCAATAAAATTACGACTCATTCTCTTCCTTTCCTTTCCCACAAACACAAATGCATATGCTTGTTGAAGTCATGCAATTGAAGTTTCCTTTTCCTTTTTGAAAGACACAACACAACTACTATTACAGTTCAAGTTGCTAATACATACAAATAATGCTCATGTATTTTTTGTTGCTTTTGTGTTGTTCAACAATACTGTGTAAATGCTTAACATTTTATAATTGCATTGTAAAACAAGCCACTAACGGTATCCTAAAGTCAGCCCCTTTTAGAGCGAGTATGTATCCCACATGCCGCCGGTAAGAAGAGTGTTTTAGGGTTTGATGTTGCACAGAGTTCAAGTGTAGAAAAGACGAAGAAGATGCAGAAGAAGGAGAGAAACAAGTAAATTTTACAATTGCAATTAAAAGTTTATTTTAATTATATTTCGTTGTTACTCCAATACCTACATACATACATGCATACAATACAATATGTGTTTACACATATACATACAAGTACATTGTAAATTTTATTTTCAGTAAGTATGTTTGTGTATGTTATACAAACGTATTCAATATATGCAATTGTATTGGAGTTTTAGCATTGTGGTCGCAATAAAATGTTTTCCGCCAGTAAAGATTTTCGTAATCTATTCGTAGTTTGTATATACAATATTACGTATAGGGTTATCCATTTAATGGTTTCACAATCGAAATTTTGAAAAAGATCAACAGCTGGTAAGTAACTTTCATTTGAAGTGTCATTTATTAAGTGAAGGCTGTTCCAATTACGAATATGGATGGTTTGATATGCGAAAAAAATGGCTGCAAAAATGGTGATACAAACGTGGTCAGCTTTGGAGCACTAGGGTATGATTAGGATCGAAATAATCAACAACGTATGCAAGAAATTGGCAAGAGTGCTCAGAAATTTAGTAAGACTGAAAACGTTGCAAATAGGCTGAGATCTGTACATCACATCTACATATATAGGCACTGCTGAAAAAATCCAACTTTTATATGGGCCCTTATGGTCTAGGTTAGGTTAGGTCGGAGTGGTAGCTCTGATGTCACAAAGCCCACTTGAGCACGCATAGCGGCCCGTTGTGATGCCACGGGTGAACGCAGTCCCTGTACTGACCAAGTTCCACCACAATCAGGGAAAAGGAAGAAGTTGGTCAGCGCAAGGGCTGCACAACGGAAGCACGACTACCCCGCACTGGAAAACCAGCCAGAAAGTTTGATGAACGAAGCTATATCCTTGATATCAATGGATGATAGCTCCGTTAAGCTAACAAGGAATGGGGAGCCAAATAACCTATATCTACACCTAGCAAGAGACGGGCACTGACAAAGAAAGTGAATGACAGTCTCCTCCTCCTCAGAGGACCTGCATCCACGACAGAAATCGTTAAAAGGGAGCCTCATTCTTTCCGCGTGTTTGCCCATGACACAATGAACCGTAAGCACGGCCACCGTAGTCGAGATGACGTCACGACCAAGACCAAGTAATTGGTTGGTACGCCTTTTATCCATCAAGGGCCAGGTGAGCCTAGCGGTGGAGCAGGACTCCTCGTTGACCCAGGATAGGTTGGCGTCTCGAAAGAATTTCCGCGCAATGGTCAATTTGACCGAGGCAAGTGGTATACCCAATTCAACAGAAGAGGATTCCGGAAGGAGCGCACCAGCTCTGGCGAGCTCGTCGGCTCTGCAGTTACCCGGAATTTCACTGTGCCCGGGGACCCACACCTTATGGTCTATTTTGAATGTGAATTTTCAACTTCATCTACTTAAAATACAACGAACGCAACGATTAAAGCCGACGAACCATTCACAACACTATTTACATACATACATACATACATAACCGGTCATTACAACCCTTTAGTCAGGATTAGGACTTAGTTTCTAAAACCACTTATGTTGTGTGTGTTAATTTTATACATGAGTAGCGGGACCTAGAGACCTAGAGACCTCCGAACGACAGATTTTTGAGAAACTTTTCATGGCAATTTTTATTTACATTCAGAGTTTTTACCAGAAATATTTTTTCTAATTTCGTTTTGATGTTGGACCTGGGGTTTGAACCGAGGCCTCACGTCTAATAAGCAAAAATACTATCTGCTAGACTACGGCGACTTCAAACTATTTACATATGCTGATGAAATTTATGATCTGATTTTTCTAACAAAGATTTCTTAAGCGGTGAATGCTATTAATAAGCAAAATTTTTGCATATGAATCTAGGAGAATCCAAACACGGATAATTTTCCAAAGTTCGTGCATTTCAAAACCAACAATCGTCAATTTATGGCCGATTTACCGCCCGTAATACATATTTGGAAAAGTGATCGAAAACTACTTCAAAAGGTACGAGTGCTGCAAACAATCTAGGCGCGATAATTTAAATGACATTGTATTCTGTGCGTAACGACGTTTCATTTAACTTGACTTTTGAAATCGCAATATGGATCACCTGTCATGAATACTGCATGCAGTTGAGATAAAAATTGTGCGTACGTATCGGTAAAAGGCGTCGTAGTCTAATGTGTAATGTTTTCGCTTATAAGACGCAAGGCCGTGGTTCAAACTCGAGGTCAGAGATCTCAAACGAGAAGATATATAAAAAAATATTTGTTCAGCAACTTCTTCTCAGCAGTCTGATGGCAGAACCTGACAGTAAATCGTCATTATAACTCTATAGTTAATATTACGACCTAGTTTCTCACACCACCTATGTTGTGAGTGTTTATTTCTTCCATAAGTGGTCTGACCTCCAGTTCAAAGTCGAATCCGGACGACCGTTCATTGCAATTATATTTATTTACCCTTAGAGTTTTTGCCTGAAGACTGCAGGGATGAAGTCGGCGAAGAAATTTTTTTCAGAATTCGTTTTGTTCGAGATGTCTGGACAACATACCACCTACGAGATAACGGCGACTTGTCGCTAACATTGCTTATTTTTAGAATTTTTGTGGTAATATTCAGAAGCTTGATTCAAATTGCTTGTAGTAAGCCTGTTATTCACAGCTTCATTTGTTAGGGAATTTTGGTTATAAAAGCCGTATTTAATGGGTGTATATTATTCAATCAAAATTCTCTTTTATACACTGTAACATTACATACATACATACATAATTGGTCATTACAACCCTTCAGTCAGGATTATTGACCTAGTTCCTCACACCACTTATGTTGTGTGTGTTAATTTTATACATAAGTGGCGGGACCTACAGTTTAAAATCGACTCCGAACGACAGATTTTTTGAGAAACTATTCATGGCTATTTTATTTACTCTCAGAGTTTTTGCCAGAAATCTGCTGAGAGGAAATCGCCGAAGAAATACTTTTTGTATTTTGTTTTGATGTCTGGCCTGGGGCTCGAACCCTGGCTTTACGTCTAATAAGCCAACACACTACCTACTAGACTACGGCGACTTCTCACTGTAACATTACTGTACATTTTATTTTAGCATCGTCTATACAATTCACATTAAGAAACACTAACAAAAGCCAGTACAAATACATACAATAATTAAATAATTTTTTCAATACAAGTCTAGTATTTCATTAACAAAATTGTTTTCGTATATACAATACCAAAGAATATGCATGAGTGTATGTACGTGTGTGTGTGTATGCACTCAGAGAAATATTATTATGATACAATTGAAATTATATCTCATCGATGATGTTATAATATCAATTTAAAACTGTTCCGTCTCTCTCTCCCTCTGCTGAGAAGTTATTTTGTTTAAAGAGCAATTGTATTTTATATGTAAGTGTACATATGTACATACATACATGGAACAGAGAAAATCAAAGCTAAAGAGAGTATTGAGTGTGTGAGTGTATAAGATGTGTGGTTTTTAATAAAGTAAATGTGGTTAAATCTGCATGTCTAGTACAACAAAGTTGTATACAACTAGAGTGTATACACTGCAATGCATGTTTATTTTGTATATGTATGTGTGTGTGTATGTCTATTTTATTAAGTATGTTATTAGTGTGGCCGGGTAAGTGTGTGTACGTTTGATAACGTTTGCATTACTTAATGATTTTGCTTTAAATTTTTGATTTTCATCAGTTCTCTCGTTCATTAATGATTGATGAGAACTTTTACTTTATTATTCATGTTCTCATGAACCCTCTCTCTTCCTCTCTTTGTCCCTTTCGTTGCCTTAGTTTCTTTTACGCTGCTTACTTTTTGACATTCAACATTTGCCTGCCCTGTGTGTTTTCGTGTTCATGTTCATATTCAATGCTTGTATGTTTGTGTATTTGTAGTCATGTTATCTTTGCCAGCATGAGTGTACATTTAAGTTTCCAAGTATTTATGTATGCGTGCCTAAAGGATGTTTAAGGATTTTGTTTGTCTTGAATAAACTTTTTAAGTACATTTGCTTAGCACAACCAAAATAATGCCAGAGTAAATGAATGTTTTTTTTTTTTTTTTGGTTGTCAAACTTTATGCTCAAAATCACTAAAATATTGACTTTATTTAGCCATAGTGCAGCTATGGAAATATGACAGACAGACAAACATGTTTGTTTGATTGATCGATTACAGTAGCATTGCCTATGAAAAAAAATCAACAGCATTTGATTGATGGCAAGGGAGGCGAACATCAATCGATTATCCTTAGGGTATACACAAACACACTCCCGCACATAGTAGTAGGTGCAATAGAATATCAGAAACATTTGATTGCAATTTGATGTGGAGTATGAAATGAATAACTTACATACATGATATGTAATGAACTTGATATGTCAATGTCGATACAAAATTTGATTTTAATTGAAATTTTAGTCCAATAATTTATTGAAATTAAAAAACAATACCAATATAATTATTAATAATGCATTGGAATAATGACAGGTGCCTCTAATAACTTTGAAGATGAGTGACGTGAGGCATTAATTTTTCATTCAAATTTTTCTTAATTTAAACCAATTTTTGTTTGCCACTAAATCTGTTCCATTGCCCTTAATATTTTGAATTTTTTTTTGCCTGGCAATATTAGAAACAATAGAATAATAAAAATGCAATTTAAAACATTCCAATTATTTTCGCTTTATTTTATACAAAACAAACAACAAAAAATTAAACAACTAAGATGAGGAGAAATACAAATTGTGCTGAAAAATCTTTTTTTTTTTTTTTTGTTTCTTTAGTTTTTTTCTTTCTTAATGTCCCTTTTATTTTGTTCTTAATGTCCATATTACATGCATTTTCTTGTATTTCATGTAGATTTTTAAGTGACATTTTTGTTTAAAGTGACCCTTAAAAGGCTCTCTTTTTTTGCAATTTTGTTTTCCAATGTTTTTATTTCGTAATGAGAAATTAAAAAAAGGGAAACTAAAGATCATTTTCACAACAAGAGGTTAAAATTTAAAAATTAAATTAAATTTACTGAAAAAAAAAAAATGTTAAGTTCGAAGAGTATTGGCCATGAGATATGCTATATTTTGTAAACATTTCCACAAAATTTTATGAATATTTGCACATAAATTATCCTCAATTCAGATCGAAGCAATCGAAGTGAACGATTATTACAGCCCAGGGGTGTTTCGATATTATCAAACTATGGTCCACAGCGTAGTCTTAGCTGTTATATGAATTTTTAAAATGATATTTGTAAATGTAAATGGCTTAATTACTTACATAATTGATCACTTCAACCCTTTAGTCAGGTTTACGACCTAGCTATTCCAACCAACCTAGCTATTCTAACCATTATGTGTGATAATTATGTTCATAAGATTTGGGAGAATCTTTTCATGACAATTTTTTATTGACTCTCAAACTTTTTGCCAAATTTTGTGGTATACGAGATGTCTGAGCTGAGGTTTCAGCCACGAGCTCACGTCTAATAAGCCAACATACTACCTACTAGACGACTGCAACTTCCGACACTATACAACAATTTTTATTATTACTACACGATGCCGGGAATCATTGCGCAACGGCTTTACATTAACCTTAAAATCTAATGACTTTAAAACATTTCAAGTACTGTCTGGAGTCTTTTGTACTTTACAACACAAGCGTAAGGGTGACAATATCAAGATGGTGAAGCGTTTCACTTCTGACAGCACTGTAATCACAAAAAAGGTGCTCTCCACATTAGAGAGAGCCTACAGAAAAACAATTTGTGTTCTAGTAGTGTCTCAGCCTGTAATACCCCGAAAAGTACTTCTCCGATATCATTTTTTAGTGACCCTTTGGCCTGATGATTCTGGATCTTAAGGATATTGTTCCTGCGGATTTAGGTTAGGTAAGGTTAGAGGACGTGTACTTGTCGACAGAGACAAGTACAGTACCCGGAGGTCGAATTGACCCATTGTACAGCGTCCTTGAAAGGAAGGATAACAGAGGGGATAGGAAAAAGGAGAGGAGGTAGGAAAGGGAGAATGAACAAAAGAGCTCAGTACCGCCTAAGATATATTTGCACTATGTTTCGGCAAATATGAAGTCGCCGTAGTCTAGTAGGTAATGTGTTGGCTTATTAGACGTAAAGCCAGGGTTCGAGCCCCAGGCCAGACATCAAAACAAAATACAAAAAGTATTTCTTCGGCGATTTCCTCTCAGCAGATTTCTGACAAAACTTTGAGAGTAAACAAAATTGCCATGAAAAGTTTCTCAAAAAATTTGTCGTTCGGAGTCGACTTTAAACTGTAGGTCCCGCTACTTATGTATAAAATTAACACACACAACATTAGTGGTGTGAGAAACTAGGTCAATAATCCTGACTGAAGGGTTGTAATGACCAATTATGTATGTTATGTATGTTCGGCAAATATACCGCCATATATTGAAGATTATCGATCCACTCAGATACCATTACTAAGGTTTTCATTATGCTATGGGCATGCTAAAACTGCAAATTATCAAAACCAGTGATTCGTTTGACCACGAAATGGACCTAACATAGGCATTTAAAAATATTTACGTGTGACACTGTTACCTCCACCTGTCCTTCCCATTAACAACTGATCTTACATACATACAACAACTGTTTCCCTCAATATTGTCTCCGTAGTAATTTTTCTACATAAAACCGCAGAGACTCCATTATTACCATCTACTGCTTACCGACATTGCAGTCGATATATCAATATGGACCAAAACAAGTTGTTGCCATCTAGCAGTACATGATGCTGATTAAGATGCAATTTTCAGCAGAAAATCTGATACCGGCTTCAATCACTAATGCCACATCAAATTTACATTTCATAAACAGCTGCAACCTTATTTGATTGAGCACCATAGAAAACAGTATTCAGTTATAGACATCAGCTGTCTCCTATTCTCGATCTATAAACATACGAACATCTCATCAATACCGTTGCATTATTGTCAATGACTGGTTGCCGATGCAAAAGTTCAGCACTTAAGCTGCCACAGAAAAACCGATCCCTTAAATTACTGTGTTTAGTTTTATTAGTTTGTATGTATAAACCGTCTGTATATGTACTTATGTATGTATCTCCTAGGTATGTATGGAAATGTGTTTGTATAAGTAAATTGGTTTAAGTTAAAATGATTCCATATGAGTGTTGGAATGTGTGTGTATGTATGTGTTGGTGTGTGTCATCATCACATTGCTTTTGTTTAGATTTGTTTTTGTTTTTTTTTAACATTTTTCTGTTTTAATGTCCATTAAGTTTAATGTCATCATAAAAGCATTTCTAAACCCAAAAGCTCTCACACTAATGACAACCACCTTTAGTTGAAACAACACATAAAAACAAGAAATAAAGAAAGAAAGAGAGAAAAAAACATACATACACAATAGTCAGTAACAAAAACAGCAACTACAAATAAACATTAAAAATAAAACAAATACAACAACAATAAACGTTTAACAAAAAACAAAAAAAAAAGACGAGAATGTCATATGATGAGAATGTCATATGATGTTTTTAGATGACGTTGTAGAAAATAACACTTTGTGGCTTTAAACGAAATGACTATAATAAAATACATACGTATACATGCTATATGTATGTATATGTGTCTGTACATACATGTGTATAAGTATAACACATATATGTATATGTTTAAGTGTGTGTTTAATTTAGAAACATTCATTTATACACTGTATATGTGTGTAAGTGCATGTGTATGGATTTGTTTAAAAATAATAATAATAACAACAACAGCTATTAGTAGTTATAGTCATACATGCTGGAATTTTTCTAAAATGAAAATGATGATTATAACGACAGCAACAATAACAACATCGGCAACAATAATAGCAATAAAAACAATAACAAACCACACAATGAAACATCATTAGTAAGTGCATCGCATTGCTAATATCATGCATCGTAGTGGCATAGAACGGAAATGTCGAATTTGTCGAATACTCACACTCATATTGGTCTGGCATATGCGGTAGAACTATTTGTGTGATGTTTTCTTAGTGTTACGGAAACTGTCCTGAACATTTCTGCTGACAAATTATACCGAAAGTGTTGGAATTCTTAAATTTTAATTGAATTTAAATGGAAAAATTATACCCAAAAGACTTCAGAAAGGAGTCTTCATTTAAGGGGTTAGTATACTTCCCACTTCCTTTCACAACGGCGCCATTTTATTATTTTGTTTTATCTCAAAAGCTTCCCACTTTTATTTTTTACGGAGCTTCTAGTAAGTTCCAGTCTGGATTATTCGAATGGTGCACTGCTGAAGGTTAAAACATTTCTCAAATCGGAAAGGAATTTGACTGCAAATATATTGTTACGAAAATGAAAAATCTAGATACCGGAGTTTTGCTTTTACATCGCTTAACATTAAAATTACAAACAAAAGTTACAAAAACAAAACAATATAAGTAAACAAACCTGTTTGCAAATTATCGTAGTGCTTAATATAACAACAAACACCCGCATAAAAAAAATGGTAAACAAGTAAACAAACAAAAATACACCAACAACACTACAATAATAAATGTAAACAACGATGTTTACATTTATAGAGATCTCGAGAAGGCGAAGCCACGAACATTCGCCTTCAAGAACATTCATTAGACTGTTTACTCTGCCATATAAAAGGAAAAGCAAAGCAGACAACTGAGTTAATAAAAGTTCAGTCAGCCTTGTGTGAAGACGCGATGTGTTTGAAGAGAGTAATCGTGGTTTGAAGATCTCCGTTGCAAAGATCTGTCGAACAATTGACTAGTAATTGTTATTGTTTATCTAAAGGGAGGAATAACAAACAAAGTAATTGTTGTTGTTTACATCAAGTTGTGAACTGTGGCACACCGAATTGTGCAAATAATAAAGAATTTTAATTGAAACTAAACACAAATTTATTTTTATTTTATTTATAATCTACGAGCTCATATTTTAAACGTTTTGAAAAGGTAAAAACGTAACAATATTGTTTAAAATAAAAAATTCCTGAAGATATTTCAAAAGACTGTGCATGTTATCAGTAGTAGCATGGATTTCTTTACGGCCAATAAGTTTACATTTTTTAAAGGTTCTTAACAGGTAAAAACGTAACAATATTTAAAATATTTTTTCCAGAATCCTTTCAAAATTTCTTTGTTTTCTAACTTGTTTGAATTATGCCTCGTTCTGGATTTAAATTGCATGCACTTATGAACAAAATTGCTATGACGGTTTCATATTGAATTGCATTGGTAATCATATACTGCCATTGAATTAACACTTTCCTTTCATAAAATCAAATGAAATCGTTCAATAAACAAAATTATTAAAAACGAAAATGAAAAAAAAAAATTCATTCGAAACCCAGTCATTCAACTAAAATGTCCAATTCAACACACTTGGATAGCAAATATTGCGACATGTTTTTAATCTCTAATATAGTGGCTCCCATGTGTGTATATTCATTCTTATACGCTCTAACAGTTGTTGCTGTTGTTGTTGATTTTCCATTTTAATAACCCGCCTCAGTCGCTCTCACACATGTTAAAACTCAATTTAGCACTCATCTCACATAACAAACAAACATTTTGTTGCACATTAGACATTAAATTAAATCACGTTACTCTTACGTCTCCCTCTGTGTCTCTCTACCTCTCTCTCATTCTCTTAAGAACATATGGAATAAAAGGGATTCATACACATCCATACACTCGTGCAATATTGTCACAAATGTAATGTTTAGGCTGCAGAGCACAAAAAATGAAAAAGTGAGTGATAAAAAAAGAAGCAAACAAACAAACAAACAAGCAACGGTAACAATAATAGCGTCAATGTAAAGGGGGGAGAAAAAAACACATCAAAACAACAACGACAACAGTAAGAGGGTTAAAATTAAAAATGTTAAAGCCAAGTAAGGGAAAGAATGAGAGAGAAAGTGAAAGGGTGAGGTGGTGTTAGGGTAGTAATAATAACAACAAAAGAACATTAAATGTAATGTCATAGCGTCACATTTTCCATTATTCGTGAATCATTTAACCCGAAAGCAATTTCTGTAAAACGAAATTATTAAAATTATTCTTTTGGGGTCTCCTACATAATCCGGCATATAAACATACACACTCACACATCCACCACACTCATACACACAATATACGTACTCGTTTATTTTATGCGCTTAAACATCCCGTATAAAATATACCCACACTCGATTACACATATATACACATACACAAAATGGAGTAAAATTTTTAACTGTTAGATATGAATGTTTATGTCTGCGTACACATACATACATATGTATATGTTTCTGTGTGAGCGTATAAACGATTTTTCGCCAATTTCTATGTGTTTAAATGTGAAATAACGAATTTTTCATTTGATTACTCGCTGTATGACAGAATGGGTTTGCGAGTGTGTATATGTGTGAGTGTGCGTCTCCCGATAGAGTATATGAGCATATGAGCATTTGTAACACATGTTTAAAGCTGTTATGCGATATTGTCTACGTGAGTGACTGGAATGACTGACTGACTGAATCATTTTACAAACATTGTATGGATTTAATACACTTGTGTATGGCTTTTATAAGTTTATGCTCACATACACACGTGTACGGGTAGATTTTTTGACATTTCTGTCGCATGAGTAATTTTTCTCATTAAATTTTATTCACACTTACACGCATCCTACATACAATACACTTCCGTTGTGTTTTTTTTTCCGTATATTTTTGAAGTGTTTAAAATATTTTCAATTCAATGATAAACATTTCTTATTTAAAGGCATATCTTTTATTAAAAAATATGTTTTATAAGGGTTATGAAAGCGATTATTGCACGTTGTTACTAAATTGAAAATAAACTGAGATAAACCAAGTAGACAGACACACTCCACTGCGAATACAGCATAAGATAGTAATCTTTGAGGAAAAAATACTTCAAAATTTCTTGAAACCATTGTTTACTGGGATTGATAGCACATCATCAGTATCTTGTTGTCAATATTGCATGATATCACCATCCGTAGACATATTTTCAGTTTAATTTTATAAGAAAAAAAAAGGCATTCGCACCACCAGATCGAAGTGTACACCAGAGGTCAGCGATTAATATTTTTTTCGCTACTCGTAAGTACTCATGAAATTTTGAATATAAGTAAGTCAACAATATTGATATTTAACTATGTATTCTGATTCATTCTCATACTCACTAGAACGTTGATTTATAAGTACAGGTTGCAATAAGTATGCTTACAACCTTGACCTCAAACTCATATCATTCGAAATGTATTTGATACATAAGCCTACTCATTTAGATTCATAACTTTAGAAAAATACTTATAATACTTAGAAATTATTCGATTGACTCTAATCATTCAATTCATCAATTTACAGTCTTAGTTGTTGTTGCATTTACAGAAAAAGAAAACAGACACATAAGCAAAAAAGACAGAGCAGCAAGCAGAGCAAACACATAACCTTCTAGTAAGTATTTTAGTGTTCGTACGCGATTCATACTTATTTTGTGATTCGTGTATATGTTGAGTTATGAAGTGTCCAAGTCAACAACATCATACGTGTTGTTAAGTATGAATCTGATGAGTACTGCAAACTTTGAATATGAGTAAAGGTTCCATGATATTAACATAATAATGAATGCGTATAAGTATCTGAAATTATAAGTCTGATTCGTTTCTACTCATCTTTGCTGACCTCTGGTGTACACCAAATGTTCAAAATGTAAGAGCTTTTGAATATGCTACCTTGGACTTCTCAAATCCTAATTATGTCGCCGTAGTTTAGTAGGTAGTGTGTTGGTATTTTAATCGCAAGGTCACGGTTCAAACCACAGGTCAAACATCAATACGAAAATATGAAAAAATATTTCTTGAGTGACTTCCTCTCAGCAGATTTCTGGCAAAAACTCCGGAGAGTAAAATAAAATTGCCATGAAAATACATACGTTCGAATTATGCCGATGACGCTCAACTCTGCATTAACTGTTTAAGAACTGACATCGATAATTGTGTATTGAGACTGAACCAGGACCTTGACAATATATTTAAATGGGCTACTGCAAATGGTCTTTGCTTAAACGCTAATAAATCAAAAGCTATCATAATTGGGAAAATTGGCCTTCTGCCGAACTTACTGCCACCATTAGTCGTTGGGGACTCGCCCATAGAAATAGTACAATGTGCCAAGAACTTGGGTATTACTTTTAATAGTCAACTCTCCTGGACTAACCACGTTAATATAATTTGTGGGAAAACGTACGCTATGCTGAAAAACCTCTGCGGGACTCAGTCCTTTACGCCTTTCAATATACTATGCTCTTGGCGAAGACATACCTAATTCCAGCTCTCTTGTATGGATGTGAGCTTTTTGCGGGCTTGGACTCTGTTAGCAGGAATAAACTTAACGTAACTTATAACAACATAGCAAGATATATTTTTGGACGCAGTAGATATAGTAGTATCTCGCATTTTTCCTACAGAATCTATAATATGACACTGGAAAGCTTTTTAAAATATCGTATGTTAATTTTCTTACACAAGATTATTTATTCAAAGGAACCAGATTATCTATTTACTAGACTACAATTCTCTAGAACTAATAGAGGCTATAGGATAAATGCCGTAAGGTACAGAAAACAGGTGTCTGAAAGGAACTTTTATATTAATGCTTCTCGCTCATGGAATCAACTTCCGCCAGAAATCCAGTTGAAAAGCAATGTAATGCAATTTAAAAAAGCAATTTCAACACACTTTTCTTTTCTTTAGAATTCATCATTTTATTTAATCAAACCTAAGGCTAACTTAAACTTAAATCTACGAGTAACTAAAATCTAATTAATATAATTTTTGCTTTCTGGTGAAACTTACATATATATAACTATTAACTAAATCATAACATTGTATAAACAGTACTATTAAATAAGATTAAAATGCTTGTTGAACTGGAGTTAATCATAAAAAAAAAAAAAATTCCCAAAAATCTGTCGTTCCGTGTCGACTTTAAACTGTAGGTCCCCCACTCATATATAAAATTAACACACACAACATCAGTGGTGTGATAAGCTAGGTCGTAATCCTGACTGAAGGGTTGTAATGACCAATTATGTATGTTTGTAAATAAAGCTCAATTACTCTTACAGAATTTTTTGTTAGAATTCAGCCAAGAGGGGAGCGTTCAAGAAATATTTAATAAAATGTTTGGTTTAACCTCGCAACACTGATCAGCAATGCTCTTAAGACTAGATTTTCTTAATTTGTGTTAAACGAATGAATTCAAATATTTATACAAGCAGTCCATAACTAATTATTTAATAATCGTTATTACTTTATACTATTTTTTTGCCCTGCGCTGTGTAGTGAAATACAATTTTAATTAGAATTTTTGTTTATGGTTTAACCATTAAATCGTGTTGTATTTGACAATAAATTTTCCAATACCACAATGCTTTTGAAACATTTAAACAGTTTTACATAAATTTCGTGTGGATGATGAATGAATAATTCAATAATTTTGTTGCTTCTGCTTGACTGGTAGAGGGCCTCACAAAGAGGCCATGATGACATTTGCGAGGTATGGAATTAATTAAAAATTTTTTGTTTCTGTTTCTGTTGTTGGTTTTTTGTTTCTGTTTTGCATTAACAACACAAACCATTAAATATTTAATAACATTTGAAAAGCATCATTCATTTTTAATAACATTATTTTGAAACGTTCCTCACTCTAGTTGTTATTTTTTTATTTTTTTGGTCGAGCAGCAGCAGTAATAATTGAAATTTTCTCTTTATATTTTGGTATACTGGGTAATGAGAAGAGAGAAGACAGACACGAGCGGTTTAAGTTTCGTTAGACGCTTATGTCAATACAATTACTTCCACTCAATAAAATTTTTCTATTTACTTGTCAATAAATATTTACAAATTATGCCTCAAGTGCTGCTAAAATGAATATGAATGAATGTCTCATGATGCAGGAGGAGGATGCTGGCTGATATAGAAGTTTTACTGAATTTTTTCCATAAGGATGTGATTGTCATTAAATGGTTTCAAAATGCTATTATGTTATAAAAATGAGAAGAAAAAAAAACCTGCTGGTTGGTCGAACGAACAGATGGCTGTCAAGATATGTTTGTTAGCTTGGCTGTTTGGCTGTTTGGTTTGCTGTTTGGCTGGCAAATGATAATAAATGATTAAATTTTTCGAAATCATCTTAAAACTGTCCCTGCTTAGACAAGTGGTTCTCAAAAAACACCCTCCAGCCAAAGCTTCTTAAGATGCTCTTATTTTTCTACTTCGTTTTCCAACAATTATTTCGTTTATTTGGACTTTTTCTTGTGGCAGTAAAAATGTAGCCCCTCTTCTATATGCTGTTGGTTTATTTTTGGTTATTTTGCATATTTTTATTTGAATTTCATAAAATCCAAAACAAAAGAAGGGGAAGCTGTTCTTCAGTTCATTTTTATTATGGCTTTTGGCTAACAGAGATGCTCTGGTTATTTGTAAGTTGTTTCCCCTGCTCTAATAATGAATGGTCGCTTGCTCTTACTCATTTCTTTCTTGTTTTTCTTACCATATTTTGCATATAATTGCCCCAAAAGGTTTTACCAAAAAAAGACTGCTAGAAGATGAGTATAAATTTGTTATTTTGGCCTTTACTTCGATCATTTGACTGTATTTTTCCATTTGGTTGCTTGATTGCTTGCTGAGATACTCTGATTAAATGTTACATAAATTGATAACCATCATCATCATAATGATGATAATGATGATGCATTTACCACAGTAAAAGGAAATGATGAAAGATGTTTCATTATTTCAATATAATGGAGATGAATATTGTATGGTTTACATCATCGTCATCAACATCATCATCATCATAATCAAAATGGATTGTATGATGGAACAGCATAATAATGGAATCGTAATGGTTTTAATATAATTGAAGCATAATAACAGTACACATTATATTACAATATAGAAACAGAAATTCAATTCAAACAGAGAGATACATTCATTGAAATGCAGATGATTATTATTCAATTGTTTAATACCCTTTCGAATTTTCTTAAAGATTAAATGATTAAAAATAACTTAAAATTTTAGCATTAGAGAAGGCGATTTATTATCTTACGCAGCATCAGTTTCGCAGCTAGTTTATGGAGGTAGAAGTATGTATGTATATACGGGGAACAGTTACTCGGACTTGGCCGTAACGTCATCTCGATCACAGAGACCCTGATTACAGGTCATTGTATTATGAGAAGACATGCGTAAAGAATGAAGCTCCCATCTAACTTGACTTCTGCCGCGGGTACAGATCCGCTGACTTTCCTTGTCAATGCCCATCTCTTGCGAGGTGCAGATATGGGTTATTTAGCTTTCCAATCCTTGTCAGCTTGGCGGAGCTATCGTCCATTGATGTCAAGGATACATACATTACAACCCCTTAGTCAGGATTTCGACCTAGTTTCTCACACCACTTATGTTGTGTGCGTTAATTTTATACATGAGTGGCGGGACCTACAGTTTAAAGTCCATTCCTAATGACAGATTTTTGAGAAACTTTTCATTGCAATTTTATTTACTCTCAGAGTTTTTGCCAGAAATCTGCTGAGAGGAAGTCGCCGAAGAAATATTTTTTCATATTTCGTTTTATTTGAGACGTCGTCTGAGCTTGGATTTCAATCGAGGCCTCACGTCTAATAAGCCAACACACTACCTACTAGACCATACATACATACATACATAATTGGTCATTACAACCCTTCAGTCAGGATTACGACCTAGCTTCTCACACCACTTATGTTGTGTGCGTTAATTTTATACATGAGTGGCGGGACCTACAGTTTAAAGTCGACTCCGAACGACAGTTTTTTGAGAAGCTTTTCATGGCAATTTTATTTATTCTCAGAGTTTTTGCCAGAAATCTGCTGAGAGGAAGTCGCCGAAGAAATATTTTCATAATTTCGTTTTGATGTCTGACCTGGGATTCGAACTCGGGCCTTCAGTCTAATAAGCCAACACACTACCTACTAGACTACGGCGACTTCAACCTACTAGACCACGGCGGCTTAAATCAAGGATACAGCTTCGTTTATTCAACTTTCAGGCTGGTTTTCCAGCGTAAAGTTGTGATGCTTTCAAGGTGCAGCCCTTTCGCTGACCAACTTCTTCCCTAGTTTAGTGGAACTCGGTCAGTACAGGAATTGCGTTTACCTCTAACGTCATAACGGGCTACTATGCGTGCTTAAGCGAGCTTTTGGTATCAAAGCAATCACTTCAAGCTGCCTACCTTCTCTTTTCTCTAGTATAGTACTGTCCTTGTAAACCTACATATAATCCAGTGAGCAGATCAGTCTTCATTACTTCTAAATTATAATATACAGTGAGCGTCAAAAGAAACTGTACACTAAGGATAAAATTCTAATAATCACCAAACTCAAGTTTTACCATTTAAGGAGAGTGCCCGAAAAAATTTGACAATATTTCGAAATTTTTTGTAATCTTTTTTTTGTTTCAATTTAAAAAACTGGCAATGAAACAATTTTAACATAAAAATAACGGTAATTTATTAATGTATATATTTTTTTATGTACAGTTTCTTTTGACGCCCACTGTACAGTTTAAGAGTTTAATGAAAGGTACCACTAGTTATTATAGACTCTTGCTTCTACAATTTTAGATTCAATTTCTATACTAACGGTTAATTTAAGCGTTTTATTTTTTTTTATTTTTTTGTTGTTAACAAACAATTACTCCCCTATACTCACAATATTTTTTATCTTTTATCGAAAAAGTATCACCATTAACTTGCCCACCTTGTCAGCTGTTCTTGAACTCTATGCTGAATCACTGCTTTTAAAATCAATCATTAATTACGAGGCATATGCTTGGTCTCATGCCTCTCTCGCAATAACACAATCATTTTCAATTTCATGTGGAGACTGAAAACTCCATTAACAATTTGACGAATTGACCTCCACCAGGATAATCATTTAACACTGAGACAAACACTAAAACTATCATTTTGCAATTTAACACCATTTATTTGACCATCATCAGGGCAAAAAAGAAAGGCAAAAACACCAGAAAAAAATCTCTGTAAGCCCTGTGCATATAGGATATAACAGTAGACCACCTTTCATTAATCTTAATCCAAAGATAATCAAAGTCAAACAAACACAGCACATGCCTAGTCAAAAAAGAATGAAAAAATAAAAATAAGCCAAGTAAGGCCAGCAGAGACAGATAAAGAAAGGGAGGCAGGGCTGAAGAAGAAGCAAAGGAAGAAAAGAAGCCAAAGTGTTAACAGAGTGCCTTCATTAGCAACTCAAAGTAAATGCCTACTGATTGAAAGAAATCACGTACAATTTTTTTTTTTACTTTAACACCTTACACATACATTCACAAATGCATGCTCATTTACACACTATTACCAATATTTACACAAACGTGTTAAACGAAAATATGCATGTGTTTAGGGAAAGCGAGAGAGTGGAGTGAAAACCAAAAACCTGTTATTAAAAGAAATGACTCGCTGAGTTCTTTCAATTTTGCCTAATGGCTGGCAATCATTGCCTGGCTTTTAAGCAAAAACAGAAACAGTGGCCTAAAAGTCAGTGTTTATTTTCTTCTAACCACATGAAGAACTGTCCTACAAAACAGTTTTCTAGCTGACAGTGCTTAGAAAAGTTGATCCTATTGACCCGTAAGGGATTGAAATGAAGGCAAACATTAGACACATAAACCCATAAGAAATATTGAATTAGAGCGTCTAATTTTGGTATTTCTTAAGGAAATTTATTGTCTTTCAATTCCTTATTTTTTTTTTTTTTTTGTTAAAGGTGGAATGTAAAGAAGTACATAGCAAAATTACACCATTTCCCGCCGGATATTTACATTTTTAACTTTTAAAAACGTTTAAAATATGAGCTGGAAGATTGTAAATAAAATAAAAATAAATTTGTGTTTAGTTTTAATTAAAATTCTTTATTATTCGCATAATTCTGTGTGCCACTGTTCACAACTTGATGTAAATAACAACGATTGCTTTTCTTTGTTATTCCTCTGTTTACACCCTTTGCATAAACAATAACAATTACTTGGCAATTATTCGACAGATCTTAGTAACGAAGATCTTCAAAAACACCGTGTCTTCACACAAGACTGACTGAACTTCACTCCACTGAGTCGCCTGCTTTGCCTTGCCTTTTTTATATGGCAATGTAAACAGTCTGATGAATGTTCTTGAAGGCGAACGTTCGTGACTTTGCTTTCTCGAAATCTCTATAAATGTAAACATTGTTGTTTACATTTATTCTTGTAGTGTTGTTGGTGTATTTTTGTTTACTTGTCTACCATTTTTTATGCTGGTGTTTGTTGTTATATTAAGTAGTACGATAATTTGTATACAATTTCATTGGTTTGTTTTCGTAGCTTTTGTTTACAATTTTAATGTTAAGCAATGTAAAAGCAAAACACCAGTACCTAGATTTTTTTCATTTTCGTAACAATATTATTGCGTGCGTATAAAAGATTCTAATTTTATTGAATTTTGTGGTCAGTACGTTTAGTAAAGTCTATTAAAATTAGTGTAAAAGTTTCTGCTTTAATTTGATACGCCTGTCAAAAAGAGTCCTTAAGTCCTTAAATGTCTTTACCGGACAAAATCAACAACCGTACAGAATCTTCATAACTAAGACTCAAACAGAATAAGAGTGAATGAAGCAGTAGCAGTTCTCTATCACCTCTAACCGACAATAATTTTGTAGCCTTTGTATTTTTATTTAACTGGCCATTAACAATCCGATTAACGGATTTTGGCTTGCCTTAACATACTCCGCCAGGCGCCTCAGCCACTTGCGCGTCTACGCCAGTTGGTCACACCAGGGCTTCCTCGATCTAGTCCTTCCAAAGCAAAGAAGGTTGTCCTCTTCGCCGACTTCCGCATATCTCCGCATCAATAACCGTCTCGTCGGAGCATCCCCCTGCATTCGAACAATATGGCCGAGTCAGCGCAGCCGCTGGATGTTATACGCTGCAGAACGTCCATGTCATACAGCTCACTGTTGGATCGGATGCGAAAATCATCGCCAACTCGCACTGGACCGAAGATCTTGCGTAGGACTTTTCTCTTGAATACTCTCAAGGCTGCTGCATCACTGCTTAATAGTGTCCATGCCTGTGCGCCATAAAGAAGCACGAGGAGGATGGGCGTCTTGTAGAGTTTTAGTTTTGTCTTACGAGAAAGGTCTCTGCTACTCAATTGCCTATTGCGAGCATAGTAGCATCTAGTGGCAATAGTGTTCCTGCGCTTGATCTCCAGACTGACATCACTTTTGATGGTAACGGCGAAGCTAAGATTACTAAAGCGTAAGTCAAAAGCCCCAAGTTAACATTTTTATTATTTTTGCAATTATTTTCATAAACAGTGTATGTCCACTAAAAGAATAAATTTTCTTACCTTAAATTCTATTGATTCATTACACTCCAAGTAATTCAGCACAAAAGCGCAAACAGACAGATACAACCAGGCTATACAAACACAGGCATACACAAGCATTCCGAGGCTTACATTGACGTTAACGCTGATAATGGTGATGATGACGTGTCTGACGTTTTGCCATTAATCGCATCAAATTAATTGTGAGAATTTTTATGTGTGTGGCCTACAATTTCAGTTAAAACTGAATGGTAAATTGCTTCCGCCTGTCCACCGCATAAACCATGCAAACGCCTGTCCATGAGCCATAAGCAGCCAGTGGCAGCAGTGAAATGATGTACATGTACTGGCTTGGGGTGGTTTGGTAAGAGTTTGAAGAAGAATTTGTCGATTGATGGACATGGGATTAAAAAAACCAGCAGCAGCAGCAGAATTGTGGTGCTATTTTCTTATCACGCCAATAATGATGGGGGGGCTTAACAAAAGCTTTCTCATGCTTTTGTTATTTTGCAATTCAATTTTACTTTACAGGCTGAAATTTTTCTTTCGTTTTCTCTCTTTTTTTGTTTGTATTTCATGACTGTTATTGTTGCTATTGTTAATGTTAATGGTGTTGTTGTTATTGTTTTTGTAAATTTGCCAAATGCTTAGCTTTTTCATGTGGTAATTGAGCGAATATCAAATGTCAAAGCTGTCAACTCAAGCTAAAAATTCTTTTGTATTCTTTCGAACACCAGCAGCAGCAACGGCAATAAAACCAAAAAGAAATTAAAGCCTTAAATGGCTATGAAAACCGATAGAAAGAAGGGAAAAGGAGAGGAGAATAGGGGTAACAGTTTACAAAGTTATTTCTCACTGTGTATGTATACGTTTAAATTGATGTTTGAGCAAAAAGTAATTGATATATTCAGGGTAATTGCAGGAAAATTCATGAAAGCAACGAACAAATAAACAAAAGAATATGCAAGAAGGCATAGAAAGGAAGAAAGAAAAGCCGAGATACTTTCAAACATACTTACATACATAGTACATGCATAAGCAAAGTTAGCTAACCATAGAGCCATTAAACCTTTAGGGCAATTATTTCTCCAAACATTGTAAAGGAAGAAATAATTTTCAGTCCAAAGGCAAAGGAAAAAGGAATTTTAATGTCTTCTGACACTCTACTATTGGAGCATGGAAGCCAAAGTACAGCGTCTGTCTGTGTAACATGATTACCGCTGGTTATTTCAATTAAAATGATAAAGTTAAAGAATGTAAATGGAAAATTTGTTGAAATCAGTTTTTATCGTAATTGAATTTTGGTGTTCTGCGTTTTTGAATAAAAAAAAAATAAGAAATTAACCAAATTGTATCAGGCAGGAGTTATAACTTGGGATGTGGTTTGTTAATCTCTTGTCAATCTAGGTAACGTTATCTATAATTACAGAAGAGAAATTATGAATATTTTTTGGAGTTAATGCCGCTGAACTTATAAACTATTATGGAAGGGTGAACTAAGTATAACATTTGATGTAGCAAGAGATTATTTAGCGATTGACTGAAAGATTACTTATTTAAGTTCATAAGGTATGATAATATTGTTACGAATATGAAAAATCTAGATACTGGTGTTTTGCTTTTACATCGCTTAACTTTAAAATTATGAACAAAAGCTACAAAAACAAAACAATGCAAGCAAACAAACCTGTTTACAAATTATTAAAATGGTAAACAATTAAACAAAAATATACCAACAACACTACAATACTAAACGTAAACAACAACAGAGATTTCGAGAAGGCGAAGTAATGAACATTCGCCTTCAAGAACATTCATCAGACCGTTTACGTTGCCATATAAAAGGCAAAGCAAAGCAGGCGACTGGGTTAGTGAAGTTCCGTCAGTCTTGTGTGAAGACGCGGTGTGTTTGAAGAGAGTAATCGTGGTTTGAAGATCTTCGTTACTAAGATCTGTCGAATTATTGTCTAGTAATTGTTATTGTTAATGCAAAGGGTATAAACAAAGGAATAACAAAGAAAACCAATTGTTGTTGTTTACATCAAGTTGTGAACAGTGGCACACAGAATTGTGCGAATAATATAGAATTTTAATTAAAAACTAAACACAAATTTATTTTTATTTTATTTGCAATCTACGAGCTCATATTTTAAACGTTTTTAAAAGATGAAAACGTAACAATATTTTGGGGGTACATAATCTTACTGATTTAAGTTTATGTTTTATGTGCCAGTTAACAAATTATATTTATTTTGTTTTTCTATCAGATATTTTATGAAATGAAGAGCTTGAAGTTAGCACCTGACTTGTTGCCATTATGATATCAAAAGGAAGGAAAACCAACCCATTCGGCTTCGAAAGACTTTGGACTGATAATTTTACCATTATTTCCATCCCATAAAGATACTGCAAAAGTATTACAGTGCTATGGCATCCAGCTACATTCAATCTGCTGACGAATTTGTATTCTACGTCATATGAAATAGTAACGTTTCTAACGTATTTGGTAAATACTTAGCTGCACGGAAGAACTTGAGGCATGTACTTAAGTAAGTACTTGGTGGACTGCCGATTTTTTATTGGTCATCTCATGAAATGGCTGTATAATTCAGGATCTTGTTGTAAAAATCAAGAGAGAGATTATCTGCTACGCTAGCTCTTGGAGAACTCACAGGAAGACATTTCTGGCATCCAATTGTCTGAGTGTCGCAGTAGTAACCCAGCACAGACATCTTAAACCAAGCGAAAAATGAAAAAATATTTGTTTTGGCAATCTTCTGACAAAAACTCTCAGAGTAAATAAAATTGCCATGAAAAGTTTTTAAAAAATTTGTTGCTCGGAGTCGACTTTAGGTTCCAGCACTCATGGATAAAATTGAGTGTGAGAACACAGGACGTAATACTAACTAAAAGGATTGTAATGACCAATTAAGTAAGTAAGTACTGTGCTGTGAACCTAAATGTTTTTAAAAGAGTCTTGAGAAACCCTTTTAATATCGTTTGACTTAAACTCGATCCATATTAAATGCTTTTTGGGTTCGAGAGAGCTTCAAAGTTTTCTGCTAATATTATGTTGCTTTGCTCAGTAAACTTACTATCGTCTAACTTTGTTTTATTCGAGTTCTGTAGACTCCTTCGGACTTAAAATTGGTTCTGTTGTACTGTAATTTTTTCTAACTTCTCTTACTGACGGCTAGTTTTCTTTCTCTTATTCTTAAACAAACCAGTAATCTAGGTGTGCAGCTAGTTGCAGACATAACGGTGTGGCTCAATTCTCAAAAAAGATGACCTTTAGCGGTCGAGCGGTCTGTTTAGTAAGCCTCATGGCCATCAAGGTGAGATCTTTTTTATTTTTGTTGTAAAACATTTATATTTTCTATTTGGAAAAATAACATTCACTTGTTCTATCATCAGTAGTATGGTCTTTAAGACTGGTTTAGTGATTGAAAACTATAATCATAACGATTAAATAGGCAAAAAATCCATGAATTTCAGCGAATGTGAGTATTACTTAAAGAATATTCGACTCTATGACCCTAGTTTCTGAACAACTGCATCACGATAAATACACAAAACAGTGTGCAGAGCTGACCCAATTTTCTTTATCCTGAAGACTTTAAGATTTTTGCATGCCCTATATAGAGTGCTTCTCTATACTTCCTGGTACATATTTTCATTTTGAATGACAAACAAATTTTTCGTTCATTTTCATGGAAATTTAAGGCCATCCACACATTGCAACAGAAGACATTAATAAAGTTTGTAAGCATTATTATTGCTTTTGGTGTTGTTGCTCTTATTGTTGTTGTTATTTTTGCAATGTATTCTATTGCTTCATATACAAGTTTTTATTACGGAAGTCAAATACATTCGATTCGATTTAAAACTGCAGCTCTATAGTAGAACTTTTTTATTACAATATTATCGGTTAAGCATGGGACTGGCATACATAAGCAGGGAGAACAATGACAGGGTAAGGAAATTGTCAAAAAACGTAAAATCTAGAACAACAACAGAAAATCAAAGAAATTTGTTGCAATTGCTAAACATTCGTACTCGTAGTTGAGTTTGCTTTATTATTGTTTGGCTTGGTTTGAACGGCCATTCAGCACATCAACTGGGCCGTGGCCCATTATTGTGTTGTGCTATTGCTGTGTGAGTGTATGTGTGTGTGTTTGCCTAGTGGGTCTGCACTATTTGTGCTGATGGTAGTGATTTGTCGTCGCATCGTTGTCTAAATTGCTATTGTATTCCAACACAATACAGGGAATCATCGTCATCAGCAACAGCAACAGAAAATAGCGACATGTACTCGTACATGTTACCTAACGGTGCCTACAAATAAATGCAATCCATATCTCGCTCTCTCTCTCTCTGTCTCTGTCTCTGTGTTGCCAATTCATTGTCATTTTATTTCCTAATTTTTTTTTTTTTTTGCTTCGTTTCTTTTTTTCGTGTTTTATTTGTGTTGTTTAGATCACATCACATCACATTTTGCCATGAACACATCAGAGCATCATCGTCATCATCAATGTGCACAAATGTTAAAATGTCAAATGTTGCACGAATACAACACACACACACACACATGTGGCTGTTCAGCATACAGAAAAAAATCACACAAATTTAACTGCTTTCTGTCTGTCTGTCCATAAAGGTCTGCAAATTTATTCGACTATTTTTATAGCCCCTGAAAACAAACTCAAACACAATGACAAAATAATATAAAATTTCTCTCTCACATACACACACACACCTACACTGATATCTACTAATATGCAATGGCCGCCACTGTGAACACGTTTGCATTAAACGGAGATTTTTGAATTTTTGGTGTCAGGTTGAGAGTGTGTGTGCCTAAAAACGATGGACAATGGAATTTTTATAAATGGGCTTGTTTTTGTAACAACAACAACAACAATGCAACTAACAAATCTTGTCTATAGACACTGCATTTATATGTTCCAACATGCAACATGTATGTATGTATGTACGTGTACAATTTTTTTTAAATTTTATTTTGTAATGTTTACGCTGTTGTTGGCTGGCCGGCCATTGCAAATGTTGTTGCAGCATGATTTGTTTATTGTTGACTCTGATCATGATGTTCTATTACTGTTGCTACTACTACTTCTGGTGCTTACTGCTGTTGCAGCTGCTACAGCTGCTTTTGTAACTCCTGTTGTCGTTATTGCAATTTTCAAAACAACAATAAAAAAACAAAAACACTTTGATTGCATCATCATCATCATCATCGGCATGCCACATTCAAGCAAACATCAACTCTTGCATAGCCTCACAGGATGTCATGTCCATTGCTGTGCTGTGCTGTGTTGTCCAGTGCTGTGCCATTTTGGGTTGGATATACGACAGACACAGGGATAAACAAAAGGCATCGATTGTCGGTTTCGAAAAATGTCACCCGTGAAAATTACTCGTGATTGTGATTTTAACAAATTATGGTCAAATGTACTGGAAATATGGAAAACAGCCATAAATTAAAACGAATTGTTTTTGTTTCTTCTTCTTTTTGCCTAAACGACTGGTCTGTGTTCATTTTATTTGGCATTTTATTGCACTCAAGGCAATTGCCATGGGCGGGAAATGCAAAATATTCCTTAGGGTTTAGCTGGAGGAGGAGGATATTTTTTTTAAAGCAAATGGAGTGTAATATTCAGAAATAAATGATGATAAGTTTTAAATGTCCAGAAAATATTATTTGAAATTAAATTGCGTTTTTCTTGTTGTTTAAATTAATTGTAATTTAATTGTATGTAGAAATTATGAAGCAAACTCTATATCTACCTTTTTTCGATTTTTATGAATCCAATAATCGATGTTGTATTGATTGATTGAAAACGGTTCTCTTGTCATTTTCATGACAATTTTATTTGCTCTCAGAGTTTTTGCAAAAAGTCTGCTGAGAGGAAGTTGCCTTACGTCTAATAAACCAACACAGTATCTACTAGACTGCGGCAACTGCATTGCCTTGAAAAGTTTCTCAAAAAAACTTTCGTTCAGAGTCGACTTTAAACTGTAGATCCCGCCGCTCATGTTTAAAATTAACACACACTACATAAGTGGTGAGAGAAACTAGGTCCAAAATCCTGACTGAAGGGTGTATGCATGTATCCCATTGATGATTAACTCGAGCTCTTTCATTTGTATGTATTACTCATTTACTTAGCTGGTTATTACAGCCCTTTTGTCAGTATTACGAGACCTAACTTTTCACAACACTCATGTAGTGTGTGTTAATTTTGTCTATGAGCGGTGGAACCTATTTCTGTTTTTTGAGAAACTTTTTATGGCAATTATTTTTTCCCTCAGATTTAATGCCGAAAATCTACTGAAAGGAAATGCCTGAAAAAATATTTTTACGTGACCTCACGTCTAATAATCCAATACACTATCTATTAGACTACAGTGACTACCACATGACCCACTACGCCATAAGCAATAAATTTTTTTTTCAAAATCGATAAGATAGAGCGTATGATACCTATGACGACACGGTATCAGATTTGTTCGAAAATCTGTCTGGTCATGACAGAGAATCTGCTCAAATTAATGCAGACTGTTACTTACTTACTTAACAACCAGATTAACGGATTTCGGCCTGTCCTAACACATCTTTCCAGGCGCCTCTGCTTTTGCGCCTTCTCCAGTTGTTCACACCAACTGATGACGGGGCTTCCTTGATCTGGTCCTTCCAACGCAAACAAGGTCGTCCTCTTTGCCGACTTCCGCAGGTCCCCGCATCAAATACCCATCTCGCCGGAGCATCTTCCTTCATTCGAACGACATGGCCGAGCCAGCTCAGCCGCTAGATGTTAATACGCTGCACAACGTCCATGTCGTTGAAGAGCTCATACAGCTCACTGTTGGATCGGATGCGGAAACTATCGCCAACTCTCACTGGACCAAAGATCTTACGTAGAATTTTTATCTGCTGCATCAGTGCTTAACAGTGTGCATGCCTCTGCGCCATAAAGATGCACGGGGAGAATAAGCGTCTTGTAGAGTATTAGTTTTGTTGTATGAGAGAGAGCCCTGCTACTCAGTTGCATTTTGAAACCATAGTAGCACCTGTTAGCAAGAGTTATTCTGTGCTTGATCTCTACACTGACATCATTTTTGGTGGTAATGGCGGAGCCAAGATATATAAATTCCTTGACTACATCGAACGTATAGTTATCGGCCGTAATCTGAGATCTACATACGCCGCATATCCCTACCTGTCGATAAAATATACTTCGTTTTGCCCTCATTTCCTGCCGGACCAATCTTCATAGACTCCCGTTCAATAGCACTAAAGGCAGCAGTTTGGTACGCCCTATGTTGTCAATGTACGTAAGCAATTGGAAGCTAAAATAATAAAATTGCCGTGAACAGTTTCACAAAAATCTATCGTTCAGAATCGATTTTAAATTGTAAGTCCCGCCACTTGTGTGTAAAATTAAGACACACAACATCAGTAGTGTGAGAAGCTCGATTGTAATCCTGACAAAAGGGTTGTAATGGCCAAGGTATGTATGTATGTATGTATGTTATTATTGTGATGCCTCATTGGTTGCCATAGTTGGATACATAATTTCTTGGGGCTCTTTCTGATGGTCATCACCAAGGTATTCTTTATTTATAAAATTTATAAAATATCTTTAACTTTGGTATGAGATTAGCTTTGCTTCTCTAAGATAAAGAATTTTCTGAGTACAAGTGATGAGCGTATATCACTTACTTTAAATGAAATCCTTTATTTTTCCCATCGCTTGAAAATTGTTTGAGCCAAATTTATAACCAAAATTTAAAATTTTTTTCACTATTTTCCACCCGCTATAATTTCAATAATACACATCATCAATATCATTGTGAATTCCAAACAAGCGTTCATATTTTTCCAGCATTTATCAGAGCAAAAAAAATAGTTTTTAATTCCACCATTACTCTTCAGATTTTCAAATCAAAATAAAAACGGGAAGAGACACAAGAAAACTAAAGACCAAGAAAAATTATGCCAGCACCACTTGCAAGACTGTCTGTCTGTTTGTCTCCATGGAAAACCATGGAAATGTATACGAAATTGATAATAAATGTGTGTGTGTGTGTGCGATTGTATTGCGATGAGAAAAATAATAGATTTGTAGCTCGTAAATTCAATTTTCTCCTCAATTGAATGTCACACATTACAAATTGTATTTACAATAAGGGATCGTGTGTAAATATTATGCGAATGTCAAAACATATGGAGGAAGAAGAATTTGAAGAAATAGAAAACGGAAAAAAGGCAAAAAAGATATATGAAAGGAACTAAAGAGCAGAAATATAGAATAGAAATGAAGTGAAAAAAAGAAGAAGGAACAATCATATGCAGCTGTTAATAGTAGAAAAGGAAAATCAAAGAAAAAGAAAAGGAGAATCATGTTGATGCTTCAGTGGCAATAAACCAAATAAAGACAATGACAAAAGTAAATACGACATCGAGTACTACATGGCATAAGAAACTTGGAATTACACGTACATACTCCAATGTAGGTATGCCATACAGTAGATATTCGCGCTATCTTATGGACACACATACAGTTATTTTGATTCTATAAGCAGACATACTTCCTTTTAAAAAAGCAAACGAAAGAGAGAGGAAGAAAGCAATAAAAATATAGAAAAACAATACGTACTCATACAATAAACATCTTGGAAAAACCAATATAAACTAGACAAATATATCGATGAGCAAGAAAGAGAGAGAGCGAGAGATAGAGACCAACAATAGAATGCAAGCATTAGGGTATGAAGCAGCAGCAGGAGAAAAAAAGACCGACCGGGTGTTATGCATTGGCGGAAACTTAAATGCGTTACTGGGTGTTAGTTTGCTGTAGTGTTATATGCTTCAATAACAAATATTCTCCTATAAATATACGTATGTATGTGTGGTGTGTGTGTCAGTGTTTGTAAAAGATTGAGTGTTTGCATGTTTTGTTATTGTCAATATTTTGTTTTTCTATATCCGTTTCGTATGAGTGTCGTGTTTCCTGTTTCCTTAGTTCGAGTTCAGTTTCAAATTCATTCATGTTATTATTTTTCTTTTGGCATCTAAATACACATTAAGAAGAAGAGAAGACAAAAAAAAACGTGAAAAATCGAAACAATAGTCGTATATTTTGTACATTCCAATACTGCTGCCAATATTGTATCTGCTACCACTGCTGCTAGCATAAGACTTTTTCTCCAATTGTTTTTTGTTTTTTTTTGCCATTTTGTATTGTGTGCTATTATTGCATTTTCTCAAATACTATTTGTGTGTATAGCAAGTGTTTCACTGTTATTTATTTTCAATGCCAAAAAATAGTCAAATACACATACACACTCGCTTATATGTACATACGAGTATTAAAGGAAAAAGAGAAATTATGGTTAGCCTCACATATATGTACTTAAAGGGGGACAAGTAATGGAAAACACATAAAATTGTGGCAATACTGATAGGGAAAGCATACCTTAGACTAAGTGCATGATATTTTGAAATGGATGAACTAACAAATTATTACGTTTTTACCTTTAAAAAATGTTTAAAATATGAGCACGTAGATTGTAAATAAAATAAAAATAAATTTATATTTAGTTTTAATTAAAATTCTTTATTATTCACACAATTCTGTGTGTCACTGTTCGCAACTTGTTGTAAACAATAACAATTGCTTTTCTTTGTTATTCCTTTGTTTATACCCTTTGCATAAACAATAACAATTATTAGACAATTATTCGACAGATCTTTGTAACGCAGATTTTCAAACCACGATTACTCTCTTCACACGCACCGCGTCTTCACATAAGACTGACTGAACTTCACTCACTCAGTCGCCTGCTTTGCCTTGCCTTTTAAATGGCAAAGTAAACAGTCTGATGAATGTTCTTAACTTCGCCTTCTCGAAATCTCTATAAATGTAAACATCGTTGTAATGTTGTTTGTGTATTTTTGTTTACTTGTTTACCATTTCTTATACTGGTGTTGTTTGCTTTGCAATCCCACTTCTGACTCCAATTGTTACGGCAACTTGAGTTTGCGGCATACCTTAGACTAAGTGTATGATATTTGGAATCGGATGAACTAACAACTTGATAATTCTTTGCAAGCATTATGTATACGACATCGAGCCTACAATCTTCGTTGCCTCACTCTGGTAATAGTTAACATCAAATTCTCAATATTTCGTTGTGAAGATAAATTCGAATTTGAAAATCCAAGACGCAATCCATAAATTTTAGCAGCGCCAAATTTGGCGTTAACGGAGCACTGTTAACTGGTTAACAGTGGCAACAAGTAGATTAGTCTTCTACTTTGCATTATTGCAGACTATTGATATAAAATTTAATTCTCATTGTGATCATTATTCATATATACATACATAATTGGTCATTACAACCCTTCAGTCAGAATTACGACCTAGCTCCTCACACCACTTATGTTGTGTGCGTTAATTTCATACATGAGTGGCGGGACCTACAGTTTAAAGTGGACTCCGAACGACAGTTTTTTGAGAAGCTTTTCATGGCAATTTTATTTACTCTCAGAGTTTTTGCCAGAAATCTGCTGAGAGGAAGTCGCCGAAGAAATATTTTCATATTTTCGTTTTGATGTCTGACCTGGGATTCGAACTCGGGCCTTCAATCTAATAAGCCAACACACTACCTACTAGACTACGGCGACTTTATTATTATTTGTGAATAAAAGTATTGAAATGGAAAGGATAGGAACAAATTTTCTCAACTCTTAAAATTATTTCAGCTATCCCACTACCACGGTTTGAAATACAGTATTCCCTCGATTTACGTCATAGAATGTTCCGGAAAATGGCGACTTAAATCGAAACGACGTAAATCGAATTTCATATTGCTCATACTACAAAGTAGTATGTTTTTAACAAGGAACTTAAAAAAGTTACACTAATCTTTCGATTTACGTCACAGTTGGTTCCCAAAAAGGCGACGTAAATCGAATGACAACGCAAATCGAAGTTGAAGGCAAAAAAATTTTTTGACGACGTTAATCGAAACAACGTAAATCGAGACGACGTAAATGAGGGTATACTGTAGGACCCTCTGGATATAGGTAGATGTATTATTTCTTATATGTTTCAAAATGGCCACTGATCTTCTAGAGAATTTTCAAGTAAAAAAAATTATAGTTTCAAAGTCAATTTTCTTAATACCATATTAATTTATATGTGCCCTTATGGCTGATTATATTAAGAGGTCTTGGAACCTTCCTTTTAATATGGTATGGTACTAAAAGACATAGCATATATGCTAAAGTTAGCTCCTAAACACCTGGGCGTGTTCAGATGGATACTGTTAAACAGCTAACAGTGCTCTGTTAGGGGCCAATTTTGCTCTGTTAGCGTCAAATGTGGCGCTGCTAAAATTTATGGATTGCGTCTTGGGTTTTCAAATTCGAACTTATCTTCAAACACATTAAGATTCCTGTGTTAAATTAACGTATCATTTATTCTCTTTTACCCTGTTTCATACTTCTAAGCGAATATGGAGTATGTTTAATTGTACGGGTCTGAACTTTTATTTTCTCTTCAAACTCTCTTTGTTTTGTTCCGTGTTTTTCTTCTATTTGGTTTCCCATAAAAATGTATTTTGTTAAGCTGAAAATTGATGCACATTATTTAGCGTATTAAATTACACTCACATTCCTTAAAAAGAAGTTCGTACACATTTTTAAAAATGTGTCCCTCTTATGCAGTACTTACTTATGGTATTCCT
The DNA here is from genome assembly GCA_927399465.1 of Sarcophaga caerulescens. Taxonomy (NCBI): domain Eukaryota; kingdom Metazoa; phylum Arthropoda; class Insecta; order Diptera; family Sarcophagidae; genus Sarcophaga; species Sarcophaga caerulescens. The sequence goes on along the minus strand of OV656866.1, from coordinate 10,449,371 downwards.
CTGTACGAGTAACGTAGATTTTCTTATGAAATAAAAACAGAATGTTCTGTCCCTCTATTCTCAACATTTGCTAAGTAATTATATGTTGGAAATCAATACGATTTCAATACCCTACACAAAGATATGTATTAGCTTGAGTCTGGGGTTTAAAGTTATTGTCCAGCTCTATGAAAACGTATTGAAATAATGTTTCCGAACATACATATATTCGGGATTAGCCATCACTACGTTACTCTTGCTCATTACCAAATAATTTCTTGAATTCTTATTGTACATACACTGTGTGGATTGCATTTTTGTGTTTGTAATTTATGCTTAAAGCTCTGTTATAAATTTTCTTCCTTTTTTTTCATACACATACATACATATGTTAACTGGAAGGGATTCCTGTACAAGTACGACTTTGGTTTCTGGTGGTTCTCTATATTTTATGCTCATTTATGGGAATTTAATTCATTTCTATGGTGATTCGTTATTAAGAAGAGAGAATGAACACGTTTACAATTCTAATAGAATGGGAAGAAGAGCGCAAATAGAAAATTTATGCGTTTTATATTTCGAATTAATTTAATGGCAATTTTATTTAATTTTATTTCCAATCAATTTGTTTGTTAATGTCCGTTATTCTATAATTTCTTTTGCTTTATTTTGTTATTGGCAAGCATTTAAAAGCTCAATAAATTCAAAAGAATAGAACTAATTTTTGTAATTGTTGGTATCGAAAAATTCAGAAATTTTCTAAAATCTCTTAAGTTTCCAAAAAAAGAAAAGATTCGAAAATCTTTCATTTAAAAATCCTATTAAAAACGTTAAAATCTTCTTTACATTTGTAAATAACATGTACTTGAATTAACAACAATAATTCCCCATTTCATTTAAAAAGAAATGAATTAATGTTTTATGATTATAATTAAAATTATAAAAAAAAATTTTTTTTATGAAATCAAGTTTTATTGTACCTGTGGCAGAAAGACTTGGGCAGGAGTGACATTAATACTCAACAATCATAAAAAAAACTGGAATAATATCTCTTTAGAAAAACAAAAAGAAAGATTTCATTTAATTGATTTTGTTTTTCGTTTTCTTGTTTTGTTATTATTGCACCCTACCTAAGCATTAATTATGACGGAAAAATTCGAATTTTTCCAAGTGTTCGTAACAATTTTTAATGAAACAGACTTAGGGAATCATTTAAATTGAACTGTTCGATGTGATCTATATTTGATGATATCATCAGGTTTTTTAATTACAAAAATACAGAAAGATATCAGCTTTACTGGCCTTTTCTCCTCTATGCTTTAAACATACTTTAATATAGCGGCCCACTGATGTGGATTTTATGTACGGGACTTTGGATGAACTGAATAACGAAATTACTTTGCGGACTTTACTTTAAGGCACTGAGGAGCTAGCTTAGCATCATGCTCTACCCCCATGACATGCACATTGCGTGCAAATTACGGAGTTCTTTTAATTTCGGTTGAAGTCGCCGTAGTCTAGTAGGTAGCGTGTTGGCTTATTAGACGTAAAGCCAGGGTTCGAGCCCCAGGCCAGACATCAAAACAAAATACAAAAAGTATTTCTTCGGCGATTTCCTCTCAGCAGATTTCTGGCAAAAACCCTGAGAGTAAATAAAATTGCCATGAAAAGTTTCTCAAAAAAAAAACTCCCGTTAGGAGTCGACTTTAAACTGTAGGTCCCGCCACTTATGTATAAAATTAACACACACAACATAAGTGGTGTGAGAAACTAGGTCAATAATCCTGGATGAAGGGTTGTAATGACCAATTATGTATGTATGTAGGCACATGTTATTCGATAATACTAGTACAATACCTTCCAGAAGAAAGTAATCACAATAAGCGCAATGGTTATGATTATTGGGGATAAAAATATCTCCTGAAAAGATACAGTAATAGCCAGGCGATCGTCAGCTCAATTGATTATAAAATAATACTTTAAATGACGGTCTACAGTAGCGTGTTGACTTATTAGAGGTAAGGTCACGGTTCCAACCCCAGGCCAGACAACTCCAACAGAACAGAATTTAAAAAAATATTTCTTCGGTGACTTCCTTTCAGCAGAGTTCTGGCAAAAACTCTGAGAGTAAATAAAAAATTGTTATGAAAAGTTTCTCAAAAATCTGTCATTGGAGTCGACCTTAAAGTGCAGGCCCCGCCACTCATAAATAAAATTAACGCATTCAACACAAGTGGCGTAAGAAACTAGGTCGTAATCTTGAGAAAAGGGTTGTAATGACCAATTGTGTATGTATGTAAAGTTATCCGGAATCTGTGGCCTTTCGGAAAACCGACAAACTGATGAATTGTACAGATATGGTGCAACCTAACTAACTTTCGAGTGTATTTTTATACTGGGCACCTCTCTGAAGACCTACAAAATTAGAATAAAGTATGCAATAATAAATTCCTTGAAGATTGTGGCTTAGAATACAAACAATTTAAAGTAGAAAAATTAGCCAAGACTAAATGAAGAGCGCACTGAAATTCTGTTCGAAATCCACAGAAGCACACTTAACACACACTTAGAAGTCATTACTTACTATGAACTACATTCTGAGTGGTCATGTGAAACACTTTGATCATTATCATAAGGCCAATAATTTTTGCACAGACATCAGCAATGAGTATTCAAAAAGATGAGTAAAATCGAATCGTACTCATAATTTCTGATACTTATACGTATTCACACTGATTTTAATATCATGGAACCTCCTCTACTCATATCCAAAGTTTGAAATACTCATCATATTCACACTTAACAACACGTATGATGTTGTTGATGAATAATTCGAGACACTCGAATCATTTATCGGGTCCACCATCTAACTTTTTTTTTTCAACTAGTGCTTATTTCGTGAATGGTAACACTTAGCTCATGTCTGATTTGACAGATAATTAGTTTTATCCTTCCGCTGAACGAATATGGTTGTGTATACGCTTGAACAACGCTGGGACATATTGCGACATTACTTTGAAAATCATGGTAATGTTGCAGTATGTGTGCGAAAATTGCGTACGGATTTTGGAAGAAGAGAAGCACCGTCAGCTTCGTATGTTCGTTATCTTGTGAAAAAAGTGAAAGAAACTGGCATCCTCATCGATAACCCAAAGCGTGAAAAGCCAAAAACAGTGCGTACACCCGAGAATATTGCTGCTGGGGCAGAAAGTGTGCGTGAAGCGCCATCAACATCAATTCACCGTCGTTCTCAACAATTGAACATTTCGGAGACATCATTGAGACGAATTTTGCATAAAGACCTTGGTATGACGCCATACAAAGTCCAATTGGTTCAGGAGTTGAAGCCAATTGCGCTAAGTGGGCCTGCGATCGACTTACAGAAGATGCCGATTTTGGCAAAAAAATCATCTTTTCAGATGAAGCTCATTTTGATCGCAAATTGTCGCATTTGGGGCACAGAAAACCCGAACGCATACATTGAAAAGCCGACGCACCCAAAACGAGTCACTGTTTGGTGCGGATTTTGGTCCAGAGGCATAATTGTGCCATTTTTCTTCGAAAATGAGCAAGGAGTGGCCGTTACAGTCAATGGCGATCGTTATCGAGCCATGTTAAACGAATTTTTGTTCACAAAAATTGAAGCATTTGACAGCATTTGGTTTCAACAGGACGGCGCTGCGTGCCACACAGCCGAAGCTACACTCGTTGTTTTGCGCCCTGTTTTTGAAGATCGTATTATCAGCCGCAGAGCTGATGTCGTTTGGCCACCTCGGAGCTGTGATTTGCCACCGTTGGTCTATTATTTGTGGGGTGCCGTCAAAGATAAGTGTTACGCCGACAAGCCAGAGACAATTGACACTTTAAAGGACAATATTCGTGAAGCCATTGGTGAAATACAGCTGCACACAATCGATAATGTGTTTAAAAATTGGACCGATCGTGTAGGCTACTGCATGGCCAGCTGAGACAGCCATTTGAATGAAATTATTTTCCATTATTAACCGGAAGTATTGTACTTTCAAATAAAAAAAGAAATTTGAGAAAATATTCAGTAGTTTTTTCTTAAAGCATTTTCAAAAAAAAAAAGTTATTTGGCGGACCCTATATAAGTATTATAAGTAATTTACTAAAGTTATGAATCTAAATGATTAGGCTTATGAATCGAAACATATTTGGAATGGTATGAGTTTGATGTCAAGGTTGTACGCATACCCATTGCAACCTGTACTTATAAATCAACGTTTTAGTGAGTATGAATGAATCAGAGTACATAGTTACAATTCAATATTGTTGACTCACTTATATTAAAAATTTCATGAGTGCTTATGAGTAGCGATAAAACGATTCATTGCTGATCTCTGGTAGACACCTAGAAGAGGAGGAAACTGTTTTCCACCACTTGAGTACATGTCCAGTATTATATCGTGGGCAAGAAAATAGCTGAGATTCTGGTATGCAGATCAAACTTATCAAACTTTCAAGTACATTAATACGTACATACATAATTGGTAATTACAACGCTTCAGTCAGAATTACGACCTAGCTTCTCACACCACTTATGCCGTGTGTGTTAATTTTGAGTGGCGGGACCTACAGATTAAAGTCGACTCTGAAAGACAGACTTTTTGAGAAATTTTTTCATGGCAGTTATGTTTGCTCTCAGAGTTTTTGCCAGAAATCTGCTGAGAGAGGAAGTCACCAAAGAAATATTTTTTTTTATTTTCGTTTTGATGTTGGACCTGGGGATTGAACCATGGCCTTTCGTCTAAGCCAACACACGACCTACTAGACTAGGGCGACTGTCAAGTACGGTTCCTGAAAGTGGAAAGTGGACATAATGAAGTGATTCAGAGCTTAGCTAACCTATGCATCTTGTTTCATTACTTGCCTTAGCAGTTGCACCAGAAGCACAAACATCATAGTACTGCTTCATAGCATCATATAGTTCGTCTTATTCGTCTTTAGCTTTCTTACTTAATTTTTGTTTTTTTTTTTGTTTTTTTTTTTTGCTGACTCCTCGAATTAATTTTTTTTCCCTGCTCGTCGTTGCTTATTATTTGCTAAGCAAATGAAAACAAACAAGGAACACACACACAGTCACACACATTTATTTATAACTACGTTATGCTCTTTACAAATACAAATGAAATTGAATATAAGAAAACAGGAACAGAAAAACAGGGAAAACTGAATAAAAAAAAAAAATATGATAATAAAACAAGCAAATACGTTAAGAGAAGAAAAATGGGATTACCGCTAGAGAGAGATAATAATCGCTGAAATGTAATTTCTGCAGGTATTATTACAAAATTGTGATGATGTTCTCTGTTTTCTTCTTCGCTTTTCTCTTCTTTATACAGCTAAAATTACTTTTATTGTTGTTAGTGTTGTTGCTGTTAGCAAAACGAACAAGCAACCAATAGCAATATAGAATATAACAACAACAATAAGAACAACAACAGAAATAATAACAAAATAGAAAAATGTTAAATAACAACAGCACAAACAAACAACGTCTACTATACAAAAATGGTAAATGAAAAAGGAAAAAAAAAATATAAACGTTTTGTTGTTGTTGTTGTTGTTGTTGTTTTCTTGTTATTTAGAATTAAAAAAGCCAACAAGAATACCAAACAAGAGTGTGAGTACCACAGAGTGGAATGGCGTGGAGTAGAGTGGGTAGATGAAAATAAATGAGTGTTGTTTTGTTGTTTTGTGTGTTGTACAAAGAGATGTGGTGGTAATCTAACAGGACAATCTTTTGATTAACATTTATATGTATTTGAATGTTTGTTTTTGTGTTTACGTGTTGTTGTTGGTGTACCACTAGTAAAAAAATAAAAAAAAAAAACGAAATCAAATTGACTACAGCATCTCTGTCATACACATGTAAGAGGACTTAATACAGTTTTGCTTAAAATTGTTTGAATTTTTTTTCAACAAAATTTGCACAATTTAAAAGCAGCACATTGTGCAAACCTTCGACAAAACTCGAAACCTTCGACTGATATCGATGGTATACGTTCGTAATAAGCCTTGGTTACTTATCGATATGCATTACTTGCACATGCTTTAACCCATTCGCTGCCAAGCCTAAATTATATGAAGTCATTCCCATTGCCATTTATATTTTGAGTGTTATTGTTTACCAAAACCCTTTATTTGTAGTATTTTTCAATTTTTTTACATAATTACTAGCTGACCCGGCGAACTTCGTCCCACCCAAAATTGACTTTTTTTATTGCCCAAAACAGGTCACATTATATATTTATTGTAATACGCTGCATAAAACAGTTATATAAAAATAACTAACTTACTCGTACTATAAGTGTGTGGATCTATCTATCTAGTTCAAAATTTAATCGAAGTCGGTACGTTAATTAGGTGAGGCATACAAAGAATAACAATAAGAGGCCCGAATCATTGGTAGCGCTGACGAAGTTGTAGTTGTTGTACTCGCTCCAAAACAAAAACTAACAGACATACTAACATGTATATGTACATATGTAGTTATAAACCATCGAATTAGCCGACTTATAAGTATCTTTTAAAGCGGGAGGGTTGTCACGCCCATTTTTGGTGAGTTTGTCGATATCGACTCTACGAACTTATCCACCAAATTGCATTCGTCTACGATCACTATGTCCCTAAATATTCAATTTTAAATGTTTGCCACGCCTACTTTTTGCTAAAAGTAAAATCGGTTCAGTAGTTTATGAGTTATAGGTTTCACTTGAAGGGGGAAGGTTGTCACGCCCATTTTTGGTGGGATTGTCGATATCGACTCTACGAACTTACTCACCAAATTTTATTCGTTTACGATCAATATGTACCTATATATTCAATTTTAACGATTTGCCACACCCTCTTAACATTCAGAGATATGAAAAATAGATGTTGTCCGATTCTCAAACCTACCCGATATGCACACAAAATTTCATGAAAATCGGTCGATCCATTTCGGAGGAGTTTAACCACTAACACCGTGACACGAGAATTTTATATATTAGATATTAGCCCAATTCACGATCTAGTGTAAATGGTCTTGCATCATTGCATTTGCAAAATGGTATAGTATATTTTTACACTACAATAACAAAATATACAGAAATACTCTTGCTACAGTTTATAAAATAAACAATACTCAAAACCATAGTTTATATTTACTCAACATTTTGCAACACTTAAGTAAACTGACAGCTGACAATTTATTTATTAAAAATAATTAATTTCGTTGGCAAATGGAGACCCAAAATATAAAAAAAGAATAAAAATGAATGAAATTTTAAATAGAATTGTTCATACCCTCGATGAACATAATCTCTTCGGCAGCCTCGTCTATTAAAGAGTCCAACATTTGTTCCTTCAAACTTCCATTAGACATTTTTATAAATTGTTAACAAATATCATAAAATTAAAATCATATATCTATTTATTTTTTATTTTCGACAATCAGCTGTGTATTTGTGTTTTACAATTAGTGTTGCAAATCCAACCAGTAAAATTTGTTCACAATTAATAGGAAATATTTACAATTGCATAAATACAATTGCAAAAATACACGAGATTGTGAATTGGGCTATTATGTTTGTGGCAAAAAAAAATTTGCTATATAATAATAATAATATATTTAAAGCCTGGTTCTATCTGTCGGGTTGAGCTTTGAATCAATATAATTTAAGATGAGAAAACTTATTTTTGTTTAGTGGACATACACTGTTTATCAAAATAATTGCAAAAATAATAAGAATTTTAACTTGGGGCTTTCGTCTTACACTCTAGTAAGTGGAACACTCCCTGAGATGGATTATGTAATTCTGTACGGAAGTTGCCGTAGTCTAGAAGGTAGCGTGTTGGCTTATTCGATGTGAGGACAAGTATTTCTTCAGTGACTTCCTCTCAGTAGATTTCCGGAAAAAACACTGAGGGTAAATAAAATAAAACTGCCATTAAACGTTTCTCAAAATTCTGTCATTCGGATTCGACTTTAAATAGTAGGTCCCGCCATTCATGTATACAATTAACACACACAACATTTTAAAATATGAGCTCGTAGATTGCAAATAAAATAAAAATAATTTTGTGTTTAATTTTAATTAAAATTCTTTATTATTCGCACATTTCTGTGTGCCACTGTTCACAACTTGATGTAAACAACAGCAATTGCTTTTCTTTGTTATTCCTCTGTTTATACCCTTTGCATAAGCAATAACAATTACTAGACAATTATTCGACAGATCTTTGTAACGGAGATCTTCAAAACACGATTAGTCTCTTCAAACGCACCCCGCCTGCTTTGCTTTGCCTTTTATATGGCAACGTAAACAGTCTGATGAATGTTCTTGAAGGCGAATGTTCATGACTTCGCCTTCTCATAATCTCTATAAATGTAAACATCGTTGTTTACATTCCTGTAGTGTTGTTTGTGTATTTTTGTTTACTTATTTACCATTTTTTATGCTGGTGTTTGTTGTTATATTAAGCAGTACGATAATTTGTAAACAGATTTGTTTACTTGCATTGTTTTGTTTTTGTAGCTTTTGTTTATAATTTTAATGTTAAGCGATGTAAAAGCAAAACACCAGTATCTTGATTTTTCATTTTCGTAACAGTATGATAGAGAGATATAGAGATATGCTGCATCTCAATAAGTTATATTTTTAAAAAGTTCTGTCAAGAGGGCCTCACAAACGATAGAAAATTAGGGTTTCATTTCAATTGATTCCCATAATAAGTTCCTTTCAATAATTTAAGTATTACCAGCATCAGGAATTACTTTTAAGGCAGATTTTCTATTCTCTGTGTATATTTACAACAATTTTTGTGTATAATAATGAAACTTGAAGTCGCCGTATTCTAGTAGGTAGTGTGTTGGCTTATTAGACGTAAAGCCAGGGTTCGAGCCCCAGGCCAGACATCAAAACAAAAATACAAAAAGTATTTCTTCGGCGATTTCCTCTCAGCAGATTTCTGGCAAAAATTCTGAGAGTAAATATATTGCCATGAAAAGTTTCTCAAAAAATCTGTCGTTCGAAATCGACTTTAAACTAGAGGTCCCGCCACTTATGTATAAAATTAACACACACAACATAAGTGGTTTTAGAAACTAGGTCCTAATCCTGACTGAAGGGTTGTAATGACCAATTATGTATGTATGTATGTAATAATGAAACTAATATGAATTTGTCACCAATTTTCTTCGATTACGTCAACGCTGTGCAAGAGTAGCTTTTCCGCAATAAATCCGAAAGCCAATAATATCAGTTTCTCGGAATTATTTCTTAGGACAACTACCTTAAGCGAATAATATTGGACATGTTATAAGATAATTAATATAAGATTTTAATTTAATTCCGCTCTCTCAGTTTCGTTATACACTGTACATTTAAGTAAATTCTAATACACCAGGACAGTTAGAGCCCAGCATCAAATTAAAAGACAAAAACATTAAATGAGCTTTTATGATTACGTCTATCCTGTGCTTCTATGATTCTCTAATTTTTTTTTTTTTTTTTGTTTTTTTTATTCTGTTGATCTAATGCTGTATTTAAGCAGATATTGTAGGAGCCCACAACAACGCATACAAGCAACTGAATTGGTATAAAAACCAGCATCAGGTATATTTTCATTAGGAGCCGTTTTTTTTTTTAATTTTTTTTGCCAATGCTGTCTTATTGTGTTTCAACAAATTTGTGAAAATTAACATGTTTGTAGAGACTAGTGCCAGGATTAACAATCATTTCTATAAAGAGACCTGGTAAATTGCTTTGTTTTTTTTTTTAATATTTTCATAAATTACCAAAGGTTAGTGCCAAGCTATATATGGTGTAGAGTAGCCTTCTTAGAATACACATGCAATAGGATTTTAAATGAAAATTTATATGAAATTTAATAAATTTCAAACAGAGAAATGTTTTTCTTATGTAAGCAATGCTCTACTTAAAGGTCATATTTTAATGTTGTTTTGCTGAAAGCTAATTATACTTTTAGTTCCAAAAAATGCAACAACAATAACAATCCAAAAAAGAAATTATAATTTTAATAGACATGCCTTGTTGTTATTGCCATAACATTAACATTAAATGTGAACACATAAATTTAATATGAAACACATTAAAACACATTCACAGGGAGACCGAGAGAAAAACAAAGAAAAAAACAAAAGCAATTATTTGTTAACAAAAAAAAAAAAAAAAACAAACAGAAACAGCAAAACATTTCGTATTTAATTTTATTTCCTTGACTTAATTTCTTTTTATTCCCCTCCTTTCTTCCCTTCCCATCCATATATGTCTGCCATCTTTGTAACTGTTCTTGTTTTTGTTTTTATTCTGTTTTTTGCTTAAATGTTTACATATTTATTTTTTATAGAAACGCATTAAGTTCAGTCGTAAAATTCATTTAAAATTCATGTTTGATGTGCTTTATTAAGAAAATTATACACACGTAAACTCTCTCTCTGCTGGAAAACTCACACATACATACACTCATACCTGAAGTTACATTTTCTCAAAGGCATATACACACACACATACAAACAGGTACGCATTTAAAGAAATAAACAAACATTTAAAAAAATTATACGCCAGGAATTATATCTCATTAGAAGACATTGAACAGTAGTAGTAAGTCTGTTGAAGTCATGTATGTTGCTTAATAGTGCAGTGCAAAATAGTAGCGTAGAAATGATAAAAATAATATAATTTGTTGTAAAATGTGGAATTTTCTATTGAATTTAACAAAAACCTCAAATTTGTTCGGATATTAACAAGCTTCGTTTCGTTAGCTTCTGCCATTTATTTCTGTTCTGCTCACTCCTGAAAAAGGGACACCCCACGCCAATACAGGGAATTACGCCTTCTTCATATCGCATAAAACGTTCGTACGAGCGTAATGCGTAAACGACTGAAGCAACTCATCAAAACACTGTTTGGTTCTTATCACTGCGGCTTCAGATCTGGTTAGTCTAGCACCGACCAGATCATCACATTACCTCAAATTCTGCAACAACAAGTCGACAGACACTATCTAAAGGGAGATTTTTTAGCTATTATCTTTTTGGCAACACTGATTTAAACAGCTCACGCACGTTTCGTGTTTTGTTTCACTGTCAAACATCTTCAGTTTGGTCTATAATTTAACCATGAATCGTCTTACAAACGAACAACGCTTGCAAAACATTGAATTTGGCATCATTGGACCGTACTTCTTCAAAGATGCTGGGAATCGTAACGTAACTGTGAATGGTGAGCGCTACCGTGAGATGATATCCAATTTTTTTTTTGCCCAAAATGCAAGAGCTTGACTTGCATGACATGTAGTTTCAACAAGACGGTGCCACATGCCACACAGCACGCATAACAATGGACTTATTGAGAGGCGAGTTCGGTGAACATTTTATTTCACGTTCGGGACCGGTCAATTGGCCGCCTAGATCGTGCGATTTAACGCCTTCAGACTATTTTTTGTGGGGCAATGTTAAAGCTCATGTCTATACAGACAAGCCCGCTTCAATTGACGCATTGGAAGACAACATTGAAGCATTTATTCGTGAGATACCGGCCGAAATGTTGGAAAGAGTATGCCAAAATTGGACTAAGCGGATGGACCATTTGAGGCGCAGTCGCGGTCAACATTTGCATGAAATAATCTTCAAACATTAAATTATATGGACCGTACTATTGATTCAAATAAAGATTTCATGCATTTTTCTGAATTTTATGTGTTTTTTTTTTTGAAAAATTTTCCTATAGCTCTTAAAAAATCACCCCTTATTTGCGAGTATAAGGCAGCCTTCGATAGCCCCTGAAGGAATCATGTTTAAGCCACAATATCCGATGTGGAGTAACACTTGCATTTCCGTCCAGGTAATAGTGGACCTCTGAATATTATGATACCGTGCGAGGTTTCTGAAAAGAAGATCGTAATTTTCGCAATTTTCCAGTTGCAAACATTTTCAGTTGCTTGCAAACGCAGACGGCATCACATCATAAGGCTTACTAGGAGACATGTTACTGCTGCTTGGAACTTTATTGAACGAGACTATATCAAGATAGTTTTGGCAGTAAATGAAAGTAAAACGATGTATTTATATGTAGTAAGATCTTGCAGCGTATTGGATCTCAGAATACGACCAGAATATCGACACTTTCGATAATGTCAGCGAATTTGTTTTAATGGCTCCGCCATTAGCAGCAAAAATTATGTCAGTCTGGCAATCAAGTGTAGGGTTACTCTTGCCAACACTACAACTTTACAAGTCGCTCATCCTACCTGTGCTTCTTTATGGCGCCGAAGCTTGAACGCCAGTAGGAATTGATGTAGCAGTCTTGAGAGTATTCGGGAGAAAAGTACTACGTAAGATCTTCGGTACAGTGCGAGTTGGCGATTATTTCCTCACCCTATCCAACAATAAGCTGTATAAGCTCCTTAAAGACACGGACGTTTTGCAGAGCATTAACATTCAGCAGTTGTGCTGGCTTGGCTATGTTGTTCGGATGAAATAATGTTCGAAACGGGTATTTGATGTGAGGATTACTGTAAGACGGTGTAGATGACGACCTTGTCTCCGTTGGAACAAATCGTGGAAAACCTGGTAACGATTAGTGTGTGCAAGTTCCAAGTAGTAGAAGCGAAATCCTATAAGCATATTGTTAATGGCCTATTAAGTGAGTAAGTAAGGGAGCCTTCAAACCATAGTTTAAACTGCTATCAAATATTCCAGACTTACTTTACTAATATTTTGCTCTCAATTGAAATGCTGAAATACAATATAAACACGGAAAACAATCTGGAAAGCTTATTATCTACAATTACAAAGGAAATAAATAAAAAAAAAATAAATAAAAAATCATCAAAGCGGGCTATTTTACGTTTATATTTTAGCATCTTTTCTGAAAGAAAAAAAAAATATTCATTTAATCTAAGAGATTTTGTAATTTAAATATTTTGGCTTAACGTTCCTATTTGAATTTGCTGTGATAAAGACAGATTATAATTCAAGAACAATTTCAAAGAATTTTAATTAAAAAAAAATTAAAAAAAAGAAATTTTAATACTGAATTTTATTCAACAATTTTATTCTTTTTCAAATCCAAAAAGGAAACCATTGCAATTCATTAGGATTTAGGCACTTTCCTCCAGAAGATATGTTTACTCCTCTTAAGACCACTGCGAGAATTTAAAGATGTCTTCTGTTAAGATTCTACATAATTCGTGTGGCCAAATTTCTCTGATCTCTAGAAGATTGGTAATTTTCTCATCTTTTCTTTGCAAAGAACTGGAAGACAGGAAGCAATTATTTGTTTATCCTTTAAGATGGGAATTTCTATATCGCAACTGAATTTGTTGGAATTAGTTATTGTAACAGAATTTGATTGTGAAACAGGTATATTTTTACCTTATCCAGGAACCACAAAAGCATAACCATTAAATGTGTCTCCATACCAGAGACACCGTGCATTCATGGACAATCACTCTCACTAACAATATATTCCTATTAGTTACCATATCCTCATAGGAATATACTGATACTAAATTCGCTTCTCGACTGTCCGAATAACACTACACTATGATCGGGGTTTATAAGGTACAATCCATGATTAATTGAAATCTGTATTAACATTTTTAGCCGTTTACCTACTCTCCAGATATCTAAAGAGTAACACTCAGAGTGTTCTTTAAGACATTTTCAGGTTCATATAAAATCTACTTAGGGCAGGCAAATTTCCTGAGCAATAGTTTACTAAAGATATCTACTGCCATCGCCGTCGGATTTCGACCCGGAAGATCTACAATAGGAGCTCTAAAGGAGGTAGTAAGCACAGTTGAAGCTGCCCAATCTGGGAATCTCTATTCGAGACCGGTAGTACTCTTAGCGACCTTAGATATAAAAAATGCCTTCAACAGTTTGAGGTGGACGGATGTGATACAAGCTTTAGAGACAATTTTTAATGTTCCAGCGTACCTAATGAAAGTTATTAGGGATTACCTAAAGAATAGAGAGCTGACGTATGATACAAGCCAATGGCCAAGAAGAATGCAGATCACTTCCGGAGCGGCACAAAGGATCCAGGTTGGGACTAGACCTCTGGAACGCAACTTATTACGAAATCCTGAGAATAGATTCCTAGTCGGATACGCAGACTACATTGCGGCAGTCATAAGACGTAGAAATACAGAAGTAGTTCAACGCAGACTACGACAAGTCATGATGCGCACTAAGAACTGGCTGGAATCCCGCGGCCTGCAGTTGGCCATGCATAAAACGGAGCTACTGTTACTAACAAGACGACATATTCCGACTGAGATTGAAATAAATATAGGCGACTTGGTTATCCCTACGAAGAGATCTATTAAATACCTTGGGATTAGACTGGACTCGAAACTGACCTACACAGAGCAGATAGAGTATGCAACAGCGAAAGCAGCTAGAATTACAACACAGCTGAGTAGACTGATGGCAACTACTGGAGGACCACTTCCGAGTAGGAGGAAGTTACTCATGGAGGCTGGAAATAGTATACTCCTTTATGGCTCTGAAATCTGGGCTTCTACTTTGAATACTCAAACCAGAGCTAAAAAACTGCTATCTGCGCAGAGAATAGCAGCTTTACGGGTCACATCCTCGTATCGCACGGTATCAACAGAAGCTGCCTTAATAATAACTGGAATGGTTCCCATAGACCTTCAAGCAATTGAGCGCCAGATGATTCTTAACGCTAGACAGAGCACGACTCAGTCGCAGAGCCTAGAAACGATACAGCAAGAAGTCGTCTTAAAATGGCAATATCGCTGGGAAAATGAACGGTATGGTAGGTGGACTTATAAACTGATTCCAGAATTGCAAGTGTGGAAAAACAGAAAAAACGTCGAAGTAGACTACTACATAACCCAGATGCTAACCGGTCATGGATACTTCAGAGAGTACCTGCATCGCATGGGGAAATGTCGCTCGCCATTCTGCATCTACGAGGAGGAGGAAATGTTAGACGATGCCGAACACACTTTCTTCGGCTGCAGACGCTGGGCCGAAAGACGTCAGGGTCTCGAGGCTGAAATCGGCACGGCAAACGTCGTGCTGAAAATGATACACTGGCACAGGTGCCAAAAGGGGCCCACCTCGAAGTAATACAACCGTGGTTCCGAGGTGGAATGATACCCCGGTGAGGAAATAAGGCGGGTTTTTAGTCGGTATACCCAGTGGGAGAGTCCGACATACCATGTATGGTGACGACCTTCATGAATGTATAAAGCATTTTCCCTCCTTCCCGCAAAAAAAAAAAAAACTGCCATCGCCGTAGTTTAACTGAAGGGATGTAATGACCAATTATTTATGTATCTACTGCAGATATTCAAGATGTTTTCTAAGGATAAGTATATAGTTTTGCTGTTTATATTCTTAAAGTAATTGTAAAACAAGTCTTCAAATGCAAACATTATTCTATTCTACGAAGGCCTCGTAACTTAGCCAATATAATGACTAAAATCAGCAAATTTATAGTCGTACTTAATTTATCCTTTTTTTATATTTTTCTTTTCTTTGCCATCATTTAATGCCTCTTTCTGGCGTAGTCCTAAAGATGTAATTTTTTTGGTCGTTCCATATTTCTGTTCCATTTTATTTGCAAATATCGTATCGTATCGTATTTCAAATTTCATTATTCCCTTCACGTTTTTAACCCAATAAAATCACGAAATTTATGTCAAATTCATATTCGAATTGTTGGTTGCCATAGTAAATAATATGATGAAAATAATTTAATGTTATTAACGAAACATAATCATAAATTTGATTATAATCTTTGAACAGACACAAGTACACAAACAGAATTGAAATGATTTGGAAGAGTTTTGCAAAATGAAATGAACGATAAAACTGATTAGAACAGCAAAAATCAGAGGCCAATACAATGAAAATGTGAAAAAAATTAAGGAAGAGCATTGAAAATATATATGCGTTTGTGTTGTTTATTAAGAAGATAAAATCAAATTTAAATTATCTCCAATTGGAATATACCCCATGTACCATGTAAGCAAATAGCAAAAAAAAAAAGAGATTGTATAACAGAGTGAATGAGTACTTGGAATGGCTGGAGAAATGGTCCAATATTTTGCAAAATATTCGTTTTATTTAAGAAGCTTTGTTTCTTGCAAAAAAAATTTTAACATTTTTTAGTTCATTTAAAATGAAATTTATAAAGTGTTCTTTTTTTTATTATTTACGCAGTTAATACCAAAAATATTGTTACGAAAATGAAAAATCTAGATACTGGTGTTTTGCTTTTACATCGCTTAACATAAAAATTATAAACAAAAGCTACAAAAACAAAACAATGTAGTAAACAAATCTGTTTACAAATTATCGTACTGCTTAATATAACAACAAACCGTAGCATAAAAAAAGAATGGTAAACAAGTAAACAAAAATCCACAAACAATACTACAAGAATAAATGTAAACATAAATCCACAAACAACACTACAACGATGTTTACATTTATAGAGATTTCGAGCAGACGAAGTCATGAACATTTGCCTTCAAGAACATAAATCAGACTGTTTACGTTGCAATATAAAAGGCAAGGCAAAACAGGCAACTAGTTGGTAAAAAGTTCAGTCAGTCTTGTGTGTTTGGATAGAGTAATCGCAGATTGAAGATCCCGTTACATAGATCTGTCGAATAATTGTCTAGTAATTGTTATTGTTTAAGCAAAGGGTATAAACAGAGGAATCACAAAGAAAAGCAATTGTTGTTGTTTACATCAAGTTGTGAACAGCGGCACACAGAATTGTGCGAATAATAAAGAATTTTAATTAAAGCTAAACACAAATTTATTTTTATTTTATTTACCATCTACGTGCTCATATTTTAAAAGTTTTTAAAAGGTAAAAACGTAACAATATTTTGAATTTTATAACGATAACCAATTCACTGATTTAATATTTAAGAAATCAGAATATACAGTGAGCGTCAAAAGAAATTGTACACTAAGGATAAAATTCTAACAATCACCAAATTCAACTTTAACCACTTAAGGAGAGTGTCCAAAAAAATTTGACAATATTTCGAAAATTTTTTGTAATATTTTTTGTTTCAATTTTAAAAGCTGGCAATGAAAAAATTTTAAAATATAAAATAACGGTAATTTATTAATGTATATTTTTTTTTAATTTACAGTTTCTTTTGATGCTCATTGTATGGCCAGATTGAATTTTTTCATTCAAACTGGTTTTTTAAAACTCACCTTTAATGTTCAAATAGACAACTGAATTGGAGTATTATTTCGAAGTCGAATTATTTCGATTTTACTGATTTCAGTCATTCGGTCGTTCAGCAGTCGAACATTGCATGAATATTTCCTACTAAATCCTTTGCTTTAACACTCTATTGCTAGTAAGTCGGTCGTTAACGATCATTAATTTGTGGTTCTCTGGTTTCTTTTCGCGTATTATTCACTTTATGTATTGTATTAACCGTAGATCGAGCCTTAAAAAAACTTCATAATTCTAGCTTATGTATCACTTTCGATACATACTTGTAGTACATAGTATTTTCACGATTATTGATAGATTTTGCTAAAAAATTTTAATATTTTTTAATTTATTTTAATTCATTTTAATAAAACTATTTTATATTATTATATTTTATTATCACTTTTATGAAATTTACGCTAAAATTTTTGACATGATGTAGGTTGCAGCATTGGTTTTTTACGTAAAAATCAAACACTTCATGTCAGATTGGTTTTTTTTTAGCAATTGTTTAGATGGGGCAGCTTATTGTCACTCGCATCAGTAACACTCTCAATTGAGGGCTGGCTGAAACCTAATGGTGCAAACCATTGTTATATTTCGTTAGAAAATTTTGTTTTCAACGTCATGTGAGGTAAAAATGTTTCCCGTAGCAATAGAACGTTGATTATATCAATAACAAGGCTCTGTCTTGGGTTCCTCTCTATTTTCCCGGATGCGGGTTTCTACAAATACGGCTGTAAGTAGTTGCTACGCACGTAGCATGTACTTGAATGTAAAACTGCCAATTCCGTTTCGGTGGACCGCGTAATTTATATCGAGCATAAAATTCAATTAGTTACTAATCTAGAGCGACAAAATTATTGGGATTATTAAAAGCTGAAAGACTTTCAGCTCATTTTCCGAAAAGGCGTAATAGGTGTAAATTTATCATTATTTCCGAGTAGCACATTATCAAACCGAATGATTCTGTTATCACATACGTTCGTAGTTGACCGAAATATTATCCTTCCGTAATATCAATGAAATAAAACATAGAACGAAATGCTTTTTTATAATGTTTGTCTATCACGTGAGATAAATATGAGAAGAGCAGTAAGAAAGACTCTACAACATTTTAAGAAACAGCTGCTAGCAATCTGCATGAAAATTGTGAGTATTTTCTCTTCCCAAACTACTAAAGTAGTACTATATTTGTCGATAAACATCTGATTGTAACGTTTGTTGCTCCCAATACTTTCGTCAGTTCATAAGACGAGCTTCTGTTTTCTTCTTCTTTAGAGTCTCCAGCAGCAGGAATATTACATACATTCATATATAATCGGTCATTACAACCATTCGTTGTAAATGGGACATAACTGACCAGAGGTTTGAACCTTGGTCTGACATCTAATAAGCTAACACGCTACATACTAGACTACGACTACTACCGTCAATATCAAGGATATATCATGAACAGAAAATTCAACCTTTTCACTTTCCTCCAACACTTATCTTTCAATTCCTTCTTAAATACCATAAATAATGTATTATTTACGATAAAACTTCACAAAATCTTTGAAAAGCTAAAAAAAATTACTTACACAACACCAAAGAATCGCTAGGAAAGTCGTATGTATCAAAAATGATACAAAGACAGAATTATGAAGTTTTCGATTTTTTTCACCCCTGTTTAAAATTTTCTTTTTTTATTTGTTTTAAAATAATGACAATAACAATACTAAAGAATTCAAAAAATATCAGGTGTCTAACTTTTTCTGAATTAAAGTTATATAGTCTCAAAAATTGAAATGTATCATTTTTGATACAAAGCTCGATCTACGGTTAATGGCATCACTTTGTTTTGTTTGTTTGTGTTGTTGTTTTGAGATAAAAAAATAAATATTTTGGAGTAAATTTTTCTAATCTAAAATTGAAATCTTACAATGAAAATTTTTTTTATTAAAAATTGTATTTGTTTCGCCGTCCTTCTTCTTCTATTTTTCATTATTCAGGCAATATTCAGTTTTTTTGTTTTTTGTTGACTTCCTTTAACTCTTCCCTTTTTTTGAAGTTCAATTTGTTTGTTTTTGTAGCGATAAAATATAGGGGGCGCGGTGTTTCAGTGAGATTCAACTTTTGCGATGTTCAATATTTTCAAAACAACCATAAAAGTTTTTTGCCTGAATATTAAAAAAAAATTCGTTGCGATATTGTCCCTGCAAGCAAACACCAACGAACGCAGTAGATATGTATCATAGTATACGGTATTGCAGAAGTAAGTATATTTAAAGTTTATTTTGAATTTTTTTTCATTGTGCTCTACGCTACTTAAGGTAACTATCTTTATCCTTCAGGCTTACAACAGGCTTGGAATTTTAAGAAGATTTCAGAAGCCTAAGAAGATGAATTTATTCTGACATACAAATTCAAAGTATCCTGACCATTTTGGCTGGCTTCATCGAATTTCATTTCACATTCTCATCAGTGGTAATAGAAAAGGGAAACCTCTTGATATGGTACCAAATATAGGTCCGTACGAGCGTATTGTGTAAATGACGTCAAGACGACATTGTTATCATAGGGCCGACCTAACGAGATGTTATTGCTGCCTTTAGCGCTATTGAGAGATGTTTTTGACAGTAAACAGAGAGGGCAAAATGAAGTTTACGTTGCCAACAAGTATGGACAAGTATCGGCCCAGGTCAGGTCATGACCTATAACTACACTTTCGATGTTGTCAGTGAATTTTTTTCTTAGCTTCGCTGTTACCAACTAAAGAAGGGTGCGATTATGTTCACAATAGGCAATTGAGGAGTAGACAGCTTTCTAGTATGACGAAAGCTACCAGAAGCTACCTTTTATTGTCTATGACGTTCGAATGGAAGAGGATGTTCCAACGAGATATATACACACATATTTGGTCATTACAATCCTTTAGCCAGGATTACGACCTAGCCTCTCACACCGCTGATCTTACATGTGTTAATTTTATACATGACTGGCGGGACATACAGTTAAAAACCGATTCCGAGCGCATTTCATGGCAATTTAATTTTTAACTCAGAGTTTTTGCCAGAAATCTGCTAAGAGGAAGACGCCGAAGAAATATTTTTCCATGTTTCGTTTTGTTGGAGATTTCTGACCTGGAGTTTGGACCGTGGCCTCATGTCTAATAAGCCAGCACACTATCTACTAGACCACGGGTATTTGATGCCGTAATTAGCGGAGATCGTAATAGAGTACTACATTGCCTGCGTTGGAAGCCCTGCCATCGATTGGTATGACCAACTGGCGAATGCGAGCAATAAGCAAAGGCGCCCTATTACTTTAGCCATTTCTTTAAGTAAAAAGGATTTTTTATAATTTATTCTAGCACGATTTTGTATTGTGCTAATGCGGTATATATAAATATTTAGCGTTTGGCAGGCATGCATAAATGCCAAAATAATCAATCACTCTTGGTTAGTTTCTACAAAATCTTGATCTCTGTCGCATTTTTCAAGGAATCCATTGTGGTGCAGGGTATAACAGATTCGATTCTAATCGATTTCACTATTTTTTACTTCCTTTATTTTTATTTTTATATTATTTTATGAACTTTTGCATACGTTATATATTATTTTCACTTCTTTTTTTTACAATTTTTTTTTGTTTCAGACTATTTTCAATATACGACGTACGGGCATATATATGGTCTTTGTGTCAATGAGTCATTTTTTGGTTGCAATAAATATTGTCAGTTCTGTTTGCTATTCAAGTTGTTTTTGTTGCTGTTGTTGTTGTTGCTGATGCTGTTGTTTCTGTTGTTTGGCGTGGTCACAAATTGAGTTCAATATGGCTCCCATGAGATGCATTTCCATACAAATTTATTGACTTGCCATTGTTTTATATATGCAAACCAGCTGAAGCTGAATCGGTTTTATTTTTGTCTTCTTTTTTTACGTTTTTTTTTTAATAAAAAAAGTTAAAATTGTAAAAAAGGACAACAACAAAAACAAAAAAATAAAACAGGAAAAAGAAGAGAAAAAAACTTTTTATGCTAAAAGCATTTTTTAACATGTCAAATGTTTTAATATGGCCAACATTAATATGAATGTATTGCGAGGCAGCAATTTGTTGTTGTTGGTGTTGTTGTTTTTGTTGCCTTTAATGGCTTTAATACTCCATACCATTTGCGCTTTATTTTACCATAAAAGGGTGTCGCTTTGAAAGGGTTTTGAGTAAAATTTCTCTAATTTTTCCGATGGAGAACTTTCAAGAGACACCACTTCCCCTTTCCTAAATACCCTCCTTTCATCCTATTCCCTCTATTATACTTGCCTGTTCAAGGACGTTTGTACAATGGGTCAATTCGACCTCCGGGTACTGTACTTGTCTTAACTGACTAGTACACGTCCTATAACCTAACCTACATGAGACAAGTTTGGTGTGCTATGGCTCTTTTAATAGAGCTACTGGGTCATTGCAACGTCTTTCTAGCAGAAGAATTAGTTGTTCGGGCTGTGGTAAGTATAACAATATCTCTGGAGCAAAATGTTGCCATACCCTCTGATAGTTAGGTGGCTTCAACGGCACTGGCTTCTAACAAACCATTATTTCCGACGATCTGCAACTCGCGGCAGTCTGTCAACGATAAGACAGCGCAGTACAATTTCCAAATCACATTGGCACCGGTACAGAATTGAATCACCGGAAAGTGCACAGCCGTTGATTACCAAGAGAACTGTTACCACTTTGGTGGCTTTGGATTATGGCAAGATAAGGCAGCAAAGATGGTCAAATTATATGAATGACAGAAGGAAAGCCTGCTTAACTTCAAAAGAACACATTTAGTGGAGTTATTACAGTCATCACGAGCAATTCTCATGTGAGACGTATGACTTCTACAACAGCCGTAGAGTCTCTGCTGTTCTTCACCTCTTTTGGGTACATTCCCAGCATTATGGTATAGCATAGGAATACGAAGCATCTGGTCGCATACTACACTACAAAGAGAGACGTAGGAGGACCAAATGAATTCGTTAGAAGTTACGGATAGTTTCAGTATTAGGAGAAATGAAAAGCTATGTCATACATGACCTACAGTGAGTGTCAAAAGAGTTTTTAAAATTGAAACAAAAAAAAAAAAAAAAAATTAAAAAAAGATTCGAAGTATTTTCCAAATTTTTCTGGCACTCTCCTTAAGTGGTAAAAGTTGAGTTTGGTCATTGTTAGAATTTTATCCATATTGTCCAGTTTGTTTTGATTCTCACTGTGTTGACAACCACTTGTACCTACCTACGTACTATAGTCACTATACTTACAGAAACAGTAGTCGTAATTGGTTGTCTAAAAAGGTTTCAAGTCTGTATTCCTTTGATCCTGCATTCAATTGATATCCCAACATGCATTCAAATTCGTTATTTTTATGCTATAAACCAACAACCTACTACCCTTTTTCAACCACGCTGTTTCCATTTGCTTATTTAATTGGTCTCCGTTTAATTCGGCAAAAACTCAATCCTATGACTCACCCTTTACCCGTACTCTAGCCATTACAACAACACGGTGCGACAGTGAAAATACACCCGAGTAACTACATAGTCCACATTGTTCAATTAGTTGAGTAGAACTCAAAAATGCCTTTTTAATATTTCTCGAACAATCCAAACTTGTTTTATTTGACAAAAACTGTTTTTTTTTACTTTACGCACAAATTTCTGGATTACTGAAACATTACTACCCGATTTCCAAAATTTAAATCTTGTTAGAGAGGGAAGAGATGGACCTTTAATACGGTATACATATATGTATTATTTGACTTAATATGCTATGGGATTTGATGAGGTAAACTTGGAAAATTCGAATTTTTTCATATTTTTTCAAGTTTGTCCATTCATAGTAGCAAATTTTAATAAAAAAATATAGAATAAGTGAGAATATTCTTAAAGTCTGTTCTCTTGTGAAGAGATTGAGTCATCATGTGATCAAATCGGACAAAAATTAACGTAGTTATTTTTTTAAAGAGTCTAACAGTCGAGTGATATTTTTTATATGAATATTTTTTCAAATGAACTTTTAGTTCAAAAATTTTCAGAATTTTTGATGGATCTTGATTGTTTATCGGAAAATGTGTCAATTTCACGTTTTAACGACCACCAGAAGTTGGCCAATGTTTCCGCAAAGGGAAATAATAATATTTACAAAAAACACAAATATTAGCTGATTTCTGGAAGTCGTGCAAACGTGAATCAAAATCAATCAAAATCTATCAAAACTTTGCAAAATTTTTGAACTAAAAGTTCATTTGATGAGATGACATACATATATAAAAAATATAACACGACTGTTATACTATTTATAGAATAACTAATTTTTGTCCGATTTGATCAAATGATGACTCAATCTCTTCACAAGAGAACAGTCTTTAAGAATATTATCACTTATTCTATATTTTTTTTATTAAAGTTTGCTACTATGAATGGACAACTTGAAAAAATACGAAAAAAAATTCGAATTTTCCAAGTTTGCCTCATCAAATCCCATAGCATATTAAGTCGAATAATGTATATCGTTTTAAAGGTCCATCTCTCCAATCTCTAACAAGATTTAAATTTTGGAAATCGGGTCAGAAATGTTTGAGTAATCCAGAAATTTGTGCGTAAAAAAAAAAAACAGTTTTTGTCAAATAAAAAATGTTTGGAGGGTTCGAGAAATATAAAAAAGGCATTTTTGAGATCTATTCAACAAAACTCACAACCTACACTATGTCATTAGCCGGGTGTATTTAATTTTTTTATTTTGTTATATAGTGTAATATACAGACATTTAAAAATTCAATAACTTCGTCTTTAATTTTAAAATAAAATTCTCTAGTTATTGTTCGTATTCTTATTGTTGTTTGTTGTTGTTCTTGTGCAGCAATACAAATTGTTTAAAAATATTTGAAATAATTTTCTCATGTTGCGTTTTCAAAAAATTCCAATTTCTTCGTTTCTTTACTTTCGTTCACCATGTCTAGAGACGACGGCATACAGTATTGGCAGAGACATAAAAATTAATGTTTACATCAACAAAAATTTTTGTGTAACATTTGAAAATATTTGTAAACTTTTTAGTTTTTATCTACCTCCCTCCCCCGTGCTCTATTCCTTTCCCTTCCTTCCTACTACTATGTAAAGCTCAATTCAAATGTGCCTCAATTTAGTTAAACAGTCCAATGGAATGAATTGAAATGAAATTGAATTGAATGGAATGGAATGACTGAACGGCAGTGGCATTGGCGAGAGAGGAATTTTCTATGAAAAATAATAGAAATTGAATAGACGACGATGTTTGTTGTAATTGTTGTAAAACAATTTTTGTTTAACAAAACTCATTACACATGTTTTACAACAAATTTTACAATTCATTTCTGTTTCTTCTTTCTTTCGAAGTTTTTGTTGTTGCTTCTAGATGATAATGATCATTTTGTTTTAATTTTTTCAGTAACATGAACGTTGTGGTGGAGGCAGACAACAGAAATTGATGTCAAATGTCGATAAGATGTCTTTTAATTATAAAAATGAAGAAGATAATGATGGGAAGAAATTGAAAAATATTTGAAAATGAAAGATAAGATATTTAATAAAAATATAAGTGTTGGTATGGGGTTAACAATGAGGCAGACTACTATGATGACTAATAAGAAAATAAATTGGGAATTGAGGAATCCTTAAATTTCAAATGATCGGAATTTACAACGTCGGAGATTATACTTCATTTGTCTCAGCATATTTACATTAGGAAAGTGTGGCTTAAATCGATACTCAGGTACGATAAAACACTGATGTAATCGAGTCAGTTGGAACTTGAGGTTATACACCTTCAAACTTGCAGATAAAGATGCTTGTCTATTGGAATTTTTAGCATTTTAAACCTCATCCTTGAACTTTGACTAGAGGCTGTTATTAAAATATTCTGCTTGAACGAATCAAGGTAGACACGGAAGTAATTTAAAAGACGTGCATAGCCATAATGACGAATATAGAAACAATCGGAGGCCAAAATACTCTTTCTTTTTACCTTAGGAAATGATAGAAGTGATGCAATAGAGAAAAAACGCAATACAGAGACTGAAAGAGTGCAGAAAATTCAACAGATCATACGCGCTGGAATAAATTCAAATTCCTTAGTCAGCGTTATCATTTTATAAACTTTAATAGAGCCGGAATATAGTAGTCAAACCTCCTACGGTAGCTAATCTTCTTTTACAAAAAGTCGAACAGGCGGAAAGGAGATTCTTTATCACCTCCACATATCACATAGAAATTGTGCTGAGATTTCTTCTAGATCCCTGTCTGCGACCTGACATTATAATCTTTCGCAGGGAACCCAATTGCCAATTTCTAGTTCGGTTAAATTCTGGGATAAATTCAAATCCCTGAGTCAGCGTTATCATTTTATAAGCATTAATAGAATCCGAATATAGTAGCCAATTTTCTTTTACAAAAAAAAAAAAAGAAGGACACAGAGGAGATGCTACAAATTGTGCTGAGATCTCTCCTGGATCCCCGTCGGATATTATAAAGTCCCGCAGGGAACCCAATTGACAATTCCTCGCTGGGCTAAATTCTGGGATAAATTCCAATCCAATCGCTGCTAATTCCTCGCGGAGCTTATTGAGTCTCTATATTCTACCACAGGCGATAGATTTCCAAAATATCTTAGCTACGTTACGCTTCGATACGTCTTTCCAGCGACTCTGTTTTGTCTTCCGTAGTCATCTCCATATGACAAACAGATTGTTATATTAAGACTAATAACCATGCGATCAAGTACTTAATCGAGAGGACTTCAGCTTTTTAAGCCAATCAATGATGGCTGGATTCTGTTCTCTTATGGATTTTCAGTTTGAAAAAGAAAAATTTGGTTGAGCAATACAAATCTTTGTATCAGACAAATGATCAATAAACGTGGTATTGCCCTCTTTGGCTGTGGGATATATATTATCTACAGAGCATTGCAGACTCTTACATCTCCAAATTTATTATAAACTGCCATTATTTTACGAGGTGGTTATTTTCCTGGTTGTTCTTCCATTTGTCTCCAATTGTGGTACGTTCTAGGTTTTATTATAATTTTTTGCAATACTGCTTCTATAAATTTGTCCACACTATCCCGGTTTTTTATGGATTTTACGCTATCCTAGGGCATCTTACACTCTAGTAAGTGGATCACTCTCTGAGATTGATTATGTAATTGTGTATGAAAGTTGCCGTAGTCTAGTAGATAGTGTGTGGGCTTATTAGACGTAAGGTCATGATTCAAATCCCAGGACAGATATCAAAACGAAAATATGAAGAAAATATTTCTTCGGCGACTTTCTCTCAGCAAATTTCTGGCAAAAACTCCGGAAAGTAAAAAAAAATTGCCATGAAAGATTATTTTTTTTTAAATGCAATTAAAAGTTTATTCTTTCGCAATTTGCCAACGCACTAACAAACACTTCGAAATTACATAAGGAAGAAATAAAACCTCATACAGGTTGCCATTGTTATTATTGGATTCAGTTTCTTTTCTAATTTCTTTTTGAAATTTTTCTTTTTTTTCGTTTTTGGTACACAAAAATAAATTTTTATTTCTTGGCCAAAATGAATTTGTATGATCATAATAAAAATAAAAAGAATAAAAAGAATAAAATTTTAAAATCCAATTACCAACCTGAGTTAAAAATGTGGCAAAACTTTAAATGAAAATTTAAACATTTTATGAGATAAAGAAATACACAATATACCTATGAAAAAAAGGAAGAAAACGAGAAGAGGCTTTCGAAAACAAAAATGGAAGTTTTTCGTTGAAGATTTTACTGAAATTATATGAAAATGTCTTCTCTCTTTCCGTTTCAAACCATTTAGATACACATACATGCGGGCTTTTATTTGAATTTTCTTACGCACACACATTTATTGAACATTTTATAGACCAGGATGGATACCGGCATACGATCATGAGGTAAATCCACTCCAAATGCCACAGGAACACATTTTCATACTGTTTGTGAAAATATCTGATAAAATTAAACAAGGAGAGCAGAAGGAACATACAAATCTAAATGGAACGATGGAATTGCAATACATCAGAACATTGCAACAGTAGCTGTTGGTACCGGCCATTACTTGTTTGTGCAACATTGAGAAATCCTACACAGAAATGCTTGTGAGATCATTACTGCTAGGATATCGGGATATTGTACTTCCAGGCTATCGTACTGTCAGGCTATCGTACTGCCAGGCTATCGTACTGCCAGGATAATGTATTGCCAGGCTTTCGTACTGACAGGATATCGTACTGACTGGCTTTCGTACTGCCAGGATATCGTAATGTTAGGTTATCGTACTGCCAGGCTATCGTACTGCCAGGATATCATGCTGCCAGCCTATCGTACTGCCAGTCTTTCGTACTGCCAGGATATCGTACTGCCAGGCTTTCGTACTGACAGGATATAATACTGGCAGGCTATCGTACTGTCGGAATATCGTACTGCCAGGATATCGTACTGCTAGGCCATCGTATTGACAGGATATCGTACTGCCAGGCTATTGTACTGCCAGGATATCATGCTGCCAGCCTATCGTACTGCCAGTCTTTCGTACTGCCAGGATATCGTACTGCCAGGCTTTCGTACTGACAGGATATAATACTGGCAGGCTATCGTACTGTCGGAATATCGTACTGCCAGGATATCGTACTGCTAGGCCATCGTATTGACAGGATATCGTACTGCCAGGCTATTGTACTGCCAGGATATAGTGATGTTAGGCTATCGTACTGCCAGGTTTTCGTACTGCCAGGATATCGTACTGCTAGGCTAACGTACTGCCAGGATATCGTACTGCCATGCTATTGTACTGCCAATTAGCGATGTTATCTTGGTAAGGTCAGGCGTGGAATCATATAGACGTGTATTACGAGTTTAGAAATAAAAAAGCATCAGTTGTTTAAAGCCACCTGGTTGTTGTAACGAATAATCTTACAACTACAGCGGCAACAGCCGCTACTAGCGCTTTCGTTACCGCTGTTGCTGTAGTAGTTGTAAGATTATTCGTTATTATTACTGTCAGCAGCGGCAATATCAGAGGCCATTATAGCGGCAACAGCGATAATTACAGCTTCAACTACAGAGGCAACAGTGGCAATTACAAAGGCAATTAGACAGACAACAGCGGCAAAAGCAGCAAGGGCGGCAGCTACAGCGACAATTACAGCTTCAATTACAGAGGCAACAGTGGCAATTACAAAGGCAATTAGATAGGCAACAGCGGCAGTTACGGCGTCAACAGCGGAAGTTACAGCGGCATCAGCGGTAGTTACAGCGGCATCAGCGGTAGTTACAGCGGCATCACCGGCTATTACAGCGGTGATTCCGCATAATCTTATTGTAAAAAAATATCATTTTAGACAACAAAAATGTGACTTTTCTCGATTGTAGGAAAGCAAAACTAAACTAAAAATTGATTGAAATATTTGTTTGCAGCCATCGAAACACTTTTAATCATATTTATCATACATCCACCATGAAGTTAGTTGCCTCAATCAAAATATAAAGTCTTACGTGTGTATTCTGTTTCTGAGACACTGCGAGCCAATCGATTTTTTTTTTGTTTTTCATCTTCTGTGTTCTGGCTTCTCAAATTATGAAATATTTTCCGTTTTTTTTTTTCAGCAACTAAACGAGAATTCTAAAGAAAAACAGAAAAGCAGTCTTATTCACTACAATTAATTCCAGTGGAAATTCAAGAACACAGAGAAAAAACCATCAAAGACGCATAAAAGG
This sequence comes from Sarcophaga caerulescens, assembly GCA_927399465.1. Taxonomy (NCBI): domain Eukaryota; kingdom Metazoa; phylum Arthropoda; class Insecta; order Diptera; family Sarcophagidae; genus Sarcophaga; species Sarcophaga caerulescens. The sequence goes on along the minus strand of OV656866.1, from coordinate 10,420,361 downwards.
GTGCTAAAGATTGAAAGTAACTGCTGAAAGAAATAAGAAAACCTTGGAAAAAAATTAAGATGAACATGACGAAAAACTTGAGATTGAGTGAAAGAAGAGGAAATAAATTTAAAAAAAAGAAAACTTATGCTTACTAGTCACGCTTTAAGTTAATTGTTACTGCCAACAATAAATATTTTTGTGTGTGTGCATGGCTGAATGTCTGAGTGTATTTTCTTATGCCATGAAGGCTAAAAAATCATAAGAATAATTCCATTCATCTTCAGCACTGCCTCTCTTATATTACGAATTCATTTAAATTATATGCCAGCAGAACTAAAGACATTTTGTGAATGTGAGTTTCCTTTTTGGGGATTAAACGAAATTCTACTGTGGCGGAGAGAAGAACGAAGAAAACATTGAGAAGTTCATCTCTTTTTAGTTTCTTTTTTGTGAACTTCTTTATCATTTTTCTTTAAGTGTGTGTTTTTTTCTTGCTGTTGCTCTTAGTGCCATTCAAAACTGAATGACGTTAGTACTGCTGATATTTTTTTTTTTTGTAATTTTTTTCTTTCCTTCCATTAATACGTTTCTTAATTAGCGCTTCATTATCAAGTACAAGTTGCTTATAGCAGAGTGCAAGGAAAACACCAAAAAAAAAAGAAAGAAACAAAATGTAATAAAAATACGTGTTGTATGTTACAATTTCCTGTAGTGCAACTTTCATTTCTGTATTTAGCTTAAGGTCTTTCATGAATCTTTAAGGCAAATTCGAAAAGTGAGATTTTCTGAGAGATTTCTTTAAATAATGACGACAGATTTTAAAGCAACTTTTTACTAATGTTCAGCTTTAAAATATTGTTACGTTTTTAACTTTTTAAAACTTTTAAAATATGAACTCGTAGATTGAAAATAAAATAAAAATAAATTTTTGTTTAGTTTTAATTAAAATTCTTTATTATTCGCACAATTCTGTGTGCAACTATTCACAACTTTATGTAAACAACAACAATTGCTTTGTTTGTTATTACTCTGTTTACACTCTTTGCATAAATAATAGCAATTACTAGCCAATTGTTTGACAGATATTTGTAACGGAGATCTTCAAACCACGATTACTCTCTTCAAACGCTCCGCGTCTTCACACAAGACTGACTGAACTTCACTGACTCACTAGCCTGCTTTGCCTTGCCTTTTATATGGCAGAGTAAACAGTCTGATGAATGTTCTTGAAGGCGATCGTTCATGACTTCGCCTTCTCGAAATTGATGTTTATATGTATATACAGTAGGACCTTGATTATCCGTGATTCGATTATCCGGCAACATCAATTATCCGGGATGGAAAAATAAATTTTTTTGCATCGACTTAATTTAATTTTGGATCGACTTAAATTTTTCTGCATCGTTTAACCGTGATTACCTCTATTATCCGTGATTGTAAGCAAACATTTTTTTCTATTATTTTGGACAAATAAGCGAAAAAGGGGAATTCCCTCTTTAGTATACGAAATCCTTATTTACTGTTCACTGTTTTCTGACAAAATTATTTTTTTTATACTTTTGAAATATGTATGTATGTATATAAAATCCTTGACTTATTTAGTTTTTATATAAATATGTACATATTCATTTATTAACTAATGAAAATATCTATTAAAAAACTAGCCAAAATTGGTACTCAATTAACCGGGAAAATCGATTATACAGAATGTTTCCGGTCCCGACCATCACTGAAAATCGAGGTCCCTCTCTATTATTGTAGTGTTGTTTGTGTATTTTTGTTTACGTTTATTCTTGAAGTCGCCGTAGTCTAGTAGGTAGTGTGTTGGCTTGTTAGACGTAAAAGCCAGGGTTCGAGCTCCAGGCCAGATATCTAAACAAAATACAAAAAGTATTTCTTCGGCAATTTCCTCTCAGCAGATTCCTGGCAAAAACTCTGAGAGTAAATAAAATTGCCATGAAAAGTTTCTCAAAAAATCTGTCGTTCGGAGTCGACTTTAAACTGTAGGTCCCGCCACTTATGTATAAAATTAACACACACAACATAAGTGGTGTGAAAAACTAGGTCAATAATCCTGACTGAAGGGTTGTAATGACCAATTATGTATGTTATTCTTGTAGCGTTTGTTGGTGTATTTTTTTGTTTACTTGTTTACCATTTTTTTTATGCTGGTGTTTGTTGTCATATTAAGCAGTAAGATAATTTGTAAACAGGTTTGTTTATTGCATTGCTTTGTTTTTGTAGCATTTGTAGCATAATTTTAATATTAAGCCATGTAAAAACAAAACACTTGTATCTTGATTTTTCATTTTCGTAACAATATCTTCTGGCACTTAAATTTGAAAATGTTTTATGAATACAAAACCGCAGGCAAATAACACTGTGAAATCTAGTTTTAATAATTTATTTGAAACATTTTTGTTGAATTACTCGCTATCTATTCAATAAACAAGATTTTTAATAGAACATAAAAGACTTCAAAATATTCATAATTTAGCATTCAATATTCAACGATTAAACAATAAAATCCTTGATTTTCCAAATATGCTGATGGAAGTGTGTGCAAGAGAATAAAAGAATCCACATTAAAATACCCTTCGTAGACACATACAGTGAGCGTCAAAATAAACTGTACATTTAGAATTTTACGTTAGAATTTTAACAATCAATAAACTCAACTGTTACCACTTAAGGAGAGTGCCCGAAAAAATTTGACAATATTTTGAAATTTTTTTTGTAATTTTTTTGTTTGTTTTTGTTTCAATTTTAAAAACTGGCAATGAAACAATTTTAAAATAAAAATAACGGTAGTTTATTAATGTATATACATATATTTTTTTTTAATGTACAATTTCTTTTGACGCTCACTGTATGTTTGTATGTGTGTGTAGTTATGTACACTCTCCTAATAAATATTACATATCAACAGACAATATTAATAAAGAATATGAAGAGTAAAAGAGTGAGCAGGCGGAAATGATAACAAAAGAATTGAATAGAGATAGAGAGGGAGAGAGAGAGAGAGCATTAATAGGCAATTTAATGAAAATTAATGAAAACAAAAAAGATGTCTACATTCGCTCTAATGGTTATGGAAACCACATGCGAGGGAGGGTTCAGAAATATCAGCAGCCTGCCCAACAATAGCTTAACTTTATATCGCCACTTTCGTATTTGCAATCAATTGCTCATGTAATACAATATTTTTTTTGGGAAATATCACACAAATATAATGAACAGTTTGTTATCCATTTGGTTTTATGGTGGTGTTTTCTATTTGAAATAAATTTTTCGCTTTATTAGCGTTACGCCTCTTAAATATCAAAATAATAATAAATTTACAATCATTTATTACACGTCTGTCTGTACCATTTGTCTGTCTCAATTTAATTTGTCTGTCTGTCTGTCCACATCTGTATGCCCGAGTAGTTATTTATGTTTCTCGCTGTTCTATGATAAATTTTCGTTGTAAATTTTTATTACAATGTTACAACAACAAACATTTTTGTCGATTTATTACTCAATAACACCAGCAACAACAACAATAACAACAAGTAAATATATGTGTGTGATTGTGTGTGAATTTGTTAGAAAATATTTCAAAATATTTCCGCAATTAAAATATTCAAATAAATTATCCATAAATGCAACAACAACAACAAGAAAAACAAAAATGGTGAAGAAGAGTTTGGGGAAAGTTTAAATATATTTTGTCAATAAGTCAGTGTAAAATTGTGAAAATATGTGTGTATGGCTGTGTGTATGCGTGTGTAATTTATATATTTAAGTAATGCATGAGTGTTGAGTGTGGAAAGGAGACTTCTCAGCCATAATTTCAGCTGTTGCCACCAACACTCGATTAAACACGTTTGCGAGATAAAAACAATAACTGCGTAAAATGATAAGCACTCTGCTTCTGCTCTAACAGAGGCCTCTAGCCTCAAACCATTTTCAAACAGTTTTACACAGCTGGACACCTAACGTTGGAGTCACAATAAATATTTGAAATATTTTCAGGTGCTTTTATTTGAAATTAATAAAAATGAGTACATATTTGATAGCACTATCACGCAAAGTGATATTTTCAAGTCCATTTAGTAAATAAAACTTGGAATATAAAATATTTATTGACAAATAAATTTTTTTTGTTGTACTCGTATTTGAATTAAAACCATATTTCTTTTGGAATTTTCTAAATTCAAAACATTATCACGATTAAACAACAACAAAATTAAGAAAGTAATTGAAATTTTTGAATTTGAGTGGAATGATAATATGATACGTTAAAATATGTTTCGCATTGAAATAGAAAATTGATGTTACATTCTTTTCTTTCTAACCACAGCAGGGTGCTGTAGTATTATTGTAAATTCCTGTTAAATAGTGCATTAAAAGTAAAGAGGGAAAAATGATTAAAATTTTATTATTTTGATCTTTAAGTGTTTTAATAATTTTAGAATTTTTGAATAAGTGTTTTAAAAGTTGTGTTTATTATTTCTTTCATTTTTCTTGGTAATTTTATCTTAAAATTGTAAGTTTTATTTGTTAAATTTGATACTAATTGTTTCATATTAACAAAACAAAAACAAAAATTGCTTCTTGTTTTAATAATTTTTTGTTTTTGTAAGCTTGTTAGTTTTTTTTTATTCTTCTTTCTATCATAATTCCTTTTTTTATTTTTTTTTCTTTTTATTTTGTTACTGTTTTATTTATACTGTTTTGCTTGTAATTCTTGCTTATTTAATATTATTTTTGTTTTTACATTTTAGATATATCTGTATTCTTTTTTTCTTTTATAAATATATAAATAATTTTCATTGTTTTATTTATTATTTTATTTAATTTATTAAAATGAATAATTGTAAGGCATTAAAATGCATTGTAAGGAAAGAGGGTGAACGCCAAATTTCTTGCTGGTTATGTGATGATTTGTTTCACATCAACTGTGTTGGTTTGCTTCCTCGCACCACGGACCAATTAGTGGATAGTTCCTTGGGTCTACGTTGGTGTTGTCCTAAATGTAAGATGTTGGACATCCAATTTTATAAGTTTTTTATGGAGACTCGTCGTGAGTTTACTGATATGCACACTGAATTTGCATCTCTTTTTGCTAGATTTCGTCGGTTTGAGAGATTATTTTCAAAGTATGGCCTTTTGAATGAATTGCTCGAATCGGAGAAAGTTCTAGGCCCTCTTGCTTCTGTGGCTTCTGGGCATGTAGTGCAAGTTTCTATGCCAGGGGAAACTGCGACAATCAATACATTGCCCACTGTTACTCCTATTGTGAAAGTTTGTCCACCTATTGTTGATAACTCAGCTAGCATTCCTATACCGAAGTCTGTGAATCTAGTTGAACTGAGTCCAAAGTCTACTCTATCTCCTTTACCTTTACCTCTGTGTGATGTCACTTCCCAGGCATCTTCGAAACCGTCTTCTGTTTCATATTCATCTGTAGTGTCCGCTAGTTTAAATACTTCTGCTCCAAGGGAATTGGTTGTAGTTAAACCTAAAAGGACTATTTTTGTGTCTCGTCTTTCATGTAATACTTCAGTCGATGATATGAAATATTTCGTTAAATCGAAGATTAGTGAGCCTTTTGAGTTTGGTTGCTATAAGATGAGGCCATCTTTGGATGGCAGTATTTCTTCGTTTAAATTATATGTTGCCGATGAGAAATTTGGTGAAATTGTTAATCCTGCGTTTTGGCCACAGGGTGTATTGGTACGAGAATTCGTAGTCAGGCAGGGCCATCGTAGGAATGGTGCTAATTTGCCTGGTCCTATTTCTCAAAAAAACTAACTTCGAAATCGTCTTTTAATTTCAGAATTGCTTATCAAAATGTTCGCGGACTTAGGTCTAAACTTTCTTCGATATATAATAGTAGCTTTGATTTTGAATTTGATGTAATTGCTTTTACTGAAACTTGGTTGAATTGTAATATTTTTGATTCTGAGATTATGTCTAGTAATTTTAATATTTATAGACGGGTTAGGAAGTCTAAAAATGGTGGTGGTGTTCTCATTTCCATTTGCTTTAAATACACATCTGAATTGGTTGACTTGTGTTCTTCTGAGGATATTGAGTTTATTTGCGTTAGGGTCTATAATCGTGGAAAGTCTATATACATTACTTGCTCGTATATTCCTCCCTGTTCTGACATTCATATCTATAGGGCTCACTTCGTTTTGATTTCTAAAGTAATTGATTCAATGAGGCAAGAGGGGATTATAGTAGTCCTTGGTGATTTTAATCTTCCGCATACATCCTGGAATTTTTCACCTGAGACTGGGTCATTAGTGCCATGTTCTTCAATTCCATCCTATGATGAAATTCTGTCCGCTATGTGTGATCTAGATCTTTTTCAGCTTAATGGTTTATTGAATTCAATGGGTAGAATTTTGGATCTTGTATTTTTAGAGGATCCAAGTATTTCTTCCTTATAGTTATCATCCTACGTTGTTACTTTCTATTGAAGACAGCATAAAATGTTCCAATTACTTACCTAATTTGGTCATTACAGCCCTTCAGCTAGGATTGCAACCTAGCTTCTCACACGCGATAATTTTATTCATGACTGGAGGGACCTATAGTTTAAATTCGACTGTGAACGATAGATTTTTCAGAAACTTTTCTGGCAATTTTATTTACTCTCAAAGTTTTTGGCAGAAGACTACTGAGAGGAAGACGCCGAAGAACTTTTTTTTATATGTCGCGTTGTTCGAGATGTCCGAGCCGAAGGTGGAGCCACGGTCTCTTGTCTAACAAGGCAACAGACTACCTACGGTGACTTTTTTACCTACGTATGCTATATTGTAACTATTACAGGATAGTTTCCCAAAAATCTGTCGTTCGATGTTGATTTTTAACTGTAGGTTCCCCCAACTCATGTTTACAATTAACACGAACAACATGAGTGATGTGAGAAGCTAGGTTGTAATCTTATCCCGCCACCCATGAATAAAATTAACGCGAGAAACTAGGCCCTAATTCTGACTAATGAGTTGTAATGATCAAATAAGTAAGAAAGTAAAATAAGGCATACGTTTCAACAAACTACGAGGCTTACAATTCCCAGTAGTTATTACAGTTAAAAGCGTAATTCTCTATCTCCTTGATTCGACGATCTATTCATTTAGAGATCATTCATCTCCGACTAAATTTATAAAGAGTACTTGTTGTTAGTCGCCGTAGTCTAGTAGGTAGTGTGTTGGCATATTAGACATAAGGCCACGGTTCAAATACTAGGTCAGACATCAAAACGAAAATATGAAAAAATATTTCTTCGGTGACTTACTCTCAGTAAATTTCTGGTAAAAACTCTGAGAGTAAAGCAAAATTGCTATGAAAAGTTTCTCAAAAATCTGACGTTCGGACTCGACTTTAAACTGTAGGTCCAGCCATTCATGGGTAAAATTAAAACATACAACATAAGTGGTGTGAGAAGCTACTTCAGCTGACTGACTGAAGGATGGCAAAGAGCAATTACGTGCTCATGTACAGTGAGCATCAAAAGAAACTGTACACTATGGATAAAATTCTAACAGTGACAAAATTCAACTTTGACAACTTAAGCAGAGTGCCGGAAAAAATTTGACAATGTTTCGAAATTTTTTTTTTGTTTCAATTTTAAAAACTGGCAATGAAACAATTTTAAAACATAAAATAACGGTAATTTATTAATGTATTTATTAATGTATATTAATGTATAACGGTAATTTATTAATGTATATACAGTGCACGCGCGCTAATGTGAACACCGCATTATGTGAACACCGCTTAATGTGAACAGTTTTTTCGTTCATTGGCTACTCTAAAAGATGAAAAAATGTAAAAAGCCCTATAATTTGAACAGAATTTTTTTTTTAATTTGAAACCTTAGATACTGTGAAGAGAGTTTGTGAAGATTAAACTATAAATTTAAATTATAAAAAAATCATAAATAATGATATATAATGAAAATATGGTAAAATTCTCTTAAAATTTTCGGTATTCGGAAATGTGAACAATTCGCAAAAGTGAACAACGCCAGTTTTAATTAGTTCATATTAGCGCGCGTGCACTGTATATATTTTTTTAATGTACAGTTTCTTTTGACGCCTACTGTACGTATGTATCATATGTACTAGAAACTAATTTCAAGAGCTACAAAATAGTATGGAAAACTAACTTATACCGTCTGATTTGATTGCCTTTAAATTGTTTACTCTTTAACAACCGTACACATCACTTAATGTACGCATTTACTGCATGAATAGAATGATGTGTGTGCGATGGATGAGTTCAATAACTTTTAATCATATTTCATGAATAATTCATTGAAATTTAAAACCCAATTGACATATACCAGAATGTTAATGTTTCAATTACAATTTATTATTAAATTATATTCTGTTTCACATTAAATATGTACGCATATATGATTACTCATTGCTGCTCAGTGCTGCCTACTGCTGGATGAGTACGTATGTATGTATGTAATATGATGTAGAGATGAGATGGTTGTTTTGACAGGAAACAACTAGAGAATAATGATGCGTTAAATGTTGTCACTACACTTTATAACTCTGCAAAAATAAATTTATTTAAACTGCATTGAATGGAATGGAATTGGAATTAAATACAATATAGAAGATGGGGAGGAGAAGAATATTGTATTTCATTTTGTTTTATTTTATTACACAAGTTTTGTGTTGCTGCTGTTTTTTATTTTAAACTGATGCTACTGCCAGTTATCATACCACCACAACGACTGAATGCGTAGATAATAAACATAAATGTTGAAAAAGAAGCACAGTGGAACGAATGAATAGCTATTAAGGTGCTGTTTTTATAAATTCCTTTATCACGGAAAGAAATAACTTCATTCTCAGGTAAAATAATGTCTCCTTAAAGTTTTAAATTTTTTAAATAACGTACGTATTTCGAATTTCCCCGGAAACAGAACAAAGCAAAACCTTTTAGTTTTCCACTTTTCGAAATCAATTCCCCACAGTGCCATAACAGTTGAATAATGGCAATAATTCAACGACAAAAAAAAAAGAAAAGACAGCAAAAATATTGTCATTATGCTCGACTATCTCTGTGAGTTTTTTGTTTTTTTTTTTTTTTTTTTTTGGCTGTTGTTGCATTTCAAAATATTTCGCAAAACTTTATTGCTACTGTTAGCTGGTGCTGCTGGAACGTAAAACGCTTTGATGCGTATCGAAAAGTGTCTGTTAAAACTTCAACTGCCACCACTGCCTTTGTAAGTTAAAACTTTATTATATAACAGGGAAAACAAAAGCAAAAAAATAAAATATCTCGTATACAATTTGTGGCATGAACTACTAACTGGCAGCCTGCCCTGCCTCGTCTATATTTACTGCAGTTTATAGCGCTACAATGCAATGACTTAAAATCTTTATGTGGCATATTCTCTCTTATAAAATACTTTTTTAATAATAATTTACATACATATACTATTACATATACTTATGTACATACAATACATATGTACATATGTATATAGCCCCCCTTTATCCCCAAGCCATAAGCCATTTTATATAAAATACTTTTCTTATTTACTTGTGATTTTCTGGTTTTCCTTTGGTTGTATTTTTGCCAGGATTTGTAATGTTTCAGATCATAAAACTTAAGATTTAGTGTCAGCACAATCGTCGTTGGCATTTTGTGTACAATAAATGCACGTGCATACCACGTATCTTTATGGAAAGCCTGTGTCTTATATGTATTTGCAAAAAAACGTAGAATTTTTATTACAATTTGTGTCGCAGTTGAAATACTGCAGACTCCCTTTTGCGTTGTTGTATGTTGTAGCATTTTTGTTTTTTTGGGTTGCAACAAATAAACGTTTTTTCTTTTCCTCCCGTTTTGAAAAGTGCGTTTTTATAGCCGCTTTTAAGTGAGTGACTTTATGTGTTTATCTGTGTTTATTTTTTGGCTTAAATTTTTGATATTTTTATCAACGTATGTACATACATGTATGTATGTATGTATGTGTCTTACATTAACATGTTTTAAGATTAAGTCAGTCAGTCAGCCACAAGTCAAAAATATAAAAATTTCTTCTACGGTTGACTTAATAATGCTGAAAATCATTGAAATCTTCACAGAGTACAGTTTATATGATAAAGAAAAATGCTTAAATTGCACGGAAAAGTATTTTCCATTTTTGCAGAGCCATTTATACATACATAAATAATTAGTCGGGATTATGGACCTAGTTTCTCACAGCACTTATGTTGTGTGTGTTAATTTTATACATGAGTGGCGGGATCTACAGTTTAAAGTCGACTCCGAACGACAGATTTTTGAGAAACTTTTCATGGCAATTTTTTTGCTCTCAGAATCTGCTGTGAGGAAGTATCCTAAAATATTTTTTTTTTTGTATTGCGTTTATTAGGTTAGGTTAGAGGACATGTACTTGTCAACTGTGACAAGTACAGTACCCGGAGGTCGAATTGACCCATTGTACAACGTCCTAGCTTCTCACACCGCTTATGTTGTGTGCGTTAATTTTTATACACGAGTGGCGGGACCTACAGTTTTTAAAGTCGACTCCGAACGACAGATATTTGAGAAGCTTTTCATGGCAATTTTATTTACTCTCAGAGTTTTTGCCAGAAATCTGCTGAGCTTTTTTCGCTTTGATGTCTGACCTGGGATTTGAACTCGGGCCTTCAGTCTAATACGATTCGAGTGAATCGAATCATTCATCAGTTTACAGTCTTAGTTGTTGTTGCGTTTACAAAGAAATAAAACAGACACATAAGCAAAACAGACAGAGCAGCTAGCAGAGCAAATACACAACCTTTTAGGGAGTATTTTAGTGTTCGTAGGCGATTCATACTTATTTTGTGAGTTTGAGTTCTGAAGAGTCGAAATTAACAACATCATACGTGTTGATAAGTATGAGTATGATGAGTACTTGAAACTTTGAATATGAGTAGAAGAGGTTCCATGATATTAAAATAAGTATGAATGCGTATAAGTATCAGAAATTATGAGTATGATTCGATTCTACTCATCTTTTTGAATACTCGTTGCTAAACTCTGATCTAGATTTTGTTAAAAACATGTTTTAAAACGAATTTGAGACAAGGTTAAATTACAAAGCAATTAACTTCACTGCTTGAATTCTCGAAAATTTGGTTGCATTTTATTTATTTTAGAAATTAAGGTTAATAACAACAAGTATACAGCAACAAAGCCATTATTTATACACTTGCTGAATCACACATACACAGTATTTGTAACTGTGGTACTTTGCATTTGCTTAAGAAGTGGCAACAAATTCTAAGGCCTGGTCTATGTAATGTGTTAGTCTTCCTGCAACAGAAAATGAAAGGCACTTTAAGGTGTTTTTGGTTTCTTTTGTTATTCAAACTCCGATTTCAGCATTTTCAGTGGCATTCGTTTTAACACTCTACGGCTCTAAGAGACTTTTATGCTGCTGTTGCCATAACATAACAATGGCAAGGACTTTTGCATTGGCCACCTTTTTTTGTTTTGAAACAATTTTTGCAGGTAATTTTTTTTTGATTCTGTTTTCTTTTGTGTCATTTAAAATTTTTAGTTTCTTTTGTGGTGTTTTAATTTTGTTTCTCTTTTCCTTTTGCTTCGGTTGTTTTGTTTTTCCAGAGCTTTTAAGCTTGAGTATAATTCAATTCGTGTGTAAGTGTGCAGTTGTATATGTAAATATGTGTGTGTAATTTAAGAATTTCCTTTTCCCTTCCTCTTTGGCTTTCTCTCTCTCGCTCCCTCTTTTTTTGTTAGAAATATCTCACGGAGCTTGTGTAGTAGGCTGGTATAAAATGCCTTTGATTCATAATTAACATAAAATGTAACACTTTTAAATACAATATATTGCCATTGCCATTGTTGTTGTTGTTGTCTCTTCTCCTTCTTCATTTCCTCTCTTTTTGCAAAATTTCAGGACTTAAAGCCATAAGCTTTGAATTTATAAAATATACACCTGTTGGCTTAGATATAAATAAACGGCCTGCTTTGCGATGTGTGTGTCTCTCGAAGTGTTTTATATGGAGTAATAAGACAAACATCCTCTATACAAACACCCATATGTTGTTGAAACATAAGAACGTGCAGCATTTGCAGCAGCTGTTTAGCAGTATCAGACAATAATAAAATCTTCTTCTATTTGGATCAACATAAATAACATACGTATTCAGCTTTGATAACTAAACCAAGTGCAACCAACATGAAGAGGCAATTTTGCTTTCATATCTATTTGTGGTAAACACTGGCTATAGTCTGGTATTGTTACTGTTGTCTTAGCAAAAGTAACATCACTAGATAAACACAATAATTTGCATTTTCTTTAGGTTCGTACAATCTTTTTTCTTTCTATTTTGTAAACATAAATAGGGCTAAAGGATTAGACGTAAAGTGACCAACTACTTATTAGATTTATAAATAAACTATAATATATTGTTACAAAAATTAAGAATCTAAATACTAGTGTTTTGCTTTTACATCGTTTAACATTAAAATTATAAACAAAAGCTACAAAAACAAAACAATGCAGTAAACAAACCTGTTTACAAATTATCGTGCTGCTTAATATAACAACAAACAGCAGCATAAAAACAAGTAACAGAAATATACCAACAACACTACAATAATGAACGTAAACAAAGATGTTTACATTTATAGAGATTTCGAGAAGGCGAAGTCATAAACGTTTGACTTCAAGAACATTCATCAGGCTGTTTAATTTGCGATATAAAAGGCAAGGCAAAGCAGGCGACTGAGTGTGTAAAGTTCAGTCAGTCTTGTGTGAAGACGCGGTGCGTTCGAAGAGAGTAATCGTGGTTTGAAGATCTCCGTTGTAAAGATCAGTCGAACAATTATACAGTAATTGTTATTGTTTATGCAAATGGTATAAACAGAGGAATAAGTAAGGAAAGCAATTGTTGTTGTTTACATAAACTTGTCAACAGTGGCACACAGAGTTGTGCGAATAATAAAGAATTTTAATTGAAACCAAACAGAAATTGATTTTTATTTCATTTGCAATCTATTATTTTTTTTAATGTACAGTTTCTTTTGACACTCACCGTATGACCAGATTGAATTTTTTCATTCAAACTGGTTTTTGAATACTCACCTTTAATATTTAAATAGACAACTGTATTCGAATATTATTTCAAAGTCGAATAATTTCGATTTGCAGATAGTAGTCATCCTGTTGTTCAGCACTCGAATATTACATGAATATTTCCAACTCAAACCTTTACTTTAACACTCTATTGCTAGAAGGTCGGTCGTTAACGATCTTTTAGTTGTGGTTTCATTTCGCGTATTATTCACTTCATGTATTGTATTAATAGCATCACTTTGTTTTGTTTGTTTGTGTTGTTGTTTTGAGAAAACGTATTTTAAACGTTTTTAAAATGTAAAAACGTAACGATATGAACCTCAAGGGTCTAATTGGAAACCTTTGGATCTTAGCAAAAGAAGCTGCTGGTGGGAGTTCTATGAAATTTTTTACGGAAACATTTAATCGATCCAAATGTGTCCATGGACCACAATAGATACAATGAAAGCGAAGCTTAAGGTCTGTAAATTATCTACACTTTGTTATTGTTTTTAATTATTTTCAAATTTTATTTGAATTCATTGTAGTCCTGTCTAATATTCCTTATTTATTATGGAAGGAAATTTTGCTAAATTCAATCAAAAGCGTCTTAATGGTCTAAGAAAATTGTATACTTCTACTGATTGATGGCCTATAATAAATGCCTTGGCATCTATAAATGTATTTACAAAAAAGTCTGCCATTAATAAAGGGCTATCCATTTCGTGGTTTCAAAAGTATTGGACTGGAATTCGACATCTGTCAAACTAAGTTGTGAAACCAATTTTTTTCTTTTCAGTTGAAACTCTGGCATTGACGAAAATGGAACGCTTAACTATCACACAACGCATAAAAATTATCAAAACCTACTACAAAAATGGTGATTCTGCCACAGCCACGTAACGTTCGTATCGGCAATTTTTCGAACAAAATTTTCTTCAGCGATGAAGCACATTTCACACTCGGTGGGTATGTTAATAAACAAAATTGTCGTATTTGGAGTTCTGAGAATCCTCAAGTAATTGAAGAGAGGCCATTACATCCAGAAAAAGTCACTGTTTGGTGCGCTCTTTGGTCCGAAGGTGTAATTGGACATTACTTCTTCGAAAACGACGATGGAACGACTGTCACCGTCAATTCAGAGCGTTATGGTCATATAATAACCGACCAATATGTATCAAAAAGCGGTCGAAAATTACCTCAAAAGAATCAATGCTTGCAACACTTCGTGTAGAGGTCATTTAAATGATGTAGTGTTTCACACATAATGTCAACGTTCAAACTTTACAATAAAAAAGAAATATCATGAAAAAAATATTTTATATGTGTTTTATTTACGTTTACTTTTGAAACCACGAAATGGATAACCCGGTATTTCCAAATCCTTATCATTTTTACGCCTATTAAGTTGGTCCTCTTAATTACAAGTACTTGCACTATGAAGATGTATTTCATAAACTCAAACGTTTAGATTACATGTTTAAAATTTATATTTAAAATATTATATCGTATGATTACATATTTATTAAACATATGCACAAGTGCATAAACATATTTACATACGCACACACACACACGAAATGTACTTATGCCTCTGCAATGTTCTTCCATTTTTTTTTACTTTCTTTGCTCAAGTATTTGAACATTTTATGCAAATAAATTCTCCTCTCTTTTATAAAGTAAATGAGTATGAAAATGGAAATTTGTAAAAACCTCTAACACATACAAACACACACATACTATATACATACACATAGGGGGAAACATTGAATATATGTATGTATGTATTAATAAATACATACCATACATACATACGTACATACATATAAACACATATGTTTACTCTTATACTCGTATTAAGTGTTTAACGAAGGTGCACGAGGATTAAGTTCATTATGCATCAAGGATGCAGAAGAAGAATATTTTTTTTCGTTTTCCTTCTTCGCTTCTCTCTCGTGTTTGTATTATTTTTCTTATAATTTTTTGGTAAAGAACTAAAAAGAGCAACAACAACAAGTTGTTGCAGTAGCAGCTGTAGTAGAATTAAGTGAACGAGTTCTCTATACGAGTCTTTGAGTCTTTGATTGGGCGTTTATTAAAAAGCATGACCCAAGACGTTTAATATAATGGAAGCAGCAGCAGCTGCAGCAGCATATTAAGGACATCTTTTTAGATTTGCATCTTTATGAAAAACACTTAGATATACTTCTGTGTGTACTGTTCTGTTTTATTCACAAGTATTTAACATTATGAGTACCACACGATAAGGCATAGGTGGAGTGGTGTTGTGTGTGTTTGTAGTACTACATGAAGTACTTGTACTTGTCATACTCCTAGTAAAGGTGAGTTGTTAGTGTAAATGATTAACTTTAACTGTGTTACCGGCTCAAGATGTTTGCTGAGCTTTGAAGGCATTTCAATCAATACATGAGAAGAATTTCAAGTGATCAATAAATGTAACAATATTACATGAACACACATATTTATTTGTTATTAATTGCTTTAAAAGATTAAATTGTAAGTAGAACTTGATATGAGGAGAATATTTGAACAATTTATTGTATAACAAGCGTAGAATGTTTCTAAGAATATTGTGAATATTTATTTCAAAAGCTAGAAGAATATAACCAAGTAAACATGCAGACATTATCCACTAGTTTTACAGGGAGGCTTAACGCCGTTGGTGGCAATATAGTTAGTCCCTTCTGAACACTTAGGGAAAGAGAGCCAAACCAATTCTGTTCTTAAGCCACCTGGCAATCCGTCGCATAATAGCAATTCTTTCGGGTTACTCGCTTTTTTGTGGGCTTGACACTTTGACAAATGACTTCTGCAGAGACTGTGGGTCCTCATGTGCCAGTGCCATAATCTTGATCTTAACCTCTCACATTCTGACATCCTTGATTGAGTTCTCTACTATAAAGATTGCTGTAATATATACATACATACATACATACATAATTGGTCATTACAACTGGTCAGTCAGGATTACAACCTAATTTCTCACACAACTTATGTTGTGTTTATACATGAGTGGCGGGACCTATAGTTTAAAGTCGACTCCGAACGACAGATTTTTGAGTGAGTTTTGATTTTTTCATGGTAATTTCACTCCCAGAGTTTTTGCTAAAAATCGATATCGCTATTCGATATGTCTGACATGCAGTAGGTAGTGTGTTGCCTCACGTCTACTGAGCCAACACACTACCTACTTGACTACGGCAACTTCTAGACACTATCCACTCGTCTTACGGGGATGCTCAACCCCTTTGAACACTTAGGGTAAGAGGACCAATTCATTTCTATCCTTAAACCTTATGGCCATTCCCTGCAGAATAGAGATTCTCATGAGCTATTGGCCCTTTGGGCCGGCTTAACATTCCGACAAATAGCTTCTGCACGAACTGTGGTCCCTCATGTCTTAGTGCCCTGCTCTTGTCATAAAAATGTGTCGGTTTTTAACCCCTCACACTCTGATATCATTGACCGAGTTCTCTGATATAAAGATGGCTGCAACAGCAAGTTTTATTTTGGACTTGAGTTGGTTTTCTGTGTGGAATTTTTGATTGCAGGGCTGAATATCGATTGTAGTACCAAAATGCTGGCCTTAGCTGATGTCTGTATCTGTATTACCTTCGGCCTTAAATACCATAGTCCATTCACATTCAAAACCTTATAGCCTTTCAGCTTGTCCTTTAGTTGTTCAAGTTCATCAGTATCGCGTATGATTGTTTTTGAGGCATTTTCTTCTGGCAAAACCTCCTCAAAATCAGTCGTTCGGATACGACGTTTAAACTATAGATCCTGCTACCCACAGAAATAAAACACAAACCTTATTACGGCGTCAAGGTAGTATTTTTGTATACATTTCCGCCTAATTTCACTATAATTTGTGTAGCATTATTATCATCATAAAATAAACTGTCCACAATTATTATTTAATTGACATCAAGTCTTTAATACTGTTCCTTGACAACAGCTTTTCTTCTCCGTAAATAAATTGAAAAATCATTGTGCCTGCCCCTGTTCCATTTTAAGACACTAACAACGAACATTTCAAATTATTTCAAGAAACATTTCAATTCGTTTAGAGTTCGCATATTAAATGAAAAGTAGAACAACATTTGACACTTTCAAAGTGTCAAATAAATTTTAAATAAAAACATCAAATTTGCATTTACTCACGTAAATAAACGTCTTTTTTTTCTCCTTAAGTTTTCTAAATGCTTAGTAAAGGCAATCGATTGTTTGCATAGCACTTAGAAAGATAGGTAATCGTGGAAGTGAGTGCAAAGAATTTAAAATTAATTTTTCAGTTTTTCTTAAAGAAAATAAAACAATGAAAAAAGTAATAAAGTCCTGCATAAACTATTAATAATATTCAGATTCTCATTAGTTACAAGCAGCAGCCTGTATGTAAAACGTTAATGATGCCCTGAAAATGTTTTTGAAATGAAAATGTCAGTTTCAGTTTATATTAGAGCATACAGTTGACAGTCGTCAATTTTATTTTGCATTTTGGAATATTTTCCATATTTTCCATATTTTATTATGCTTTTCTCTCGTTCTTCTTTTCTTAGTTTAAGATGTTCACCTGTGTTGTTCACCTTAAGATGAGTGTTGTTGTCAAATTGTAGCAGCTGCATAGCACGATTCATGTGAACAACAATAGGAAAGAGTTGTCTTAGAATTTCACATTCTTTTTTTTCTCTAAAAATATTTCTTTTCTTGCTATTGTTATCGTTGTTGTTCTATGTATTCGTAGTTTTCATATATATTTTCTGCCTTTTTCTGAGAAAACAACACATTGAGGGCTAAAATATGGTACTTGGTACACTCTCTGTGTCTATTTTCTGGTTTTCTTGAATGTTTTTTCAACTGTCATTCATGTGTGAATTAATAATTTTTCTCAAATGCAACATTTCTACTGCCTTTAGGGTTCTACATTCTTATGTCAGTCGTTCTGTTCTTTGTTTCTTTCTTTTTTATTGCTGCATAGGAATGCAAAAAAACAAGAATAACTAGGCATGTTAAATATAACCAACTGCTACTCTGATGCATGAATGAGACCCCCTCTTATTGTAAGTCCATAACAAGAGTTTTGATTGCATCCAACCCGGACTTCCCATAAGGATTATTTTTCAACTTCTTTGTGGTTTGTTTGATTCAGTATTACTCAGGTTCAGATGCGTTAACAAAGCTCCCATTATGCATAGCGTGTCAGTAGCCCAACAATCTACACTAAATTGAAAATAAAGCTTTGTTTTTCATTGTAATTCTTATTTAATCTTTAATATTTGGAGGGCCTCTCTGGCGAGTTCATCATTAGGTTTAGTTGTCAATTGAGACAAGTACCGTACCCGGAGGTCAACTTGACCTATTGTACAAAGTCCTAAAGGTGAGAGAATAATAGGGGAGATAGGGAAAAAGGAGAGAAAGTAGGAAAGGGAGAATATGGAAGCAGAGGAATTACACAGACCAACAAAATACACAACCAGCTTTAACTAATAATGAATCTATGGATAGCCTTGAATGTCGACACTCGACATAGAATTCAAACTCTCAAAGAGAGACCCTGCCAAGGGTCTTCAACCTCAACCTACTAAGGGCTGGACAGTTGTAGAGGAGGTGTTCGATAGCCTCTAACTTCTCCTCATCGCAACATACATTGAAATAGTCCGGCTGGGATCTGTTCCAGTTACTTGTTAGCGATATAATCTCGCAGTGTCCCATAATAAACCCAATAACTAACTTAGTCTAGTAGGTAGTGTGTTGGCTTATTAGACGTAAGGCCTCGGTCAGGCATCAAAACGAAATTTGAAAAAATATTCCTTTGGCAACTTCCATTGTCATGAAAAGTTTCTCAAAAATCTGTCGTTCGAAGTCGACTTTAAACTGTAAATCCCGCTACTATATACAATTAACACACACAACATTAGTGGTGTGAGACCGAGATCAGCAATGAATCGTATTTTCGCTACTTATAGGTACTTATGAAATTTTGAGTATGAGTGAGTCAAGAGTATTAAAATTCAACTACTCTGATTCATTCGTACTCGCTACAACATTGATTTATAAGTATAGGTTGCAATGAGTATGAGTACAACCTTGACATCAAACTCACAACATTCGATTCATTCGATTCACATTTGATTCATACGCCTACTCATTCAGATTTATAAATTTAGAAAAATACTTATAATACTTACGAATGATTCGAGTCACTCGAATCATTCATCAAAATTTACAGTAGTAGTTATTGTTGCATTTACAAAAGAAGAGAAAAGAAAAGACAACGAGAGCAAGCAAAGCACACACACAACCTTCTAGCGAGTATTGTGGTGTTCGTACTCGAATCATCTTATATTGTGCTTCGTGTATATTTTGAATCATGGAGAGTCGAAATCAACAACATCGTGCGTATTGTTAAGTATGAGTACGATGAGTATTTCTAACTTTGAATATGAGTAGTATGAGTATGATATTAAAATAAGTATGAATGCGTATAAGTAGCTGAAATTATAAGTATGACTCGAATCTACTCATCGTTTTGAAAACTCGTTGCTGATCTCTGGTGTGAGAAGCTAGGTCGTAATCCAGACTGAAGAGCTGTAATGACCAATTATGTATGTATGTAACTAACCTTAAGTTGGCTTTTTCTAAGCCCAACAGCCAACCTGTTCTTACACTGTCTATGGCAGGCCATAAACACCTAGAAACATAACAACCCGATCCATTCCCCCAACCCCTCTGCTCTTCCCCCCTGATCAATCCATTGATGAAGCCATAGAGGTGGCAGATTATGGGATAAGAACCAACTATCACATTGCCATCGGAAAGTGAACCTAATCTAGCGAGAGTCTCATTATCGAGTATTCCGCTATGACCCGGAACCCAGCATAGACGGATTCGGTTTGGTCCAAAAGTCCTTAACGACTCCTTGCACTTGCGTTTGAGCTGTGATTTGCACCAGACCGACGCAATGGCTTTTAGGGAAGCCAGACTGTTAACGAAGATCATATAAGATTCCGAATCCGAAGTATGCTTAGGAATTCATCAATAACTCCCATGTGAAACTATTTTTGTATCAAATTTTTCCTTTTCCAGCAGTAGTCAGCCATCAGTTGGTTTCATTTTACATTTTACACACTCGTTATTTTGTTTGTTGTTGAATGCAACATTAAATGTGTTATTTGTTAAACAAAATGTAGCAGATACACAAACATTCGTTACATCATTTGCAAGCACACGAAAAAAAAGGGAAACAAAAATAACACCAAGTGGCACAACATGACTCGACTTGAGACACCCGTTACGGCGGTTGTTGTCATTTATCCATAATGTTTAGTGGTTTCCAGTTTGTTTTGTTTTGTTATTTTTGTGCGAGACTCCTCATTCTTATACTCAGTAACTGACGGGTATATTTTTTTTTTAATTTTTAACACGAGCACATACCTGCTACTCACACTGTCATGATGTGATGTTCTTCTCTGATGTTCTCTCTGTATGACAACTTAAGGGTGTGGCATGTCATGGATGTATTTGGGGCTGGTTAATGTGTTTATGAATGTAAATTTTCTAAGCATGAAATGTGTCTCTGTGTGGGTAGGTGGTAGTCAGTCTGTTGTTGCATGTTGCAATACATCAATTCGTTTTGCAATTCTAAAAACATAAGAAGAAAAACATGGTCATTGTAACATGAAACCATTAACGCATGTCAGCCATTACTTTTACCAACTATTGCTGCCACAGTTCGCTCTCTCAGACCAACTGCTCTACATATATAGCAACGTTAGCTATTAATGCCACTGCTGATGTAGCTGCTGTTGCCTTTGTAGCTGTTATGCTGAGTGTGTTGTTTGCTGTCAGTTTTTGTGTCACTTCCTGCATTTTTGCTGAGATTGTGTCTCACAATTAGTGACATTTAATATTGTATGCTTGTATGTATGCATGTATGTAGGTTGTTATGGTTGTTCTTGTCTTTTTGTCACATCTGACAGTTAATATGTATGCAAGTTTGACTGCTAATGCCTGAGTGGCTGTGGGTGTGTGGGTTTTTAGTGAAAGTTGAGACATCTTTTGTTTTATGTCTCTAATATGTGGCTTTTTGTTAATATTGCTGTTGCTTTTGCTGTTGTTGTTGTTGCTATTTATAGGGAGAGTACTCGTATGTGTGGGAAGTACATCTTTATGGGTTTCTATTACAAATGGAGCTCATTTAGTTGTATTTGCATTTGTATGTTACTGCGTATGCATCCACATACGTGCGGGTGGGTGTATGTGCATGTTTATATGTAATTTAGATTAAGTTACTGTTTTCACTATGTTTTGCTCCATAAACACCGGATACTTTCGTAATACAAACTCATCCAAATGCTGTCATGCTAGTCATGCCATCATCAGCGTCATGCTTCCTTCCTCCGCTAGTCATTAAACAATATTCATCGCACAACTAATAAAAATTCTTCTTTTTTTGGTTGTGTTGCATTGCAATGAACAGTCACACACTAATTAGCAACATTGCTGGCGGCTAATTAAATGACTTTAAGAGACACTGATTTAATCGTTTGTCAGATGTGTGAGTGTTTGTGTGGTCATATTAACAGATGCAAATTAATGTTTTGTTCTTACGGCCTAGGAAGGACCTAGGAAGGTGCTTTGGCTGAAACAAAATGTAATTGAACTGCAAACAAAACTCAAATTAAACCAGGAGCATAACTTTGAGTTCAACTGGAAGATTTCTTAAATTATTACAAACTAAATCTCTGAGTGCATAGTTTATCAATTAATACTGACGTGATTTAGTTTAAATGCTATTTTCCAGACTATTTGACGGATAATATTGTTATGTTTTTACCTTTTAAAAACGTTTAAAATATTTATGAGCTCGTAGATTTGTGTTCAGTTTTAATTAAAATTCTTTATTATTCGCACAATTCAGTGTGCCACTGTTCACAACTTGATGTAAACAGCCACAATTGCTTTTCTTCGTTATTCCTCTGTTTACACCCTTTGCATAAACAATAACAATTACTACACAATTGTTCGACAGATCTTTGTAACGGCTATCTTAAAATCACAATTACTCTCTTCAAACGCACCGCGTCTTCACACAATACTGACTGAACTTCACTAACTCACTCGCATGCTTTGCCTTGCCTTTTTATGGCAGAGTTAACAGTCCGATGAATGTTCTTGAAGGCGAACGTTCATGACTTTGCCTTCTCGAAATCTCTATAAATGTAAGCATCGTTGTTTACATTTATTATTGTAGTGTTGTTGGTGTAATTTTGTTTACTTGTTTACCATTATTTTTTATGCTGGTGTTTGTTGTTATTTTTTTTTTATTTTTTTTTATTTGGCTATGGAAATATTCCTTGCAGGTAACCAAGTAATATTACAATGTATTAATTCCAAAAACTATGAATTTAAATACGTAATTACATTATTTTTTATAACATTATTCGATAAAGAAAAATCAAAATCATAATTACGCAGTATGATCATTTGTGAACAGGTTTGTTTACTGCGTTGTTTTGTTTTTGTTGATTTGTTTATAATTTTAATGTTAAACGATGTGAAAGCAAAACACCAGTATCTTGATTTTGTTCATTTTCGTAACAATATATTTCATTTATGAAATAATCATATGGATTGAGATATTTCCGCATTAAGGATTAAGGAGTGAGGATCTTGGCTGCAGTGAGGCTGTTTATTGTAAGGAAGTGTTAAAATGGTGTTAATTATGCTAGTAGTTGTTGGAATGAAGGTATAAGTCTGTTCCATAACCATTTTCTAAATATTTTTGAGAAATTTATGAGAAACCTTTTTCTAACTTTTGTTAAGTTAGTTCTTATAACCCAGTTATGTATGGGTGCTCTACATATTTAAGCACAGGCATTAGATGGCAATTTAAAGGTTAAAAGAAATTTAACATTTTATTTCTTCAATGTGAAAAATATGCAGTATTGCTGTTAATCTACATATGTTTTACATGTAATATTAACATAATGTTATTTGATATTATATCGTAAGTTTATAACAGTTTTTGTATAATTTTCTTTGCATCATTTTCCAATTTATGTCACAGGAATTTTAGATCGATTATTTATTTATTTATTTTTTTTTTAATTAATAATTTCTTATTTTAATTTAATTTTTATTTAAGTTTTATTTCTAATAACGCAATTTGTATAACAGCATGCATGTGGACGTTATTTACAGACTGCAGAGTTGATTTCACTGAGCATGTCCACAAAATCTTGCTTATCTCTCTGTTTTCCGCTCTCTAAAAAAATTTTGTTTTATTTACATTTGCAACTTCCTTGAGCAACTACTTGTTTGCTTTAGAATGGCAGTTTGCATTACCACTTGATTTCGTTTATCGTTGTAATTTATGAATGCTTTTTAATGATTTTAATCTCTGATTTGAGTTATCTCGTAATGCTTTTAGTGTACAGTATAAAAGTTAACATATGTGTTCGTTTGTGGACTGTATGGGGGATGAACAAACGCAAAAAAATAAGTTTACAGTTCCTCCAATTAGGATTATAGGCCACTACAAAAAAAGGCAAATATAATATGTAGCTTCTAACACCAAAGAAATCAAACAAAAGCACTTTCCTATTTCTTTGTACACTTTTTTGTTGTACACCGTATTTCTTTTATTTCTTGGTTTTTTCCACAATAATTTTAAAATACACAATTATTTTATTATTTTTTATTAATTTCACAAAATTTCAGTTCAATATTAATTATTTATATTTCTGGAGCCCCAAAACTCTCCAGGCGATCAAAAAACGAACAATTTAGTTAATAAACAAAAAAGTCTTAAAGCCAAAAACAACATTAGTGTTAAAATATAAAAAAGCTTAATTTTAAACGGCAGCGCCCTCTGTTGCCAATTTACCATAATTTAAACAATCCTGTTTATGTCGGCAAGGATGGGAAGTTTGGACTGTCAGACATAAACATGCCGGCGCCCTTGCAGTACTGCAACCAAAAGTAATCGCCTCCAAATCTATTTCTAGAGAAGATAAATCGAAAAAAAAGAAAAGCTTTTGGATTAGTGTGAACATCATAATAAATTTCACCAAATTTTTTAGCAGCTGGCAGCCATTCCAATTCTGTTCCGCCAGCCAGGAAAAAGTTACACTGGAAAGATATATTCAGAAATAAGTATCCTGGTCCAAAAGTAGGTATCGAATTCTTGAGTCTTATTGTTCCACTACTACATCGGAACTAGAGCTTCCGACGAACTAGGTCTTCTGCTCTCACGACCATTGAACGAACTAGGTTCCCTGGTGGATTATTAGGACGAACGAGGTCCGATATTTTCCTTGTCTAGTGGGCGGGTGGTCCCCTTCGATGCTTCAGTCTTCAAATCTAACCTTCCTAGGGACAGACGGACTAGGTCTATTGCCCGGTAAATGGAAGGTTTAACTTCAGCAGCCCATATTCTCACAAGTCCACCAGGTATGATCGTGGCTCAAGTAACCTTACAATTCATCTCCTTCGACATCTTCATCTCCCTTGGACTTCCTTGGGGTACCATGATACTAAAACCTTAAATTGTTCATCAATTCTTCGTTGGAAGAATTACAAGACTTCCAATCGGCCTGGTAATTGTCCCACGTTCAGTTTCCAAATCCACAGCTTTCACGTAACCATTATTATCTAAATGCAAATTACGAGTGCGACCTAAACGCCATTTAGTGGTAGGCCCTGTACCTTCTCTTATGGCTGCTGTGTCACCAACTTTAACGTAATTCCCTAAATATTGGCGGTAGGCCATTCTACGAGTATCGGAGTGGGGCCTAGGCCCTCTTCGCAACAATTGATTACCTCGATCATTCGGCTTCACAATTATCCTAAATTTTTCGCTGACATCTATTCTCGCGTAACCTGACGCATAAGTTAAGAGCTTCTTCGAATGCAGCTCTGGTAAAGGCCCGGTCACAATCCAGCCAAAAATGCTCTCCTGTGCCATTAGGTTCCCAAAAATATTCTTCTTTACGCCCTTCAACAAGATGTTAGGGTATATGTCACCACCAATAAGAATGTCAATGTGACCGCTTTTATCGAATTTCGGATCAGCCAACGAAACCCCAGAAAAGGCTGCTGATCTCGAAATATCAACCGTTGAATTTGGCAACATGCCAGTCAATTTGGGTAATACTAAGCCCGTTGCCTTTACCTTAGACCTATCGTCCAAAGGCGAAGTCAGGACAAACGAACATTGTCCTTGAACTTTACCTGTAGAAACTCCGTTCAATCCTGAAACTTTGGCATTTATCCGAACTGTTGGCAATCCTAATTTTTTCTGCAACTTTTCCGAAATAAAAGTTGCCTGAGATCCGGAATCTATCAGGGCCCTAGCTCTAAATATTTGCCCTCGATGGCGAATACCAACTATTGCCGTTCCCAAAAGAATTTCCCTCGATGCAGCAGTAAAACAATTTCGGACCTCACCATTTGACTTGACTGCACCGCTAGAACTAGACGCATCCAAAGCGCCCGAAGAGGATCCAGACACCTCTCGATGCAGTAGAGTGTGGTGCTTCAACTTGCACACGGAACAACCAAAATTACTCTTACACTGATTGAGTCTATGACCACCTGTGAGACAATTGATACAAAGACTGTACCTTTTCACCACCGAAAACCGTCCCTTAGGAGATAAATCCACAAATTTCGGACAAATATTTAACAAATGATCCCCGGAGCAATATGCACAAACTCTCCTATTCAGCCGAGTTGAGAACGATCGAACGCCTCTTTTCGGATTAGAAAGAGTCTCAGGGGCAGGCCTAGAACTACTAGCAACTGGTTCAAAGTTCCGAATTTCAGACACAGTTTCTAAAGATTGAAACCGTGAAGTCAAAAAATTGTCCAAATCCTGCCATTTGGGAATCTCCACCTTATTTTGAATCGTTTGTTCCCAGAGAGACAAAGTAAGCACTGGCAACTTGGTGGAACATAAGTAAACAAAAATTGGATCCCAACTGGAGATATTAATATCGTGCATCCGAAGTGCCGATATCGAATTATTAATTTCTCGCTGCAACCTCTTGATGTCCTGGGCTGCTTCGGATCTGACCGGTGCGAGTGTGAACAAAACCTTCAGTTGAGAATTTACCAAAATTCTCTTGTTCTCGTACCTGTCCTTCAGGTTATTCCACGCCTCCTGGAATCCATTAATAGTCAAGGGAGATTTCTTCACAATCTCCAAGGCTTCACCACGCGTGAACTGCCTCAAATAAAAAAGCTGTTCCACTGGTGAAATGTTGGCCCCGTTCACATAAACAGCAGTGAACATGTCGCGAAATGATGGCCAAGATTTGTAATCCCCATGAAACACCTCCATGGTGCAAGGGGGTAGCTGCATGTGGTTGCGAAAGCGATTGCTGTTACCTTGACCATTTTGGCACTGGGTCGAGGACATCTCAGAATGATTGACAAAATTCTGAGAGAGCTCACTCATCAGGGCAGCTACTGAAATATATCCCAAACGACAATGGCCGAAAAGTTCCCGTGCTACCTCTCGATCATCCTCCAAGTCCTCCTCATCTCCTGTGGCAAAAGCTTCATAAGCGTCCTTGACTTTTGCCCATAACAACCTACATTCTTCCTTCTGAATTTCGATAGAGAAGGCCGTATTACCTTCCTGAGTCGCATTAAATTCCTTTTCAAAGTCTATAAACATTTGGGCAAATGTTTCAAAAGTCAATAATTTCCTTGACTTTGGCATATTGAATTCGAATCCCAAAATCGATCAAATTTACAAAGTATAGTATACACGCCTAAATTTAATACTTCGCGTTCAAGTGTAACGGAAAACTTAAATCAGGAAAGAATGGGAGGACAAAAATTCCATTTCAAAGTATTCAAATTTTCCTAACGAAAAAAGAACAATTTCCACCGCGGCCACCTTGGTTATATAATCGAATCGCCACCGCGACCACCTTGACGTTCAATAACGAAATTGATATTGAAAAGTTCGCTAATATACCGACATACATATATATCTACAATATTACGCGCAATTCGAAATTGACCCAAAAGAGCGAGTTTCCAATGGCAAAACTCCGATAATCAAAAATCAAAGTACAAAAAGTGAAAAAATATCCAATAAATCGCGAGTTATTTATTGAGTACAGTTCCGTATAACTATTTATCCTCACTTTGTAAAAAAAATTAAATTATATGTATGCGAACTTTCCTATTCAATAAATTTAATAGATTTTAATTCAATTGAAAGTTACCAAGTATATTAAAAAGTTAATAGACTCAAATGTCAATAAATACGAAACGAAACTCACAAATAGATTTCGCTTGGTTATTCAATTGAAAAATTTAATAAAAGAGATTAAAATTTATGTACAATTAAAGATCGATTAAAAAAATTTAGATCTATCAATAATAAAAAAATAAATAACATTTATTTACGGATTTCAGGGATCGTTACGAAAGGTAATAGACTTCGCCATTTACCCAACGCACAATTACCAATTATTATTAAACTTTGGACAAAAATCAAATTAGGTTGTTGAATTAGATTTTCAACCATTTATTCCCACCCTAATTTGATCCTTTTATTTACAAATTCACTCCCTTATAACCCAAGACAAAAGGGATTAACAGTGTATATTAAAACCAGCTCGGTTGTAATATTCGATAAATTCCTAAAGTATGTCTGTGCTATGGAAGTTATAACACCAATACTTTATGAAACCATGCACTGTTATATTATATACAAGTAAAGTTCTGTTAGACTAAACAACAAAACTTTACAAGTATATGAATCACCACCATATAAAAATCAAAAATAGAGCAAAAACAACTATACCTTGCTTAAATATTTTGGATGTATGTTCAAAAAAAGTTCCAAATCCGGCTCGAAGGACCAAATGTTCGTTTGTGGACTGTATGGGGGATGAACAAACGCAAAAAAATAAGTTTACAGTTCCTCCAATTAGGATTATAGGCCACTACAAAAAAAGGCAAATATAATATGTAGCTTCTAACACCAAAGAAATCAAACAAAAGCACTTTCCTATTTCTTTGTACACTTTTTTGTTGTACACCGTATTTCTTTTATTTCTTGGTTTTTTCCACAATAATTTTAAAATACACAATTATTTTATTATTTTTTATTAATTTCACAAAATTTCAGTTCAATATTAATTATTTATATTTCTGGAGCCCCAAAACTCTCCAGGCGATCAAAAAACGAACAATTTAGTTAATAAACAAAAAAGTCTTAAAGCCAAAAACAACATTAGTGTTAAAATATAAAAAAGCTTAATTTTAAACGGCAGCGCCCTCTGTTGCCAATTTACCATAATTTAAACAATCCTGTTTATGTCGGCAAGGATGGGAAGTTTGGACTGTCAGACATAAACAATATGGTTTGTGTTTTTGCACCAACATATTATTTCTGTAAGGAGATTTACATACAAATCAAATTGACGTTCAATTTTTAAATGTTCTAAACGAGAAATATTATAATTATTAAAGGAATTTATTCGAAATGCAATCTTAAAGCAAAAAAAAGTGGCAAGACTTTCACTTGTGACAATGTTTTATGAGAAGTAGGTAAGCTGTGTAGAACAAAACTAAAGATATTTAAAAAGAAAAAGTTCGTATTTATTTCACTTACAACATGAGTAGCATACAATCACTATTGCATTCAAATTTGCTTTTGATAGGGTTGATCATAGACTTTTGCTTCTTAAACTTTCATTAATCGGTATTCCTGATATTATTCATCGTTGGCTTGACTCCTACCTCTCCCTTAGGACTCAGAGGGTATTGTTTAGGAATGTATTGTCTAAGACTGTATATGTTACTTCTGGTGTTCCGCAGGGTAGCCATTTGGGTCCTTTACTGTTTTTACTGTTTCTTAATGATCTTCCTTGTGCTATTTCTGATTGTAATATTCTGATGTATACTGACGACGTTAAATTATTTTATACTTTTGATGATGATCATGGTCAGGCTGTTCTTCAGCTAAATATTAATTTGTTTGTAACTTGGTGCAGAATTAATTTAATGGATCTTAACTTAAGAAAATGTAAATGCATGGTTTTCTCTCGCGGAGGCGTAATTTCGTCCACTTATGCGATTAATTCTTGCCCTTTGGAAACTGTGACTACATTTCTTGATTTGGGAGTATTATTAGATATGAAACTGTCTTTTATTGATCATATTAGTATGATGATTGGCAAGGCTCGGGCTGTTCTTGGTTTTGTGAAGAGATGGGCTAGGGAATTCATTGATCCTTATATAACAAGACTACTGTACATTTCACTTGTTAGACCTATTTTGGAGTATGCGTCTATTATTTGGAATCCATACTATCGTTGTCATAGTGATTCAATAGAGTCTGTGCAGAAACAGTTTTTATTATTCTGTTTACGTGGCCTAGGATGGGATTATGCCAATGGGTTTCCATCATATGAGGCTAGATTAGATTTGGTGAAACTTCCAACTTTGGAACGTAGGAGGGCTGTCTTAGGGGTTTGTTTTGTTTTTAATCTGGTTAAAGGTGATATCGATTCTGAGTTTTTGCTTTCTAACCTAAATTTCAGTATTCCAGCAAGATTTTCACGGCACTATCGTCCTCTTTCTTTAGATTTCTATAGAACGAACTATGGAGCTAATTTTCCTTTTCGTAGATTATGTAATGATTTTAATTTATATTATGATTTTATTGATTTTAATTGTAATGTTTGTAATATTAAACGTAGCTTATATGCTAGCATTAATTTGTAAATTATTATATAAAAATGTATTTTCGTTCTTGTCTTACGTAGTTTATTGTTACTTTATTCAGCTTGTGATTAAGTTCTGTAGCTGTTTTACGTTCCCATTGCCATTACTTTTCCTTTACCCGCTACAGTCCGGACTGTAGTGTGTACGTGTCCCTACGTAATGGGGACGAGCCCTCTGCGGTCGGGTGAGGGTGGGTTAGTGTGTGGCCGGGGACGTTCGATTGAAAAAAAAAAAAATTAATATTTTTTGTATAATCTGTATTCTCTATTAGAGTTTCCTTTCCCTTTATCTTACTAGAGATGTAAAAAAGGCATTACTGCTGCAACTGAAGAATAACAAATTCAAAATTAATACCTAATTCCATTCATTTCCATCCATACTGGTTTCTTTATTACTTTAGCTAGCGAGCGGTCATAAGAAATTTTCCAATAAGTGCTACTGTCGTGAGACAGTGGAGATTTATAAAGGCTTAAGTTAGGGAAGGTTATGGGTCCTCTTTAAAGAAATAATAGCATTTAGGCCCATTGTGATTAATATTCAACTTGAGAAACAAACTTTCTCTAGAGGAAACCAACCCGAGTCCATAATAAATCTTGGTATTGCAGCAATTTGTATATTCCAGTATCCTTTCAAGGATGTCAGAAAGAGAGAAGCCAGAAACCTCCATCTATTTATAACAACAGCATGACACTAAAACAAGAGGTTAAAAACAGTCTCCTCCTCCTTCTCCGACTCATAGCTACAGCAGATATTATTTGACTGAATGCCCAGCCTTTCGGTATGCCTAGCAATGGAACAATAGTCCGTAAGAATCGATATTGTGCAATGATTGAATTGAGTCGGTCTTCTTCTTATCCATACGAGAGCAGCAGAGTTTAGTAATATAGCACGTACCTTCTTGCTGTCAACAAGAATAAGAATCTCAATAAAACGAGGGTATAATTTATACCCTTGAAGTCGCCGTAGTCTAGTTGGTAGTGTGTTGGCTTATTAGACGTAAAGCCAGGGTTCGAGCCCCAGGCCAGACATCAAAACAAAATACAAAAAGTATTTATTCTACGATTTCCTCTCAGCAGATTTCTGGCAAAAACTTTGAGAGTAAAAAATCAAAAATCAAAAAATCTGTCGCTCGGAGTCGACTTTAAACTGTAGGTCCCGCCACTTATGTATAAAATTAACACACACAACATAAGTGGTGTGAAAAACTAGGTCAATAATCCTGACTGAAGGATTGTAATGACCAATTATGTATGTATGTATGTATAATTTATATTTTAATCGGAATATCTCTGCCTTGCAACATGTCCGAATTTACGAATTTCGTACTGGCCCTGGCTAGCTTGTCAGCAATGAAGTTTTCAACGATATTCCTTTGCCCGGAATCATGCTCTTCAAAAAACTAGTGGTTCGAACATAAAAAGCTTGTGGTTGGGATCCTTAGAGATCCACCATTTTCTCTTGAACTATGATTCGAAAATGAATCTATTAGACTGTATGAATTTGAAATATGGAATGCCGCACCAAGAAATGTCGATATGATCCAATATAGGAAGTACGGAATGTAGCAAGATCAAGTTCTTTGTTAGTGAAAATCTGTTAATGTTCGTAAGTAGCACCTGAAGAAAGCCACTAGAGGATATACATTGATTTTAAGGTTAAATATGTGTTCAAAACCTCGTTATTACTTGTAGTTGGAGTAGGAGATTAGAGTAATTCTTCGTAACTGGAATTGAAACTCAATAAATAGCTTATTATAGTATAAAAATGTTATACAAGAACAATGTTATTTATTATGGAATAGCCGTATAGCTTAATTTCATATTAAACACCCATGAAGCTGCTTTAAAATTACTACCAAATGCAATATCAAGAATGTGACGAGATGAGACCCTAAACAATATCAGCGGAATTGTCTTTCTTTGGTCTCATTATGTGAAAGCAAAGTATTTTTTTTATTATTTACCAACTGAAAGGGAAATTCATCATTCGAGTTGTTATTGATTGTTATACAAAACTTCTTATGTGTGTTGCAAATTTGCAAAATTGACTGTCATGGTTTCAAAAATTCAAACATGAGTGTTGAGGGTATTGTCTCTCCTCCATATTTTATGCCAACACCCTTCCCAAGCGTATATATAATATGTGAACAGTAACGGGAAAAATATCGCTCATACGCTATGTTTATTAAAATTTTATTCATTCTGTTGCAATGTATTCTCTCTCTATCTCTATCTCTCTCTCTCTGGCTTTGTGTTGCAAATAAACTTTATTAAAAAGTAACAACAAACAGTAACTAAAAATGACAATGACATTTATTTCAGCAGCACAAAAAAAAAAGAAGGAAAACCAGTATCAGGAAAAAAGTCAAACGAATCAACAACAGCAACAAACAAAAGTAACAACAACAATACATATAGAACGTAACCTTAAATAACAACTATAAATGGAAAGGAATAATGAGTAAAAAATAGGGAGAGAGAGAGACAAAGAAGGAAGAAATTGAATACAAAAAAATGTCAATACACTTGAGAGAAGTGGAGAAGAGAATACAAAAAGAAAAACACTACAATGGCAACTACGGTTAAATAATACAAATAGTCTCATAGACAGCAAAAACAAAAACAATAAGGAAACTACTCTTAAATATTGAGTATAGGTGAGGGAAATAAAAACAAAGGCTGTGTTTACCTACATATTTACAAGTGGAATAAATAGACAAACACACTTGCAAGCAAACGTTTTAAAATATTAAACGCTTTTAAATGGAAACGAAGAAGAGAAGAAAGAAGAAGGGTATATGATAAGCACACTTGGAAGGGTGGGACATTTTCTTAACACTTAAACTGAAAACGGAATAAGTCGTATCTCCCAAATAATGTTGGAACTTAAGAAATCGGGCTTTAAATATTGCCTATGTTAACAGAGTCTGTTTGGGATGAGGGATGATGGATGATGGATATTGTGGAAAAATGCGACTTGCTGCACATATCCCACTATATACTTATTGTAGACTAAGGTGTCCCTAATAAAACGCTATAAGTCGTATCTCCCAAATAATTTTGGAACTTGAGATATCGGGAGATGTGATACTAAAGGCTGTCTCTATGGAATCTCAATAAATTTTTATGGAACTAAAGCCATTTCAGTCATAAGTCGGGGACGTTAATAAAAATAAATAAAAAATAAATATGTCGCCTTATACAAGTGTTGCAATCTGCCAACTGACAGCTCTATCGTAAAGCTTGACATTTTTGAGGTTATACGTACTCAGAACGTTTTGACATACGAGGGCTATTTGTGTTGTTTACAGTAACTTAAAAGATTCATCTCGCCCAAAAAATGGAATTAAATCGTGAACATTTTCGTGCGCTTATTTTTTACAACTTTCGACGTGGATTAACTCAACAACAGTGCATCGATGAACTTAATTCAATTTTTGGCGATGAAGCTCCATCAAGGACCAGTGTTTGTCGATGGTATGGTGAATTCAACCGAGGTCGTAGTTCACTCCAAGACGAATTTCATGAAGGTCATCCAAAATCAGTTGTTTTTCCGGAAACCATTGATGCTGTGCGCCAACTGATATTGCAAGATCGTCATGTGACGTATCGTGAGATTGAGACAACCTTAGGCATTAGTGGGACCAGCATACATTCGATATTGCATGAACATTTGACTGTCAAAAAAATTTGTTCGCGTTAGATCCCACACAATTTTTCAATCGCTCAAAAAAAGGCTCGTGTCGATGAATCTTTTAAGTTACTGTAAACAACACAAATAGCGCTCGTATGTCAAAACGTTCTGAGTACGTATAACCTCAAAAATCTCAAGCTTTACGATAGAGCTATCAGTTGGCAGATTGCAACACTAGGGTTTCCAAATCCCGAAATATATAAGGCAACCCTCGTATATTGTTACGAAAATGAAAAATCAAGATACTGGTGTTTTGCTTTTACATCGCTTAACATTAAAATTATAAAGAAAAGTTACAAAAACAAAACAATACAGTAAACAAACCAGTTTACCAATTATCGTACTGGTTAATATAACAACAAACACCAGCATAAAAAAATAGTAAACGAGTAAACAAAAATACACAAACAACACTACAATAATAAATGTAAACAAAAACACACAAACAACACTACAATAATGAATGTAACCAACAATGTTTACATTTATAGAGATTTCGAGAATACATTCGCTTTCAAGAAAATTTATCAGACTGTTTACTCTGCCATATAAAAGGCAAGGCAAAGCAGGCGAGTGAGTTAGTCAAGTTCAGTCAGTCTTGTGTGAAGACGCGGTGTGTTTGAAGAGAGTAATCGTGGTTTGAAGATCTCCGTTACAAAGATCTGTAGAACAGTTGTCTAGTAATTGTTATTGTTTATGCAAAGGAATAACAAAGAAAAGCAATTGTTGTTGTTTACATCAAGTTGTGAACAGTGGCACACAGAATTGTGCGAATAATAAAGAATTTTAATTAAAAGTAAAAACACAAATTTATTTTTTATTTTATTTGCAATCTATGAGCTTATATTTTAAATGTTTTTAAATGGTAAAAACGTAACAATATTCTCCAAGGATATTTTGTGACACTTATTGTGCTAAGTTTGGGGAAAATTCTGCATAAGGGTTAAAACTTGATTTACCTCTACACTCATATTCTTCAAGGTTTGTGCACTTTGTGTGTACCTGACTGAAACACTTGACATTTAAACAATGATTATAGGAGGTATAGTAGAAGGAACATAATTGATAGTTTATGGGAGAGAAAAAACAGAAAAAAAAAAGAAAATCTTTTTCTTAAAAATAAAAAATAAAATAAATGATTGTTCTACAATATATTGTCAGTTCGAAAGTATTTTCAAAATGCATTTGACATGTTTTGTCTGTTTTTATCTCTCAACCGTTGCACGTTGTTATTATTTTCTCTTATTTTTATTTATTATTTTATATCTTTTTATTTTGTTTTAATTATTATTAAACAATATTTTTAAACTATTTTTTTATATATACTTCTAGCCTCTTCCATGTAGTCTTCAGCATTTATTTCTATGAATTGTGCTTTTCTCTCTCTCTCTCTCTCTTTTCTTTATTTTTTAATCAGATTTATTTTATAAGAACACTTTCAACAGCATCTTATGCCATAAATTCCATTATATTGTTGTGTTTATTGTTTTTTCAGAGAGAGAGAAAGAGAACGACAGAAAAAAAGAATTCAATATAGAAAATATTTTGTTTTTGATAAATTATCAGCAAAAGAAAGTCAATATATTTTCAAGATTTATTGTATTGCATTTTAAAATGCACATACAATACGATAAAATATTTTTTTTTAAATAAAAATAATTATTGTTAAGAATTGGAACAAGAACGTTGTTATGTATGATATAATAAAAGCCTTATAAATAAATAAAAATGAATGTATTACTTAAGAAAATATCAAAGAAATCTATTCCATACAATATCAATTTAGAAAACAGATATCACTTACATGACTCGTATTGTTCTTAATAGCACAGTCTATGTAAGTTATTTTACGCTCGATAATATTAAAAATTATTATGAAAAAGATTACATTAAGAAATTTTTTCACTCATATAGAGCCTAAACTCTTTCATTTGTGAAGGGGTTACCAATTTTTAGGGCTTTAAATGTTAAACTACACACAAAAAAAAAATATTGTGACGGCAAATAATTTTAGCATTTGATGATTTTGCTATTGGGGTGAATAAAAACTTGTTGGAGAAAATGAAAACCTTTTGTCGCAAGAAATTTTCCAACAATATTTTTTTACCGCAACAACATGAAAGTATTTGAAGTTTTTTAACAGCAAAATTATTTGTTACAAATAGAATAACTTTTGTCGTTAAAGGTTTTCTTCTGAAATAAGGGCACATTGAATATTTCTGTTGTCGTAAATGATTTGCATTTGCAGGAAATAACAATTTTTGTTGCCATAAAATATTTATTTTTTTAATCAAATAATATTACTGTTGTCGCAAAAAAATATGCATTTGGAAATGACATGATTGGTAGAGTTGTGCCGCTCTGAACTAAAACAGTACTTTATTATCATTGCGATCAGTATTGAGTATTTTGTCAGTGTGAAAGAAGTGAAAAGTGAGCTTTTTAGTTTTAAAATAATTAAAATAAAAATTAAAGTGTTTCAAATAAACAAACAACAATATCGGAGAACATTTTTCAGGAAACAGTTTGTACGGTGGATTTATCCAATGAAGTGGTCCATTGTTTTCGACAGAAAATCTTGGTAAGTTGATGAGATATATTCTTTTCTTTAATTTATTGCATGAAAAATATTTTTACAGATTCGCGACATCTTTATTTCTTTTATTTACTACATGCGGTTATAACTCCTCCACGCATCAACAAGGGAGCGAAACCATCTATATCTGATGCACAAAAGGATATGATTGGCCATATAATAAATATAAACAATTTGATCTAGTGGTAAGATGATGCCAGATCCCTTAGTGCGAAAGAAAAGCTTACATTGCAGCCTAAAATTCTAGTGGTTGATGAATCGTTGGATAAGTTAAGCGAATTTTACGTACTTTTTAGTGGCGTACGATATAAGGTCGAAACCTTACTTCGTGCTGTCGATTTGATAATTAAAATAATAATCTTAAAATTCCAAGAATTTAAAATAAATATTCAATAACTAAAAATAATGTTTTAATTTATATTATATACATTATCAATATTTGCATTTGCGACAAAAGTATATTGGACTGTTGAGGCAACTACTTTTGCAATTGGGGCAAAAGTATATTGAACTGTTGAGGCAACAATTTTTGCAGTTGCGACCACAGCAACTGCACCGTTGTGGCAACAAATATGACATTTTAGGCAACATTTTTAACTTTGCCTCTACAATGAATTTACACTTTGGGACAACAGAAACATACTTGTTGGTACAAATGCAAAATGTTGTTGGGCATAATCCGAATGTAAATTCTATTTGAATCAAAATCAAATTTTCTTGGCATTACAGTCTTTTTTTTGTGTGTAAATTAAATTTATAGAAAACAATGATTTCGATGGATAGTTTTATTTCATTATAAAGCTCGGACCTTGCCACTATGTATGAAATATAATGTCATTTAAATGACCAACCTAAGCGGCAATAGATCCGTTTGATTTAGTTTCCGATTATTTCTTGAACATTTCAGGTGGTACCTCGGCGATGATATTACGAATATCAGATACACATACATAACTTACATAATTGGTCGCTACAAACCTCCAGTCAGGATTATATCTTAGCTTCTCACACCATTCACGTTGTGTGCGTTAATTTTATACAAGAGTTTAAAGTCAATTCTGAACGACAGATTTTTTGAGGTACATACTTTTCATGGCAATTTTATTTTTAACTCAGAGTTTTTGCCAGAAATCTGCTGAGAGAAAGTCGCTGAAGAAATATTCTTTTTGTATTTCGTTTCGGTGGAAATGTCTGACCTGGAACTTAAACCGAGTCCTCACACTACCTACTAGACTACGATGACTTCGAATATCAGATATTTTGGAAAAATTGCCGTAGAAAAAACTTGAAATTACTCATTACTTTACATGCAATAAACCCAAAACCGATCATGCTGTGTAGCTTTTGGTACCATATTGTTAAAACTACGCATCGTCCAGTTTATAATATTAATTACAAGAAAAATAAAACGCTTATCATGCGACCATAGTGCTCTATATTGAAGCTAACGGTATTTCCTGGAAAATTTTTGAATTTTTGATATGGTCAGACCTAACACTCACTTTTTTCTGCTGCAGTGACTTTCCACAATCCATTTCTCGGTTTTTCGAATCACATATGAGGCAACTTTGTTTGATGCCGTAACCATGGAATAAAATTTTGCATTGAAACTCTGTGGCCCTAGCAATCAATCTACATATATATCGATGGCGTTGTAAATGTTGAGCCTCTAAATTGGACCTTTTCTTAGATAGAAGTTGAAATCCATAACACTCCCCAAAATTTTAAACAATATTCAATGGGTTGTTTCACTATTATATTCGGGATATGTTCTGGACTTAATTTTTCCTGCTTTTGTTACCAACATTGAGATGCATCGAGTCTTGACTTCAAGATTAATTTTTCAATTAAATTTAAAAGGGAAAGTAAGTGTTGCAAATACTTGCTCAAGTTCAAAATATTACTGTACTGCTGTAGTTAAAGAAACAATTTATTTTCAAACACAATAAGATTTTCTTTTGTTTTTATTTTATGTTTTCTTTTTTCCTTGAAAATCTTATGCTTGTTTTTCTTTCATATTGAAAAATACAGAATAATAATGATTATAATTGGAGTAATGTAAGAAAAATCCGTTACGTGTGTGTTCTTTTTCTATAAAATAAATAAAAAACAAAAACAAAAAAAGAATCAAACAATATGTGGGCGTTCAATACAAAGAGAAGCATTAATTAAAATGGAAATTAAACAAAAAAGGAAAATGTTAGGTAGGAAAGAAGGACCTGTGGAGATATGTATTGGGTTCAGATTAAGGGAATGTTAACCATATATTCCAGTTCTTTTGTAAACTATATAGATAGATTATATCGAATAGGAACGAAGACTCCTTTTATTTCAGCAGTCTTCTGGCAAAAATTGTGAGAAGTAAATAAAACTATAGATCTCGCCACTCATGAATAAAAATTAGCACACTTAATATGGATGGTGTAAGGAGGTGGGTTGTAATCCTGACTAAAGGTTTGTAGTGATCAATTAAGTAAGTATTTTGTACAGATTGGCCCCATGGTATGCTTACGTCTACACACCAGAGATCAGCAATGAATTGTTTTTTCGATACTCATAAACATTCAGGAAATTTTGAATATAAGTGAGTCAACAATATTGAAATTTAACTATGTACTCTGATTCATTCGTACTCACTACAACGTTGATTTATAAGTATAGGTTGCAATGAGTATGCGTACAACGTTGACATCAAACTCATACCATTCGAAATATATTTGATTCACATAAGCCTACTCTTTCAGATTCATAACTTTAGAAAAATACTTATACTCAGTACTTATAAACGATTCGAGTGAATCGAATCATTCATCAAAATTTACAGTCTTAGTTGTTGTTGCATGTACAAAAAAAGAAAACAGACAGATAAGCAAAACAGACAGAGCAGCAAGCAGAGCAAAAGCACAACCATCTAGTGAGTATTTTAGTGTTCATACCAGAGATCAGCAACGAGTATTCAAAACGATGAGTAGATTCGAGTCATACTTATTATTTCTGATACTTATACGCATTCATACTTATTTTAATATGATACTCATACTACTCATACTCAAAGTTGGAAGTACTCGTCGTATTCATATTTAACAATACGCATGATGTTATTGACTTCGACTCGTCTCTACTTAACATTTACACGAAGCACAAAATAAGTATGATTCGCGTACGAACACCACAATACTCACAAGAAGATTGTGTGTATGCTTTGCTTGTTGTCTTTGTCTTTCCTTTCTTCTTTGTTTGTATATGCAACAATAACAAAGGCTGTGAATTTTGATGAATGATTCGAGCCACTCGAATCACTTATAAGTATTATAAGTATTTTTCTAAATTTATGAATCAGAATGAGTAGGCGTATGAATCAAACACATTTCGAATGTTGTGAGTTTGATGTCAACGTTGTACTCATACTCATTGTAACCTATACTTATAAATCAATGCTGTAGCGAGTACGAATGAATCAGAGTAGTTGAATTTCAATTCTGTTGATTCACTCATACTCTAAATTGCATGAGTGCTTATGAGTAGCGGAAAAACGATTCATTGCTGATCTCTGGTTCATACTTATTTTGTGCTTCGTGTATATGTTGAGTTATGGAGAGTCGAAATCAATAACATCATACGTGTTGTATGAGTATGAATATGATGAGTACTTTAAACTCATTGCTGGTCTCTGATTGAAATCTACAGAATAGCAGTGGACCGAAACCTTATCAATGCAATAAACTGAAAGCCTGTGGATATTTATTTTTTCTTTAATTTTTCAAATCTGTAGGCCCTATAGTACTCAATCGGAACATACGGATGTTAGACGTAATGTGGATTCTGTTACATCCAAACTGCTCCAGTCTATTAATTAAAATATTCGTTTGCTAATAAAGTCTAAAACAACATTGAATACAATATTTCCGAATAAATCTTGACTTCAAAACCTGGCCGAGTGAAGGCTGATCGTATAACAGAGGAAATTCAAGAAATCATTTTTAATTGAATTGAATTTAATTTTCTCCGGTTGGAATTTCATCTATAAAATATTTAACATACCTACCAGAGATCACCAATGAATCGTTCTATCACTACTCATAAGCGCTCATGAAATTTTTAATATACAAAGTGAGTGGAAATTGAATTTTGAATATTGAAATTTAACTATGTACTCTGATTTAAACTTTGAATATGAGTAGAGATCCCATGATAATTAAAATAAGTATAAATGCGTATAAGTATCAGAAATTATGAGTATGATTCGGTTCTACTGATCTTTTTGAATACACATTGTTGATCTCTGCTACACACCAATTATTTCAAAGTACTGAAGAACGTCGCTTATGTAGGCAATCGGTGGATAAAAATGTTTGAATCTTTAGGACTTTTAACGAATAATTCATTTGGAACTGTTAACGTATATTTGTACTGGTAGTCTATGAATGAGAGATTCGTTATTATTTTTTGTTTTATAAAAGAATAGTTTTGATTTTGGTCACTGAGCATAGAAACAGTGAACTTTTATGGCCAGTAATTCTAAAGGCTAGTCTGTCAAGTGTCAAGCAATAGATTTCAGATCCTTACAAACAAATATAAGCTTGAATCCACGCACGTCTCCATACATAATATGCTATTTTGAAAGATAAAAGTTGTTTCACGTTTATTCACCCTAAGGCTTGCATAAGAAATTAAGAAAAAAGAATAATTTTTTATAATTCTTAGTGTCCAAAAGCATTGTTTATGTTTGTTGCTGCAAAACCCAAAATAATATCAAGACCCCAAAACACAATAATAGTGAGAGAGGAAGAGGAAAAATGAGGGGAGAGTATGAGACTATTAACATCAACAAATTGTGTCCTTTTTCGTTATTTATATGGTTTTTGTATTTTTATGACACTTGACATATTTTAATGCAAATGGACCAGAATTAATCTTAAACAATGTATTGTTGCTGTTGTTGTTGTTGTTTTGTAGGCATTTTATACGTTCGTTTTACGTTCATTTACAATATTTTCAACACACTTAGCATAGTATGTACTTATACACTCTCATCCTCTCTCTTCCTTGATTTCTGTACCCCAAGTAACATTTTGAATAATGTTAACGTTATTGTTCACTGTGTTGAATTAAATTGTTTTGAATTGCCGTTGTCGCTTTCCTTGAAGTATGAATGTGTGCAGTTGTGTGCTGCGTATGAGTTATTAGGAAATATTAGATTATTTTGTTTTGAAACACAAAACTACAATATGTTAATACGAGACGTATCATAATAGAGCATATCACAACATCACATTTTTCTCCTCCATATTGTAGTTTTCATATTGCGTTTTTATTTTTATTACAAATGGCTGGAGTACGAAAATATTTTTACGAAATAAACAGAACAGGGGATTGCAAAAATGAGAAAATACGTGATAGTAAACAGTTTTCTGACTAATTTTTCGAATATTAAAAAAATTTTAAGATTTAAAGATCAAATACAGCAGATTTATAAAAAATAGAACCGCAATTTCTAAAATATTTACAAAGGATTCGAAATTCAAATAATCGAAGTACAAGATCTACTTTAAAATGTCACCATAGCGTAGTGGGTAATGTCTTAGCTTATAAGACGCAATCTAGTGGTTAAAACCCCACACCAGACATCTTGAACAAATTCAAATTAGAACAAATATTTCTTAGGCGACTTCCTCTCAGCAGGCTTCTGCATAAACGTTGAGAGTAAATAAAACCGTCATGAAAATTTTCACTACATACATACATACATAATTGGTCATTACAACACTTCAGTCAGGATTATTGACCTAGTTTTTCACACACATTTATGTTGTGTGTGTTAATTTTATACATAAGTGGCGGCACCTACAGTTTAAAGTCGACTCCGAACAACAGATTTTTTTGTGAAACTTTTCATGGCAATTTTATTTACTGTCAGAGTTTTTGCCAGAAATCTGCTGAGAGGAAATCGCCGAAGAAATACTTTTTGTATTTTGTTTTGATGTCTGGCCTGGGGCTCGAACCCTGGCTTTACGTCTAATAAGCCAATACACTACCTACTAGACTACGGCGACTACGACGAAAAGTTTCACTAGGTACACTCCTACTCAACACCAATTTACACATGAATATAGGTATTCCTCTTACCTTACCTTAGATCGCAGGGACACCAAACAGAATTATCATTATTAGATACTGGAACGATCATTTAATTCATCAGGCTGGTGTTCAGCTTGATTTTAATGAAATCGTTTTTAAATGAAATTAAGACAACTAGCACTATAAGCCAATAAGCAGAAATGGTGAGACAGATAGAAGGATATTGTTAAGTTTTTACCTTTTAAAAACCATTTAAAATGTGAGCTCGTAGATTGCAAATAAAATAAAAATAAATTTGTGTTTAGTTTTTAATTAAAATTCTTTATTATTCGCACAATTCTGTGTGCCACTGTTCACAACTTGATGTAAACAACAACAATTGCTTTGTTTGTTATTCCTCTGTTTATACCCTTTGCATAAACAATAACAATTACTAGACAATTTTTCGACAGATCTTTGTAAGGGAGATCTTTAAACCACGATTACTCTCTTCAAACACTCCGCGTCTTCACCACAAGACTGACTGAACTTTACTAACTCAATTGCCTGCTTTGCCTTGCCTTTTAATTGGCAGGGTAAACAGTCTGATGAATGTTCTTAAAGGCAAATGTACATAACTTTGCCATCTCGAAATCTCTATAAATCTAAACATCGTTGTTACATTTATTCTTGTAGCATTTGTTGTTGTATTTTTGTTTACTTGTTTACAACTTTTTATGCTGGTTTTTTTTTTTTTTGTATTTTTGTTTACTGTTTACCATTTGAATGTTATATGATGTAAAAGTAAAATACCATTGTCTATATTCACCATTTTCGTAACAATATAATTCCA
Organism: Sarcophaga caerulescens; assembly: GCA_927399465.1. NCBI lineage: Eukaryota > Metazoa > Arthropoda > Insecta > Diptera > Sarcophagidae > Sarcophaga > Sarcophaga caerulescens. The sequence goes on along the minus strand of OV656866.1, from coordinate 10,377,308 downwards.
GCCTTTTCCACAATCCGGTAAAACAGGCTTTAAGAGCACCGTCAGGGGAGAAAAAATACACCTATAACGGTTGCCTACCAACATTTTCAATTCTAAGTTTGCTTATGCTTCCCAATACTTTTTTGGATAGAAAATATTCAATCTGCGTATAGACCGTGGCGTTTTAAAATCGATTTGCCGTTTTTGCCAAAACTTTTCTCGAAATTTCTTTAACCGTTTCCCAAAAAAAACTGTTTGGCTGGAGTCTATCAAATGTTATATGAAATGTCTGCCGACAATTCAGTCAATCATATGTTTGTTTCAAAAGCCAGACAAAAAAAAAATATGAAAATAAAAATGAAACGAAATGAAATGAATGAATGTATGGAAATAACCTTTTATATACCAACACAACGCCCCCCCCCCCCCAAATATTTTTTTCTTCTTCTTTCTTTTCTGTGTCTTTTGTGGGTACATATATGAGTTGCCATGGCAAATAAAAAATAACTTCATTTACATACAAATTTAAATGAAAAGTTATTTGGTTTTTAACCCAAATTTGTTGCAAACACATGAGTATGAACAAATTTTTTTATGCCCCAAAATAGCAAAGCCATATGGGGAAAGGGGATAAAGAGGGAGTTAAAAAGAAAAACAAAAATAGTTTTTGTTTCCTGTTCTCAAAAATGTTTTTTTTTTCGAGTTTTTTTCATTCGATTTGAAACCATACCCCTAAATAATAATAAACACACTTAGAAGTTGAGTAGATTTTATCAGCAATAAACGGAAAAACAAAAAGAATTCATAAATAAATTGCCTCAAATAAAAGTTTATGTCTTTTGAATATTTAATGGAATTGTTGTTTTATTTCTATTAAATTAAAGGAAAAAGATATTTTTAATATTTTCTTAAGTTTATGGCCTCTTTAGAAAGTAAAGTGACATGGGAGAGAGGCATATTTTAAAAGCCCATAATGTAATGACCCTGTTCCTATAGAGAAACTCAACAATACAAGAGGCACATTTAACCGCAGATCGAGCTTTGTATCAAAAATGGTACAATTCAATTGAGACGATATAACTTTAATTCACATACTATCATAGCTTTGGTTGTGTTGGTAAAGCAGCGGAGAACAAAATTCAACTTAATTTTTGAGAATCGTACACTGGGAAAATAAAAAAAAAATAAAAAAATTGGTTTATTGTGTTGTGTGTATGTTATTACACATTATTATTATTTTATGTCTGTGCTTTCGTCCAACGAAATAGAAAAATATTTGAAATTTATTAATCTGTTTTTGGCTGCATTATATATGTATATGTTTACTAATTTCTTCCGTCCTACGTGTTAGAATGCGTCGAGATAATGGAATGTTTTGACAAAGTTTTACAGCTTCTTGACATTTTTCGCCAAAACAACTCAATACGTCTGTCGTCAAATTCAAAAAGAAATTTCTGTCATCGAATGGACGGCACTGCTTTGCTAAATCCAAAGCAACTGTATATGATGCCTTTTTAAAAGGCAACGACAATATCTCGTTATTAGATGGTAAGTTATTGTAATTTGGTATGTCCGTTTCGTCAACCATGAATTTTAAAAAAAATTCTGCTTTTAATTGCAATAATGTTAAAGTCCTATCATTCCCTTTAATGTTGTCGAAAAATCCATGACTAGCCTCGTAAAGTATTTTTATAAAAAAAAAGAATTACGACATAAAGTGCGATAACACACAATACATTGTGCATTACCATTACCATATTCTCTATACAAAAAAAATCATATTCCCAATTTTCATCAAACATTTTGCTGCGTGTATTTGCAAAAAACACAAAATCATTCAAAAAAGTTGCGTAGCGAGGTCTTGCTTCATCAAGTGCTAAACGTCAACTGAATTGATTTTGTTCTCTCAGATCAACACAAAACAACACACAAAGCAACAAACATACGATAATAATAAGAAACCACACAAGTAAGCTTAAGCGTCAAAGCGTTGCGTGCATTTCATACCTTCTTCGCATTCTACGCTTCAAGTTACATGCAACGCTTTTTACGCGCCAATGTTTAAGCAAATTTAAACCAAACAACTTGTCAAAATCAGCTGTTTTGCACGCGCGCCGCTTGTGATGCTTACAAAAGTAGAAAGAAGATCTACTTTTCGCGTTCTATGCGTCAAGCCATCCTACGCTTTTGTGCGTGTAACTTGCACCATATAAATACATTAATTCTACTTTTTTGACAGCCGCGTAAAATGCGAAAACGCGTAGAACGCGTGGTGTGGACCTCCAGCTTTATAGTGTATGTGTATCATAGCCTAGTAAGAAGGTTCAACCTTCAGGCCAGGCAATTCCAATGTACACAGAAATGTTGTAATGACCGATTATGAATGTATGTATGTAATATTCTTAATGCTGAAGACTCTTAAGCAGAAGAAAACAGAAGCTCGTCTTATGAACTGACGAAAGTATTGGCAGCAATAAACATTTATCGACGAAGATGTTACTACTTGGAACAGTAGTAGTAATAGTTAGTAGTTTATGAAGAGCAAATATTATCAATTTTCACGCAGGCTGTTGAAGCTACTTCTTGAAATGTTGTACAGCCTTTCTGACTGCTCTTCTTATGTACATACATATATCTCACGTGACAGAAAAACATTAGAAAGAATATTGTTTCGTTCTATGTTTTATTTCATATATATTACAGATGATAATATTTCGGTCAACTACGTACGTATAAGATAACAGAATCATTCGCTTTGATAATGTGCTTCTCGGAAATGATGATAAATTTACATCAATTACACCTTTTCGAAAAATGAGCTGAAACTCTTTCAGCTCTTAATAATCTCAATAATTTTGTCGCTTTAGATTAGTGAATAATTGAATCGTTATAAATTTCGTGGTCCACCTACAACGAATTGGCAGTTTTAAATTCAAGTACATGCCACGTGCGTAGCAATTACTTACTCTCGTATTTGAAGAAACCTGCATCCGGGAAACCAGAGAGGAATCAAAGAGATACCATTGTTATTGACATAATCCATGTTCAATTGCTACGGGAATCTTTTTTACCTTTTTTACCATGACTTTGACAACAAATTTTTCTATCGAAATATAATATTGCTTTGTACCATCAGGTTTTGGTCAGCCTTCAGTTGAGTGCGTTACTGACGCGGGTGACAATAAACAGCCCCATCTAAACAATTGGAAACTTATAAATCGCCACAAAAGCAAGGGAGCTAGATGATAAATTATTAACATTTAGGAAAAAATAAAACCAAGCTGTCAGATTTTTACGTTAAAAACAGTGCTGCAATGTTTATCATGTCAAAAATTTTGACGTAAATTTCATAAAAGTGATAATAAAATGTAATAATATTGTTACGTTTTTGCCTTTTAAAAACGTTAAAAATATGAGTTCGTAGATTGCAAATAAAATAAAAATAAATCTGTGTTTACTTTTCAATCAATTCTTTATTATCTGCACAACTTTTGTGCCACTGTTCGAACTTATTCCACGTATACAATGTTAACTTTCACAATGTGTGCTTATTAGTGATATTTCTCTGCTTACAACCTTTTTGTAAGCAACAACACTTGTTAGTTATTCTTCTTTGCACACAACCTTTTTTGTAAGCACCACACTAACAACTGTTTTCTTCACGCAAATTGTCTGCACACAAGTGTGACTGAATTATAACTCGATCTCGTATCTTCACACACCACTGGTTGAATTCTCACTCAATTCAACGCGACGTCGTCACACGACTAACTTAACTCGATCTCCGAGAATCACGTGTCTTCATACACGACTGACTGAATTCTAACTGAATCATCGTTGCTCGCTTTATCTTGCCTTTTATATCACTGGATCAACAGTGTGATGAATGCCCTTGAAGGATGATGACGACCTTCGGGAACAATCCAAAAATGTAAACAACTTGTTTCCATTTTTGTTGTTCGTGTATCTTGATTACTTTCGTCCAGGCAGAGTTGTTGTTGTTTTGTTTGTTTGTCTTTCTGCTATATTTTTTTATACACGGACTTTGTTGCTATATTTTTGTTTATTCATCGGTCTGTGGTTTATGTTGCTATATGTTTACAAATTCGTTGATCACGTGAACAACTGCATTGTCTTGTTTTTGGAGCTTTTGTTTATGCGTGATCAAGTCCATTGTGTTGTTTTTGGAGCTTTTGCTTATTATTTTAACAACACCATTTCCATTTTCGTAACAATATAAATAAGTTTTATTAAAATTAATTAAAATAAATAAAAATATTTACATTTTTTATCAAAATCTCTCAATAATCGTGACGATTCTATGTACTATAAGTATGTATCAAAAGTGATACATAAGCTAGAAACGGCTTATTTAAATACATAAGTGAAGATTTAAAATTGAAGACTTAAATTTATTACAAATTCCGATAAATTATAGATACGCCTTCAATAATTCATAAAAATTAAATTAAAATCTTCTTCTTTAATGCTTAAAAAGTGTTATAAAAAAAATACCCCGTCAACCATCAATAAATATTTTCTAAAAGAGAAAAAAACGAAGAGAAAAAAACGAATAAAAGAATTGAAATCAATTCCACCAACAAAATTCAATAGAATGGAAATAATTTACTGAACTCCTTATAACTGTGAGGGTGACAAGTCATTGCTTCCGTTGTCAGCGATAAATACTTGAAAGGATTTACTCTTCTTGTGCTGTTTGTTATTTGTTAAAACATATTTTCCTCTCTGTTTTTTTTTTTTATTCCTTTTATTGCTTTAAAATAGAATTGCGTTAGAGGATATATTAAAGATTTTAAAAATTACACGAAAAATATATTTGTGTGTAGAGAAAATAGCACGGAATACGATTGAGAAACTTACAAAATTTTTTACGAAATTTTATTTCAACGTACATGAAAATTCCGCCCTTCTTGGATTTCGAATAGCAGAAGTAAAAGAATAAGAGAAAATAAAGGAACATAAATATTGTTTATGGTAATGTAAATAATAATAGTCACAAGCTAATTTTATAAACTAGAAATTTTGCGGACTTTCGTTATAAGGTTATAATTAGTCATTACAACCCTTCAGTCAGGATCACAACCTAGTTTCTTACACCACTTATGTTATGTGCGTTAATTTTTATACACGAGTGGCGGTACCTACAGTTTAAAATCGACCCCGGGACAGATTTTTTAGAAACTTTTCATGGCAATTTTTTTTTTTTTTTTTTTTAATGAAACCGGCATTGTGCAGGTTTTTAGGAAAGGTGGAAAGGGGGAAGATGCGAACGGCAAGGAAACGAGTTGCTGCTAGGTGACTATAAAATGGCCAGTGCTCTACCTTCACCATTAGACAGTCTACAGGCAATCGTCCCCAAGAAGCCCGCAGTTTCTCACACCACTTATGTTGTGTGTGTTAATTTTATACATAAGTGGCGGGACCTACAGTTTAAAGTCGTCTCCGAACGACAGATTTTTTGAGAAACTGAGAAGATATTCGCCGAAAAAATACTTTTCGTATTTTTTTTATTTTTTTTTTTTTGATGTCTGGCCTGGAACTCGAACCCTGGCTTTTAAGTCTAATAAGCCAGCACACTACCTACTAGACCACGGCGACCCTATTATTTACTCTCAGAGTTTTTGCCAGAAATCTGCTGAGAGGACGTCGCCGAAGAAATATTTCATATTTGGTTTAGTTGAAGATGTCTGACCTGGGCTTTGAACCATGGCCTAACGAATAATAAGCCAACACACTACCTACTAGACCACGGCAACCTTATTATCAGTATAATCTTCATGTCAGTATAATCTTGGCCTGCCAAAAATGGATATCAAAAAACTGCTTAAAGATTCCGTAATCAACGCTAAAACTAAGCTGTTGAAGTGTTCTTTTGATATAATTAAGTGAAGCAAGTTGCAACAAACTGCCGCAGTAGTAGATAACCATGCTGAAATGTAACCTATTCTATACTCCCCTTGGGGAACTACCATAAAACTATCTATCAGTACGATACAGTATCATTTCTGAGTGGTTACGATGAAAAGTAAGTCGCCGTAGTCTAGTAGGTAGTGTGTTGGCTTATTAGACGTAAAGCCAGGGTTCGAGCCCCAGGCCAGACATCAAAATAAAATACAAAAAGTATTTCTTCGGCGATTTCCTCTCAGCAGATTTCTGGCAAGAACTCTGAGAGTAAATAAAATTGCCATGAAAAGTTTCTCAAAAAATCTGTCGTTCGGAGTCGACTTTAAACTGTAGGTCCCGCCACTTATGTATAAAATTAACACACACAACATAAGTGGTGTGAGAAACTAGGTCAATAATCCTGACTGAAGGGTTGTAATGACCAATTATGTATGTACATATGTATGTACGATGAAAAGTTCTTAGGTTTCTAATGTATTTAAGCTAGGAAAGCCTGGGTTTGCAGTTAAGCACATTAATCATTATCTCCTCTGAATATACAATAAAAATGCTACTCTCGGATTATATGACGATTATCTGAATTCAGTTAACTGAATAAACTGAATGAACAGCCAAGTTATTGCATTCAAAAATACCATTTGATTTTTCTTTCCCATATTTTTTGGATTAAATTACACAATACTTATCACATTCAGAACACTGTGCGTTAAATCGTTTCAACTTAATCGAATCACATTGAAAATTATAATCAGAACCAGTCAAGAAGATACAATAAGAAATAGATTCACAAACGAAAAGAAAGAAAAGAAAACAAGCAAGGAAAACGAAAAAAATGTTGACTATTATCGCGCTAAAACACTACAACGTTTAAAGACAGGGAACAACAACAAATCCAATACAACAATAATAAACCTTAGCCAGGCTAAAAAGAAGAAAAAAAGGGAGAGAAAATAAAGGAAAAATTTTCAAGTGAAGGCTAAACTATGGGAGAATAAATCAAAATTCGTACTTTTTTTCTGCTTTTCTTCTCTTTTATTTATTTATGCGCGCCAAAAGATAAGCACCAAATAAATAAATGAAAAGGAACAACAAAAACAACAACCAGTCACTGATTCAAACTCGCAATCAAAATAGAAAAAAGAAGAAGAAGAGGAGGCATGGAGATGGAGAAGACTTGAATTTATCTTGTATTTAGCCAACAGCCACAAAAAATAATTCATATTTTTCCTCCCCACCACATAAAGACCAGCCTTCTCAGTCAAGGTTGCGTGCGTTACTACAAAAAGGCGTGTAAATTTCAAATGTTCAAAGCTAGTGGGAGAAAAATTGTGGGCAAAAAATAAACTGCCTACCGAAAAACAGAAACAACAACAACAAGATAAAAAACCAGCATAAAAGAAAGCAAACCAAAGTAAATAAATAATAATGAAAAGAAAAATACTTGTCCGTCCTTGTGTATCTGCTGTGTTGTGTTGTGTTTCTTAAACAGCCAGCCAGCCAGTCAGCGTTTTATCACCACTAGAGGTTGTAAAACTGCGTACATGTGTGTGTGTGTTAACATAAACCTCAGGGAACAGGATGTGGTAACAGCGGTATATTGCTTTGCTTTCATTGTGTTGGTGTCTGTGTCGATTGATTTTGAATTCAATTCGATTTCCTTTGCGTTACCAATACAGTTGTGGCAATTTCCTTCCATTCAGTTTCTCACTTTATTTCAAGTAAGACGAGCAACATGAAAGAGAGAGAGAGAGCGAGGGAGAGAGAAGGAACGAGCGAAGTTAAATTTATAAAGTTTCAATAAGGAAGGAACCGGCAAAATAAAATCAAACGCCTCTACTTTATTATTGCTTGTGAGTGTTTTTTGTCACTTCTGAGAGATAAGCTGGCGAGCGAGCGTGTGTTGGGATTTGTATTGGGTTTGTAACACATTGAAGGGATTAAATTAAAAGCTCAAATCAATTTCAATAATCATTGCCATTTGATTTGTAGTTTGTTTATTGAAAGGTTTTTAAACGCAACAATATTTTATAAATTTAAGGCAATTTAATGTTTTGAAAATCTATAATGAAAAGGAACAAAATGATATGATACTGTTACGAAAATGGAAATGGTGTTTTGCTTCACATCGTTTAAATTGTAAACAGAGGCTACAAAAACAAAAACAATGAACTTGTTTACATGATAAACAAGTAAACAAAAATATACCAACAAAAAACAGCATCAAAAAGGGATAAACAAGTAAACAAAAATGCAACAACAAACATTGCAAGAATATATGTAAACAAAATACACAAACAACAATAGTGAAACAATGATGTTTACATTTATAGAGATCTCGAGAAGGCGAAGCCATGAAGATTCGACTTCAAGATCATTCATAAGACTGTTTATGTTGGCATATAAAAGGCAACGGGGTCGGTAAAAAGTAAATCAGTCTTGTGTGAAGAGAATAATCGTGGTTTGAAGATCTCCGTTATAAAGATCTGTCGAACAATTGTTATTGTTTACGCAAAAGAGTGTAAAGAAGAATAACAAACAAATCAATTGTTGTTGTTTACATCAAGTTGTGAATAGGGCACACAGAATTGTGCGAATAATAAAGAATTTTAATTAATACTAAACACAAACTCATATTTTAAACGTTTTTAAAAGGTAAAAATTTAACAATACCAATTGTGTTGCACAAATGAAAAATTTCTCTTTTAAGATGCAAGTATTTGCTTCCATCAAGGCTAGGCATTTAAAGCATGATTTCTGTGGAATTAATTTAAAGACAAACTTCAATATCTCCGTTGGTGTATCGATAAAAAAGTGAGGCAAATGAAAGAATTATGCTTCGATCCAGGGACGGAGAATACTTGAGAATAGATTCGTTGAAGTTTTGTTCAGCTCGGCTAATTTGTCTGATCTGTGTGTGAGTCAAAGCTACACTATGAATCCATGCAAAAAACAATGTGATATAAAATTTAATGAAAAAAACATTTACTTTCTATTGTAGGGCATTCCTAAAGTCTCTATGGTTGATAAAGCTTTGTTAATTTTTTTTCCATGGACTGACATTAACATTTACACTTGACAGTACATAATTTCACTTTATGGTGTCGCGCTACTCGCTATTTTTTTGTAACTGTTTGCTGTTATTTGCTGTATAAAATTAAAATATTTTATTGACGTAGGAAATAACTGCCGTAATAATATTAAATCAACTCTCCTCAATAAAACCGTCTGGCTGCTACCCTCTTAACCCACAAAATACTGTCAAAGTTATTGTAGTAACAGAGAGAATTGTAGGAGAGAGAGGGAGAGAGAGAGCGACTACGCTTCATAAATAATTCAAAATCAAAGTTATTTGAAATGTTAATAAGTTCATTGGTGGCACACACACAGAGAGAGAGGCACGTTTAGTTAAGTTACCAACGATTTATTCCGCTTTTTATTTCTTTCTCTGCACTCCCTCCTATTCCTTGTTGAGATTTTGTTTTTGATTTCTTTTGGGTGTAAAATATTGATAAAGTTATTGGCAGTTTTGATAATGTGCGTGCTTACTTACAAGATGCCTTGTCTTGCCTTGCTGCCTAACACTGACTGCCTGCCATCATACTCGCATTATGGCTCAAATGAAATTGTGTCAATAGTTGGCGTTTATGATTGATGTTTAATTAATGCGCTTCCCCTATAAAATAATTTGATATTAGCCTGTCTTCGTCGTCTTCTTTTTCAGTCTCCAACTTATCGTTTCATTCGCATTCGCTTAAGAAAAGCAAAATGCAACAGGTTCAACAAGATTTTGTGGCAGACAGTTATTATGGTTGTGTTATGGCTGTTAAGTTTTCTTAATTAATTATTGGTAACACGATATTGATGAGATGAACTCAACAGGCGTTTCCATTGAAAGCAAATGAATACAAAAGTAATGAATTATGCTGATTTATATTATTCCAATGAAATTGAAAACTGTCTCTGTGTATGTGTGTTATGCGTTTAGTCTTACAAATCTTGTATAAATTAACAGATACAAGTATTTCACGGAAATATCACAATTAGTTTGAGTTTGAGATTTCATAGGAAATCCTAAAAATAATATGGATTTCAAATGGAAAATGATGGCATTTTGTAACAGTAATGCGTGAGAGTACTGCCTACATAATAAAAGCCAATGAAAAGATTTATATTTCCAAATCTTAGTTGAGATAACAATGGGGATATTTTGATACTGAAAATATTTGATATTTATGTACAACTGCAGTTAAGTATTTAAGTAGATTATAGACGTACAGTCTAGGAGGTAGTGTGTTGGCTTATTAGATGTAAGGCCACGGTTCAAATCCCAGATCAGACATCAAAACGAAAACATGAAAAAAATATTTCTTCGGTGACTTCCTCTCAGCAGATTTCTAGCAAAAACTCTGAGAGTGAATCAAAATTGCCAGGAGAAAAAGTTTTTCAAAAATCTGTCATTCGTAGTCGACTTTAAACTGTAGGTCCCCCCCACTAATGTATAAAATTAACACACACAACATAAGTGGTGTGAGAACCTAGGTTGTAATCGTGTTAAAGGGTTGCAATAACCAATTATGTATGTACATATGTGTGTATGAACCAGAGATCAGCAACGAGTATTCAAAACGATGAGTAGATTCGAGTCATACTTATTATTTCTGATATTTATACGCATTCATACTTATTTCAATATGATACTCATACTACTCATACTCAAAATTGGAAGTACTCGTCGTATTCATACTTAACAATACGCATGATGTTATTGACTTCGACTCGTCTCTACTTAACTTTTACACGAAGCACAAAATAAGTATGATTCGCATACGAACACTACTATACTCACAAGAAGATTGTGTGTATGCTTTGCTTGTTGTCTTTGTCTTTCCTTTCTTCTTTGTTTGTATATGCAACAATAACAAAGGCTGTAAATTTTGATGAATGATTCGAGCCACTCGAATCACTTATAAGTATTATAAGTATTTTTCTAAATTTATGAATCAGAATGAGTAGGCGTATGAATCAAACACATTTCGAATGTTATGAGTTTGATGTCAACGTTGTACTCATACTCATTGTTACCTATACTTATAAATCAATGCTGTAGCGAGTACGAATGAATCAGAGTAGTTGAATGTCAATTCTGTTGATTCACTCATACTCAAAATTGCATGAGTGCTTATGAGTAGTGGAAAAACAATTCATTGCTGATCTCTGGTATGAACGGAAAAATATTACAAGCCCCTGAGAATGTGAATCGTCTCAATTTTAAATATTGATCTAATCGTATTGATCTGTCGTTGCCTAGGCACAATGTCTACCGTGTATTTTGAATAGCGGTGGAGAACCTTGGTTAATACCGAATGCTCAATCTTTTATCCCCCGAATAGTTGGATGCACTGCCTGTCCTTTTTTTGTGATTTAATTTTCGCAACAAAAAAACAAAAGTAGTATAGAGACGGAATAAGGAGAATAAAAGGGCTTCCAGGATGAATAATTTAGAGAGTGTTGGATCCAAAAACCCTGATAAACATTTTACGTCCAACTCCATGATTCGAATGTGCAATAAGATCGGCTGGTATGCAAGCTGTTTAACCACTACAACACGTTGCATTGTGATTAATTTTCATCAATAAATGTCATATAAAATTGGCAGGGAAATGGTCTAAATGGGAACACAAAAATGAAACCCATTTTAGGCTGGGGATTGTTTCATTTTGGCTGGACAGGTCTATTATTGACATTAGGCGGGCACGATTTCTGGTGCGCTCAACTCTACAAAATCAGTGCTACACACATGCAGTGAGCGTCAAAAGAAACTGTATACAATGGATAAAATTCTAACAATTACCTAACCCACCTTTCGCCACTTATGGAGAGTGCCCGAAAAAATTTGACAATATTTGGAAATTTTTTGTAATTTTTGTTTGTTTTTGTTTCAATATTAAAAACTTGCAATGAAACAATTTGAATATAAAAATAACGATAGTTTGTTAATGTACAGTTACTTTTGACGCTCAATGTGTGTTCTGATGTTGTAGGAGTTATAGTCAGCCGGGGCTAAGAAAATAAAATAATTTAGTTCTCAGATTTTTTAAACATTTTAAATAAGTTTTCATAAAAGACTGTGGTTTTATGATTTTATTTTCAGAACTAAAATAACCATTCATATGCCATCCACACGATCTCCTATTTACGTGCATATTAAAATTCTTGTTTTTTTATTTTTATTTTTAGAAATAAAAGAAACAAATGAAAAAAATATTGTAATCAAAGCAAAAATTATAACGAAGCAATTTATTTGATTACCGTCATTTGCTATAAAAATATCAAACGTATCGAATGCGCAAAAAAAAGGAAAAGAAAGTGTATTCACTTGTACGAGTATATGTAAACCATAACGGAAAAGACTGATATAAATATGGCATTAGAACTCCATACACATACCACCATAGACATCGATTCATTTGTCCCTGCCCTGGCAAACAAATAAAAGAAGCATAAACGAGTATGAGTTTTGAATCAAATCAAAACAAAAAAAAAAAAAAAATGAAAATCGAAAATCGTTGCATTTCTATTGCTAATATTCATTCATAAAGTGGCATTAGATTTTTATGATGTCATCATAATGTTGCCATAAAGCGAATGTGAAACATACATACGAGTATATATGGGAAATATTGAAATGAAATTTAACAATAACACTCTGCTTATGTGAAAATACAAATTGTATTGGAAACAGAATGCAAACTTCAGGCGTATATTAGAGATCAGCAATGAGTATTCAAAAAGATGAGTAGAATTGAATCATACTCATAATTTCTGATACTTATACGCGTTCATAATATCATTGAACCTCTACTCATAATCAAAGTTTGAAGTACTCATCATATTCATACTTAACAACACGTATGATGTTGTTGATTTCGACTCTCCATAACTCAACATAAACACGAAGCACAATAATAAGTATGATTCGTGTACAAACACTAAAATACTCATTAAAATGCTTGCTGCTCTGTCTCTTTTGCTTATGCGTCTTTTTTCTTTTGTTGTAAACTGTAACGACACGTTTCCGCTCGGGTGCTGGAGTAGTTCAGCGGCGTCCAGTGGTTACATAAATAAAAGTCATTCCCTTGTAGATTCTAGGCTATTTATTTACAATTTGTAAAATAACTTAAAATAGCTTACTTACTACATTACGTGAGGGCTACATAGAAGAAAAATTAAGTTTAATATTAGTTAATAAGCCCTAGGCCGGCCAAATAACGGTTCGTCAAGTAGCAGTGTCAGTCATGTCAAGTAACTATCGTTTGTCGAGTAACAGTGCCGAAGAATAAAGGGGGGTTCTGTCAGAATATCAGTCAAGCGGTATGCGCTCCGGATGGCTGTGTTTCTGCTGGTCCTTGCTATTAATCAAGGGGGGTTGAGTCAGAACGACAGTCAAACGGCATGCGCTCGAGATGACTGTTGTTTCTACTGGTCCTTGCTATTGCCCCGGCACAGTCAGTCAAATCAACCAAAGGAGAATGTCAGAAGAACAATCAAATGGCCTACGCACAGAATGATTGTGGTTCTGAAACCTCTGGTGTCTGTCCAGTCACAGGTTCGTCAAATTATCGTGTTAGTTGAGTCAACCAAAGGGGAGTGTCAGAAGAACCATCAAATGGCCTACGTACAGAATGATTGTGGTTCTGAAACCTCTGGTGTCTGTCCAGTCACAGGTTCGTCAAATTATCGTGTTAGTTGAGTCAACCAAAGGGGAGTGTCAGAAGAACAATCAAATGGCCTACGCACAGAATGATTGTGGTTCTGAAACCTCTGGTGTCGGTCCAGTCACAGTTGCCAACGTTTTACCGGCTGTAAACAAGTCACAAGTGTTGGGGAACCACACCACCCGTGACCTGCTTATGTTTATTAGCTTTGTCGATGTCACAAGATCGACCTGAATTACCAAAAACTCGTCACCAACTGCCACCACCGCTGATCATTGCTGATCTCTGGTGTATATTAGGTTAACTAAGCATTCATCTTGAAGAGGTATAACGCTTACATTGTGTCTTTCAAGTATTTGAAAACATAAATATTGTGTTAGAGGAGGGTTCCTTAAATACAAATTCATATCAAATAATATTCGCCACAAAAAAAAAAAAAAAACATAAAGCAATACAGAGACAAAATATGTTTATAACACAATATCTTCATATTTTCTCAATAAAAATTGAGATGATAAACGAAAATAAAAACTGAAAAAAAATAAAAAAAAATAAATGAAATGAAATGCTAAACAACATATTGGTATTTACAGCATATTCTTGTTGTTTGCAAAACGATTTTATCTTCGTTTTTTTCATTCATTTTTGGCTGTGTTCTTGTATTATTGCTTCATAATATTTGATTAGATTGGTTTTTCTGTTTATTTTTATTCATATTTTTATTTTCTTTCGATTTAATAGCGTAGCAGCACATTCCGCCATAAATGAGCTTCAAATCATATTTTTTGTTTTTCATCGCAATATTATTGACGAAATTTCGTTTCGTTTTATTTGCTGAAAGCAAACAATTTCGTTTTATTTTAATGTCACAGAGAAACAAACATTAGAAATTTCATGTATTGAAACGCTTACATTTGAAATATTTAAGGAATATTTAATCAGAGTGGTTTTGAAATCAGAATTCAAGAAAGGAATTGGCTTATCGCATCAAAGACCGATATGCAGATATTATAGTTCCCAACAACTTGCCGTAGTCTAGTAGGTAGAGATGGTGATGGTATATTAGAGTTCTCTTCAGCCTTCAAGCAAAAGCTCTGAAAGAAACTAAAAACGCCATGAAAAGTTCCTAAAAAATCTGTCATTCGGAATCGACTTTAAATGGATGTTATATATCCGGAGGAATTATTATTATAATTGTCGTAAAGAGATGCCTTAGTACTGCTAATATTCGATCTCTTGCAGTCCTCTCCAAATTTATAGAGTATCCCTGTAATTTTTTCCGCAAGCCTATTGCACTGGCAAACTTCACGAAATTAAATTCAGTCTTATGATACAAAGCAATGAAATAGAGTTCGCGAAATCCGTAAAATATCTAGGTATTACATTAGACCAAAAACTAAATTTTAAAGAGCACCTAGAGAATACATGTCTTGAAGCAATCAGGTGCGATCTTTATATCGTCTTCTGAATAGGAAGGCAAAATTGAATTTTAAAAATAAATTACTTTTATTCAAAATGTGTATAAGGCCAATTCTTACGTATGGCTGCCAAATCTGGTATGATTGTGCCAGGTCACACCTGGGAAAGTTACAAGTAATACAGAATAAGAATTTGAAAATAATTTACAATCTGCCTTCAAGATTTCCTAACTGTTGAACTGCATTCAAAGGCTAACATCCAGATGATTGAAAGCTTTATAACTGACTTGGCGCTGTCATTTAGAGAAAAATGCAGAAGGTCAAACTACGCCCATCTGAGAGGTTTGATTTGATAACTTCTAATTTCAGCTATACTATTATGTATAGCATTCATTAGATGTTGTCTTAGAGCTTCTCAATTTTCTTATGTGATATTAAATTTTAGGTTTTTTACTATCTTTTTCCTATTAAATAGATAATTTTAATAAGTATTTAGTAATAATCAAAATGTGATAATTTGTTGAAATATCCTTAAGATAGAAACTCAAAACACGGTAAATAATTTCACTTATGTTCCTATGATAGAAAATAAATAAATAAATAAATAAATAAAAAAAAAATAAATAAATTAAATTCGGTTCATATGCAGCCTGGTATTTCTTTCTGGGTTCATTAATGTCACACAGGTTCAAAGACAGTGTCCAGAATATTCAGTCCTCTCCAACTTTATAAGGTACCCCTGTATTGTTTTCTGAAAGCCTATTGCCCGGGAAAACTTTAGGACGCTAAATGGTGTCAACAATGGCAATTCCCTACCTAGCACCTGATATGCAGCCAGGTGTTTCTTTTTTGGATGCATTAATGGCACACCGATTACAAGGCTATATTCAATAACCTTCATCTGAGTAAGTGTGCCCTGAGCCTACAAGGTCCTGTCAAAAGACCGGTCACCAAACTCAGGTTATTCTTCCATAGCCTGATGAACGACTCAGCTCTCGTGTTATTGTAATTTCCCAACAAAAGTTTACATTACCTCAAACCTATTTGATTTGAGAAGAGTTTTTGCCTCTCTTTATTTTCTCTTTCGTTAAGCATAACTTTCCAAACTTCTTTGTCCATTCCACTGAAGGATGCTGGCTCCATCAACGGTTTCGAGGCTACTCACCGCCCAATCTTATTTGATACAACAAAGAAACGTTATTTTGCCTACCAAGCTGTTTCAGCCCGTCAGACAGCCTCATACTATATTCGATTTAACCTCATAAAAGCTCGGTGCGAATGGCCGTCTGACTGTCAAATGGTATTGTTATGAGATGTTTTTTTGTTTACTTCCTATTCAAGTTGAATTCATATGACAACTCATTGGTGCTCAAACAACATCACAATAACTAATGGAGAGTTGTTGTTTATAGATTGTTAACAGATTTAGCTTTGGGAGTAAGTGTCAATCATTACGAATCTATAATGTATCTAAACATGCCATCATATTAAATGCCAGTAGAAAACTTTAGAAAATATTGGTTAGGAACACTCTTCTCTCTCTCTCTCTCATCCAACAAATATTTGCTTCGATCAATGCAGAATATAGCTTTGATCGAACACTTAATCATTCAAAGACCTTCACACAACATTTTGAAAAGCAAAAAATATTTTAGACTTTCAAAAAAAATATTGTTACGTTTTTACATTTTAAAAAAGTTTAAAATATGAGCACGTAGATTGCAGATAAAATAAAAATAAATTTGTGTTTAGTTTTTATTAAAATCCTTTATTATTCACACAATTCTGTGTGCCACTGTTTAAAACTTGATATAAACAACAACAATTGCCTTTTTTTGTTATTCCTCTGTTTATACCCTTTGCATAAACAATAACAATTACTAGACAATAATTACTATACAATTGTTCGACATATCTTTGTAACGTAGATCTGCAAACCACGATTGCTCTCTTCAAACATACCGCATCTTCACACAAGACTAACTGAACTCGTTGCCGGCTTTGCCTTCTTTGGCAAAGTAAACAGTCTGCTGAATATTCTTGAGGCCAATGTTCATGACTTTGCCTTCTCGAAGTTTCTATAAATGTAAACATCGTTGTTTACATTTATTATTGTAGTGTTGGTTGTGTATTTCGTTTACATTTATTCTTGTAGTGTTGTTTGCTGATTTTTGTTTACTTGTTTACCATTTTTTTTATGCTGGTGTTTCTTGTTATATTAAGCAGTACGATAATTTCTAAACAGGTTTGTTTACTGCATTGTTTTGCTTTTGTAGCTTTTGTTTATAATTTTAATGTTAAGCGATGTAAAAGCAAAAACCTTGTAACTAGATTTGTTATTTTTGTAACAATATTTATAGTGAGCATTCAGCCATATGGATCCACAAATATTTGTCATTAATATGTGCTAATAGTTTTTAATTTATTTTAAAAAACATTTCCCTTTTTTTCTTTTTTTTTAGCAAATTATTTTTTCTACAGACAAACATTCTGCAGATGAAATCATTAATTATCACAAGAGACTGCAAACCAACCATTGATAGAGCGTTACTGGCAAAATGAAAAAAAGGACTCGTTAAGCTTATCATTTAACCAGCAACAGTAAGAAGGAAATAAACAAGCAATTACTCTGCAACCAACACCCTTACGTAGGGGCAGGCAGACAAGAACACACAACAAAACTGTCAGTGTAGCCATCAAAGCGATGATTGATTTTTGTCGCCACCAAGCAAAGTGAAACACATAAACACTCGCGTTTATTTATATCTCTTGCGCTCTCTTCCTGTTCTCTCTCTCTGTATCTCACAGACACGCATACACACATACAAATATATGAAATGCGAAAAAATGGTTAATGAAACTCAAGTGCAGAAAAAAAAATATGAACAACGAAAATGACAAACAACAGATGTACATGATGGAAATCATTAAAAGCCACTTGGAAAGGGAGGAGAAGAATGTACATGGAGTCAACTCCTGTGTAGAGAGGAGAATGCAAAGAATGCATGATGCTTTAAATGAAAATTAAAAAATAAAATTAAAATGATGATTCATTAATCATAAAGACAAACAAACATTCCCTTGTCCCCCTCGTTAAACAACATAACAAAGCAACAGAGAAGTATTGTTTAGCTGTGATGATTTAAAATAGAATCAATGAAAGAGAAGGAAGAAAAACAAAAACATTTAATAGAATAAATTACGAAA